>JAJJWW010007981.1:749571-1499143 GCA_023531295.1 Papaver armeniacum
ATATATAATGAACTCTCAGATCTATACCCCTTGCACAGGCTACCTGCCCTGCCAGAGGTCATTCCAGCTTGTCTCCTACAGAGATCTTAGAACTTGTTGTAGCTAGACTCTCAAAACATGATATGACCCCAGAAGGTGGTTGCTCTGATGCCTTTAAGAAATCTCTGTTGGATGAAGAAGGTTTTATGCAAAAGAAAGAAGGTGGTTTTCTTGGTAAATGCATCACTTCCCTGAAGAACACAAGAAGGGATTTGCAATTGGATGGAGAGAAAAGGGGCTCTGAGTCTCTAGAAAAGGTCTCTGCAAATATAGCTGGAATTACTTTGCAACAGCTACAGGTAAACCTACAAACACCTGTATATAAGCATAACCACTTGTTTTTTCAAGTAACTTTCTCATGATCAACCATCTGTTCAACTTGCAATATTCATGCACCAAAATATTTATGGGTTTTTATGGAACCACCTGCAAATAATGGTTCCAAATCCCTAATTACGATAGCGTGTAATATGGGCTTGACATTTCTGATGTGCTTAACTGATAATATAAATATCAAAGAGCAGTAATTTGCTTTTCATATCTCTATTTAAGGCCATAACCAACACTTGAACTATTGCTAGTTTTGGAATAGAACTCCAAAGAGAGTATGGACAGCAATCCCACTCTCGATCTTATACAAGCCTTCCGATCTTCTAATCTATCGACTCCTTGATGGATTTTATTAAACCCTCATAATTGCTAGGATGTTTGCAAATTGTAATCTAATGCCCATTTACTCAGTGGACCTTTGGGTCAACGGAGCTGTCTGATTTGTCTTACAACCCAGATAATATAGGAGTTCAACAAGTCCAATTATTTTGCATCAATATTTTTATTAAGTTACGTCACAGTCATAGACGCTTGACAGTTCATGATAGGATTGTAGGGGCATAAGTAATAACCTGCGTGGCTTAGTCATGCAGTACGATATGTACCCCCTTACGTCTGTGGTTACCACCACGTTTGATTCTTCTTTCCAAATTGTAGGTTTTTTTAGAAACCTGTATTTCTCGTTACCATTTAAAGAGAATTGAAGCTGGGTCTGCAATCGGAGCTATTGGAGCTCAAAGTATCGGAGAACCTGGAACACAGATGACCCTGAAAACTTTCCACTTTGCTGGAGTTGCTAGCATGAGTATCCTCTATATGATGACAATGATTCTAATAATTTTTTTTTTCTTTTATGCAACTCTTAGCTAGATTATTTCCTTGGAGTTTATTTTTAGTTCCATGTCCTGGCAATGTATGGTGCATTTCTCTAGTTTACAGTCTTGAGGGGGTAGTAATGTGATCCATTAACTCGGGCATCAGATGTTACACTTGGAGTTCCTCGCATCAAGGAAATCATAAACGGCGCTAAAAATATCAGTACACCCATTATTACCGCTACACTTGAATGTAAAAATGATGCTAAATCTGCCCGAATAGTGCAAGGCTGTATTGAGAAAACAGTTTTGGGTGAGGTATGTTTTTCATCAGCATTTTTGTACTACGTCGATCTCAGATTTTATCCCATTGAGATTCCACATCGGCATGCGTCCTTTTATGAAGAAAAATCACACGTCCGTGGTTAAATATGTTGATTGGTTGAGTTTTATCCATGATGAGTAATTTTCTTATCTGAACATTGTTTTCCTAAGGGAGTTCAAATGTACATAGATCATGAGTCATGACGTTTGCTCGCAGATTGCAGAAAGCATGAAAATCATTTTCACATCGAGACAAGCATGCATACTTGTTACATTGGACATAGAATTGATTCAACGTTCACAGTTGAAGATTTCTGCTCACAGTGTACAGCAATCTATTTGGCGCCATCCTAAAGCAAAATTAAAGGCCCAGGTGTGTATTTTTAGAGATTGATGACTGTACGGCCTCGAATGTTTTTGTCATTTTACATGCCATCACTATAACATTACACATCATGTTCTCACAGCATGTCGAGGTATTGGATGATAGAAAGCTGAGAATTCATGCTCCTGTGGATGATAGAACTAAGATTCATTTTGAATTGCACTCGCTGAAATCTATGCTTCCCAAGGTCATTGTAATGGTGAGATATGACATGTTGTTCTAAAAAATACCATTAATAATTAATATAGTTGATAATCCATTCGAGCGGCTTAGAGCGAAGGGTTTGCAATTTAATCTTTTTCCTTTTTTGTTTTGTCTTTTTACATTCAGGGCATACCAACAGTTGAACGTGCAATTATAAATAAACTTAAGGATAAGAGCGGTAAGGAGACGGGCGAGCATAACTTGCTTGTGGAAGGGTTAGTTTTTTTTCATCTCCTATTCTTGTGGATGATATTGATAAATTGAAAATCTTGCACTTAACCTCGATATTATTATTTGGGTGGCTACAAAATCATGTTTACTATAGTTACATGATCTGTTTTTATTATCTGCATGTGAATCTTACGGGGGTAATGATTGTTCGCAGTACTAACCTTCGAGCTGTCATGGGGACTCTTGGAGTTGATGGATGTAACACAACAAGTAACCATATCATAGAAGTCCAAGAAACACTTGGAATCGAGGCCGCAAGAAAATGCATCATCGATGAAATAAATTACACCATGAAAGGGCATGGAATGACCATAGACATTCGCCACATGATGCTTTTAGGGGATTTAATGACATCGAAAGTGAGTTATTTGGTTCCATTTTATCTGTAATTCATGCCTTATTATTTTATGATCTTATTACTGAACGACCTTTAAATCCGACATGGCGACATTATCGGTTTTTAGTCTTCAAAAGATGTTATGTCATTTTCTGATCTGGTTATTGTGGCAACAGGGTGAGGTGTTAGGTATCACAAGATTTGGCATCCAAAAGATGAAAGAAAGTGTGCTTATGTTGGCGTCATTTGAAAAAACGGCGGATCATCTGTTTAATGCTTCAGTGAACGGAAGAGATGACAAGATTGAAGGGGTGAGCGAATGCATCATCATGGGTATTCCAATGCAGATAGGCACTGGAATACTTAAAATTAGACAAAGGTAAGTACGTATTTATCCATTTCTCATCTTAATATTGCTGCTGAAACATTTCATGTTTATGGTAGTATGATATACAGAGTATTTTTTTTGTAAATTACTATATGAACTTTTAGAAGCCTGCGGAAAACCTAAATATTCTTCATTTTATCAGAGTTGAGCATCTCCCGCAACTTGATTACGGACCTGAATCAATTTTCTCGTGATGATGAAGTGACAAATATTTCATTGTTCAACATGTTGGAGTCCCTCTTTTCATCATCAGGACTTGGTACAACAGTAAGTATGCTTTTTGAATACAATAATAGCTTTATTACCTATTTAACTAGTCGAAAGACATATTTGTGGCATTATTTGATCTGTTAGTACATGTTGTGAGTGCTTAAACTTGTGCTAATTCTAGTATCTTTGTATTTCTTAGGTACATTGGTGATGTTGGCTTAAGTGGAAAAGTATGCTGCTAAAGACATAACTGGCGTCATAGATGCATGAAAAAGAAGACCTAATGACAATACATGGCAATCCTTGGAGTAGTGGGTTGGAGAGATGTGATTATAAGGAAGAAAGTGGACAGAAAATTCGTACCAACGAAACACTTTAGTGGCAGATAGGTCTACTGAAAGAGGTAATAATGTGATATGGTGCCATCATGATGTTACAATATGTTGAACTTGGAATTTATGCACGAAGTGATTTGGTGCGGGTATAATCTGGATCTGAAGTATTGCTTACTATCCCAAATGATCCGAAGCTTTGTAATTGTAAACAATAACATAATGACTAAAAATCAATTTTGAATCCTGCTTTCCAGTATTTTAACTTGAAGATGATGAGATTCCAATGCAAGATTAACACCAGCTTAAAGCTTGAGAAAGATAAATACAATCAGATCAATACACGAGTTTCTGTGTTACTCCATCACTAATTGAAGATGATGAGATTCCAGTGCAAGATTAACACCAGCTTAAAGCTTGAGAAAGATAAATAAAATCAGATCAATACATGAGTTTCTGTGTTACTCTCCATCACTAATTGAAGATGATGAGATTCCAATGCAAGGTTAACACCACCTTAAAGCTTGAGAAAATAAATAAAATCAGATCAATACATGAGTTTCTATGTTACTCTCTCCATCACTAATTGTGCTGCAATAAAATCTAGGGGTGGGACTTGGGTTGGGTTAACCCACCAGATCCATGTCCGACCCGAACGTTGGGCGGATATGGGCATCGTATATCAAAACTTTCGGTAAGTTTGGGCATAGATTTTATAAACCCGATCTAAATTTGGGAAACATGGGCACAAATATCTCTAACCCAAATAACCTATCTAACTCGAAAAACTATGATATAGTTATATAAAATAAAACTATTTTTCATTATTTGGTATTGTTAACTATGTAGATGTTATAAACGTGTAATTATGTTAAGAATATCTAGGGCAAATCCCGTTTATTACTGGGATGTCCTTGTGTCTAGCCCTATAAATAGAGGCTCTAATGTTAGTCTATTATACACATCTAATAAGATTTTCTCCCCTTCTTCGTCTCTACTTTGTGTCTTTCCTTCTCTATTTTCTAGTTCCACAACACGTTATCAGCACGCTTTACACTGAGCTTTGAAATCGCTTTCAAGAACGCGGCAGGCGTTGAAAACAAAACAAAAGAAAAAATAATCGGTGTCTTCTGCCCTTATTCTCCTTTAATTGTTATATCTTAGCGTTTGATTTACAAACCAAATCGTTATAATTATAGTTTGATCATTGAACAGTACCCTAACTTTTGTCTTTATATGGTTATGCATTCATGGTTGCCGAAAACAATAGAGGCAATGTCGTTTTTTGGATGACAAAGCATCCATGTACTTACGGGGGAGTCTACGACTACTACAATAGACGTTGGAGGCTCAAGGGTTTTTTTTGTCCCACCTTGAAACTTTAATATTTCTTTATATATATATATATATTATGTGAATGGTTAGTATTTTTAACGTTTTTTTTTTATTCACTATATATATTTATCGAGTACAGGAGATCGATCTTTTCACCCTATTTTTCTTTATTATCTAATCTTTATACATGGAGAAAGTACAAAAAAGAAATCCATCCAGAGATGGTTTACGGTTTCTATTCCAATAATGAAACTGTAATCATCAAAGAATTGGTGTCATCGCTATTTAGCTACCATTACGATATTTAATTACATGCATGGTTGAAAAACCTACGGCCAATTAAATTTGGTATCCTTGTCCGTTAGATAAGGATCATGTAATTGGTTTCTATTTCTTTACAAGAAACCATACATCGACCACAAAAGTGGATTTTTCCATTGCGATGACTAAAACGACGATTTTTTTATTTTGTCAATACGAGAGTTTGATAAATCGTATAAAGTAATTGGTGCTAAAAATAATTGGTGCTAATTCTCTCTATCGTTTCCATAAGATTGGCATATTTTCTAAATTTTTGCCATAAAGGAGTGAATTATTCGACCACATAATGGATTTTGTTCTTTCAAAGTAATAACAATGATTTCTTTATTTTCTTAAAAAGAATCATATAAGCCAACCGAAACTGGTTTCTCTGTAAATCCTAGAAGGATGAGATGTCGTTATCATGTATTCACAATTGCAAACATCAATGAGATGGAGAATTGCTGCTTTCTTGAGGGATATTTAGCAATTTTTACTTCTCTTCCTTGTATTATTCTCCAAAATTGAAGTTGTTCCACTTGTAGTTGGAATTGGACACTAAAGATCAAAGGGTGCGCACCCGGCTTGTTAGCTTATATATATTTAGTCCTTGAGCGACTTAATTGATCTTTCTATAAATTTGTTTTGCTAACATATATAAGTGTCCATAATTTTATCCTAATTTCTTTTGTATCAATTGATTTTGGGTTTCCAAACGTAATCCATGGTTGATGTTAAATATGTATGTCTATTAAGACTACATTTTTTTTTATGTCGAAAGACATATTTCATTAATGAGTATATGTCTCGAATTAATCGGATAATACTTTACTAAACTTGAAGTTTTCGTATATGAGATAAAAAGAAAATTTCCACCATGATCAGGGGGAGGGCATACACTATCAGAATCTTGTGTTAATTAACTTAAAAGTTATATCAATTTCTCTCCCAAAATGATCAAATCGAAAAAAAGGCTATCACTATCAATAGGTGTGAAATATCTCATTTTGCTTTTATATAAGCTTTTGCCTCTTGAAAGGCAAATCCAATCACATATAGCAAGAAGTAGCATTTTAGAGTAAGCTACATATAGTACTTCAATAGAGTCTATCAAAACAAGATCCACATTCTCATAGTTCATATCTCCTCACTGGAAGATGGGGAGATTATAATGCCCGCGGGCGCTGGTACCAGCAATTCTATGATTTTTTTTTCCTTCAAGATATGCATACACTTGAGAACTATGTGGGATCGTAATTAATTAATATATTGTCGAATATTCATTCAAAGTAGCTACTGAAATAAATGATGGTGGTTTTGAACCCCTATGCAGAGGAATATCGACATATGTGATTGGTTGGCATATAATCCAAATTATGTTGGATTAATTTCTCGATTGACGCAATTTTGGATCCAAAACTTATCACCTTAAAAATGCCAAGCCTATTAATTACAAAGTTGGTGTAGTCATATTGCGTCGTTATACGAGAAATGTATTCGTTTGTGGTCTTATTTATTTTCAGACCCTAGGATTGATTTATTAATTGTTCTCTTTATACAATGCACATGGCGTGGTTGAAGGACTCATATTGCATTCACACAAGAAATGTGGTCAGAGAACATATTAAATTTGTAATCCTTGGAGGATTTTCAAATTATATTTGGGCAGCCACCTTATTTTCTTACATAAGGTTTAACAATCCTTTATGTGTTTTTAGAAATTTGGTACAAGACCAAAAATCCGAATTAATTAGTTGATGATATCAGCTTTATGGGTCTCTTGAGGAGTCCTTAAAAACACCAAAATCCACGCTTTAGCAGCATAAATTCTATTTTCTTTTCTTTCTTAAATCTGCAGTTAGAATTATGCTAGCTTAAACTGGTCTTTGAGATAGACTAGAGTTATGATTTTGATGCTCATTTTTTTTTTGTAATACTCATATAGTTGAGTTAGCATCCATAATCTTCAAAAGTTGTACTCTTTTTTCCTTTGTTTCAGGTTTTATCCCATGTGGTTTTCCTGACAAGGTTTTAACGAGGCAACATGACATTTTATTTTATTTTATTTCAAAATGTTGATATTTGTGCTCTTTTTCCTTTGTCCAAGTTTTTTCCCATTGGGTTTTACTGGCGAGGTTTTAGCGAGGCAATTTAATTCAACATGGTGGTCATCCAAGGGGAGTTGTATCGATTTCGGTTATTTGGTGGATTCCCACCATTAATTTGATCATTTTGTTAGACCACATCAACATAAACTTCTCCTATGAATTTGGATATCATTCTGATCCATATAAGGTATGATCACAAATTTTGTTCACCTTTGGTACTGTAACTACATATTGGCACCTTGTTGAAGAAACTACGTCAACTACATATGCAAATCATCTCCGAAGATAGCAAACCAAGACATAAGTTCTCAATGAATTTGGAGAAGCTTGAAGATTCAAGTACACTACTATTAGAAGACTAACACAAAAGAAAACTTTATCAGAACAAATATCTTCTACATTCAAGAAATTCGTTCATCGAAATTGGGAAGTCTCGACTCAAAGATTTGCAAGCCAATAATTTACTGAAGTACTCATCAGGGGGAGCGCCATCATCAAATTAAGGTGCATTCACTGGACTTTATCGAGTTGTACTCTTTTTCCTTCGTCAAGGTTTTGTCCCAATGGGTTTTCCTTGTCAAGGTTTTAACGAGGCAACATTTGTGTGTCCAACAATGTTTCGAGTCTTTACATGCTTATGCAATTTCAGGTTTTTCTCTTTTGAGTTTTCCTGGTCCGTTTGTAATTAGATTAGACACAATGTCATCAGGGGGAGTGTTATAAACGTGTAATTATGTTAAGAATATCTAGGGCAAATCCCGTTTATTACTGGGATGCCCTTGTGTCTAGCCCTATAAATAGAGGCTCTAATGTTAGTCTATTATACACATCTAATAAGATTTTCTCCCCTTCTTCGTCTCTACTTTGTGTCTTTCCTTCTCTATTTTCTAGTTCCACAACAGTAGAGTAATTTTAGATATTTTCCTCAAATCTAATAATGAAAATATAAATTATATCTATGTCACTAATAATGAACGCGTGATTGGGGGATACTAAAACTAATCGGGGGATAGAGGAAAAGGACAAAACCGGGATCCAAATAACAAATCAGGGTCACCCCTTATCTAAGTATTTTACCTAATTCCTAATCTATAGGAAAAATCTTAAGTATTTGTTAAAAGATTAGTGTGTATTTTTATTTGTATTTGGGTGAGTGAGGTGAGAGTAGAAGGAGGGAAAAAAGTATTTGAGAGGGAACTTTTTTTGGTGAAAATGGAGGATGATTGTGAAGAGAGAATCGCTGCTGCTGAATCTTTAGCTCATCTACAACAACGAGCATATCTTGAATCTTCAGCTAATGACAACAACTCACAATTGCAAATCTTTGTTGAGCCAACACCCTTGAATGATGATTTTTACGAGCATGGAGAGTTTTTTGAAGAACCTACACAAGAAAGTAAACTTGCACAACATACAAGCGTCCCCAATACACAGGTAAAGCTGCTAAGAGGTTGAAAATTTGATTTTTTTCTTTGATCCCACCATTTTTTCAGCTGAAAAAGCTCGGTGCCGGCATAGTACTGGTATGAATACAATGTCGGAAGACTCCATACCGGCATGGTATTCATACTACGGCCATGCCGGCAGCCCGATATCCCCCATTTTGAAATTCAATCCGGCTTAGTATTCAACCAAAATATGCCGGTACAAAAGTTACTTTTTACCAACCAAGAAATATTCTACGGAATATGCTACCGGCATGGTTATATTCTAAGGTTACCATGCCGGTACTGCATGAAAAACATACAGGAAGCAATGCCTTCCAAAGCTAAATACCGACATGGAAAAGTATTTAACTACCACGCCGGAACTGTCTACCGGCATGGAACCATAGATAACGAGCATGCCGGCACGATCATCGACATTGTTTAATTATAACGTTACCATGCCGGTACCTACAAAATAAACATACATGAAGGAGTGTTTTCCAAAGCTAAATACCGACATGGTATATTAATTATGGGTTACGCCGAAAACAGGTACCGGCTTGAAACCATAGATTATGAGAATGCCGTTATCTATGTTTCCGGCGTTGATTTCAAATGAAATTTGTATGCGGGAAAAGGTTTCAAATTTGGTCTTCAGTTTCGGTTCAGTTCGACCATGCCGGAACATTGGTCGAGCATAATGTTTTAATTTATTTTAGAACTAATTTATTTTCTTTTCATTCGATCCTTAGGTTGTGACATATATTGATGCAACAAATGCAAGACCGCTTGGTCGGGATACGTCGGAATACTATAAAATGCCTCCGGTATGTTACCAAAGAATACTTTTCACCTAGTATCTTGAACTTTACTAATGGATTGCTTGAAATGAAGCTTATAATCTCCCATTGTTGTCCTTATGTAGGGAATAAAATCTCCAGAGGAAGCAATTGATTGGGCTAAAGAGACGACTCTTAAGAACATGTCTGTGTTGGTGAGGAATACCCAACGTTCAAAGAATCGTTTTGAGATGGTTTGCGAGAGAAGTGGGAAATACAAGGAGAAGAATATCCATAAGATAAAGGGTTATGTATATCCAAAGAAGACTAATAGGGTATATACAAGACTCGTACGAGGAAGGATAATCGCCCATTTAAGCTTGTATTCTATTTAAAAGACAAGGACAATGAATTGGATTATACAGTGTGTTTCGGCCGTCATAACCACCGGGATCCGGAAGATTTTGTTGGTCACTCCATAGTTGCGAAGCTAAAACCTCATGAAATGGAGGATGTAAAGAGATTGACCAAAGCACTTATCAAACCGAGACAAATTCTCAGAGGCTTCAAGGAAAAGGATCGGACGAACGTGTCTTCTCTAAGTACAATTTATAGCGCACAAGCAAGTATTAGAAGGTTGGAATGGGAAGGGGGGACCGTTATGCAAGAATTTGAGAATATAGTTTGGGATCACAACTACACGCGTATCATTAAAAGAGGGCCGGACAACAAGCCCCTTCAAATATTCATTTCGCACCCTTTGCTTTCACAATTGACTCATACATGTTGTGGAGTTCTTTTGATGGATTGCACCTACAAGACAAACAAATACAGTATGCCGTTGTTCAACATCGTGGGGCAAACATCGGACAAGGTATCATTCACATTGGCTTGGTGTTTAATGTAAAACGAGAGGGATTATAATTATCATTGGGCATTACGAAAACTGAAATTATTCTTCCGGTAAAATCAACTTCCGAGGGTCATCATAACCGATCAAGATGACGCACTAATGAATGCAATATCCGACGTCTTCCCGGATGCACAAAATTTCCTATGTACATATCATATACGTCAAAATGTGACAAAAGCTTATTTTTAGAGCATGGCTCGGTTGAACCCACTAGGCGTTGGTATGTCAAGTTTGGTTGTCATATTTTAGTGAATCAAAACTCATGTAAAGATCGCTTGATTATGTACTAGAGTTAAACTTCGTATAGGTTAGCTTGAAAGTATTAGGATATGGGACATTACAAGTATTGCGAAGACTTGAAGATGTGAAGAAGCAAGGAGCTACAACGACAACAATCATCCTTCCACTTGAGGTTAGTGATATTTTACTTGAACTATTTCATTCCCTAACGTATCTTTCAAGTCGTGCATATTGAAAACATAACTGCGAAGCATATTTGAACTCTAGATAGACATAGTATTAAGGAATACAATACGAGGTTTATTGCTTAACCATTAAACTTTGTACATAATACATCGCCATAATCATTTGAATGCTATTGTGATTATGTATGGGTATGAGGTGAGGATTTCATCCTATGGAACAATGTTTACATGTGTTCTAAGGAAGTAAGTTTATAAACTTGTTTGTGAACCAAAAAGGAAATTGCCAGGTGTTATTGGTTTTGTTATTCATTGCATATCTTATGAACAACCAATATGTGTGATATAGTATAACCGCTCACAACTTGTTGTGTTCTTGGTAGAACTGTTCACAAAGGCCTGACTTATGTATTGATATAACTTTTATTAGTAAAACCGATCTTAAGTAATCACCTGTGGTATGATCGGATTTTGTATGTCTGACCTTGTAAGGGAAAGGGAACCGATCCTTGTAAGGGAAAGGGAACCGATCCTAGTAAGGGGTGCAATACATCAAAGGGAACCGATCCTTGTATGGGGTGCAACAAGGTTTATAGCAGAAAGGGGAACCGATCCTATGGACATGTGCAACACATATAAGTTAGATACCATATATATGTGGGAAACCGATCCTATTACCTAGTCAACCGAACTTTTGGGAAGCTAGTGTGACTATGCACAATACTCACATGGAGGTAGAGCCGAAACTTGTTTTGGTAGAACCGTAAACCCATGATTGTGATTGAATGTTGGTTTGATCAATCACATAGTTCTTGAAAGTCAGGTGAACCATTTCTAAACATGTTTGAAAGTGTGGCAAATCAGTTTCAAGGTTGTAAGTGTGAAAGAGAACTTACAAAGTTAAGATGTCGACAAACTTTGAGCACGTGCTGTGAATGTTTATTTCTATAATTGTTCAAAGATATTCCTTAACAGCTAAGGGAAGAGAATCCCAGGATCGAAACATAAGTAAGTTAAGAATCTTTAATTAAGGTTATTAATTTCATTTTGTAGGGAAATTACATAATTAGTATGTGCATTTACTAATTAGATTTTCCGAGAGATTTCGATCGTTATTTTTGGACAGAGCATTTCCAGGAATTATGAAAACCGAATCTGTGCTTTGATGAATATCTTGAGAATATTTTCGGTTTTGGAAATTCCTTGGTGTCCAAACTTCCTTGTCTATAAATACAGGAAGTTTGCCTTACTAGCAAACTAATCCTTCGTAACAACATATTTACTCTTATGTTGTTGTTACTGGTGTAGCCGCCTATTCGTAGAGGAGAGTAACCTAATTAGGCGAAATCTCTTACGGCCGCTCAATTTAAAGTCTTTTTTGGGATTGAGAAGCTCTAGCGCGACCCGTTGGTGGGAAACTAGATAATTACGGTTTATCTTTGTTTTCGATTGATTTGATTGACTAACGGTGGTTGAAATCTGATTGGACCTAGTTTGTTTATTCTTGGGAATCTTCTCTTCTGATATAAGATTCACTCAAACTAGTTCAGAGTTTTGACAGGGATCTTTAGACTGTTGTTAGTTCTAAAGACGATCTTGTGATAATCCATTGTTAACAGACTCCGTTCTGTGCGTGATTGATGACAAGAGATTCAAGTGATTGTGTGCAGGTTTTTATTGAAGATTTAAGAAGATTTGAAGGCAAAGAAGATATTGAAGATCTGACTTGGGTTTTATAATATTTGGTGTGCACAATACTTGTTTCGGTAAAAGAGGATCCAATTAATAATCGGTTTATCCTTCTGGTAGATTGGATTGATTAATTGAGTAGATCGACATCAATACGTTTCCTTGTGATTAAAGGTATTGATTGGCTTAATCTTAAACGATTACCTTTGGGTGATTGAACATAAGATAGATCTAAGGACCCGACGAAGGAGTTTATGTTAAGATAAACAGAAGAGCCTTTGTCCGACTCATATCACTTGGTTGAATAGAGTTGATACCAAACAGATTTGTTGTTCCTTTACTTTTTGGAATACAAACCAAAGGAATTGTTCCAAGTACGTGACTTATTCACAAGTCGGAGGCGTGGGAATATAGACAGAACTAAGTGAACTATAGGGTTGGTTACTTGGTCTCAACTATACGAAGTTAGGTGTAATTTTGTGTAGCGGCTTAATCCTGAGAGTATTCAATTCTGGACAAGGTCCCGGGGTTTTTCCTGCTTTTGCAGTTTCCTCGTTAACAAAATCTTGTTGTGTCATTTACTTTTATTTTCCGCATTATAATTGTGTTATTATAATTAAAGTAAATCACACAAATATTAATTCCTATTTACTTGATAAGCAATCCTATTGTGTTTGGTTAAGTCCGAACCTTTGTATCAAGTAAACATACTTCGTTTTTGTATTGTCTCGATCTCGTATCCATAGACGATCACACGAAGTGTGAACCGATTAGTTGTATTGTCTCGACTCGGTGCATAGACAATCACTTTCGGAGAAAGGACTTATAGGTAGGAAAAGTTTTAGCTTGAGGTATATTTGGGTACCCTCGCCTTTTCAATTGGTATCAGAGCGGGCAAACACGAAAACATCTAACAATCTGTGTTTGGTGCGATCCAACCTTTAAGAATTGAATCTAATGTCTGATTCAGTTAATGTGTCACAAGGTTTGAAGAAAACTCGCCCTGGATTTAACTTCCGAAAATGCTTGGAAGGGATGTCTTCTATAAGCTCCTCGTGCTCTTCTGAAAACATGTCTGTATGCTCTCAAGAAGAGGTTAAGTTAAGTCCTGTACTCACACTCGATGAGTCTGATTCGGAATCACTAGATGATGAAGAAGATGTTGATTATGTGAACATAAAAACATCTCAGCTTGATGAACTAAAGAAAGAATTTCTTTCCTGTGCAACTGAGCTCACTCTTGCACTAAAGAGAGAAGGAAAACTTCTTAAAGACTTAGGTCATATGAAAGATGAAAATGATCAGCTCAAACGTTATTTGTCATTATGTAAAAATGACTTAAAATCATATAAGGTCAGTTGTTTCTCAAAGATCAATCTATTGGAAACTAAGTTGAAGAAAAATATTGATCAGGAAAAGAAAACTAAGGTCTTAAGAAAAACAACAATAAATGAATACAATGTCTTAAAAGTCTCTTATGACACTGAGATAAAGACTGTCACCGAACATGTCAATAGGCTTAAGAATGATATGTGTTCATTAATGTCTGAAAATCAGTTGAATACTTCCTTCCCAAAACCTAAGAACTCTGGATTGTACAATCCTCCAAGAGGAAATAAGAATACCAATCGTATGGATGTTCAAAAGCAAGGTCTTGTCTGTACAAAGGAAATGGCATCCTCAGGAACTAAAAAGATGAACTACTCTCATTTGAGTTCTTCACATCATCCTATACATCTTGATAGAAGATGTTTTCATTGTGGAAACAAAGGTCATGTAATTAAGGACTGTCGACGTCTTTCATGTTCGAACCTCAGCCCAAGGCTTGATACGAGAACTCTATCTAGAAAAACCACACACAAACATGATCATCCCAGATCAAAGAATTCTCTAGCAGTTCATCACAAAAGAAAGGAGGATCAGAAAGCTACAAACACCAAGAAGTGGATACCAAAGAAGGTCATGAATCTGGTAAAGAAAGAGGTTAATCAGGTCTCCGGATCAAAGGTAATTCCTAAATATCTTGATGATAGTAATTTTTATGATAAATTTGGTTTGTTGTCAAAAAGGGTTAGGGTTCTTAACAAACCTGGTAAGAAGCATTTTTCTGATAGTCATGAAAAACCTTATTTGTCTCATTCAGATACTTAGTATCCGGAAGAAACACACTGACTCATAGAGTGCTCAAACTAAGTTTGATGAGTTCAGTGTATTTTTGGAATAGTTCAAAGACTTGGGAGATTTATGAAAATATTCACAGGATCGCACTTTCCTAAAAATCCTTAATATTAAAATTTTCGATTTTTCTATTAAGGGAGAATATTTGTTTTCCATAATCAATGAACAAGTTCTTAGTAACTATTGATTTATATAAGTTCGGTCTTATATGTGATTCGGTCTTGTGACTGAAACCTGGAATCATGGAAAAATCAGATTTGTATGCAAAGCTTTCTTCAAAAGTGTCAAAAAGGTATGCTGAAAAATTGGCTAGTGACTCTTTCGGCCATCTAAACTTCAATGGAAACGAATCCGCTTCCTATATGAATATGAATCCTTCATCTTGTATGATCGATTATGAAAAAGAATTCTACAAGTTGGCTCGAACTTGTGCCGAAACTAAGTTGGAAGTTCTGATGTTAAGACGTAGCCTTGAAAATTCTTTATTTCAAGCTCAAACGCTCAAGCAACTGGATTTACTCACCAAAAGAGTAAACGAGGAGGAATCCAACTCTCACACGGTTGAGGAATTAGTCTTCAATCAAGGATCGCTTCAGGGGATCAGGAGAATCATTCCCATCAAGCGCAAGAGATCTCAATATTTTTGAAGAATTCTAAAATCCTAGTTTAATAGACATCAATTTTTGATTTCTTTCATTGATTGTATTGGTCTATTATGAATAAAACTATTATGAATAAAATTATTTGATTGGTAATTTTTCTTGTGATAGTTTTTGGTTTACATAGCCTGTGCTTAATTGCTTTTACCTTATTGCTATGTATGTTTATGGGATGTTTGATTTCGGTTTTATTAGATCTCATATATTGTGGACCCTCATGGTTTGGGTAACTTTTTGATTTAGCGGGATTAAGTTCTAGCCCTTGTAGGTAGGCTTTATTAAAGGATTATGAGGGGTTCTGATAGAAACAATATGTGAAAAAGTCACAATATGTTGAATCGGTTTTGGTTTAGCATAAAAGCATATGTGTTTCGACGGTTTTCAACTTTTGCTTGCAATTGTTAAAACCGGTTTTCAACCTTTCTCTGGTACAGGTTGAGGTGTGTTGTTATTCTTTTATTCACACATAAGGATGACAACGTGGTGATATTTTGATATCAATTCTCCCTGGAGGAAGATGCAATCATATTGGAGAAGTGGATGCGAAATTTGAGGTAACAATCTTGTTAGTTAATTGTTTTCCTGTTTAAGAAAAGCCTGAGTTTATATTATATATGTTTGTTGCCTTTGCTTAACAAAATTTCGGTTCAATTGATATTTATTCCATGATGTGTGTGTGTGTGGATGTGTGTTTGAATTGGTTACGGTTAATAAAAACTATTATTATCTTGCTTTATTGTGTGGTATCAATTGTTTAGGCTTACAAAATTTCGGTACAATTGATGTGTGTGTGTGATTCAATTGGTTCCGGTTAAGAAAAACTATTGTTATCTTGCTTTTGTATGGTATCAATCGTTTAGGCTTACAAAATTACGGTGCAATTGCGGTGCTTATAATGTCTATGTTGTTTCAATTGCTTCCGGTTGAGGTGAATAATTATGCAAGTTGATTTATTTTGGTTTGTATGAATTATTTATGGCTTAACGAAATAATATGTGTACGGGATGAGTTGTTTAGTCCAATTCGATATTGGATACGAAACTAAGTTAATTCTGATCTTAGTTAGACTTATCGAAGTGAGGTTTCGGTTATTCAAGTCTAATCGAATGCCTAAACAAGAAATGCTAGTTAACTAATCTAGTACTTGTCTTGTTTAAAATTGAAAGGTCTATAATTATAACCTAATGAGAAAAATGGAGTTTATCTTTATTTTGGTCTTATCGAATTAAACGGTTGTTTTTGAACAATCGGTTTAGCAAAGGGACTAACATGCTTAGTTGTTTTTGGTTTGCTAAACTAAATTGGAAAAATTGTTTCGGGCAATTGTTTCCTTGGTAACATGTCAAAATAAGACTACTTGTAGTTTCGGTTTTGATATTGGTTATCAGAACATGATGTGTGGAACCCTCGTGCCTAACTCTACAGGTTTGCAAGTTTATTCTGAGATTTGTAAGATTCTTTTCGTGTTGTCCTTTATTTTTTCATTTCTTTGTCATTTTGGTGACAAAAAGGGGGAGAAATATATGGAGTAAACAGTGATCTTTGGCATTGATATTTATATTGATTGGCATCGCTACGAAAGAGGAGAATAACATTGGTACTTGAATGTTTTTATCTAACGAAAGAGTGAAAGCAGTTATTATAATGGACTAAAGGGGAGTAACATGTCAAATGATTGGTATAACAAAGATGTGCGGATTGAATATCTACATATCTTCCTTAGGAGGAGTAATAGCTTTGTTATTATAATGTCAACAACAACATTTTCAAGGATTGAATGTCTTGGGGTGACGCAGTTTCACATCATATTCATCTTATTGTCTGTCATTTGTTGAATCGGGAATCAAGCGGATTGTAATGAATTATTGTAATTTGTTTATCCATATGATGTAAGAGTTTTGTCACTAAAATTGACAAAGGGGAGATTGTTAGAGCATGGCTAGTAACTATAGGATCATACTTGTAATTAAGTAATTTCACTTGGTTAGTACCTGAGTGGTAATCTTCATTTGTCTGGCTTGTTTTCAGGCTTCTGGGCAGGTTTTAGATGTTGAGCCAAGCGGGTAGGTCGAACCCACCTAGCGAATTTGAAGACAAGTTCAACGGTGGAGATAGGCGTTGGTATGTCAAGTTTGGTTGTCATATTTTAGTGAATCAAAACTCATGTCAATTCGAATAATCGGAAACGGATTGGTTGCCAGCCACCCCTAATCCATATGATGTAGTTTTGTCACTAAAATTGACAAAGGGGGAGATTTAATGTCAAGTTTGGTTGTCATATTTTAGTTAAGAGTCGCTTGATTATGTACCGAGTTAAACTTCGTATAGGTTAGCTTGAAAGTATTAGGATATGAGACATTACAAGTATTGCGAAGACTTGAAGATGTGAAGAAGCAAGGAGCTACAACGACAACAATCATCCTTCCACTTGAGGTTAGTGATATTTGACTTGAACTGTTTCATTCCCTAACGTATCTTTCAAGTCGTGCATATTGAAAACATAACTGCGAAGCATATTTGAACTCTAGATAGACATAGTATTAAGGAATACAATACGAGGTTTATTGCTTAACCATTAAACTTTGTACATAAGACATCGCCATAATCATTTGAATGCTATTGTGATTATGTATGGGTATGAGGTGAGGATTTCATCCTAGGGAACAATGTTTACATGTGTTCTAAGGAAGTAAGTTCATAAACTTGTCTGTGAACCGAAAAGGAAATTGCCAGGTGTTATTGGTTTTGTTATTCATTGCATATCTTATGAACAACCAATATGTGTGATATAGTATAACCGCTCACAACTTGTTGTGTTCTTGGTAGAACTGTTCACAAAGGCCTGACTTATGTATTGGTATAACTTTTATTAGTAAAACTTATCATAAGTAATCACCTGTGGTATGATCGGATTTTGTGTGTCTGACCTTGTAATGGAAAGGGAACCGATCCTTGTAAGGGAAAGGGAACCGATCCTAGTAAGTGATAGGATCCGGAGATGCCTATATGTGATAACCGCAATCGCACGGTGTATAACTAGTAGACAGAGGCAAGTACGGGTCGAACCCACAGGGAGCGGTGGAAATACTGATAATCAATATATCTAATCAGGAATAGAAATAATATTTTTGGATTTTTAGAATGAAAAATATAAAACGAAATAATAAAATTAAACTAAACTAATGAAAGAAATCCAATGGGAGAGTCGGTAACCAGGGTTTATAGTATCCACCACTATTTCTATTCGATTACTGAAATGAAACATAACTCATGAATATTTATTTATCGTCCGTTCTATCGACATCACCTATTATATGTATTAGACTCGCAAATATCACTGGGACACCCTAAGCATGGCACATCAAAAGACTAAATCCAAGCATGCACCATCAAATTGTATTAGTGAGAAAATTATACAAAACTAATTTAGTTCACAAATATTTTTCGGATTTTCTAAGCATAACCCATCAAGGAATTAATCGAAGCATAGATTATCAAATAATAAGAATAAACATATTTGTAAAACTAATTCATTATGCACATAGGTTTGTATTAAAACCGGCGAAGCAACAACTAGTTTTCAATAAATCAACAAACAATATTCAAGATTAATTTATTCATATCATAATGGTCTTTTGCTAAATTCATCAATTCAAATAGCCTAATATCACAAATCGTTTCAACCATAAACCCTAGTTACAAAAATATTTATCCAAAAATGGCTTTCTTAAAAGCCATAAACATATTAAAGAGATTCAGTAGCTAATCAATATGGAAATGAAAACACAAGAATCGCAAACCCTTGTCTTCCCCTGTTGATAGCTTCCAGACGCGCCTCTTTTTCTTCTCTCCTTTTCGGCCTCGCAGCTGACCCTCCTCTTTTCTGTTCTTCTCAATTGAAATATATGGTGCTGACAAGATGACATACCCTATTGCTGCTGGAGGCCCAGTCCAAAACACACATACCAACTCCCAAGTTCCAACCATTACCCAGGCTACGGGCGTTGGTGCAAATCCTCTCTTGACTTCTTGTTTAGCCACACTCCATTCCATAACTCGTGAACCACCACCGGCTCACAATCAATTCACATCTGCAGTTATATAAACGGCCACCATATCTATTGCTCGACTTAACTCGACCAACTTCCATGTTCAGGCCTTTACAAATTCCATTTTCCTCCACTGCCGAGTGCCGGCAGCATTACGTTCTCTGAACTCTCATTGAACCGAGCAAGTATTCACCGATTGCACCAATCTCAGCCAAACACAGGCACCACTCCTTGATCCCTGTCCTGCGAGCATCAGGCCACTGCAAAGTTTTCTTCTATATTATGTCCGTCAAATCTCTTGAGCCAACTCCATTTTTCTGTCTGTTTCCGTCCACTACCGACTGCAACTCTTTCAGCCATTTTTAAGCACCTTTACTTTTCGCAATGTGCAGAACTACTTCAAAATCTCTGGCCGTCTTCACTTCATCTCCTCCACCAGTTGCAACTAGCTTGACCAACAACCAACTCCTCACCGTTCACCACAATGAATGATTACCACCACAGAACTGTTGTCGCATCCGCTCCTTGAAGACCCATACAACAACCATGAGTCAATGGATGCAACATCAGTAACAACACCTCCATTCACGACAAGGATCCGGAAGTACTTCCTTAACCGAGTTTACAACCAACACCAATTGATATTCGCTTCTTGAAGCACCTTCCACCACGAATTCAACTCCAACCAAACTCATCGTTCAACTCGAGCTGTACATCTCACAACCTTCTTCAACGGCAAAACCAACTCCAGCCATTAACACAATCGATGCCTTGAATCCAACATCTCCAGCTCAGTCACGTCCAAGATCACCATGCAACCATACTTTCACGTTCAAACTCTATACACAGTTCTTATATATGCCGAGAGTACAGACCCAACCATACTCCATCGTTTTCGCCAACACTTTTAGCCTGAGACTCTAAAATTCTCCACTGCCAAATTCTGCTCAAGACCAAAACAAACCAGCATCCATTCTTCTCGCTCTCAGCAACAGAACCTGTTTCCATACTCCATCGACTGAACACCACTACTCGCAAGCTATGTTGTAAAAGGCGAGCACCTTTGGCGCTTAAGCGCCAATGGCGCACTAAGCGTTGGGCTGGCGCCTGCGAAAAAAAGGCACCCAGGCGCCAAATTAAGCTTAAATTTGGATTTTTCTAAAAAAAAGGCGCCAAAGGCGCTAGGCGCCTCCGCTTGCCTAGCGCCTTTTACAACATAGCTCGCAAGCTCGGTACTCACGAAGATACAAAAATTGAAGCCCAAAGAAGATGGACGGCAGCTCCTTGCATAAAAAAATAAACCGATCTTTTGTGCCTGATAGAAATGACACTTGGTGGAGGGCTGGTCACGTAGGCTACTAATTCCCTTAACAACACTTTTCAAATCTGCCCACCTTGTTCTCTGAACTTGGTACAGGTACACTGGATAAGAGTCCACTCCTTTTGTGGCGAGAGATGAATCAGCCCAGCGGGTGATGCTGCTACAGACAATAAATTAGCAGTTCAAGTAAATGGACAGTCAACTATATTTCTTTGGTAGCTTGAACTGCAGAGCAACCGTGGTTTTCACAGCAAACGCCATTTAAGCCGCAACTTAGGCGTTTATTGCCCGGATGATCGAAATACGCTTGTACTTTCTATAAAAGCACTAAAATAGTATCGTTAGCCAAAATATCGAGTCCTAGCTAATATAAATATGGGTATAAAATGTAGCACATACGTGCTTATAAGTAAGGGAAAGGGAACCGATCCTAGTAAGGGGTGCAGTACATCAAAGGGAACCGATCCTTGTATGGGGTGCAGCAAGGTTTATAGCAGAAAGGGGAACCGATCCTATGGACATTTGCAACACGTATAAGTTAGATACCATATATATGTGGAAAACCGATCATAGTACCTAGTCAACCGAACTTTTGGGAAGCTAGTGTGACTATGCACAATACTCACATGAAGGTAGAACCGAAACTTGTTTTGGTAGAACCGTAAACCCATGATTGTGATTGAATGTTGGTTTGATCAATCACATAGTTCTTGAAAGTCAGATGATCCAATTCTAAACTTGTTTGGAAGTGTGGAAAATCGGTTTCAAGGTTGTAAGTGTGAAAGAGAACTTACAAAGTTAAGATGTCCACAAACTTTGAACACGTGTTGTGAATGTTTATTTTCGTAATTGTTCAAAGATATTAAAGTAACGGCTAAGGGAAGAGAATCCCAGGATCGAAACATAAGTAAGTTAAGAATCTTTTAATTAAGGTTATTAATTTCATTTTATAGGGAAATTACAGAATTAGTAATGTGCATTTACTAATTAGATTTTCCGAGAGATTTCGATCGTTATTTTTGGATGAGCATTTCCAGGAATTATGAAAACCGAATATGTGCTTTTATGAATATCTTGAGAATATTTTAGGTTTTGGAAATTCCTTGGTGTCCAAACTTCCTTGTCTATAAATACACGAAGGTTGCCTTTCTAGCAAACTAATCCTTCATAACAACAGATTTACTCTTTTGTTGTTGTTACTGGTGTAGCCGCCTATTCGGAGAGGAGAGTAACCTAATTAGGCGAAATCTCTTACGGCCTCTCAATTTAAAGTCTTCTTTGGGATTGAGAAGCTCTAGCACAACCTGTTGGTGGGAAACTAGACAATTGCGGTTTATCTTTGTTTTCGATTGATTTGATTGACTAACGGTGGTTGTAATCTGATTGCACCTAGTTTGTTTATTCTTGAGAATCTTCTCTTCTGATATAAGATTAACTCAAACTAGTTCAAAGTTTCGACAGGGATCTTTAGATTGTTGTTAGTTCTAAAGACGATCTTGTGATAATCCATTGTTAACAGACTCCTTTCTGTGCGTGATCGATCACAAGAGATTCAAGTGATTGTGTGCAGGTTTTTATTGAAGATTTAATAAGATATGAAGACAAAGAAGATATTGAAGATCTGACTTGGGTTTTATCTTTGGTGTGCACAATACTTGTTCCAGTAAAATAGGATCCAATTAATAATCGGTTTATCCTTGTGGTAGATTGGATTGATTAATTGAGTAGATCGGCATCAATACGTTTCCTTGTGATTAAAGTTATTGATTGGCTTAATCTTAAACGATTACCTTTGGGTGATTGAACATAAGATAGATCTAAGGACCCAACGAAGGAGTTTATGTTAAGATAAACAGAAGAGCCTTTGTCCGACTCATATCACTTGGTTGAATAGAGTTGATACCAAACAGATTTGTTGTTCCTTTACTGTTTGGAATACAAACCAAAGGAATTGTTCCAAGTCCGTGACTTATTCACAAGTCGGAGGCGTGGGAATACAGACGGAACTAAGTGAACTATAGGGTTAGTTACTTGGTCTCAACTATACGAAGTTAGGTGTAATTTTGTGTAGCGGCTTAATCCTGAGAGTATTCAATTCTGGACAAGGTCCCGGGGTTTTTCTGCTTTTGCAGTTTCCTCGTTGACAAAATCTTGTTGTGTCATTTACTTTTATTTTCCGCATTATAGTTGTTTTATTATAATTAAAGTAAATCACACAAACGTTAATTCCTATTTACTTGATAAGCAATCCTATTGTGTTTGGTTAAGTCCAAACCTTTGTATCAAGTAAACATACTTCGCTGTTGTATTGTCTCGATCTCGTATCCATAGACGATCACACGAAGTGTGAACCGATTAGTTGTATTGTCTCGACTCAGTCCATAGACAATCACTTTCGGAGAAAAGACTTATAGGTAGGAAAAGTTTTAGCTTAAGGTATATTTGGGTACCCTCGCCTTTTCACTTGTCATGCCTTGTTTGAACCCACTAAGGCAGATATTAAGAAGATAATGATTGTTCAACTAGGGGAGCAACTAGTGTAGCGGAGTCCGCTCATGGGAGATTTAAAGTTCTCATCCAGTCCGACCAAGGAAGCGTGGTTGCGGTCACCGAGGCAATGGAGCAATACTTTAAGAGTGATATCGATAGGATCAAGAAGGCTTTTGAGAAAAGCTCAATGGAAAGGATGACTTCATATTTACAATATGGTAATTTGCTCCGAGGAATAAAGTTCATTGGGCAATAAAACATATGATGAGAGAAATGCAAAAGGAGATAAACTACGGCAAACCGGTGATGTGTGTATTTGTCCCGAGATGTCTTCATTGGGGCTTCCGTGTCATCATATGCTTGTATAGTATGAAGAAGTGATACTTATTGAGGTTATTGATCCATTTTGGAAGCAACTATCTTTCACCCCTCCCCCTACGGAAGATCCCGGACAATCACCATGGGATACGAACGAAGCAAGGGAATTCTTCGAAGCTTACTCACGTGGAAACTCGGTTAGCCGTAAAGTCTTGTTGAGCCAACTAAGGCTGATTACACGCCGATGGAAAACACAAAGTGAAGATATAACAAAGGGAGATCCTCCCGGTAGACCACAAACTAAAACGGTAAGGAGAAAACAAAGGAAAGAATTGAAAGAAAGGAGTCAACGTGAATGTGAACTCGCGGCAAGTAAGAAACGAGATCTAACCACATATGAGAATTCGGAAGCAAGGTTTGCGGAAGTGCCGGTTCCAAACAAAATAGGTAGGCCGAGGAAGGAACCGCTATCAAGTCAACAACAAACGACGGATTCCGTATCCACACCAAAATCCAATGGAACGGAGGTTCCAAAGAAAAGGGGTAGGCCGAAGAAGGTACCCACATTGATTGAATAAGAACAACAAGATGATGATAGGTGTAGAATACACCGTATTTAATATCTAGTATTTATGCTTTCTTTGCGAGTTTTCTTGTAAATTATGTATCTTATGTTTACTTTGAGTTTATTAGGTGCAATGGAGTCATTTGGAGCAAAAAGACCAATTGGAACTCGTTCAAATACAAGATTTCTACTTTTCATTGTGTAGAGGACGAGAAGATGAAGACAATGCCGAAATAATGGAGTCATTCCGAGTTCGTATAAAGAAGTTATGAGCAAAACAAGAACTTGAAGCATAAAAGGACAAGTGTTATTGACACCCCAATTGTACGTTAAGGGGAAGTCATCCTGTTAAGGGATGTCCTGTTTCAAAGGGACTGCTAAACATAGTCATGTATTTTACAAAGGAGGAAGCCGGAATTCAAAGGCTATTAAAGGCACCCGTCCTATTTACTTAGGGCACATGCGTCTTCTTCTTAATAAGTTTCAGTCGAGTTTTCTGTTCAAACCGAGAACCATGGATTTCGGTTATACAGGCGAGATGAAGATGGGTTGATCGGTGTTCGATGGTCAATAGAGAAGCTGGTGCTGTGATCATTAGTTGTTGCAGGTGATCGGTGATGGTTAGCGATGGATAAAGAAGCTCGAGCAGGTTCAGAGTGCTGCCAATGATGATGGAAGTACGATGAGAGTGTTTGATGCTTGAATACTGCTGTGGCTCGACAGGAAAACAGTGATGGCGATGGCAGATAGTGGAGTTCGGTGTTGCTGCCATTGATGGTTGTGGTGAAGAGCTCGTGATGGTGGAGGTTGTTGGTCAGGGAATATGAAACTCAGTTGGCAGCGGTGGAGTTTGATGGATTCATCCATGAAGTGACAAAGAAGACTGCATGATGCGTGAAGGACGACGAGACGGCTGCTGTCAATGAATAACTGGGTTTGAACGTTGCTACTATTGTGGATGGAGAGCTCGAGTTACAAAACAGAGAAGATGGTCGAGCTTGGCAGAGGCATGAAGATGGACCGAGTTGAGTCTGGGTTCTGCCATTGATGGCACATGCAATGATGATGCTGGCGGCTGCTGAGAATGAAGGCTAGAGAATGGTTTAATGGTGTCGACAACAGCAAGAGATGGAGAGGAGTTCGAAGCTGTGATGGATGGCTTAGAGAGATGGCAATGATGACGCCTTTTGCATCCGTCGTTGGTCGGAGATGGAACTGTTATCAAGCTCGAAAATGAACAGAGAAGTTGAAGTTTTATCGAGTTGCTGATGTGATGATACCAATGGCAGTAGTGATGAATCCGATAAGAGAATGAGGCTCGTGTTGGATTTGAGCCGGGGTTCGATGGTGGTTCATGGCAAAGATATTGAAGACCGAAAGAGAATTGGAGTCCGAGTTTGCGGTTGATTGTGATAAATATTTCAGTTTGAGAAAGAAAAGGATCCAGTGACTCAACGAGAAAAAGAAGGGGATATGGGTACGTCAGTGCAAATATTTGGGATATGTACCAACTGCGGGTAATACTTATCTTAGGCGGACTTGTGGGTGAAGTTAGGTTTCGATTGAAACCTATATAAATAGCCGTGACTTGCCAAGAGCCAGGAGATACAATTTTCGGAGGAGATAGACAACTTTTGGTGGAGAGAAAATAAAAAAATAGGGAGAAATATCTTTTGCCTCTACTTTGTTTTCTAGGGTTTAGAAACATGATAGGTTTCTCTTCCTTCTTGTTATGAACTCCATGAATATGAGTACCTAGTTTTTATTATTGGTTATGGATTAGTTGGATTTCCAAACATGAGTTTTTGTTCAATAAATTAGTTTTCTCTCATATTATCGTTTATGATTCACCATTAATATTGTCATATGATTGAATGTTTGTTTTGTCAAGTTGCAAATTGGTAGAACTCACATGCATGTCTTTTGCTAGATTAGGGTTATTATACGCAAAAGTGATAATTCCTGATTTAAAGTAGCATAAATATGATTATAGTTTGTAGTGATATATTCTTATGATCATATGTGAACCATAACCTTTGTTAAATCGGATTAGTGCTTTTACACGTTCGATTGCTTTGATTGGCATGATTTCATAGAACCTATTGCATCCAGGGAATTAAACTTGATTAGTGCTTTTACACGTTGGGTTTTTCTTTTAGATAGAATTCATATTCGCATCTTTTAATGTGTTTGTTGATGACAAGAGGAGATTAGCGGGATATTCTTGCGATCAAGGTATTCTAGGGCCTTTGATAAAAGTTGAGATTAAAATATCAATTCTAGTTATTGTGTTGAAAACATGTTTGTGATTGAAGACGAAATCCATGACCAATACTTTCTCATCCTTGATTTGCATGTTTACTTTTTATTGTTTGCTTTTATTTTATTTTAGAATATAAAAATCAGAAAACCCCCGGTGTTATTTTTAGGAAACCGAAACATATTGACAACCAAGACCTCTCTGTGGGAACGATCCTTTCTTGCCCTTGCTTCATTATATATTTTAAGTAGTAAGAAAGTGTAATTTACTTTTGACGCCTACGACAGCGATCAAATTTTGGCGCCGTTGCCGGGGAGGCAGCGGTTGTCACTTGTTTTTGGTTTCTTATTTTTGTTTTTAGTTTTAGTTTTATTTTTCTTATTTTCTGGGTTTTAACCATGGTTTGAGAATTTTTATTTCAGGTGCTTGTTTCTCATGGAAGGAGCATACTACATGGATGGATACGGTTTTCAACAACCTCAACAATACGACAACTACCAATTCCAGGGGTATAATCAAAACCAATTCATTGGTTATGACCAATATTCCATGGAACCTTATGGTTTTCCTCAACAACCTTATGGCGGGTATGTGTGTGAACAACCACAAGGATGGGAGGATTCTTATGCTCATGAACAAAAAGTCTCTACCTTTATAGATCAAGTTTCCAACTTTTTACAAGAGGAATTTCAAAAAGCTAAAGAGACTACAAACGAGCGACTCCAAGAACTTCGTGAAGGTATTTCTAGCTTGCGAAGAGGCATTGATCAATGCAAGGAAGATATGGATAATTCTAATGTGCATATGGTTTGTGATGATTATTTGATTGATGCTAATGTTGAAAAAGGCCAATCCTTGGGCACTTTTGTTGATAATTGTGTAGTTAACTCAACTCTTGATCGTAATAATGATCATTCACCTATTCAAAAGGATGAGTTCGAGATTAGAAACACTAAATTCAGCGAGGACCAATCTTATGTTGACTATGATAGTGACGGTGATTATGATACATTTCTTGAAACAACTCATGGTGACATCCCCGAGGAGTGTACAATGGAGTCTTTTTGGGATCAAGATGAGGACGAAGAGGAATATGTCGACACTTGTGTAGATTACTCAAGCATTGATCTTAATAATGATCAAGAGCCTATTCAAAGGGTGGAGCTTGAGGATGATGCATTTTCGAGTGTTCTAAAAAAGTTTCTTATAATAAAATTTGGATCCGCAAAAGAGTATGTGCCTTACAACAAAAAGGAGTGTGTTGAGAATGAGACCGTTATGACCAATATTGTGGAAGACCCAATTGAGCTTGCAAATGATTGTAATGATGATGTTTATGTCGAAACTTTGTTTAAGGCAGAAACGGACGAAGAATGGTTGCAAGGTTTGATAGAGGACCATGATATACAAGAGGTGAATAATTCACTTGAGTTTTTCAAGGATGAAGAGGATTCCGTGATACAAGAGATTGTGCAAGGTTTGTCTAACCCTTTGCCTATTGTTTCTTCTCCTTTACCTCTTATTGGTTTGAATGTATGTGCTTCGAGAGTATTGTTGAATGACTTTGTTTCTCGTTTTCCGCCATTAGAGACACTTGATTCTCATACTATGTGTTTTGGAACAAGAAACCGTGGAAGTACCCGACTTTTATGTTCTTTATCCACTTCCGAGTGTAAAAAGGACTAAGTGTGGGGGAAACTTTCAAGCTATAACAATTTCATTATTCATATATTATGCTAATCATTGTGTGAAGTTGTTACTAGAATTGCAGATTGTTTTCTGGGCAGACTACCAGATTTTCAGATTGTTGGTATATGGACGATAACAAAAGAGTCGGGCTGACGACTTTAAACCAAGCGCTAAATGGGAGGCAACCCATAGGTTTTGTATTTTAGTCCCTTTTATTTTTTATTTTTTATTGTTTTCATATCATATTTGCATCCCCATGTTTAATTTCATTGAGTCCGGAATCTATCACCTTTTCGTCAGAAAAATTCAGACTGCACGTAGTTCAGTCCAGAGACCATAACTGTCAGAATGTTTATCGAAACACTGTGCCCTTTTGACACTTTGTAGAAAACACGTAGATGAACAACTTTTGTGAAATGGAGTTTTTCCAAATTCCTTACCAATTTGTACAGTTTTTGCGTTTTATCTGCTATTACGTCAGAATTCAGAATTTTCGGTTTTACACATTGAGGACAATGTGAAGTTTAAGTGTGGGGGAGTCTTTTGCATATAGAGTTTTTAGCCTTTTTGAGTCAAAATTTTCAAATTTTTTGTAAATAGTGAATAAAAACTCCAACTTGTAGTTAGTTTAGAGTCACATAGTATACATGTCGCTAAGATTACATCGAGAATCTCATAAGAGTGACTGAACTTAGAGATGACAGAGAACATGATCGGGTTTCTTACTTGTATGAGAGTTAAAGTTGGATTTAACCATGCCAGTGGCAAATAAGGTGCAGACTGAATTCGGTATTAGAGTAGTGATCCCCTATAGTGGAGACTACCCATGTTACATAATGTGAGGCACCGACCTTCAATTCTTTGTACCTGTCTAAATTTGTGCTTTTAGAGTGTGTGTCACCGTACGTAAATTCCGGGCAGAATGGTGAGCTGCCCAACCTCCCACCATAGAAGCACTATTTTGATCTCTTGAGTGCTATTTTTATCAACCATGATGGTGACATCGAATTGCTAACTTACATACCACTTGTAATCTTGTTCGCAGTTAGCACCATCCACTTATCTCTCTACACCAACAGGTCCATAGAAACACCATCATCATCAACAAGAGGAGCATCACAAATCTACAAGGAAAGTTGAAGACGTTTGAGGTTTACAAGCAACAATACAAAAAAGAGTGAAAATTATCAAGATGAGAGTTCGAGAAGTTTATGATATCGAGACATACAAGTTGTGAAGAATCAAGCGGTACAACACTTATACCATGGCCTTTGTACTTACATTTTTTATTGTTTTTTGTATTTTATTTTTCTCTTGTCTCAAAAATAAAATAAAAAATAAAATGAAAAAATGAAAAAAAAAGAAAAAAAAAGCCAGGGATCTTCCTCCGGCGATGAGCTCCGGCGATGAGCCATGGCGACTGAAAGCCAGGGATCTTCCTCGGATTGGTCTCATCCGTTTTGCCGGTTGTTTTTAATCGCTTCTTCCTCTCCTTTTCCTTTTTGTTTTCTTCATCGTTTCGTTTTTGAGGGTCTTACTTTGCTGTTTTCCCATTCTTTTGTTCATTGTGTTTTCGAACTAGGGTTTATTTTCTGCTAGGTCTTATTCGTTTTTTGTAGAGTCAACCTTAGGCCATGTCTGCATCAACACGTTCTGCTCGTCGCTCTGCCCTTAAACCCCCTCCATCACCTCAGACAACACCTTCTTCCTCAGCTGATTTGACTTCACAGAATGGCCATGTGAACTGCCCATTCAAAAAACTCGATGGCTGCCAGAATGGAATAAATGGAAGAGGTAATGCTAGGGGTTCTATCTTATGTCATTTGCGGGATAGACATTCGTTCACGAAAGACAGTGGAGGACGATGCAGAGATATCATCACCGACGACGCTGAGGTTTACAGTGCTTGGGAAACTATGTTACAACAGCTGCGAATGTGGCTTTGCAGCCGGTGTATGACCCTTCATGCCTGGAAGTCTCCTTGCAAAGGACTGGGTGTTCATTGCGACACTGTTGCAGGTCCTTTTAACGGCACATCTGCAGATTTTCTTCTCCACGGAATAGACAGACCTGCAGTCTCTCCTGTGGTGATCGAACCTGTGGTTGCTTCAAAAGTCATGGTCCCTGATAGTTGCGATGATATGGCGTTGGTTGATGAGGTTTTTTCTCTCACCCCTGGTTTGCTTTGCGCTGTTTTCCAGCGCCAATTTTCCACGGTCTCTAGTATTCCACACAAGTGCAGGCTTAGCTTTTCCCGTACTTTGAAGGTTTGTTTGGATAATGTGCTGAGTTGACCATTGGATGAAACTGCCTGGATTCGTTTACTTCTCCTCCCCATCTGCACTTTGGTACATTACAGGCCGAAAGCCGACGAAAAGTCGTGTAATCGAAAGCGACTTCAAGTCACTGCCATTCAGCAGGCCTTGTTGGCTTGGAAAGAACCAGGGGGCTGTTATAAATTGATTACCAAATTGCTTCACCTGCCAAGCCAACAACACAATACCAAACAAGACAGTGAGAAAAAGCCAGAGGTGGCCAACTTAAGTGCTTGCAGGAACAAGATTGAATATGGGCATTATGCTGCGGCGATTCGTGTATTGTCTTCGAACGATGTTGCTCCCCGTTGTGAGAACACGTTAACTGAATTACAATCCAAGCATCCTGAAGCTCCACCTCCTTCCATTCCAGATGAACACTTTGGTTGTGATCCAGTCACGGTTGATTCAAGGGCTGTCCGTGGTGCGATCAAGAGTTTCCCTAGAGGAACTTCTTGTGGTCGTGATGGTTTGCGCGCACAACATCTGCTCGACGCTTTGAGTGGTGCAGCAGCGGCAGTGGCTGTGGATTTGTTGGCTTCGATTACGGGAGTGGTCAACATTTGGTTGGCGGGCAGGTGCCCTAAGGTTTTGTGGGAGCTCATCGCTAGTGCACCTCTTACGCCTTTGCTCAAACCTGGAGGTGGACTGAGGCCCATTGCGGTAGGCACTGTCTGGCATCGTTTGGTCTCAAAGGTCGCTGCATTTTCTGTCAGTAAGGCCATGTCATCCTATTTAGGGGATTACCAGTTCGGGTGAAAAAAGTAGGGGAGAAAGTATACTTCATGCGGTAAATGGTTTGCTAGAGTTGAGAGGGCACTCGGATAAGATGTCAATGTTGCTTATTGACTTTTCAAATGCTTTCAATATGGTGTGCAGGTCTCATCTCATTAGAGAGGTTCGGCTTCATTGTCCAGGTATTTCTCGTTGGGTTGAATTTTGTTATGCCAGTCCTGCTAAACTCTTCTATGATCAGTACATCCTGTCTTCTGCGCTTGGTGTTCAGCAAGGTGATCCTCTCGGTCCCCTTCTGTTTGCTCTGACACTTCACCCTCTAGTGAAGTCTATTGTGTCTCGTTGTAAGCTCGATTTACATGCATGGTATCTTGATGATGGCACTATTGTCGGTGACACGTTGGAGGTTGCCAAGGCATTGAGTATTATAGAATCTGAAGGACCGAGTAGGGGCTTGCATCTTAATATCAAGAAAACTGAGGTCTTTTGGCCTACACTTGATCAACGCAGCCTTGACGAGGGTGTTTTCCCCAAAGACATTGGGAGGCCTGATAAAGGTGTCAAGCTTTTGGGGGGGCCAGTGAGTTTGGACATGGATTTCATGAGTGTTATGGTTTTGGGCAGGGTGAACAAGACCATTCAGCTAATGTCGGCTATCAAGAAACTCACGGACCCTCAGAGTGAGATGTTACTGCTTCGTAACTGTGTTGGTGTTTCTAGATTATATTTTGCTATGCGCACCACCAACCCTGCTGCTATGTAACAGGCCACTGACCTCTTTGACGATCACTTACTCAAGCATTTGAGACTTCTGATCACTGGAGATGGAGCGGGTTTCGGTCCTTTGCAACACAGATTAGCTACATTACCTATCAAAGATGGTGGCCTCGGTGTATACACTATGACAGACACTCGCACCTACTGTTATCTTGCCTCCCAGAGTCAGACTGCCTCGACGCGAAAGGTGATACTTGGTGGTTTGTTCCCAACGGATAATGGTGTTGCCTACCAGTTGGCTCTTCAGAATTTTATTCAGGTATGTGGTTTGCCTTCTACATATTGCGTCGATGACACTGCCCCCCCTCTATGCACTCCCTGGCAGTCACTTATTTTGACGCAATCAAGAAGCGAATCCCTGTCCAGTTTACATAATCTGCAAGAGATTCAATGTTGTGGCAATGTAACCAGATCAAACATGCTCAAGACTACCTTTTGGCTGTTCCCATCAGTGGGCTTGATCAATGCCTTGGCCCTCGTCAATTTAGAGCTGTAGTATGCTATCGTCTTGGTATTCCTTTGTTCGTCGAAGGCGGGTTATGCTCTTGTTGCAATAAACCAATGGACATTCACGGGGATCATGCGCTTCATTGTGCTAAGGATGTTGGAATTAAGTTTCTCCATGACTTAGTTCGTGATGTAGTTACTGACATCTGTTATAAAGCAAGTGTACCTGCGCGCAAAGAAGCGGCTTTGGGTATTTTATCAGACGATAACAAGGACTTACGTCCAGCGGATATCCTTGTGCTCAATTGGGAGAACGGTCAAGATGTGTGTATGGATGTCACTGGTGTCTCACCCTTTACTGGTGATGGAGTTCGTGCCTTCATCCCAGGCCAGGCTATCTCGAGAGCAATTTCGCGCAAACGTACTAAATATCTGTCTGAATGTGGTTCTCATGGTTACGGTTTGGGTGTCTTAGCTTTCACTACTTTAGGGGAGCTTAGCGAAGATTTTATTTGTTTTTTCAAGCGTCTGAAGAATTGTTTAGTTAACAATGACGCTGGTAGTGGTTTAGGTAGTTTTATTTTCCATAGACTGGGTGTTGTTATTCAGAAAGGGGTTGGTGCTCGGCTGCCAACCAAAGGTTCTGTAATTTAAAAAAAATAAATAAAAAAAAAACAAGAAAAAAAAAAACAAGAGAAATTTTTTTAGGTTTGTTAATAGTTTTTATTATTTTGTTTTGTTTTTATTTTGTATTTGTTTTATTTCTTATTTCTACAAAAAAAAAAAAAGAAAAAGAAAAAGAAAAAAATAATAATAATTATATTTTGGGTTTGTATAGTTCGTTTTTAGTTTTGTATTCTTTCAATAAAGCGAATGGAAAGAAGGAATATCTATAATAAAGTTTCAAGCGACAAGGAATTAAAGGAAAGAATCATATTGTCGAGATTCCACGAAGTTCAAGAGTTATCATCAAGAGTTGAAGACCGAAGACGAAGATGAAGACACCGATTGAAGACCGAAGACGTTTCTATGGATGCTGTGAGAGTGGTGCTAGCTGCACGCCGAACGGATACGAGGTAAGTAAGCATATTCCCACCTTCGTTAAGTGGTTGATTTCCTTTCTTAGAGATCGTCAGAAAAATGGGTTTTCAAAAATATTAAAAGATGTGGGTTTTCAAAATATTTCGGAGGGTTATGCCTTCCTACCATTCAACGTGTCGCAGGATTCTCTCTTCATTCCTAGCTGGACACATGTGTGACCCATAAAAAGCTGTTTATTATTGAGAGCAATATCATAAAACCCTTTCTTGTGAGGCAAATTCGAGACTTTCGATCACTCCGAACCCGAATTTCTTTCGAGAAGGGATGGTTATTTCTCTCTCAACTTTTAAGAATGAGATTGTGTTCATTTATGTGTCTAACTTCTTATGACTAGTGTGCAGAATTTCTATGTCTTCTTAGCGCATTGGATGCTATCATTACGGAGAACTAGTAAGTTGGAAAAATAGGTTTTGTGGGTATATCTCTAGTAAACCCTCACGAGACTATAACTCGTCCACTAGGGACACCTAGGGGTTTAAAGGCTTGTTATTTATGCTAAAAATGACCGTAGCCTCGACGACACGGAGTTGTATGTATGTTTTAGAATAAGTTTTGTTTGATTTGCTCGAGGACTAGCAAAGTCTAAGTGTGGGGGAATTTGATAGGTGTAGAATACACCGTATTTAATATCTAGTATTTATGCTTTCTTTGCGAGTTTTCTTGTAAATTATGTATCTTATGTTTACTTTTGAGTTTATTAGGTGCAATGGAGTCATTTGGAGCAAAAAGACCAATTGGAACTCATTCAAATACAAGATTTCTACTTTTCATTGTGTAGAGGACGAGAAGATGAAGACAATGCTGAAAGAATGGAGTCATTCCGAGTTCGTATGAAGAAGTTATGAGCAAAACAAGAACTTGAAGCATAAAAGGGCAAGTGTTATTGACACCCCAATTGTACGTTAAGGGGAAGTCATCCTGTTAAGGGATGTCCTATTTCAAAGGGACTGCTAAACACAGTCATGTATTTTACAAAGGAGGAAGCCGGAATTCAAAGGCTATTAAAGGCACCCGTCCTATTTACTTAGGGCACATGCGTCTTCTTCTTAATAAGTTTCAGTCGAGTTTTCTGTTCAAACCGAGAACCATGGTTTTCGGTTATACAGGCGAGATGAAGATGGGTTGATCGGTGTTCGATGGTCAATAGAGAAGCTGGTGCTGTGATCATTAGTTGTTGCAGGTGATCGGTGATGGTTAGCGATGGATAAAGAAGCTCGAGCAGGTTCAGAGTGCTGCCAATGATGATGGAAGTACGATGAGAGTGTTTGATGCTTGAATACTGCTGTGGCTCGACAGGAAAACGGTGATGGCGATGGCAGATAGTGGAGTTCGGTGTTGCTGCCATTGATGGCTGTGGTGAAGAGCTCGTGATGGTGGAGGTTGTTGGTCAGGGAAGATGAAACTCAGTTGGCAGCGGTGGAGTTTGATGGATTCATCCATGAAGTGACAAAGAAGACTCCATGATGCGTGAAGGATGACGAGACGGCTGCTGTCAATGAAGAACTGGGTTTGAACGTTGCTACTATTGTGGATGGAGAGCTCGAGTTACAAAACAGAGAAGATGGTCGAGCTTGGCAGAGGCATGAAGATGGACCGAGTTGAGTATGGGTTCTGCCATTGATGGCACATGCAATGATGATGCTGGCGGCTGCTGAGAATGAAGGCTAGAGAATGGTTTAATGGTGTCGACAACATCAAGAGACGGAGAGGAGTTCGAAGCTGTGATGGATGGCTTAGAGAGATGGCAGTGATGACGCCTTTTGCATCCGTCGTTGGTCGGAGATGGAACTGTTATCAAGCTCGAAAATGAACAGAGAAGTTGAAGTTTTATCGAGTTGGTGATGTGATGATACCAATGGCAGTAGTGATGAAGCCGATAAGAAAATGAGGCTCGTGTTGGATTTGAGCCGGGGTTCGATGGTGGTTCATGGCAAAGATATTGAAGACCGAAAGAGAATTGGAGTCCGAGTTTGCGGTTGATTGTGATAAATATTTCAGTTTGAGAAAGAAAAGGATCCAGTGACTCAACGAGAAAAAGAAGGGGATATGGGTACGTCAGTGCAAATATTTGGGATATGTACCAACTACGGGTAATACTTATCTTAGGCGGACTTGTGGGTGAAGTTAGGTTTCGATTGAAACCTATATAAATAGCCGTGACTTGCCAAGAGCCAGGAGATACAATTTTCGGAGGAGATAGACAACTTTTGGTGGAGAGAAAAATAAAAAAATAGGGAGAAATATCTTTTGCCTCTACTTTGTTTTCTAGGGTTTAGAAACATGATAGGTTTTCTCTTCCTTCTTGTTATGAACTCCAATGAATATGAGTACCTAGTTTTTATTATTGGTTATGGATTAGTTGGATTTCCAAACATGAGTTTTTGTTCAATAAATTAGTTTTCTCTCATATTATCGTTTATGATTCACCATTAATATTGTCATATGATTGAATGTTTGTTTTGTCAAGTTGCAAATTGGTAGAACTCACATGCATGTCTTTTGCTAGATTAGGGTTATTATACGCAAAAGTGATAATTCCTGATTTAAAGTAGCATAAATATGATTATAGTTTGTAGTGATATATTCTTATGATCATATGTGAACCATAACCTTTGTTAAATCGGATTAGTGCTTTTACACGTTCGATTGCTTTGATTGGCATGATTTCATAGAACCTATTGCATCCAGGGAATTAAACTTGATTAGTGCTTTTACACGTTGGGTTGTTCTTTTAGATAGAATTCATATTCGCATCTTTTAATGTGTTTGTTGATGACAAGAGGAGATTAGCGGGATATTCTTGCGATCAAGGTATTCTAGGGCCTTTGATAAAAGTTGAGATTAAAATATCAATTCTAGTTATTGTGTTGAAAACATGTTTGTGATTGAAGACGAAATCCATGACCAATACTTTCTCATCCTTGATTTGCGTGTTTACTTTTTATTGTTTGCTTTTATTTTATTTTAGAATATAAAAATCAGAAAACCCCCGGTGTTATTTTTAGGAAACCGAAACATATTGACAACCAAGACCTCTCTGTGGGAACGATCCTTTCTTGCCCTTGCTTCATTATATATTTTAAGTAGTAAGAAAGTGTAATTTACTTTTGACGCCTACGACAGCGATCAAATTTTGGCGCCGTTGCCGGGGAGGCAGCGGTTGTCACTTGTTTTTGGTTTCTTATTTTTGTTTTTAGTTTTAGTTTTATTTTTCTTATTTTCTGGGTTTTAACCATGGTTTGAGAATTTTTATTTCAGGTGCTTGTTTCTCATGGAAGGAGCATACTACATGGATGGATACGGTTTTCAACAACCTCAACAATACGACAACTACCAATTCCAGGGGTATAATCAAAACCAATTCATTGCCTCGGTGACCGCAACCACGCTTCCTTGGTCGGACTGGATGAGAACTTTAAATCTCCCATGAGCGGACTCCGCTACACTAGTTGCTCCCCTAGTTGAACAATCATTATCTTCTTAATATCTGCCTTAGTGGGTTCAAACAAGGCATGACAAGTGAAAAGGCGAGGGTACCCAAATATACCTTAAGCTAAAACTCTTTTCATACCTATAAGTCCTTTCTCCGAAAGTGATTGTCTATGGACTGAGTCGAGACAATACAACTAATCGGTTCACACTTCGTGTGATCGTCTATGGATACGAGATCGAGACAATACAACAACAAAGTATGATTACTTGATAAAAAGGTTCGGACTTAACCAAACACAATAGGATTGCATATCAAGTAAATAGGACTTAACGTTTGTGTAATTTACTTTAATTATAATAAAAAAATTATAAAGCGGAAAATAAAAGTAAATGACACAACAAGATTTTGTTAACGAGGAAGCCGCAAATGCAGAAAAACCCCGGGACCTTGTCCAGAATTGAATACTCTCAGGATTAAGCCGCTACACAAAATTAAACCAACTTCGTATAGTTGAGACCAAGCAACTAAAACTATAGTTCACCTAGTTCCGTCTATATTCCCACACCTCCAACTTATGAATAAGTCACGTACTTGGAAAAATTCCTTTGGTTCGTATTCCAAACAGTAAAGGAGCAACAAATCTGTTTGGTATCAACTCTCTTCAACCAAGTGATGTGAGTTCGACAAAGGCTCTTCTGTTTATCTCAATAAACTCCTTCGTCAGGTTCTTAGATCTATCTTATTCTCAACTACCGAAGTAATTGTTAAGATTTTGCAATCAATAATTTTAATCACAAAGAATTATATTGATACCGATCTACACAACTAATCAATCCAATCTACCACAAGGATAAACCGATTATAGTTGGATCCTCTTATACCGAACAAGTATTGTGCACACTAAATATTATGTACCCCAAATCAGAAATCTTCAATATATTCTTTGTCTTCAAATCTTCTTAGATCTTCAATAAACACCTGCACACAACAACTTGAATCTCTTGTGATCAATCACGCACATAACAGAGTCTGTTAACAATGGATTATCACAAGATCGTCTTTAGCATTAACAACAATCTAAAGATCCCTGTCGAAACTTCGATCTAGTTTGAGTGAATCTTATATCAGAAGAGAAGATTCTCAAGCATAAACAAACTACGTGCAATCAAAGTTCAACCACCGTTAGTCAATCAAATCAATCGAAAACAGAAGATAAACCGCAATTATCTAGTTTCCCACCAACGGTACTAATAGAGCTTCTCAATCCCAAAGAAGACTTTAAACTGAGCAGCCGTAAGAGATTTCGCCTAATTAAGTTACTCCCTCTCCGAATAGGCGGCTTCACCAGTAACAACACAACCGAGGAAGTTTGCTGTCACGAAGGATTAGTTTGCTATAAATGCAAACTTCAAGTATTTATAGACAAGGAAGTTCGGACACCAAGGAATTTCCAAAACCGAAAATATTCTCAAAGATATTCAATATATTCCAAATTCGGTTTCCATAATTCCTGGAAATGCTGTATCCAAAATATTGACCGAAAATCTCTTTGGAAAATCTTCAACTAGTAAATGCACATTACTAATTCTCGTTTTCCTAAAATAAAATTAAAAACCTTAAATAAAAGATTCTTAACTTATTTATGTTTCGATCCTGGGATTTCCTTCCCGTAGCTATTAAGAAACAACTTTGAACAATAAAAGGTAAACATTACTGTACGTGTTCAAAGTATGCCGACATCCTTACTTTGTAAGTCCCCTTTCATACTTACAACCTTGAAACCGATTTGCCACACTTTCAAACAAGTTTAGAATTGGTTAATATGACTTTCAAGAACTATGCGATTGATCAAGAAACACTCAATCACAAATCATGGGTTTAACGGTTCTACCAAAACAAGTTTCAGTTCTACCTCCATGTGAGTACTGTGCATAGTCACACTAGCTTCCCAAAATTCGGTTGACTGGGTACTAGGATCGGTTCCCCACATATATATGGTATCTAACTTATATGTGTTGCACATGTCCATAGGATCGGTTCCCCTTTGCCTAAAAACGTGTTGCACATGTCCATAGGATCGGTTACCCTTTCTGCTACAAACTTGTTGCCTCATAAAAGGATCGATTCCCCGTTGTGATGTGTTGCACCTCTTACTAGGATCGGTTCCCCTTTATCCAGATTCGGTCATACACAAATCACAAACTCGATCATACCATCTCAGGTGATTACTTAAGATAGGTTTCACTAATAAAAGTCATACCAATACATAAGTCAGGCCTTTGTGAATAATTTTACCAAGAACACAAACAAGTCATGAGCGGTTATACTAAATCACACATATTGGTTGTTCACAAGATATGCAATGAATAACAATACCAATAACGCCTGGCGATTTCCTTTTCAATTCATAAACAAGTTTATGAACTTACTTCCTTAAAACACATGTAAAAAATTGTTTCCTAGGATGAAATCCTCACCTCATACCCATACATAATCACAATAACATTTAAACGATTATGTCGATGTATTATCTACAAAGTTTAATGGTTAAGCAATAAACCTCGTATTGTATTCCTTAATACTATGTCTATCTCGAGTGTTCATGCTTCGCAGTTTTGTTTTCAATGTGCACGACTTGAAAGATACGTTAGGGAATGAAACAGTTCAAGTCAAATATCACTAACCTCAAGTGGAAGGATGATGTTGTCGTTGTAGCTTCTTACTTCTTCACTTCTTCAAGTCTTCGCAATACTTGTAATGTCTCATATCCTAATACTTTCAAGCTAACCTATACGAAGTTGACTCTAGTACATAATCAAGCAACTTTTAAAATGAGTTTTGATTCACTAAATTATGACAACCAAACTTGACATACCAACGCTTGGTGGGTTCAACCAAGCTATGCTATAACAATCTCCCCCTTTGTCAATTTTAGTGACAAAACTCTTACGATCATATGGATAAACAAATTACAAGAATTCATTACACATAACAATAACCTGTATACATTTAATCCTTAAATGCCGCTATTGACATTATAATAACAAAGCTAATACTCCCCCTAAAGCTGAGATAAGTAGATTTCATCAATCCACACGTCTTTGTTATACCAATTAATATGATATGCTACTCCCCCTTAGTCTATGCTTTCACTCTTTCGTTAGATAAACGTTTAAGCACCAATATTCTTTTCCTTAGTGATACTAATCAATATAAAATCAATGCCAGTATCACTTGTTTACTCTATATATTTCTCCCCCTTTTGTCAGAAAATGACAAAGAAACGAAAAAATAAAGGACAAACCGAAAAGAATCTTACAAATCTCAAAATAGACTTGCAAACCTATAGAGTTAAGCACGAGGGTTCCACACACCATTTTTGATAACCAATATCAAAACCGAAACTACAAAGTAATTTGTTTGGATATGTTATCAAGGAAATAATTGCCCGAAGCAATTTTCCCAATTTAGTTTAGCAAACCAAAAATCAACTAAGCACCTTAGTTCCTTTGCTAAACCAATTGTACAAATACAACCGCTTCGTTCAATAAGACCAAAATAAAGATAAATCTATTTTTCTCATCAGGTTCTAATTATCCATATAACTTAGACCTTTCAATTTTAAACAAGACAAGTACTAGGTTAGTTAACTAGTATTTCTTGTTAAGGCATTCGATTAGACTTGAATAACCGAAACCTCCACTTTGATAAGTCTAACTAAGATAAACTTAGTTTCTCTTATCCGGAATCGAATTGGACTAAACAATCCATCCCGTAAAATTTTTCTTTCGTTAAGCCATAAACAATTCATACAAACCAAAATAAATCAACTTGCATAATTATTCACCTCAACCGGAATCAATTGAAACAACATAGACATTATAGCACCGCAATTGCACCGAAATTTTGTAAGCCTAAACAATTGATACCGCACAATAAAGCAAGATAACAATAGTTTTTCTTAACCGGAACCAATTGAATCACACACACGTCCATACACACATAATGGAATAAATCATCAATTGTACAGAAATTTTGTTAAGCAAAAGAAAAATATATATATAATAAAATCAGGCTTTTCTTAAACAGGAAAATAATTAACTAACAACATTGTTACCTCAAATTTCGCATCCGCTTCTCCAATATGTTTGCATCTTCTTCCAGGGAGAATTGATATCGAAATATCATTATATTGTCATCCTTATGCAAAACAAAAGAATAACAACAACCAAACTTTACCAGAGAAAGGTTGAAAACCAGTTTTTAACTATTGCAAGCAAAAGTTGAAAACCACCGAAACACATATGTTTTTATGCTAAACCAAAACCGATTCAACATATTGTGACTTTTTCACATATTGTTTTCACCAGAACCCCTCATGATCCTTTGATAAATCCTACCAACATGGGCTAGAACTTAATCTGCTAATCACCCAAACCATAAGGGTTCAAAACATTATGAGATCGAATATCAAGGTAATAAAACCGAAATCAAACATCCCATAAACATCCATAGAAATAATAAAGCATTCAAGCACAGGCTATGTAAATCAAAAACTAAATCAAATAATTTTATTCATAGTAGACTTAATACAATCATTAAAAGAAATCAAAAATTGATGTCTATTTTCTTAGATTTAGTATACAACATATAACTTAATCTCTAGTGGTGCTCTTGTTGTTCACTGAGGTTTCTTCAGTGTTCAAACTTTTGAAGCATGTCTCAAGAGACTTGTCAACAACCACTTCCTGTTTCTCAAGTTTTTCAACTTGAATCTTCACATCAGCAATATCAGCTTTTGTTTCCTCAATCTTATCTTTGAGCCAGTCTCGATGCTGAACGACCATAATGAGATTGGATCTCTGTTCTTCAGTTAAATCTTCCTCACTACCTTCATAAGATGAAAGCCTTGTATCACTGGATTGTGATATCGTAGGAGCATGACTGCACCTATTTATGTTCCCTTGTTTTCCTAGAGTTTAGCAAATCCATCGAAAGATGCTTTCACATTGATATCATTGGATATTTCTAGATCCTTTTTGAGTCTAAGCACTAGACTTTCATAGTCATCTTTGTCTAAGATTAAAACTGGATTATTTTTCTTAGAAACTATTTTAGATAACTTTCTTTTGGATACCTCCTCAGATTTTGGTATCAACTTGTTGGTGGATTTTGAATGAAGGTTCTTCATTTCTAGTGACATTGCATTTTTCCATCTTGAAACATCAGATTTCATATCCCCATTGATAAAAGTATTATTTTTTTCTATTATTTTTCCTTTTAGGAATGTTTCTCTTGGGATATGATTTTTAATTTTGGTAATAATTCGTTTGTCTCACAGGACAATGATGATCTGGGAGGTTTTTGGAGATGACACTGTTCAATTCGTTAAATACAAAGGATAAAGCGTTTTGCATCTTCCGAATTTTGAAATCCCTTTGCATATGACCTTTATCTCTACAATAATAACAATTCTTATTGAAAGGAATAAAGTTTTTAGTTTTACCTTTATGAGATGTTCGGCTACTATTCTGGTCCTTGGTTGGAGTCTTCTTTTGACTGCTTCCGGAGATGGTTTCTGTAATTGAGCACTTGGGTGTCTCAGGCATACAAGCTTGTTCAGGTGGATTTTCTGGGGTGAATGAGCTAACAGCCTTTACGAATTTTACTTCCTTGTTGATTGATAACGTATCAATTCCATCATATCCTAATCCACGTTTGACGCCATGACATCTTCCTGCATCCAACATGGAAGATAAATTGATTGTGCTATCATTGAGTTTTCTTAGCCTTACAGCTTCCTCTTCTAAGACCTTGATTCTTTCAAGAGCTTCAGTTAGTTGATCCTCAAGAGGATTTTTTATGGGGAAATCCGACTCATGTTGTTCATTACTCGTTGATTGTAGAGAATTAAACTTTGCTTCTAACTCAACAAGTTTCTTATTCAACAAATAATGTTTCCTATTGAGATTCTCAAAATCAAGAGTTTTTGAGTGTAGACTTTCTTTATAGTCTTTATCTGTAGATATATGGTATTCTGATATCCATAGAAGAAACCATAAAATATTTTTCTTAGTTTCCTATTTTCTCTGCTGAGAGGAGCAAGGAGTCCAATTACATCCGAGGAAGACAATTTTTTTGTGGTGACTGCTCTTAGTACTGCGGAAAATTCAGATAGATCATCTTCAACATCTTGATCAATTTTTGAGTCACCATATTCAGAAATCTCATCAATTTGCTTTTGTAGGAAAGTTTGCCAATCACTAGAGTCTACATTATAGGAGACAGCCTGTTCAATAGATTCACAAAAGACGTTATCTTCAAGTACATATTTTTCATCTTGACTTACGTTAACTGAATCACTCATTAGATTCATTCTTATAGGTTGGATCGCACCAAACACAGATTGTTAGATCTTTTTGTGTTTGACTGCTCTGATACCAATTGAAAAGGCGAGGGTACCCAAATATACCTCAAGATAAAACTTTTCCTACCTATAAGTCCTTTCTCCGAAAGTGATTGTCTATGGACTGAGTCGAGACAATGCAACTAATCGGTTCACAATTCGTGTGATCGTCTATGGATACGAGATCAAGACAATACAACAACGAAGTATGATTACTTGATACAAAGGTTCGGACTTAACCAAACACAATAAGATTGCTTATCAAGTAAATAGGAATTAACGTATGTGTAATTTACTTTAATTATGATAAAACAATTATAATGCAGAAAATAAAAGTAAATGACACAGCAAGATTTTGTTAACGAGGAAACCGTAAATGCAGAAAAACCTCGGGACCTTGTTATGAATTGAATACTCTAAGGATTAAGGCGCTACACAAAATTAAACCAACTTCGTATAGTTGAGACCAAACAACTAAACCTATAGTTCACCTAGTTCCATCTGTATTCCCACGTCACCAACTTATGAATAAGTCACGTACTTGGAATAATTCCTTTGGTTCGTATTCCAAACAGTAAAGGAACAACAAATCTGTTTGGTATCAACTCTATTCAACCAAGTGATATGAGTCGGACAAAGGCTCTTCTGTTTATCTCAATAAACTCCTTCGTCAGGTTCTTAGATCTATCTTATTCTCAACTACCGAAGTAATTGTAAAATTTTGCAATCAATACTTTTAATCACAAAGAATTGTATTGATGCCGATCTACACTACTAATTAATCCAATCTACCACAAGGATAAACCGATTATATTTGGATCCTCTTATACCGAAACAAGTATTGTGCACACCACAGATTATGAACCCAAAATAAGAAATCTTCAATATCTTCTTTGTCTTCAAATCTTCTTAGATCTTCAATAAACACCTGCACACAACAACTTGAATCTCTTGTGATCAATCACGCACATAACGGAGTCTGTTAACAATGGATTATCACAAGATCGTCTTTAGCACTAACAACAGTCTAAAGATCCCTGTCGAAACTTCGATCTGGTTTGAGTGAATCTTATATCAGAAGAGAAGATCCTCAAGCATAAACAAACTAGGTGCAATCAAAGTTCAACCACCGTTAGTCAATTAAAGCAATCGAAAACACAAGATAAACCGCAATTATCTAGTTTCCCACTAACGGTACTAATAGAGCTTCTCAATCCCAAAGAAGACTTTAAACTGAGCGGCCGTAAGATATTTCGCCTAATTAGGTTACTCTCCTCTCCGAATAGGCGGCTTCACCATTAACAACACAACCGAGGAAGTTTGTTGTCACGAAAAGTTTGTTAGAAATGCAAACTTCAAGTATTTATAGACAAGGAAGTTTGGACACCAAGGAATTTCCAAAACCGAAAATATTCTCAAAGATATTCAATATATTCCAAATTCGGTTTCCATAATTCCTGGAAATGCAGATCCAAAATTTTGACCGAAAATCTCTTTGGAAAATCTTCAACTAGTAAATGCACATTACTAATTCTCGTTTTCCTAAAATAAAATTAAAAACCTTAAATAAAAGATTCTTAACTAACTTATGTTTCGATCCTGGGATTTCCTTCCTGTAGCTATTAAGGAATAACTTTGAACAATAAAAGATAAACATTACTGTACGTGTTCAAAGTATGCCGACATCCTTACTTTGTAAGTCCTCTTTCATACTTACAACCTTGAAACCGATTTGCCACACTTCTAAACAAATTTAGAATTGGTTCATTTGACTTTCAAGAACTATGCGATTGATCAAGAAACACTCAATCACAAATCATGGGTTTAACGGTTCTACCAAAACAAGTTTCGGTTCTACCTCCATGTGAGTACTGTGCATAGTCACACTAGCTTCCCAAAATTCGGTTGACTAGGTACTAGGATCGGTTCCCCACATATATATGGTATCTAACTTATATGTGTTGCACATGTCCATAGGATCGGTTCCCCTTTGCGTAAAAACGTGTTGCACATGTCAATAGGATCGGTTCCCCTTTCTGCTACAAACTTGCTGCACCTCATACAAGGTTCGATTCCCCTTTGTGATGTGTTGCACCTCTTACTAGGATTGGTTCCCCTTTACCCAGATTCGGTCATACACAAATCACAAACTCGATCATACCATCTCAGGTGATTACTTAAGATCGGTTTTACTAATAAAAGTCATACCAATACATAAGTCAGGCCTTTGTGAATAGTTTTACCAAGAACACAAACAAGTCATGAGCGGTTATACTAAATCACACATATTGGTTGTTTACAATATATGCAATGAATAACAATACCAATAACGCCTGGCGATTTCCTTTTCGATTCATAAACAAGTTTATGAACTTACTTCCTTAAAACACATGTAAAACATTGTTTCCTAGGATGAAATCCTCACCTCATACCCATACATAATCACAATAGCATTTAAGCGATTATGTCGATGTCTTATCTACAAAGTTTAATAGTTAAGCAATAAACCTCGTATTGTATTCCTTAATACTATGTCTATCTAGAGTGTTCATGCTTCGCAGTTTTGTTTTCAATATGTACGACTTGAAAGATACGTTAGAGAATGAAACAGTTCAAGTCAAATATCACTAACCTCAAGTGGAAGGATGATGTTGTCGTTGTAGCTTCTTACTTCTTCACTTATTCAAGTCTTCGCAATACTTGTAATGTCTCATATCCTAATACTTTCAAGCTAACCTATACGAAGTTGAATCTAGTACATAATCAAGCGACTCTTAAAATGAGTTTTGATTCACTAAAATATGACAACCAAACTTGACATACCAACGCTTGGTGGGTTCAACCGAGCTATGCTCTAACAGGTACCAACATCAATCTACCAAGAACAACAAGGTGAGCATTCCGAAGCCACACCCATAGTCAATGTAGCAGAGGTTGCAAAGAAGCCACACCCATAGTCAATGTAGCAGAGGTTGCAAAGATAAGGGGTAGGCTGCCAAAGGTACCAACATCAAGTGCCAAAGAACAACAAGGTGATGAGGCGGCGGTGCCAAAAAAAAAGGAAAGGCCGAATAAGGAACCTACTTCAAGTCAAGAACATGAAGGTGAAAACTCCGAAGCCCCACCAAAAATAAGTGATAGCAAAGGTAAGCGACCCATATCTAGTTAACAACAACACGATGGTGACAACTCCGTAGGCACGACCAAAGTTGATGTAGTTTCGGTTCCAAAGTGAAAGGGTAGGCCAAGAAAGTACGGACTCCCATCACATACTGAAGACATTGGAAATGTAGAGATTGTAGAGGATGGATTGGATATAATTAAGCTAAAATAAGGGGTAGAGGCGAAGAGGCTGGTGACACCATTGTCTCTGCCAAAGGTAATATGAAGATGTATAAGGATCCTACTTCAAGTCAAGAACATGAAGGTAGGACCATTAAAAGTTACCAGGCTCAAATGTATACTAGACCAAAGTTGAAAGTGAAAGGTAGGTCTTATGATTACAGGACAACTTAAGCCAATGTGGTTTGTGGTAATATGAAGATGTATATGATCCGAGGTTATTACCGAAATAGAGTCTTATGTACAACAACATTGGAAATGTAGAGATTGTAGAGGATGGATTGGATATAATTTCCTGAGGTTATTCGTGAGTATATTGTATATACGGATGATGTCGATGGAGATGGAAATTGTGGCTATCATGCCGTAACCGAACAATTAGGAATCTTTGAGACACCGGTTAGTGTTGATGGTGGATTTTCAACAAAGGACAAAACCGTAAAATCATGATACTGCATGTTTCTGATACGGCTTCAGGCATGTGACGATTCATATTTTACGAAGCCATGATGAATATGTCTTTCGAAAGGCCTCCACTAGCTGAGCGTTCGATCCCTGGCATTTCATTGTGACCTCTATGTAGAATAACGTAATTGGGCGGTTCTCCATAAGATTGAGAGCAATAACGCATTCCGGACGTCGGTGATACTCACTGTTCCCTGACTACAGGAGAGAGACCCACCTCTACATAGAAGAACCATTAGGCGGTTCTCCGTAAGATTGAGAGCAATGACGCCTTCAAGACGGTGACACTCACTGTTCCTGACTATGTAGAGAGACCGTGTATAGATCCAGGTGGTTCTCCGTAAGATTGAGAGCAATAACGCCTTCAGGATATCAGCCGTCTCCTGACTATGCACATAGATTAGTTCTACCGTGACATTCACCACTGAATTCCTATAATATAATCTATTTTATCTAATTACTCCGATTTCATGATCGAATCCACGGCTGATCTCATGGAATGGTAATAGATAACCTCATTACTCCGATTTCATGATCGAATCCACAGCTGATCTCATGGAATGGTAATACACAACTTTATTACTACGATTCTGTGGTCGAATCCACGATCCCACGGAATGGTAATACTCGCTTTATTATTCTGAATCCATGGTCGAATCCATGGCTGATCCTATGGATTGATAATAAATAACTAATCACTTTTATTACTTACTTTCATGAATCATTCTCCACTGAATTTCATAAATTAGTAATAAATACTCAACAATCGGGCATCTGAACTATCACTGAGTAAGCCCCATAAAATGGTGCAAGTGTACTCGACAATGATGCACGAACGAGCACCCAAATGCACGAACGAGCACCCAAATGCACGAACGAGCATCCGAAAATATGGACAAGTGAGGAATCCTGCATAAAATAGGAGAGAGAAAATAATAACATTAAAATAATGGAGAAGCGCACATGGGTCGGGCCCACCGGCCGTCCAGCCGTGGCCGGTCCTATGCTTCCTCCATTATTTTTTCTTATTTTGGTGTTTTCATGAACTCATGAAGACTCCTCCATTCTAACGACTTTCCTTGTTTGAGCAAAACTCGCGGTTTCTCCATATTTTCACGGTTTCTCCATATTTTCACGGTTTCTCCATATTTTCACGGTTTCTCCATATTTTCATGGATTCTCCATAACTTCATGGATTCATGAAAAAATAATAATATAAAATTAGGGAAAGGTATGCGGGATCGAGAAACCTAGCCGTCCGGCCATGCCCAAGCCGTGGCCGGTCCCACACCTTGCAATCCCTAGTTTTTTTTTTTTTTTTGATCGGTAAAGAAAAATATATTGATAAAAAAAGAGAGGGTATGAAGGTTATACCACCTTGAGCAAGAACAAAAGAAAGAAGAGAAGGAAGGAAGGTAACAGGCTACCCACCTTCAAAGCCAAAGCCAAACAAAACCAAACAAGCAAACAAAAGCTGACAGGCTACACAAAAAGCAAAACTACAATGGATCAAAGTAAATGTTGCACCAATCTGCCATAATATTGGAGGAGTTAAAAGTGTCAAACTCTCTAATTGCAAGATCCCAAGTGAACAGGCAGTAAATGGCTTTGTTCACAACTCCAGTAACATTGCTTCTCTTATCAGTAAAAACTCTTGCATTTCTTTCCTTCCATAAGCTCCATATAATTGCCACAGGTACCAAATTCCAGACTGCTAAATTGGATGTATTATGCTGTGGAAAATGCCAGGCTTAAAGAGAAGGAATAATAGTCCCATGCACACAGTAAAACCAGTTCAATTTGCTTAAGAAATTATTCCAAACATCTTTAGAAAAAGTGCAGTGAAGTAAAATATGAGAGATTGATTCGTTGCTGTTGCAAAACAAGCAAACTTCAGGGACTTCAACACCCCTTCTTATTAGTAAATATCTTATAGGAAGTCTGTCATGAGCAATTAACCACAAGAAAAAACCAACCTTTGGGGGACACTTAAGATTCCAGATGAAAGTATAAATTGAAGTTTGTTGAGCAATACCATGTTCCATAGTGAGCTTATCATATGCAGACTTAACTGAGTAACATTTACTTTTAGTAAAAGGCCAAACCAGTTCATCATCCTCAGCTGCATTGAGATTGAAAGAGGCAAGATCAGCCATAAGAAGATGATATTCAGTTCTTGCAGCCACATTTAGTCTTGTTGGAATTTGCAGATTCCATGAAATAGCATTGCCATCTAAAGTGCACATCTCAGCAACATAAAGATACTTTGCTCTAAACACAGCATACAAGTTAGGGTAACTAGTCCTAATTGATTGATCATATACCCAATTATCATCCCAGAATCTCACTGAAACACCATTGTTTACTTTGAATTTAATATTCTGCAAAACAAAAGACTTATACTTCATAATTGCCTTTCATACTGATCTACCATAAGAAATTTTTGATGACTTTGGAATCCATAAAGCTTCATCAGTGCCATACTTTTCATCAACAATTTTTCTCCAAAAAGCATCCTTCTCCACAACAAATCTCCAAGTCCATTTTGAAAGCAAAGCTTGATTCATCTTTTTTAAACTCTTAATACCTAGACCCCCAAACTTTTTTCTTCTGCAAAGAGCACTCCACTTTACCAAATGAATTTTTCTTCTTCCTTTATTATCATTCCATAAAAAATCTCTTATTAGTTTCTCCAACTTTTTAGATGGAAGCAGGCATCTCAAAAAGTGACATATAGTATATAAGAAGGCTGTTGAGCACACTGTTTATCAAAGTAATTTTTCCAGCTCTTGAGAGTAATTTTTTTTTCCAACCGGCAAGCTTAGATATGAACTTTTCTATAATTTTATCCGACTTTGCAACTCCACCACATTTGTCTCCTAAGGGAAGACCCAGATAAGTTGTAGGCAAGGCTCCACTGTAGCAACCAAGAATAGAAGAAAAAATAGATAAGTCACCCTCATATGCAACTCCAAATATTTGGCTTTTTGCAAAGTTAATCTTCAATCCAGTTAGCATTTCAAAGGAAAGAAGAATGAGCCTTAGATTTTTAATTTGCTCCACATCATCATCAAGGAAAATAAGTGTATCATCTGCAAATTGCAAATGACTAACCACCACTCCACTATCTTTAGTTTGAAAACCAGAAATAAGGCCTTATTCTTGAGCTTTTTTGATCATGAAAGTGAGAGATTCCCTAACTAATAAGAAAAGGAATGGTGATAAAGGATCACCTTGTCTGATTCCTTTATTGCTTTTGAACTAACCAGCTGCACTCCCATTGATTAAAATAGAAAATCTGACATATTCAACACAACACTTGATCCAACTCCTCCATTTTTCACCAAACCCAATTAATTTGAACATTTCATCTAGAAAATTCCAATTAACATGATCGCATACTTTCTCAAAATCCACTTTACATAATAGACCTGGTTTGCAAGTTCTTATTCTTGAATCTATAAGTTCATTAGCTATCAAGACACCATCAAGAATCTGCCTTTTCTTCACAACAGTTTGATGCTCAGAAATGATTGCAGGAAGACAATGCTTAAACCTTTCAGCCAAAATTTTAGATATAATTTTGTATGCCCCATGAATAAGACTTATTGGCCTTAAATCTTTAATCTCCTCAATACAATCTTTTTTAGGAATCAAAGCAATAAAGGTATTCTTTAATCTCCAATCAAGATAGGATTTACCTTGTAGTTCTTTAAGAATGTTTAGAAAGTCATTTTTGAGTATGTCCCAACAAAGAGAATAAAATTTGATGGGAAATCCATCTGGCCCTGGTGCCTTGTATTGCCCTAATAATTTAATAGCTCCAAAGCATTCCTCTTCTTCAATATCTATCTCTAACCAAATGCACATCTCCTGAGAAATTTTGTTGAACTGCATATTTTCAGCTGAGACAATTCTTTGTTGCTGAGATTGAAATATATTTTGGAAAAAAGTCACAATACCATCCTTAATTTCAGTCATATCATATGTGAGAACTCCATCCACTTTTATTGCTCCAATGTAGCTCCTTCTCCTTCTGTCATTTGCAAGCCTATGGAAATACTTTGTGTTCTTTTCAAAGTCCTTGAAGTAGATTGCCCTGCTCATGCTCCTCCATTTTTCAGCTCTAATTATGCTCAAGTTACAATACTCTTGTCTGGCTGCAGCTCTCTTTTCCCATTGTGAAGTTAACAGACCATTGTTTGCATGCTCTATTGTATCCATCTCTGTAAAAATATCCTCCCGCTCCTCAAGTCTATTATCAACTTCCCCAAACTCCCTTTTGCTCCAGATTCTTAACTGAATTTTAAGAAGCTGTAACTTTTTGCAGAAAACAAAACCTGCACTGCCTGAAACCACAAAGGAATTCCACATATCTTTCACAAAAGTAATGAAATTAGGATGTGAAAACCAAAAATACTCACAGCGGAATGGAGATGGACCAAACTTCACCTCTCCACAGGCCAGAGCTATTGGATTATGATCGGAACAAGGGCGAGCAAGAACATGCTGAGTTGCTTGAGGAAAAGCATATTCCCATGCAAGACATAACAAAAATCTGTCAATTCTACTCCTTACACTCTGCACTTGATTGTTTGTCCAACTATAAGGCGCACCAATCAATGGTAAATCAAAAAGGTGGTGCCTTGAGATAAAATTATTAAATTTCCTCATGCCATTAGTTGAGTCTCCTCCTGAAGATCTTTCATGAACATAACGAATCTCATTAAAATCACCTCCAATTACCCATGGATAATTCCAAAAACATCTAGTTTCTTCAATCTCCCTCCAGAACAAATTTCCTTCCCCAGTGTTATTTGCACATGGAGCATAAACTCCAGTGAACATCTATTCAAAAGAATCGGATCGATTTTTGCATAATAATGTAATAGAGTAAGGGCCAATCAAAGAATCAATAACTTGAAATTTTGAAGAGTCCCAAAAGCAAAGAATTCCACCAAAGTTACCTTGAGAGGGCGAATCAAGCCAAAGAACATCTCTTTTGCCCCAACACTGCCAAGCTAACAAGTCATTACATTGCTGAATTTTTGTTTCCACCAGTAACAAAATTGTTGGTTTCCAGTCCTACACTTTTTTCTTCACAATGTCTCTTCTGTTGAGATCATTAAGACCACGAATATTCCAAGTAACTATTTTTAAATCCATCAGCTAACTAAACATCAATCACATCAAAACCCACTTGCTCAATTAAGCAGATTTTTGATTTTCCACATCGAAATTAAGAAGATGAGATTTGAATCCATCCACCATCGCATAATCAACTTCATGTTGTGCTCCTTGAAATTTAATACCTAATTTGGGACAAACAGATAGCATTTGTAGCATTATATCTTCAAAATCTCTTCTAAGTGTTGGACATACTTTGTGTTTCAAGGTACTCCACTTCTCATTCGTTCTCCAGAAGAAATCAAAATTTACAATTCTGTCTTGCTTTATTAAATCTTGACTATGATTGATATGTGTGGTACCCATTGAATCAACCATCTGCAAATATGGAATAGAAATAGCAGCTTGCAAATACTCCTCGACTTCTTCTTTGTTTTAGAAGATTGGGTTAGTAACCGTTGTAGTTAGGTCAAGAGAATTCAAATTTGAATTAACCCTGACAAAGTCAGATTTAACTGACTCAACAACTACCAGACTATTTGAGTTATTTGTCTGATTGTCATCTGACTGACCCGAATTAGAAATATCTTCACCCATTTTCGTACCCGACGGACTCATATCCGAATCCATGGATTTAGTTTGTTGAACCATAACCGTTGAATTCAAATTCAAATTTGAATTTAAACTTGCATCGCAAGACTTTCCTTTCTCTGGAGCTGAAAATATGCGGAACAATTCTTTTCGCCGAGAATCAAGGGGTCTTAGAATTGGTTTCGGAATTCTCGGCCATTCAACATTGAATGAAATATTTTTTATTGATTATACTGCTGGCGTTACAACAGGCACCATCTCCATATTCTGAACGCTAGTTTTCTTGTAAGTATGAATCAATCTTCCATTAACATACTGTAAAGGCTGAATCTTGACTATAAAGGAATATGAACCATGATGATAAAGAAAGGATGTTGTAATTCCATTAAAGCTGCGAACTTTTAAACGAATAGCTGAAACATCTTCCTAATGTAGTGTTGAAGGATGAATCTCTACCATGCCCCCAAATTTGATGCATAATTCAGTGTACAATTCTTTTCTCCATAAGTTGAAAGGAACTCCAAAACTTCGACCCAAGAACCATTAGAATTAATTTCTGGTAGTGGAATAGAGTTTGAACCACTCCACCATGGAAGTAACCTGATTGACATATCTTCAAAATTCCAAAACCCTTTGTGAATAATAGAGTCCTTATCTTGATTAATGGCAAAGAAAAAAGCTTTTTTATCCTCAAAGGGATATAACTCAAACCCTTTCTCCAAATTAAATCTAGTAGCAATCTCCAATCCAATACTGTTCCATGAGACAACATTCTTAGAAGTTTCAATAATGATGGCTTGATTCCAGTTTTTTGACTCATTGACTTTAATACTGGTCTCTTGTTGAGTAGTGTTGATCTGCTACTGAATCTCTTTGTGTTTGGGCTTCATTGTTCCTTTGATAGAGACAACTTTTGAGAAGTTATCTACAAATCGAGACCATCTCAAATCACCACCTTCAGAAGGAAAACACATAGTTTGTCTGTTGTTGTCACACGAAACCGTAGCTCTAAAAAATTCCCCAAACTTATTCTTGTTTCTGGAGAATAGAATATGCTCATTGCCCCTATGGAAAATCCAGTACCAGCTGCCATAAAATTGTTTCTTTGACTTCTTCTTCATAATATTTTTCATCCATATAACCCCTTCCGGACTGATAAGAACTTGAATGAGTTTTCTTGTATTCCGTGTTTGTTCATCAAATAAGATCCCATTAGGTTTCTTTGATAACAGAAAGGATTTGTAACCACAATCAATTATGAAATCTTGATGATCACTGTGAATCAGCTTGTTGTTCCTGCTTGTATTCTTTTTGTGAGATACCACTTACCAACCATCTAGATCTGAAGCTTCAGATCTTGTTGAAGAAGTATTAATTTGCTGCTGACCGCTTACCACTGCTACCCATGTCTTCGAACCCTGCAAACTCTGCTTTCCCTGTCGATCTGAATCCAATAACCCTGCTCTGCTTCGTTGATAAGATGATTTTCTCACCATTTCTGCCGCGGAAAACTCGGACGTTCTCTCTCCTAAAAGCTCCTCAATCCCTAGTCTTTTATAATTACTATATTCCCAATTTCATGAAACTCCTCCGTTTCCACAAAAACTCATGGATTCTCCATAACTTCATGGATTCATGAAAAATAATAATATAAAATTAGAGAAAGGTGTGCGGGACCGGGCAACCTAGCCGGCCGGCCATGCCCAAGCCGTGGCCTGTCCCACACCTTGTAATCCCTAGTCTTTTATAATTATTATTTTCCTCAATTCATGAAACTCCTCGGTTTCATCAAAATCATGATTTCGTCATAATTTCTCAAATTTTGCTCGAATCATGAAAAAACAAAAGCCAACATGGTCACACGACCGCTAGCCTCACATAAATTTTAAATGTTAAAATACTCTTATTTTAGTATTTACAAGATATTGATCAATTGAGCATACATGCTCATTCCAACAAAAATCAAGAATTTAAGTCAAGATGAAACTCCTCTGAAAATTCACAATGTTGCTCGAACGCACATCAGAAAATACTGAAACTTTCAGTACGGAGAAACGGATACCACAACAACACGTGCATGCCCTCATGACCGACTAGAGTCATCCCTAGGGCTTGCACAAAGCCGGTCCCACACGTTTTCACACTTTTGACCTAATTTGCGCAATCGCTTGGTTCCAAACTCTTCACAACCAACTCAGAGTTTGTGCAAAAGCCCATCAGCGGTCCCACGACCACCAAGGGCCGATCTCATGCCACCTTGGTGGGTCCCTCACTTTTCTATAATTAGGTTTTATCACCTAATGCTCAATCCAGCACTATTTCAATAAATGATGAAACCGGCAGTTAATCGTCATTCCTTCACCAACTGGCTAACTCAGGACCCTGGTGCACGCTCACTTAAGAAACTGGGAATCACACGGACGTCCATAGTCTCATGTGGTCGGTCCCTCCTTCGCTCATGACCTATTTTCAGCAATTCGTCAATTAATGAGCAATTGATCAAAAATTAGGGTTTCAAACAAGCGGTCCACGAAATCATCATTCTGAGCAAGTTTAAACACTAAATAAATTTATGTTGATCCATGCGGATGAATTATATAATATTCGGTAATCTACCAATATTTTAATTGGGTCACGTCACCCATAAATAATTCGTCGAATTGAGCAATACTTGCTTGGTTGCTTGAATATTGATCCACTATCAATATTCAGTAATTTATCAGTAATTCGTTAAATTGAGCAATACTTGCTCAGTTGCTCGAATATTGATCCATTATCAATATCCAGTAATTTATCAGTAATTCGTCGAATTGAGAAATACTTGCTCAATTGCTCATCCAACTATCAGTAATTCGTCGAATCGAGCAAAACTTGCTCATACGCCCGAATTTACAATAACTATACACGAGCAATATCAACACAAGGACTAACACGTCCAAGTCCATGAATCACTGAGCATTCGTCAATCATGCTCGATTCAACAAAACCTAGACACATTGTCTAATCAGTCGACAACTGACTAACTAAATACACGTATGCTTTGCAGACTCCACGATTCGTGAGACATCAATCACGTCACATGGGGGATATCAATTAGGGTTTTGGTCTGGCGGCCTACGGCACGTGGATTCATCCACGATGAGAATGTGAGTAAGTCGTGCAACGGTTGAAGGAGTTAGCAAAGTAGTGGGTGGACGGTTAACCAAGTCTCCGCACGACCTGGAACTGGTTTCACTACGTTCTTCCATTTTCCCACTCTTTCACTCAAGAAACCGTCACACTTACGGGGATTAGTGGTTCATCATTCTTGCAATATAAATAAGTCTAAATCGAGGACAACAGATAAGAATCATCATCCGTCAACAACTCAATAAAAGCTTATTCACAGAACTCACATTCGGCAGTTCTTCAATTTGCAGAAACCTTCAACACATCCACAATCCTTGATCATCATTGATCCCACACAATTCTCAGCTTCCCTCCTACAGATCAACCCATCTCCCTCTTTGTGACCGAATTGACTCTGGAACGGCCATTGACTTGGTTTAGGCCGGAGTCCTACAGATTGATCTCTCGAATCTAAGCACTCCCTTTGCAGTGCATCTGTGTAAGGTTCGGCAGTTTGCCTGGTCGAAGAGTCTCGACGACACGCTCATCTCTTCATTTCCATAAAAACCAGCAAACCGTTTTTCCCCATCTACAGTTAGTAAAGGGATGACACATGCCGATACGCTAGAAAGAGGATGGACGAACAACTTGTGAAAAAGATGATCTTTTATGAGCAAATTCGTGGACACGAAAAAGGGTTTGATAATATGTATTCTCAAGTGTTAGGGCCCGAGCAGGAGATGAAGTTCCTTCCTACCCAATATTGGATGAGAATGCCGGTTTGTGGGCATCTAGTGGCGGATACATTTAATTGTGTTGTTCATTATTTTATCCCCACCGTACAAGCAAAGGATCTCTTAAGAAAAGAAGAGTTTTTTTGGCGTTCGTGAACGGTAATCATTTTATTATTCTAAAACTCAAGGAAAATTATCCATTGCCACCGATTTGTGGGATGACGAAAAACAAGAATATAGATCCCAATCTCTGGAAGGAATGGATGGCATTATAGGAGGAGAATCACCAACTTTGGGATGCGTTGGCCTTATAAAAAAAAACCTCTCCAAGAAAAGATGCAACTTCATACGTGTGGAAGCGACGATGAGTAATTTGGATATATGTGGTTCACTAATACCCAACATTTTGTTTTTTTGGAAGTGTGAAATGTAAACATTGAATCATTTTTTGATGCCAATGCCGGCATGATTACGTTTCAATATTACAAAGCCGTAAGCATGTTCCGGCGTAGAACTTAACTTTTAAAACACTGCCGGAAATTCAGAAAAATCTCCAGAGAAATTAGTAAATGTGCCGGCATTGAAAGTAAATTACAAACTGTGCCGGTACCCTTACAAAACTATTTTGCGCCTAGAAATAGCAGATTACCGACATGGTATGAAAAGAAACTTCAATGCCGGCACTCTGTAATTTCTTTGATTTTGAAAATTCAGAGTTCCGGCATGGACTTTACGCTTTTCGACCATGCCGGTGCTGTCATAAAAAATCTGTAATTTATTTGATCTAGGCACATTAAAACTCTATAAAAGAGGTAAATTGAGACTGGTTTATCAACATAATAAATCAAATAACAACACTAGATTGTTTAATAAAACAAACTCCAAAGTTAAGAGGTTCCAAACCGAAAACAAAACAAATCAAACATAAACCAAATCAAGCAAAGAGTTTAGCAAGACACACAAACAAACACATTGTTCAAGACACACAAAGAAATATAAACCCGCACTAGATTGTTCAAGACCAAACTAATACTATAGAAGAAACACACGATCACTCGGTCCTTGGTTTCTTGTGTACCCTCTTCTTCCTTTCGCCCCACAAGTCTTTAGCATCTGGATCTTCAATTTTGTCTATCTTTTGCTCGTTTCTCCATTTCTTTCTGGGTCAACACTTCTCCTTTCTTGTTCTTTTTCTTAAAGAACTTTGACAAATCTCCTATCCGCTGACGATGTTGTCATATTTTTAAACATGTACTTAGTATGTACACTTATATAAGTTTATAGATATAGATTGAAAGAATAGGAAATGAACAAGAAGTACGTACCAACAACATAAGGATCTTTTGTATTCCGGGTACAGTTAACGGAGTAGTGGAGGGAGGTTCTGCTTGTGGAGGAACTTCTATGTTAGCCGGGCATACAATATAAGGATGCATGTACTTCCAATGACCTTTGAGAAAGGTTGGTTCGGTCTCATAACCGTTTTCCGCCAATTACCAACCAACCCTATCCAACACAAGTCCTCGTTCTTCCCTTTCACTCCAATGTGCAAGAATGGGATTTGGGTCGTAAACTACCAGAGTATGGTTCTCATTTGCTTGGCATTGAGGAAAGTCATGAGAGAATTTATGATAAGATGAATCCATAAGATTTTTCTGCTTGTACCCAAGTTAGCGCATTACACGTCGAGGGTTGTGCATAAAAAATCCTTTTGGATGAAATAACGGTCCGTTGTAAAATGAAACATTGTCACGCCTTGCAAAGTAAACTCATCTGGCATTCCTATATGGGTCAAACACAACATCTTGGGCAGCCACGAAGTCCAAAGCCATTCTCATTGCGAATAACCATTTCTTGTTATTGGGCTTCGGGGCATTGTTGAAGAAGTATTTCTGAGCTAGAGGCTCATGCTGTTGATACTCACGTACATTCTTTTATCCTTTATACTTTATGAACAATTTTAGGAAGTGTTCATAAGCCCACACCTATGCCAATGAAAGATCGTTAAAATGAAATGTGTAAGTAAAAAAATAATTGGAAACTAACAAAATTAATGACAATGATGAAAAAATAACTAGTTCACTATACCTGAATTAAAGTGAAAGAACCATTAAATTGACAGGCGTTCGCCTTAGAGGCTCTACGCATTTCTTCCAAAAATGTTCCAAGAAAGCAGTGCCCCATGAATACTCATGGACCCTATCCAAGGGATCCAAGTATTGTATATTTTTCATATGCACCCTGTTACCATTAACATCAGGGAATATAACGGAGCCTAAGGTGAACAACAGATAAGCAGCGGTAGTTTGTCGAATTTGTTAGGGATTCAATTCCTTGTCCTTTGTATCCCCAAACAATCGAACGAGATTGACGAATGTGATAGTCTTTGTCCGGGAATGGATGACAGATGGTCTTGACTGGATACTAGTCAAAGGATTACCCCTCGAAACACATCTATTTTGATTCTTGTAAGTGGTTAGACTATTAGAATCATAATGGTGTATATTAGTTAAGAGATTCAGGAGATTAGAATCACATATCCTTGTTTTAACTAATATAACCCTTTTGGCTTGACCAAAATCAAGTACTTTAGATTCAGCATCTTCATGAATCAAAGATTCTCTGACGATCTTCTCGGCAGAAGGATAATATATATTATCTTTTAGACTATATTTTTCTGCAAGTTTCATGAAAAATTTAATCTCATTACTGTCTTTTGAATCTGACTGGTTTGTCACAAGTATTTGTTTTCTTATTAACTCATCATGGTTAATATTTCCTGAGTTATGTTCCACAAGCGAACTAACAGTGCTGAGCTGTTTATCAGGATTTGAAAACAAACATCCTTTCTGAAGTATACCATCTTCTTGCTCTACGTTAACTGAATCACTCATTAGATTCAATTTCTTATAGGTTGGATCGCACCAAACACAGATTGTTAGATCTTTTCGTGTTTGCCTGCTCTGATACCAATTGAAAAGACGAGGGTACCCAAATATACCTCAATCTAAAACTTTTCCACCTATAAGTCCTTTCTCCGAAAGTGATTGTCTATGGACTGAGTCGAGACAATACAACTAATCGGTTCACACTTCGTGTGATCATCTATGGATACGAGATAAAGACAATACGACACAAGATAACTTGTATGATTGACTATGGATACAAGATCGAGACAATATAACGACGAAGTATGTTTACTTGATAATAGGTTCGGAATTAACCAAACACAATAGGATTGCTATCAAGTAAATAAGAATTAACGTTTGTGTATTTTACTTCTAATTATAATAAAAACAATTATAACTGTGGAAATAGAAAAGTAAAAGACACATCAAGATTTTGTAAAAGAGGAAACCACAAATGCAGAAAAACCTCGGGACGTTGTCCAGAATTGAATACTCTCAGGATAAGCCGCTATACAAAATCTAAACCAAATTCGTATAGTTGAGACCAAGCAACTAAACCTATAGTTCACCTAGTTTCGTTTGCATCCCTGCGCCTCCAACTTGTAATAAGTCACGCACTTGGAACAATTCCTTTGGTTCGTATTCCAAACAGTAAAGGAACAACAAATCTGTTCGGTAACAACTCTTTTCAAACAAGTGATATGAGTTTGACAAAGGCTCTTCCGTTTATCCCAATAAACTCCTTTGTCAGGTCCTTAGATCTATCTTTTCAACAACTACCAAAGTAATTGTTAAGACTATGCAATCAATACTTTGAATCACAAATAATCGTATTGATGCCGATCTACTAAACTAATCAATCAAATCTATCACAAAGATAAACCGATTATAGTTGGATCCCCAGATGATCAAGTTTTGTGCACACCAAAGATTATGAACCCAAATCAGAAATCTTTTGCGTCTTCAAATCTTCTTAGATCTTCAATAAACAACTGCACACAATCAACTTAAATCTCTTGTGATCATTCACACATAGAACGGAGTCTGTTAACAATGGATTATCACAAGACGTCTTTAGATCTACAAACAGTCTAAAGATCCCCGTCGAAACTTCAATCTAGTTTGAGTGAATCTTATATCATAAGAGAAGATTCTCAAGCATAAACAAACTAGGTGCAATCAAATTTCAACAACCGTTAGTCAATCAAATCAATCAAAAATTAATAATAAACTGCAATTATCTAGTTTCCCACCAATGGTACTCGTAGAGCTTCCCAATCCCAAAGAAGTCTTTAAAACGAGCGGTCGTAAGAGATTTCGCCTAATTAGGGTACTTTCCTTTCCGAATAGACGACTCCACCTATAACAACACAACAAGGTAGTTTTGCTGGCTCTGAGGATTAGTTTGCTCGAAATGCAAACTTCAATATTTATAGACCAAGGAAGTTTGGACACAAATGAATTTCCAAAACCGAAAATATTCTCAAGATATGCAATATATTTCCAAATTCGGTTTCCATAATTCCTTGAAATGCTTTGTCCAAATATTGACCGAAATCTCAGTAGAAAATCTCCAATTAGTAAATGCACGTTAACAATTTTTATTTTCTAAAGATATGTATTTTAATTGTTGGAAATTAAAAGCATATATAACAAAAAACCTTAATTAAAAGATTCTCAATTTATTTCGATACGGGATTCTCCTTTAGCTATTAAGGAATATCTTTGAACAATAAAAGATAAGCGTTACTGCACATGTTCAAAGTATGTCGACATCTTTACTTTGTAAATCCTTTTTCATATTTACAATCTTGGAACCGATTTTTCACACTTCCAAACAAGTTTAGAATTGGTTCATCTGACTTCTAAGAACTATGTGATTGATTATCCTATCAAATCACCAATCATGGGGTTCACGGTTCTACCAATACAAGTTTCGGTTCTACCTCCATGTGGGTACTAGAATCAGTCACACTAGCTTTCCAAAATTTGGTTGACTAGGTACTAGGATCGGTTACTATATATTTATGGTATCTAACTTGTATTCGGTTGCAAAAGTCATAGGATCAGTTACCAATATCTAAGACTTGTTGTACCTCTTACAAGGATCGATTCCCATTTGCTTGTGATCGGTTGCACCTCTTACTAGGATCGGTTCCCCAATGGCTAGAGTTGGTCATACCAATTACAACAAATCGATCATATCATCTCAGGTGATTACTTAAGATCGGTTTCACTAATAAAAGTCATACCAATACAAAAGTCAGGCCTTGTGAATAGTTTTACCAAGATACATAAACAAGTTATGAGCGGTTATACTAAACACACATATTGGTAATCCAAAGATTTGCAATGAATAACAATACCAATAAGCCTAGCGATTTCCCTTTCGATTCACAAAAAAAGTTTATGAATTGTACTTCCTTTAAACGAATGTAAAACATTGTTTCCTAGGACGAAACCTTCACCCATACCCATACATAATCACAATAGAATTCATACGATTATGTCGATGTCTTATATACGAAGTTCAAAAGATAGACGTTATATTTCGTATTGTAATTCCTTAATACTACGTATAACTAGAGTATAATCATTCACAGCTTCGAATATATGTTTTCAATATGCACGACTTGAAAGATACGTTAGGAATGAAACAGTTCAAGTCAAATATTACTAACCTCAAGAGGAAGGATGATGTCGTCGTTGTAGCTCCATACTTCTTCACATTCTTCAAATTCTTCACGTAATACTTGTAAGTCTCATGTCCTAATAACTTTCTAGTAAACCTATACGAAGTTGACTCTATTAAATAATCAAGTGACTCTTTAAATGAGTTTTGGTTCACTAAAATATGACAACCAAACTTGACATACCAACGCTTGGTGGGTTCAACCGAGCTATGCTCTAACAGATGCTCATAAGGAATTCATGTCGTGTCTCCAGTAATTTCTCTTTTTGACGCATTAGAGACTTGCGTCATTCTCTTCTTCGATTGCGCCAATGTTTAAGGTTCGCAGATGGAAAATTCAGCCTCTATTCCTCTTCTTTATATCACATGACTCCAAAATACCTGCAAAATAAAAACAAAGCGTAATATACAAAAAATACAAGAGAAATAACCAATGAAAACAAAGGAAATTGACATTCAAAAGATGTATTTTAGGAACTTATCAAATTCTCCCACACTTAATCTTTGCTAGTCCTCAAGCAAACATAACAATTAATACAACAACTCTGTTTCATTGAGGATACAGTTACACTTAGCATGTATAACAAGCCTTTAAACCCCTAGGTGTCCCTAGTGGACGAGTTATAGTCTCGTGAGGGTTTACGAAAGATATACCCACAAAACCTATACTCCAACTCATAGCTACTTTTGAACGATAAAGGATAAACACTAAACTAGTTGTTTAGTTGGCATCTAATTCTGGCTCAGTTGAAATATACCCCATTGTCGGAAATTTTTTTTCATCTACTTAGAAAGGCTAGTGTTCATTCTAAATTGTTCAAAAATCTCTAAAAGTTTTGTTCTTATTATACCCTACCCCCACACTTAAATCAAACATTGTCCTCAATGTTTCAAACCATTGCAAAAAGAATAAGAGGAATACTTGAGAAAGACAAGTAAGAATTGGAATTATTCACCTGATTGACGCACATGAGAAACATTCAAAATAGACTCCCCATATATCAACAATCTGTAAATTTGAGGATCCACCCATAAAACAATCTGCATATATAACAATAGATTCACAAGAATGTTAGCAAATGGTGGGAAAAGTGAAATTATCATCCCACGAGAGTCACCCCCACACTTAGTCTTTTCTACACTCGGAAGTGTATACAAAACATAAGTGGAAGACACTTCTATTTGTTCCTCTTGGCAAACATGCAAGGTGTTAGACTCAAACACATATGGTGGATACTTAGAAGCAAGAAAATCCGATAAATTTTTTGAAGCATATAATTCCAGCGCTAGATGAGGTACTTTCCTAATAGTCGGGTTAACAAGTCTATGAAAAACTACTTCAATTTTGGGAGGATCATCATTAGATAGAGATTCATGTAAAGGGTTCGACAAACCTTGCAAAACCTCATGTATTATGGGATCCTCGGTACTGCTGGACACTTTCATTCCCACATCACAAATATCATCATTCTCACTCATACTCTTGGCAATAAATTCATTGGTTTCTTCTATAACCAAGTCCTCCTCATCGGAAAAGAAATCAGAATCTTCCATAAGCAAATTATCGTAATCCTTATATTCTTCATTACAAGTTGACTTCTCATTCAAAGTATCGACTATCTCTGGATTTGGGGTACGGTGCAGAAAGAAGTCATAATCATCATCGCTTTCATAAACAACATAAGTCTTACCATCAATAATTGTAGTGTTTCTAGACTCGATTTCTTCCTTTTGATAGGAGAATGATCATTGTAATCATGAGTTGAGCTAGTAGCACCATCATTATCAATATTCTCCAAAGGTTCATCATCCTCGGAATCTTCTTCTTGGGGCTCTTCTCCATTATCCACACGACGGTTAACCTCATCATGTATGGCCCTAGAAATTGCTTGAAGAGTTTCTTCCGTTGCTCCCTCTTATTCCAACTGCTCATATTGTTTAAAGAGTTTCTTTATGTTAACACGTTTTCCATTAATATTCACAATAGTTTCTCTAGACTATGTCTCTTCCCGTTGAATGGGTGAAAGATCATAAGTACGATCCGGAACAGGTGTAAATACACTATCATATGTTTTACTTGGTACGAAACTCTGCACATTGGGAGTTGAGTTAATCTGGTTCCATGTACGTCGCAAATCCTTGAATTCTTCAAACATCTACATGAAACTAGTTAGAACGTATGAGAAGTATAACTATCCCCCCATCCTTGTGATTGTCGACTTTCATAACCACCAAAAGGTTGTTGCGATGTATGAGAATAATAGTCACAAGGTCTTGTAGAATAGTCATCATAGCCAAAAGATTGGTTTTGATTATATCCCACATATGATTGGAGGTTATTGTAAGAGTGAGACTGAAAATCAGAATTATTACCATAATATGCATGGTCTTGTGAAATATATATATGTTGTTCCCAAAAAGATACATCTTGAAAACTTATGCACACAACTCGTTTAGAGACTTACCTCTTGTTCCCAATTGTGCACATGCAAAACGAGTGATTTATTGTACCTGAAAATAAGATTCTAAGAAAACAAATTAATAAAATATTATAATGAAAACTAAATACAAAAACATAAAATTAAATAACAACTCAAACTGCCGACTGCTTCCCGGCAGCGGCGCCAATTTTGACGAGTTGCCGAACTCGCAAAAATAAATTCCTTAATTCTCTTTAAACTAACTGGTAGTATACGGACAAGCAGGTTCGTTCCTAAGGGAGAGTTGAGTCAAAGTTGTCAATTCAATTACTGAGTAAGAATAATGCAAATATGAGAATGAGAATGATCAAGGACTCTTTCTCGGTCACGGAACATGGATCTTTTCAATATAGCTATGTTTCTGCAAGGTACCCATTACTAATAACCCTAGAATATTTAGTACGCTCAAATATCCCGCAATCTCAAATTCATCGGACTCGGAAGCGCTCGACCACCGGATTCTAATTGCCAGAAGTACGCTCTCTAGGTGTGACTTAAACAAATGCTTTATGTTCCATGAGATAGGCTATTCCTAGTGATAGATTCAAAAGCTTGAATTACCTACTAGTGTCATTCAATATATACGAATATTTAACAAAATCCCATCATCAATATTCATATAGTGCTACTTGTATTAAGAATCTCTAGACAATTACGAGTCGAAGAGGTTTTAACTAGCAATAGAATCACCAAGCGACCATTCAGTTTGCAACTTAAACGATTGAGAAATAATTCATATAATCACTATTAGCACGATATAGAATGAACAACAATGAGATAAATTGCTAAAAAACAGGCAGTTTAAATATCAATATAAATTCATGTCTGAACGTCAAAATCGTCCCTAATCAAGATGCTTAGCTACTGGAGTTCATCGCAAAATAATAACAACAAACAGAAAATACAACTTCGAAACCAAATAAGCAAACCAAACAACGGCAGGTGGAGAGTACGGTGTATGGAGTAGTGGAATGTAGTCGATGGAATAGCAGCGTCGATGATGTAAACTGCGTCCTGGTGGTAGTGTAATGATGGCGGCGACGCTGCTGGCTTGCTGATGTAGCTTGTGATGGAACTAGCTTGCTTCTGTAGCTCGACAAGATGCAGACGGATATGCAAAACAGGGGTGCAAACTGATGCTATGAAGTGTTGTTGGTGGATATGCAGGTGAAGTGATTATGCAAGTGCAGATGCTGGTGGATGCTGCGAACTGGAGGTTATGTATATGATGATGGAGATGATGGCGGTGGAGACGTGCAGGTGATGTATGCAGTGCAAGAGATGATGCTGATGGAGGATGGCTGGTGGTGAAGGTTATGCAGGCAGTAACGGTATATGCAGGTGGTAATGGTGTATGAAAATGGCAGGATGGATCGCGATGTATTGTGATGGAGATGCAAAAGACGATGCTGGTGAATGCAGGTGATATGCAGATGGTGGTGGTGGTTGTTCAGCGAGCAAAGATAGTTGAAACTAGAGTTGCGAACAGTTGAGGAGGTATGGGATTAGTCTCTCTTGCTGTAGCTTTTAGGTCTCTTTATAACTTTATGTTTCTTGTTCTCCAATCCTGCAAGAGACCCAAATCCTATTTCTTCTCTCCTTCCAAACATACGCCTTCATCTGTCATCATTCATCATTATATTCAACGGAAAAAACTCATATCTTTCCTAGTTTCTCTGCACCAACAGAATCCAGACTTTTCAGCTTCGAATATATGTATTCACCCTTCGAAAATACCCAACAGACTCATGGCTACAAACTTCGATTCCCTGCTGGCTTTTAAGTGCTCTCATAATTGGGACACAGCCACAAAACCAACATGCTTTGCTTTTTTGCCATCGAAGCTAACACAAACAATTCCGTTTCCAGTTGGTTTCTAACTTGGGTCTTTACTTCTGCGTAACAACCCACATAAGTCAAAACAACATATCAATTTCTCTTGTTGTTTCGATGCTCAAAATATCACCCATAAACTCAACCAAGACCACCACGAGTTCAAGCCGCTTCTGCCTTTTTCTTTCTCTACTTTAAACCCTTCAATTTCGTTTCAAATTCTTACCTGGACCATGACGGCATTGCTGGTTCAGGAACTACTAGCATTTGCCCTTGAGTTTGTGAAGATCTGACCACTCAGGCATTGCATAATGGTGATGACAGAACTCTGTCGAGATTGTTGTCTTGCCCAATTGCTTCTCCTTCTATGCAAGAACATATATGAATCAAACCCACATTCATTCACACATATTCATAACTCCTAATCATTTCAGAACTCAATATTATCTCCTCCATTCATACACATTATCAATGGCAGTAACATCATCCCATCTTCCCTAACCATCGCTGATTTTCAGTGGCAGTAACAGCAACTTCATTACTGACTTTTCTCGGCTTCAGACTCTGTCCAAGCTCTCAAATTAACATCATCAGTTCCTTGTAACTTAAATCATAACAAACCCATGTACTGGATTCTAAACCGAGTCTTATCAATGTTTTAAGGAAAGGTGGTGTCTATGTTAGACAAAGGGCGGTCGAGATCTTTTCTAACTTGGACGACAGAGATTATGTCGCAGCCCACTCTAATCTAAACATAATCTAAAGGCCATGTTGTGACCACTTAACCTAACTACATAACTTGCTCGGCTAACCTAAAAGTATACGACCAAAAAAAAAGAAAGAAAAAGAGGTGCAGCTATCGCAAGGCCAGAGCAGAGATAACCAAACTAAAAAGATGTCAAATGCTTTTGGTACTTGATGAAGGAAACTAGTTCCTAGGTATGTACTTCAGAATGTTAATGCAAATAATCCGTTTAGTCGCCCACTAATAAGTAAATACTCCAAAACTAACCATCATTCCAACATCAACACAAATTTGCAACGCCAAGAAATAAACTACGCATTATTTCCTTGCTTCACAATTTTTACACATCCAATACATGTGTAACTAGCCGTTACACGTCCACTAGCATGTGTAATTCAGTAGTTACACATCTAACCGAATAGTAACTATAGGTTACATACAACTACCAACATAGTTTTTCGACGAATTTTCCTAAAACTATGGAAAGTTTTAAACAAATAGTGATGTAAACATAAGGAGTTTAAAAGAGAGCTTGCCTCGGTAAGTCTTCCTTTACCTCCGGTTGGTTGGCACAAAAACGGTTTGATGATTTCCACATACAACCCTTTGTTTGTGACAAGTGGATCTAAAAAAATAAAGTACAATAGCTTTACATTCCGTAAGATAATTCGAGTCAAACATCTACTTGGAAAGTAATTCAATCAAGCCATTTCGGCTCAACTCCAAACACATGTAACCAACATCTACTTTGGTGTCAAACATTCGGTTAAGTCATTTCAGTCCAACTAAGCATATACATCCATTCTTGCCTCCATACCACAAGTATCACAAGAAATTAGCTAGACACAACAATCATTTTAGCTTCACCTCAATGCGATTCTAGCTCAACTCTGCCATTCATTCACTCAAGCCTAACATTCATCTAAAATTCGCAATCCTCGTAAATGCGGCCCAGAACAACCATTTTGACCTTTCGCATTCGGTATAAGACCCCCGAGCACCACGAGAACCACCAACTCCATTTTTGTATCTTCGCACAATGCCATACCAACGAACCTATGACCATTTCTTCCTCTCTTCTACGTTTTGATAAAAAAAAAACGAAATTGAGATAAAACGGTTACAAAAATAGATGTGTATACAATAGTTACACATGCATATGGCATGTGTATGCAGCGATTACACATACAATATGCATGTGTAATCATCGGTTACACATCCATATAGATGTATGCCATGATTACACATCCATGTATTTTTCAACTTCAAAACTCAAAAGGAACTTAGGTTTGAAAATATTGAATATGAGATAATATCAAACCTTGAAATGAGCAGAGCTTTGTCCTTGTCGGTGACCACTCAGTTGACTCATCAACGTATCCAGCTTGATTTCAACCCATGGGATCTCATATAAGAAAACCCGATGTAAAGAAGAGAAAAACATTAAAACGAAAAACACGGCATTAAGAAAATGGGCCTAGAAATAGAAGCCAAAAATAATATGATTCAAAAAAATGAAATCGAATGAAATAAAAGTACCATCTTAATGCCATTTTGATTGGCGTTGTTAGCAGAAGTGAACACATCGGCAGGAAACTCGGCACTCGAGGAAGAGTTTCATGTGCTTCACAGCCGCCGAGTAGAATACAATCTTTTGAACTCCAGGACCGGGAGGAACTAGAATAGTTCCAATCTTGACGCTAATTAAGAGAAAGGAATATTGTTTAGCTACAAACACATATTTTTTAGTACACATAACATTTGATATAACTTTCACCATGTTGCTAACCTCTATAAACGCATTGTGATCATTTTTACACTGACGATCGAACACATAAATAGAGGGTGTCTTGACCGAGAGAATCCAAGTCGCTAATTGGTAAAGAAATGTACTAGGTGTAGCTCTACAAGCAGTTTGTGTATATGTTATGATTAGAACCTTACGAAAGGAGACATGAAACAGTAACAAGCCAATACTCTAATAAAGAGAATTGAAATGCATCTAGACTGATATGGACCTTATTAAAAAGACGATTTCACCATTGGCAGTTGGTTTTGGAACTCCATGGCCGTTATAGTGAAAGAGTACTCTCTCACCCTTGGCATGCTTACGAGCCAGGCAAGACAAAGTTTCTTCACTTCATCTGAGTGGGATCTAGTTGAAGCTTATACTTAGCCCGCAAATATCATGAAGCCTATTAAAGTTCTGGATCAATGGATGAACCAAACAAGTCGGGAGTGAAGAGAGTCATCTTACCATGTACTACATGTAATCGGCGATTACACATTCATATATCATGTGTAAGTCGCAGATTACATATGTCATAGGCATGTGTAATAGCGATTACACATGCATATGACATGTGTAAGCCACAGTTACACATCAGTATTATGGCTTGTATACTTGGCACGTATAGTATTTCATAGAAGAAACCACTTCCTACATGGGATCTTCTTACATGTTAGCTGCTCATCACCGCTTTTAACAAACAATAAAATACATATTGAAATGCACCAAGCAGCTCTTTAGTACATGAATCACACAACAACATCTGTTTAATACTAATACATTCATTGTTTAAAACAAATTGGAATTCAAGTACTCAACATGACATTCCTGAGATAACTTGAATTGAATTTGAGACATTTCGCAAACCTAAGCCAAAATCATACCAATAGACCACATGACCAAAAATCAAAAAAAAATAAAAAATTTGGGGTTAATTTGATATACGACTTATAACGAGTTTTAGCCAAACTTCTCAAATTCTTCCTCATAACTAATTGATGAAGCAAAGTTCAAGCTTGAATTTGAATCCTATATGAATTTCATAGCGATGATTATGGATTAGTACTTCGCTTCTGGGAGAACTTGCGCCACCATACATGTATATCTATCTAGATAACGGGGTATAATCAATACTAGATCTTGCATACATTAGCCGCATCAATCAGCAAACCCTCAAGTGATATTGGGTTGTCACTGGCAGTCTGGCACCACCAATCTTAAAAATAAAACTAGTTAATTAAGGATTTGCAGGAGGAAAAGAACTCCCACGAAGATTTTATGGCTGAGTTCTCCAAGTGTGCCAGCGTGTATGACAATCTCAAGGATATCATATACAAATGATGTGGATATCCTTGAGAAGATGTTAAAGACGTGAAGTGATAAAAGATGATGATAAACAATGCTGATCATCTGATAACAACCACCAGTTAAGCAGTCAAGATAGTATCTTGAGTAAGTCATGGTAGGTCATTTATTGTGCCTGATCTTTCGTTAAGGGCACGTCAAAATTACACGGAGGGAAAAATAATCTCAATTTTTTAGGATAAGGCTTCTATTCAATGGAGGTATTTGTTTCAATAAAGTCGGTGATCAGTCTGGAGATACAAAGTATTACTTCAATCAAATCAGCGGGAAACAAGGCAGTTGCAAGAATAACGTGGTGTTTGATGAAGCATCATCGTGGTGATCATTCGAGATGACAAATAATTCCGGGGGAGCAAGTCTGTGAACCTTGAGACGACATGTTAATTTTTAGGAAGTAATTGAATTAGCATAAAAAGGACAAACCTGGCTAACTCTCGCAGTCTCGCAGTCTTTTTTTATTCTTATAGATCCCTCATACATTAGATACGACATTTGGTGAAATTTTTATCCTTCATCTGATTACAACATGAAACGAAAGATATTGTAAATCTGATGTTCTTTATTGCTTGATTAATATATATACTGTTTATATCAAAAAAAAAAAAAGATTACAACATGAAACGAATACACAAAGATGTTCTTCTCTAAAATGACTATAGAGAACCTAATGAAGTTGTAAATAAAAAATGTAAGATTCCTGTTGGAGCAAGATTTGATCTTATCTACCTGAAAATTGTTAAATTTATTAAGTCCTGTGTATTGGGTATAATACGACCTTTTTAGCCATCTGTGAATATGTACTTGGTATGTCATGGGACAAACATCAAACGAAATTATCCGATCAATAGCACTAGGGTGACAAGAGTACTGACTGTTGTTAACAAGGTTCGTATATGGGCATTGCAACACTACTGCTGGGCTTACTAGATTTTTTTTTGAAGCATTGCAGGGCTTACTAGATACCACAAGGGCCATTGCTTCTTCTATTGCCATTGCTTCTTCTATTAAGTTAGTATCTAATGCTTCTTTTAGCAAGTTTGTTTTGCATCAATTTCAGTTCACATTACTTCTTTTAAATGGTGCGATCAGTCAATTACTTATGGAATGACATGTATACACGTCCATCTCTGTTTCCCTTTATTTCTTAATATTACTGAAGTTATCATTTTCTTAGTTTCGTTCTGGATGACGGGGGCCTCGGAAAGAGTTATCTTTTCTATTTTAACGACCTGCTCACCCTGGAAACGGTTCAGCTGGAAGTAGGGACCAGCGACCGGAAGAGCACCCCATGTCACGTGGTGTTCGATGCGCCTCCGACGACCCTTGAAAATCCGGAGGACCGAGTGCCATCCACGCCCGGATCGAAGGACATGAAAGGAAATTTTTATCTAAAATTGTGTGAAAATAAAGATTTCAATTAATGTCTTCGTTGCTCATATGGAATTTTCTCAAAATAAATAATGGAAGTCATTCTTCAGACTTTAATCCTAAATTTAATGATTAGATAAAGTTGAAATTGCAATGTTTTTATTTTACGTTTTCCCGAATTCTGATCATTGAGAGTTTAACATTGTTACCAAAATATGGTAAACTAAATTGTGAATTTAGAAGCCTGGGAAAAGGTTGAGCCCCGGCCGTAGGCTGGGGTGATACCTAGTCTCTTCTAACACATCGACATCAACTCCAATCTCTGGTCTGGCCGTGTTTAAAAAACAGTGTACAACTCTTACCATTAGTTCCTTGTTTCACTTGGCTTCGAAATCTGTACTAACCCTTGGAAAGTACTCACACAGGCTATGGCAATCGACTGCAAGAACCTTGGCAGCAGCTCTGATGGAGAGCGAATGAGCTGGGACGGAACTGAGTTATGAAAATCTCGACCAATTTTGTAGCTTTAGGAAGTAAAGTATGAGCAAATCTCCCTTAGCCCAATTGTTGAACCATCGTGACTCAAGTTTTAATAGAAACTTGGTTCAACTGTAAAACTGAACTTGAAACTCCCTGCTTGTCTGCCCTTTTGAGTGGGTTTATTTAAGCTCAGCTGGTAGCCCTGAACATTAAAGCGTGGTGCTTCAAGAATCTCTATTTAGAACTCAAATGGATGCTCATAAGGAATTCATGCTCCGTTTCCAGTAATTTCTCTTTTTTACGCATTAGAGACTTGCGTCATTCTCCTCTTCGGTTGCGCCAATGTTTAAGCATCGCAGATGGCAAATTGAACCTCTGTTTCTCTTCTTTAGGATTTATGGTTAATTCGTTTTTTGGGATCAGAATTTGATAAGTTTCATTTATCTGCTTATTAGAAAAAGAGTTAACATTGAAAAAACTTTGAACCGTACTTGTAATATAAGTTCCTTGACTGTCTCCCAGTTTTGTTGATAAAAACCTGCATGATATCCATCCGTACCAGGGGCTGCCAAAGCATTAATATTGAAAACAACATCTCTAATTTTCTCTTCAGAAGGAGTAGATGTTAGCATTTGCTTTTCTTGATCTGAAACACAAGGTGTGATTAGGTTTAGAAGCTCCGGTTGAACTGAATGATTAGACCTGGTAGTAATTTCCTTGAAATGATTTCTCAGAAGTTGTTGCAGCTTTTCTTTACTTGATAAACACTTTCCTTGAGAATCTTGCAGAGTGTTTATACTATTTCTTGTCCTTCTATAGTTGCCTTTTGGGTGAAAAATATTCCGAACCTCTGTCTTCTTTCAACAAGATTTTCTCTCTTGATTGCTGAAATATGATGTTGTTTCTTCTATCGTACAAGAATCACATTCTTTCAGTGCAATTGTGGCTCTTATTATATTTTCTATTAAGTTGCTCTGACCAGAACTTTCTTTACTTTCCTCCAGTTTTCTTGAATAAATTTCTTGCATGTAGGATCAAATAACAAGATCTGGTAGAATCTATGGGGCCTTGGGTTTTGTTGAGTAGGTTCTTGAGAGTGCAAGAGAATTTGTTAGTGGTCAGACTCATAGAGGACGAGATCATAAATGATAGAATCATCAAATTAGTGAACCATATGGGATTAACAAGAGCTCTATCTATTCTTGTTCTCACTAGTCTATGAGAATTTTTGTGATTAGACCAATTGAATGATGATCCTTTGAAAGGTATGTCTGCTAGAGAAAGAGTTTCTATAGTTTCTAGAATAAATCTTGAGGACTAAGCAGAATGAGTTTGTCTTTCTGAAAATTGGAGGGTAATATTAAGATCCCCAAGAACATCCATGGTTTGTTTATGGTTTGACTGATAGTTTTTTATAAAATTCCATTGTTCATGCCTGATATCTTGGTTATGTGACCCATACATGCAAGTGAGTAAACAAGCTTGAGACCCGACTCCGGAAAATACAGTGAGATTAATCATATTATCATTCATACTAACAATCTCAAGATTCATTCCATCTTTCCACATTAGAGCTAATCCTCCTGATCCACCAACATAATCTTGACATTTTATGTTAGGATAGCCTATATAAACTAGAAAGTTATGAGTTTCTTGAGATATATTTTTTGTTTCTGACAGAAAAATAATGTCAGGGTTGTAATTGAAAATACAGTCTTTAAGATGATCTCTAGTCTTTCTATTTCCAATTCTTTGCACAATCCCATGTTAGAATTTTTATTTTAAATAGATGAGCTTTATAAAATGAAACCAGAAAGCAATTAGAAATGCAACTATGTAGATGCAGAAAACCATAAAATTTTTTTATGAGAGAACGTTTGAGCACAAGTATTAAAACAAAAACTTAGATATTTAAAAGGCCAGTCAAAGAATAAGGGCATGTTTGGTACGATTTTTAAAAATAGTTTTCTACTGTTTTAAAAACATACCTTTTACCTTGTTTTTATTTTTTAAAATCTATTTGGCAGGAAATTTAAAAACTGCTTTGAAAATCAAGGAAAATCAACTAAACTAAATTAAATGTAAAGACTCGTCCAGATAATGATAAAAACAATTCTTGCACGTGCAATTCTTTCCGCAAGCTCTTACTTTGTTGTGAAAAGAAAAAGAAGGAAAGGGAAAAGGAAAGGAAAAAAGAAAAAATACAGAAAACAATTATTTGTTGTTTTCATATTTCTGTTTTCAAAAACAGAAAACAAATGGAAAACATTTTCTGAAAATACCTCTACCAAACGCGTTTTCTCCTGTTTTCTATTTTTTCTGTTTTTAAAACTGTTTTTTAAATACATATCAAACATGACCTAAGGTTTCAGAAAAATGGGAATAGTACCTGATCTTCCTGACTCTCCCGCTGGTTCCTCAGATGCTGAGAAATATAGTTGTCCCACTCTTCATGATTATTTTCATTAATCATCATTTGTTTAGTATGTTTTTTTGCTTCCTGGTATTGGGTTGGTTGGCATAAGTATGTTGTTTTGTTTCATGGTATTGGTTTTGGTTTGCATAACTAGCTTGAGCTGAGCTGTCATAGTCCCTTACTCTCTTTCCTCTTCTTGCATTAGAGCTCTCAGCTCCATCACATGCCTGTTGAGAATATATAGTTGATACCTGGTGCCCATCAGGGATTACGAATGCTCTCTTTGAACTATTCTTTCTCCTGTTGTTTTTCTTTGGTGAAATGTACACGGTCTCTCCAACTCTAAATTCAGGATTTTGTCTATAGGATCTATAACTTCTTCAAAATCCTCTCCGAATTTGAATATGTAACTTGCAATAGATTGGACATTATATTTTTTTTCTTGACATTCTACTTCATCATGATTAACTATGAGGCAAGCGGGACACAATTTTCTTGGTTGCTTTTGAAAATAAATGGGAATCCATTGTGTATACTTAGCTGCATTCTCTGCAAGAATCCCTCTCAACATTGGATTATTAATGTTGAACTCAATAAACGCATTGACATAGTTCTTATCCACCAGATTTCCATCTGCAGGTTCTAATTTTAGAGGGTTCCCAGGGATGCTTGCAATCTGATTAGCTACTTCCTTACTGCGAAATTCTGGCATAAGTTTATTTATATCCAGCCAGTATTGTTGGATGCTGAAGTCGACATTTATGGGCTCCATCGTAGCTCTCTGAATGATTATGAAATGACTGTGACCCCAAGCATAACGAGCTTCTTGTTCTGCTTTACCATCAGACATTGGGACACTTATAACTTTGCCAATGAGACTTTCTCCCACTCTTTGATATTTTTGTTCATATTGATGTGAGGATGGGTGATAACCTTTCTTCGGTGATAATTTACTTGTCTATCACTATAATGATATAGTGCATGTAAAGTTCATTGATAGTTATCACACTGTTATGTTTGCAATTTTTACCAAGTCTATGCTTACAATGTTCACAAACTTCCACGAGTTTATAAAATGGATGGTTTAGAAAAATTCGTCTTCCTCGAAGTGACAACCTGGGTTATCTGAACTCCACATAATTTTAGTTAATGAAAATCAAGATTAATCTCAGGGTCAGTTGTTACTCAATAATGCACCGGATGAACTTAATTTCGTACTAGAACGATCCAGAAAACTACTCCCTCCGTCCCACTAATAGATGACCTAGTTTAAGTTTGCACAATTTTTAAGGCAAGTATAAGGGAGGAGTATTTTTAAGTATTCATTACAATTATACTCTTATGGATAATAATTAGTAAAACTTAGAAGTAATTTATCTCTCAAACTTCGTAAACACCATTGAAAGCATTTTAAAAGATATACGTAACAAATATAAACATGACAAATTGTGGGTAGTTTTAGAAATATGAGGAGGGATCCCTTCACTCTTTTACACTCACACTATCTCACACTTTGGTACCTATTTTGTGAATAAAAATTTAATGGAAATGAATTTAAAGCTAAAATTTTTGGGATATGCTCCTCTTGCAAAGCTTTACATACCCATCGAAAATTAGTGCATTCAAAAAAGTATAACACCATCATCTTCTGATCTTAATTTCGATGGTTAAAAATCAATTGATTTTCGACGGCTCGGTTTTAAAGTAGTAGTTGGTAATGTTATACGTTTCGGAATACACTCATTTTTGGTGAGAATATATAGCTTTGTAAGAGGAACATATCCTTAAAATATTAGCTTCAAATCCATAATGGTTTGGATTTTATTCACAAAAATAACGTTCAATGTGTGAGAATAAAAGTGTAAAGGGATCCTCCCTCTTCAGAAATATCCCATTATTTAATATATAGATCACCTATTTGTGGGACAAAATTTAAAAATGAATAGGTCATCTATTAGTGGAACGGAGGGAGTATATAATAAGAACTTGACTTTTGGTAACTTCATCCTGATACGAAGAGATAAGTCGGTACGCATTGGTATAAATCTAGTAATAAATTTTTTTTGAGAATCTAGATCTAGTCTAATCAAGAATACATAGCACAGTTTCGATAACTTTACATGTGTAAGTGGCGGTCCAGATTTGTCATTGGAAAAGATAAATCCATGGTTGTGGTTGTCCAAGCTAAACCCTTCTTCCGCACATGCGCCTTAGCTTTGAGAGTGTAATTAGTAACCGGGTATGCCGAATCGTTCTCTATCCCTCAATTTTATCTACCGTTGCCTGATCTTCAAATCCTTCATCTTCCTGCCTTTAATCATTAAACATGGAATAAACAGGTTCCACTTTTTAGGATTGTTGTCCAGATTTGATTTCTCAGTAGATAAATCTAGGCTGTGGTTAATCCTACAACACTAAACTCATCATGTCTAAGAGAAATATCAGTTTTTCTTCTTAAGGAAATTGCTTCTCTCATAAACACCTCATCATGTCTAAGAGAAGACGAATGTAAAAGCTGAACCGTCCAACTCTGAAAGATTCCGGTATGATTAGTCCTATCAACCAAAGGTAGTAGTTCATCTTCCGTCTCTCTCTTCTTAGAAATTTTTTAGGGATGCTAACAGGTTACGGCTTTGTACATTTGTGTTGTGGATTTGAACTTAAATTTCTATTTTTTTTTTTCGTTCACATGGATACGTAATATTCACCCACTTAATGATGGTAAACTCCCAAATTTAAACGAAGACAGCCGAAGAATGAACAAATGATTGTATCGCCCATTATTTTTTTTTTTCTTCTTTTTCAGTCGTTGTCTTCATCATTTTCCGAGAACAAGTTTTGGTAAAATCACCTTCATCATATGGATTCAAATCGTCTCACAAATCGCCCCAAGAAGGAACTGATTATGTTAAATCGTTTGGCTATGTAGAGAGATTTGTGTTGTTTGTAAAGAGGTATTTTTCGACAACCTAAATTATCAGACCTTGAAGCTTTCTGTGGTGATCAGTTTACATATATCTGTTATGCTAAAGATTTCACAATTTTGCTTTTCAGGTTTCCAAAATTTGTTGTGCGGCAGTTTGACTATATATGGTAATGACTTTCTTGAAGTTCTATTGGATGTTTTATTATTCTTCATTATATTTTAATACAGTTTATGTCGCAATATATAGTTCATTGTCTTGATCTTTAATTTGCCCACCTTTCATGTTGTCGTCCAGGATTAAATTCTCATTCGATGAGAGAAATTGAATTTACTGCTAACGAATGATTTCCAATCCAATTCCAAGAACGACATAGCACAAAGCAAGCGGAATAATATCAAACATAGTTCATGACATGATCTTAGGTCCTATTACATGTGGGATTGACAGTATTGGTGGTGATATTTTTACTGCTTGGATAGTGAAGATGGCTCTGATTTTGAGAGAGAGTTTTTGTGTTTTTATCATTTTTTCTATATATGATTATGTTTTTTGATGTACTAATTTTGGAACTAGCGAGTCTTCTAGGACAATGGTTGGTGTTGCCTACTGATGGCAATTTCGATTCAAAGTGAATACATGACCTTTTTTTTTTACCTTTCTTAGATTCACTATATCACTAATTTTAGTTATCTGCCGACAAACATATTACCAGTTAAAACAACAGTTGCACAATTTTTACAGGTTACAGTGGATAATTCTATTGTGGAGTATGTAGTTGAATTTTCGGATCCTAAGCATGACTACAATGTGCAATGTTGAGATATTGGAAGATAAAACAAGAAGGAGGAAATTAAGAGAATCTAATTACCAAGGTAATTCAAGGGTTACATTGCCATGAATGTATGTGTCTAACTTATATGAGAATTTAGTACTGAAATGTGTATAGGAGGCTTGCATCCTTTGATGGAATTCTCTAGAAACTTATTATAGGGGCTTCACATTTCAGTAGAGGGCTTCATTAATAGGACAAAAATAGGTCACTAGTAATTTCAAAAACCCTTATCTAAATATTTTTCATATTGGCTAAATAGCCCTCACTTAGTTTTGATAATTTAACTAGATTAACTATTTATTATTAGTTATTATATTATATCAATGATTTTGATTTATAGTTAGAGATAGAAAATTAGATTTAGTGTTTTGGGTTTTTGGAGAGTAGGCAAGAAAAAAAGAGAGAGAATTTTTTTTTTGAAAAACCCTAGATTTCTCTTTTTTTGCTACATTGGTCACAAACCAGATGTCGAATCTTGAAAACCCCTAGATTTTGATTCACTTTTGGGTGAATCCTTATATGATAAGGAGAAACCAAGTTTAAAACATGTCAAATCCAGGATATTTTAGCTTTTCAAACCTGCGTACGGCTGATTTTTTTCTTTTCGTAATCAACCGTAAAACAAACTTACGGTTAGGTAGGGATCAACTCCAAACCGTAACTGACAAAAATAAGGAAAACCCCAATTTAAGAAAAAGAAAAACCAGTTACGGTTGGGTAATTAAAAAACCCAACAGTAGATTTGCTTACGACCAAGTTCGATTGCTACATTTACCAAACTTAAATGTTTGTCATCTCAGAATTTTATTCTCCCCCAATTTCAGTAAGAATCAATATATCCGGTAAGTATAAATATATATGCAGTGATTCCATGCTTCAATAAAAAATAATATATATATATATATATATAGTGATTCAGTCTCTAACATAAAACGTGCTTGGTTTAATAATTAAAGACTAGATTTTGTGCCCGTGCTACGCACCGGGCGGACCCGAACTTTTGATGATATTTTTGGTTTGGTGTGATGTGGCTTTGCTTTCCCCCTCATGCATTATTGACTTCGTGTCACGTGCTTAGGATTTTTGATTTGTTGTGGCTCGGCTTCGCCTCGCCCCAATGTATGCTTAGGATTTTTAATTTGGTGTGGCTCGGCTTCACCTCGCCCCGATGTATTTTTGAACTGGTGTCTCCCCGCCCCATCCAGATGTATTTTTGATTTGGCATGGCTCGGCTTCTCCCTGTTGCTTTGAAAAGCACCATCTCTGCCTTAATTTCTCTACCAGAACTTTTAAACCCTAACCTAAATCACATCAATAAACTTCTCCTTTATTTTTTCCTATGAAAAATGTGTAGCAGTGGGATAAATGCTGATGAAGTGTTGTTGTGCTAATGTCTTATCGAAGTTGTTACACTATGATGGACTTTTTTTTTAAGCGGCAATACCACATTAAAAAACTAAAGAAAAATCTTCTTTCTTTTTCAACAAAATCAAGTTCTAACATTTACTTCCGCTGCCAAAAGGGTAACAATAAGAGAACCCGCGAAAAGGGTAATGCATTCCATCGTATTCATGTTTATCGGCAACCACCACCTGTGAGGTTCCTAATGGTTTGGACTTCGTTTCCACTACGTGAGAGTCTTCCAACAGTCATACCATTTTGCGCTCCTTGTCTGGGAATACAACTGCAATTCTGAAAAAATTACACCAAGGCTTAAATGTCCTCATTTTGGCAATTTGTGTGAACATTGTCTTCTTTGAGTTGTGCCACTCAAAGACCTGTACAACATTGAAAAGGTTCAACTTCCCATGCTGTACAAATATTTCTAAAAAAAAAAAGGGAAAAAAACACTGGCTTTAAATTATACAACCAAAGTTAGAAACCGAAATCCACCCACCAAAGGCTTTTCCTATGAATACTGTTCTCATTCAACCATTTCCATGCAACAACAGCGACAACCCTATAGACTTACCATGGACAACAAATGCGAAAACATGCACCATTGATTTCCAACATTATTGACAAAAACAATAATGTTTCCACTAATTTAATCAATGATCAACATTTTACTCGATGCAATTTAATTGAACGGAAGGAGAGCTCTGTTGGCTTTGTTCCTGTTATGGCCTTGGCCAGAAATTTAACGGAGAACACAATTCTACATGAATGACCATAATAGTATTTGAGAATGTCACCTTACCCAGTTCCAAACATACATATAACTTGTCTTGTCATCCTTCTTTTTCAAACTGATATTGGGTTAGTATTAGTACATCTAACCACTTATGCTTCTAAAAGCAGTAAATATCAGATGTATAAACACTACTCTGGTTAGGGATCATAACTAATGTTGCATCAAAAGCCACAACTCCATCCATTTCAGCCATTTTGCTTATCAGTAGCAACAAACCCTTTACCCTCTACATAAATATCAAATCCGTTTCATGACCATTAATAATCATACTAGTGTTTATACATCTAATATGATTTGCCCCGGCCTCATTTAACTAATGATTTTAACAATCAACCAAACAGTGAGCTAACATCACAAAAATATCACTGAATCACAAAAAGAACAGGGGGATCCAAATGATTTTGCCAACCTTTTACAAAATAGAACAAATCTTCAAGCCACTGCAATTTCCACAAACAGGGTTACCGAGTTTTCAATTGAAACCCCAAGTATTAAATTTAGGTTGGGTGTAAAATATTTAAACCAAGATTTTAATTGAAGCTCTATGTATTGATGAATTGATTATTGATTTTGAGGTTTTCTGTGTTGTTCGATTTAGGGACGACGAAGAAATAAGAGAAAATGATTATTGATTTTGGGGTTTTCTTTTTCGATTTAGAGACGACAAAGAAAGAAGAGAAATTTTGAATTGAGACCCTAAGTATTGAACTGATTTTGGTATTTGAGTTTCTCTGTTGTTCGATTTTGGACGAAGAAGAGAGAAGAAAAAAGAGATAGGCGGAGAAAACAGAAAGTTCTAGGGTTTTTGACGGAAATTAATTAAGGTTTGTGACGGATGTATTGTCTACCTAACTGATGTTAATAACGTCCAGTTAAGTTTTCGGTGTAAATCCAGTATAAGAAATTTATTTGCTGTAAACCTCTACGTAAGTGTCGTATACCCACCTTTTGTTTAACGGTGTTACAAACGGCCGGTTAATTACTTGGTGTAAACAGAGTGTAATTCAATTTTTAATGTCTCAACCAATGGAGTTCTGCCACTTGTCCTTTCCAGGATTGCTCTGTGTGAAATCTTTTATCTAATTTAATTTGAGGGGGATGTCACACTCACCGTGCGACGTGGGAGCTCATATGACTTAACATTTTAAAGGAGGGGAGATTTTGAAAATCAACGAATCCTTGGTCCCGCATGAACTGAAAACTAATAAATCTCTTCCTAAAATATCTCAACAAATCTCCTTGCTAATGAATATTCCCTATGGACTAATTACTTCTCCTATTAAAATGGAAGGATAATTATTTTCCTTATTTAATTACACAAGACTAAAAAAATCTTAACAAATCTTGTTCTTTCTTATTCTTCCTAAAAAATCTTAACAAATCCTCTATTTACCTTCCCCTGGACAAAAAATCATAAACGATAAGCTTTTATTACCATATATATCAACTATATAGGATGAAAAAGCAGGGGTACAAGAACCACACCCAATATTTCGCTTAGCAATCTGTATGGACAAACTCCAATATACTTTTAAGAGAATCAACAAGACTCAATCTATAAAAAAGTATATCAAAGAGTTATATCTCTCTTTCTTGATTCAATTCTTTCTCAAGCAAATAGAAATATGCGAGTCTAATAGAATACAAGAGAAATCACTTGAACGGTACCAAAGACCAATGTTCAAGGATCAATCAATTTCAATCAACAACCAAAGGTCGGATTTCCAATTGATTGATTCAAACGCACAACCTGTGATATTTCAATTATATAACAAATAATACGGAATAAAAATAGCACAGACACCAGAATTTTGTTAACGAGGAAACCGCAAATGCAGAAAAACCCCGGGACCTAGTCCAGATTGAACACACACTGTATTAAGCCGCTACAAACACTAGCCTACTACAAACTAACTTCGGTATGGACTGTAGTTGAACCCCAATCAATCTCACACTGATTGAAGGTACGGTTCACTCCTTACGTCTCTGATTCCAGCAGGATACTACGCACTTGATTCCCTTAGCTGATCTCACCCACAACTAAGAGTTGCTACGACCCAAAGTCGAAGATTTTAATAAAAAAATCTGTATCACACAGAAAAGTCTATAGGAATAGATAAATCTGTCTCCCACAGAAATACCTACGAGTTTTGTTCCGTCTTTTGATAAATCAAGGTGAACATGAACCAATTGATAACCCGGACTTATACTCCCGAAGAACAGCCTAGTATTATTAATCACCTCACAATAATCTTAATCAATGCGGCGAAAGAAGATATTGTGGAATCACAAACGATGAGACGAAGATGTTTGTGACAACTTTTATATCTTGACTATCGGAGATATTAATCTCAAGCCAATCGTTACGATTGTACTCAAAATGATAGAACCAGCAAGATCAGATCACACAACTACGAGAAAGTAGTATCGGTCTGGCTTCACAATCCAAATGAAGTCTTTAAGTCGTTAACCTGGTTTTCAAGAAGAAACCTAAGGTGAAAGGAGAATCGACTCTAGCTAATACAACTAGTATCACACGAAAGGTGTGGGTATTATGTTTCCCAGTTGCCAGAGTTCTCCCTTATATAGTCTTTCAAATCAGGGTTTGCAATCAATGTTAGCTTAGTAACAAAGCATTCAATATTCACTATTAGATGAAAACCTGATTAGATTCAAGCTAATATATTTCAACCGTTGGATCGAAAACTTAGCTTATTACACACAAATGAAATGCACGATTTTAGGTTTGTGTAACCGTACCCAAACATGTATATTTGTTGGTTCAACAAGAGTTAACCAAATGGTTAGCCATATGAGCACTTTCATATCAACCATATTCTTCTTCACCATAACTAGTTCAAATGACTCAAATGTACTAGTTAGAGAGTAATTCAATTGCGAGGAAATCTTATGTAACTACACAAGACACAATTGAAGCAAAAACAATTTGATTCACTCGAATCGGTTCATGAACTTTATATCCACGGTTTGCATTTAGCATTCCTTAGTTAATATAAATAAGTTCACAAACAATCGTCTTTAGATATAACCAGCTTAAGTTCGCAGACTTAGTTCGCGGACTTAAGTTCCCGAAAGGGCATAACTCTAATCCAGGAACCATGAGTAAGCAAAGATAACAAGAGGAACTTTTTCTCTCCTCTAAATAAGATTTCATGTTGTAGAATGACTTCATAATCAATAATGCTATATATTTTGTGTTGGATGAGAGAAGGAATAACTGAAATGCCAAAGGGATATGCCAGTTGAGGAATCAACTTTTAAGGATATAGGAAAAAAGTTAATGAGAGACAAGAACTAGGAACACCACGTTGATTGGGTGATTCAGTAACAATGTAACTAAAATGGGAAAATATATGCAGGTACTGATATTTTGATTTAGCGTAAAACCATTGTAAAATGTTTTGATTTTCTTTCTCAATTTTGTACTTTGCAAAGTATCAGGATGAAGCTGCTATGTTCTCTACTATTTTTATATTCAGTGATATAAGCACAAAGATTTGATTGCAATGTAAAAACCGATAGCCAGAGTAAGGAAGTTACTTCCACATAAAACTTTCCTTTTATTTTTGAACATATAATTGTGAATTTCAGTTTTCAAAACCGATATTTTCCCACATGATAAATTATATACATTAAAAATTTGTTTCAAAGAGATGTTACTTGGGTTAGGCGCGCGTATTGATCAATTATTGATCCTTTCATTGTATTAGATTTTAGACTTTTGAATTGCATTTGACAATTAATAATAATATGAATGTAATACTAATCAATCATTAATTAATCACGATATCTTTTGTTGTAGGATGCATAATGAGAAAATGTTAGAATTTTGAATTGTATTTACTTACATTTTGAATTCCTGTTTCAATGGAATGCCTTCTAGTACCATGTTTAGACGTTTTAATTACAACATCCTATTTAGATATCAAGTCATTAGGGGTCTATAAGACCAAGCACTATGGGAGAGGGCATCCCTTCCCTATCTCTCAAATAAAGGGAAGGGATATGGGTATGAAGGCAGCCTCAATATGGTGTCCTTTTATCCCTTCCCTACATGATACGGAAACTCAGATTCCATGTGAATAGTGCTATATGGATACTGAGTTTCCATATAAGTCAACTCGCTGACTTGACCCCGTTTTATAGGTTTAAGTTCACAGAACTCGCTCGGCTTGCCCATTTCTTCTTCTTCTCTGTTTTTTTCTTCTCTAAAACCCTATCAACCCCCTTTCGATTTCAAGAGTCTTGGGTGTGATTTAGGAGCTAAAATTCAATGGGTTTGATCCTTACTACCTAGTGAACTATTTTCCTTTTTCAATTTCGAATTTGATCAACAAAATCTTCCAAGGTGAGTGTTTCTAATTTTAGGGTTTAAATTTAATTTGATTTTGATTAAATTGGAGATATTAGGTTGATTATGATGTCGATTTAGGTATGTTGTATGAAACTTTGAGATATTGTTGATTGAATTTATCATATTTTGTTGATTGAATCAAAGTAATATTGTTTATGATTGATTTTTGATTTAGATATTGTATTGTTATTGATAATTTTGGATTGATGGATGATTAAATGAATATGTATGTTGTCTAGGATAGATTTTTGGCAGAGAAATTGTATTGGGATGGATAATTTTGGGTTGATTGATGATTTTGCTGTAATGTGATAGATAATGTGGTTAAGATTTTTGTTGCTTGAGACAATACATTGTAGAATTTTTCTTAAAAACATTGAAACATTGTTTTGCGATGATTTTGTGTATATGTGTGTTGTAGATGTACTCTGAAAATTTTCAACGTGTTATGGATGATACAACTCCGGTTTCTTCAAAAGATAATATTGAGCATAAAGTGAAACTCCCAACCACGACAGAGATGATAGGAATAAACCAAGGAAACATCGGAGCAGTATAAGAAGTGTTTACGAAATGTATACCGCAATTTGCAATTTTCTACATGCTAGACAATTTGTAGACGATTGTGGGTTTTGTTCAATTTTCAAAATACATTATCCAAAACTACAAGACCACTTCCTAACTAGTGGTATATTTGAAAGGTGGTGGCATACCACCAATACATCTCACTTCCCTAGTTTTGAAATAGGGTTTATGTTAGAGCACTGCTCGGTCGAACTCGCATGCGTTGCTATCTCAAGCATGTTTGTCAATGTTAGTGATCAAAACTATAAGTGCATTTGCGGTTTCCTCGTTAACAAAACTTGTGTCTGTGTTATTTCTTTTCCGCATTATATTTTGTTATATAATTGAAATATCACATGTTGTGCGTTTGAATCAATCAATTGGGAAATCTGACCTTTGGTTGTTGATTGAAATTGATTGATCCTTGAACATTGGTCTTTGGTACGGTTCAAGTAATTTCTCTTGTATTCAATTTGACTCGCAGATTTCTATTTGCTTGAGTAAGAATTGAATCGAGAAAGAGAGATATAACTCCTTGATATACTTTATTAAGATTGAGTCTAGTTGATTCTCTTGAAAGTATATTAGACTTAGTCCATACAGATTGCTAATCGAAATATTAGGTGTGGTTGTCGTACCCCCGCTTTTTCAATTGGTATCAGAGCAGGCAAACACGTTTAAACACCTTATAAAGTCTCTAGAAACGCTTCTGTTAGAGCATGGCTCGGTTGAACCCACCAAGCGTTGGTATGTCAAGTTTGGTTGTCATATTATAGTGAACCAAAACTCATGTTAAGAGTTACTTGATTATGTACTAGAGTCAACTTCGTATAGTTATTCGTTTTGATCACACTTATAGAGAGGCTAATTTTGCTGCGGATAAGATGGCTAAAAGAGGGTGCATTCTTCTCAATGAGGAGGGAAGACATTATCTTGGAAGACCTGATTTTTTGAATTCTATTGAATTACCAAATGTATCTTATTTTCGTTTCAAATGATTACCAAGTTTTTGGGGTTTTTCTGACCTCTTTTCTTGCTCTTCATTTTGTTTTGTAATCTAGTTATTCATTTTTACATTTTGGATTTACCAAAAAAAAAAAAGAGTCAACTTCGTATAGGTTAGCTTGAAAGTATTAGGATATGCGACATTACAAGTATTGGGAAGTCTTGAAGATGTGAAGAAGCAAGGAGCTACAACGACAATAATCATCCTTCCACTTGAGGTTTGTGATATTTGACTTGAACTGTTTCATTCCCTAACGTATCTTTCAAGTCGTGCATATTGAAAACAAAACTGCGAAGCATATTCGAACTCTAGATAGACATAGTATTAAGGAATACAATACGAGGTATATTGGTTAACCATTAAACTTTGTAGATAATACATCGCCATAATCATTTGAATGTTATTGTGATTATGTATGGGTATGAGGTGAGGATATCATCCTAGGGAACAATGTTTACATGTTTTCTAAGGAAGTAAGTTCATAAACTTGTTTGTGAACCGAAAAGGAAATTTCCAGGTGTTATTGGTTTTGTTATTCATTGCATATATTATGAACAACCAATATGTGTGATTGAGTATAACCGCTCACAACTTGTTTGTGTTATTGGTAGGAACTATTCACAAAGGCCTGACTTATGTATTAGTATGACTTTTATTAGCGAAACCGATCTTAAGTAATCACCTGAGATGGTATGATCGGGTTTGTGATTTTCTGTCTGACCAATTATGGGAAAGGGAAACCGATCCTATGGAGAGGTGCAGTACATCACAAAGGGAAACCGATCCTTGTATGAGGTGCAGAAAGGTTTATAGCAGAAAGGGGAACCGATCCTATGGACATGTGCAACACATATATGTTAGATACCATAAATATGTGGGGAACCGATCCTAGTACCTAGTCAACCGAATTTCGGAAAACTAGTGTGACTATGCACAGTACTCACATGGAAGGTAGAACCGAAACTTGTTTTGGTAGAACCGTTACACCCATGATTGTGATTGAATGTTTGTTTGATCAATCACATAGTTCTTGAAAGTCAGATGAACCAATTCTAAACTTGTTTGGAAGTGTGGCAAATCGGTTTCAAGGTGTGAAAGAGAACTTACAAAGTAAGGATATCGACATACTTAGAACACGTGCTGTGAATGTTTATTTCTTTAATTGTTCAAAGATATTCCTTAATAGCTAAGGGAAGATAATCCCAGGATCAAAATATAAGCAAGTTAAGAATCTTTTAATTAAGGTTATTAATATTATTTTGTAGGGAAATATAAGAATTAGTAATGTGCATTTACTAATTAGATTTTTCGAGAGATTTCGATCATTATTTTTGGACAGAGCATTTCCAAGAATTATGAAAACCGAATTTGCACTTTAATGAATATCTTGAGAATATTTTCGGTTTTGGAAATTCCTTGGTATCCAAACTTCCTTGTCTATAACTACTTGAAGTTTGCCTTTCTAGCAAACTAATCCTTCGTAACAACATACTTCCTCTTTTTTTGTTGTTACTGGTGTAGCCGCCTATTCGGAGAGGAGAGTAACCTAATTAGGCAAAATCTCTTACGGCCGCTCAGTTTAAAGTTTTCTTTGGGATTGAGAAGCTCTAGCGTGTACCGTTGGTGGGAAACTAGATAATTGCGGTTTATCTTTTGTTTTCGATTGATTTGATTGACTAACGGTGGTTGAAATATGATTACACCTAGTTTGTTTATGCTTGAAAATATTCTCTTCTGATATAAGATTCACTCAAACTAGTTCAGAGTTTCGACATGGATCTTTAGACTGTTGTTAGTTCTAAAGACGATCTTGTGATAATCCATTGAGAACAGACTCCGTTTTGTGCGTGATTGATCACAAGAGATTCAAGTGATTATGTGCAGGTTTTTATTGAAGATTTAAGAAGATTTGAAGACAGAGAAGAATTGAAGATCTGACTTGGGTTTTATAATATTTGGTGTGCACAATACTTGTTTTGGTAAAAGAGGATCCAATTAATAATCGATTTAGCCTTGTGGTAGATTGGATTGATTAATTGAGTAGATCGGCATCAATACAATTCTTCGGATTAAGAGTCTTGTTGGCTTAATCTTAAACGATTACTTCGGTAATTGAACATAAGATAGATCTAAGGACCAGACGAAGGAGTTTATGTTAAGATAAAATGAAGAGGCTTTGTTTGACTCATATCACTTGGTTGAAGATAGTTGATACCAAACATATTTGTGTTCCTTTACTGTTTGGAATACGAACCAAAGGAATTGTTCCAAGTAAGTGACTTATTTATAAGTTGGAGGCGTGGGAATACAGATGGAACTAGGTGAACTATAGGTTTAGTTGCTTGGTCTCAACTATACGAAGTTCGGTGTAATTTTGTGTAGCGGCTTAATCCTGAGAGTATTCAATTCTGGACAAGGTCTTGGGGTTTTTCTGCATTTGCGGTTTCCTCGGTAACAAAATCTTGTTGTGTCATTTACTTTATATTTCCGCATTATAATTGTTTTATTATAATTAAAGTAAATTACACAAACGTTAATTCCTATTTACTTGATAAGCAATCCTATTGTGTTTGGTTAAGTCCGAACCTTTGTATCAAGTAAACATACTTCGTTGTTGTATTGTCTCGATCTCGTATCCATAGACGATCACACGAAGTGTGAACCGATTAGTTGTATTGTCTCGACTCAGTCCATAGACAATCACTTTCGGAGAAATGACTTATATGTAGGAAAAGTTTTAGCTTGAGGTATATTTGGGTACCCTCGCCTTTTCAGCTTCACCAGGATTAAAAACCAATCGTAGAAGAAGTTCTGATAAACTGGTTATTCTCCAGAAAAAATTGGATGAACAAATCCGGATCAACTCTGATCTTGTTGCTGAAATTGCAATACTTAAGGATTTGAAATCTATCAAAATGCCTTTGATGGATCTGAATAACTCTAGTTGCTCTTCTATGAAGAACAGTCATAATTCAGATAAAAAACAACGTCCAGAAGTTGTAAAAACTGATATGACTCAGAACCGCTCAGTCGAGCTTATTGATGTTGGCCCATGTTTGTTTTGTGATTCCTCCAATTACTTTCAACATACTTGTATGTCCTTCCAAAAGAATCTAAAGTTCCAAGTAATCTTCATAAGAAAACTGAACAACCGGTTGCTTCTCTAAAAGGATATACAAAACTAACAAGAAATCCTAAACAGGAATGTACTGATAGTATGGGAGCCTTTGCTTTAAAATCAACATCACCCTTTCAATGGTTTCTTGACAGTGGATGTAGCAGACATATGACAGGTGATCTCACATGGTTTGTATCTTCAAACGACTATGAAGGAGGTCCCGTGACATTTGGAGATGGGAGTTGTTGCTACATAAGTAAGAAGGGGACGATCAAACTTCCCGGCGTTCCTGAAATTCATGATGTAGTATACGTAAAAGGTATGACTGCAAATCGTCTTTCTATTAGTCAAATTTGTGACAAAGGCCATAGAGTTGTCTTCAATGCAAATGGATGTGACATCAAAGACAAAACTGGGAAAGTAATTTTTTAGGGAACTCGTGGTAAAAACTGAAAAAGCGGGGATACAACAACCACACCCAATATTTCGCTGAGTAATCTGTATGGAAAAACTCCAATATACTTTTAAGAGAATCAACAAGACTCAATCTATAAAAAGTATATCAAGGAGTTATATCTCTCTTTCTTGATTCAATTCTTTCTCAAGCAAATAGAAATCTGCGAGTCTAATTGAATACAAGAGAAATCACTGAATACAAGAGAAATCACTAGAACGGTACCAAAGACCAATGTTCAAGGATCAATCAATTTCAATCAACAACCAAAGGTCGGATTTCCAATTGATTGATTCAAACGCACAACCTGTGATATTTCAATTATATAACAAAATATAATACGGAATAGAAATAACACAAACACCAGAATTTTGTAAACGAGGCAACCGCAAATGCAGAAAAACCCCGGTGTTTATGGGTGAAAACTATTTCTGCCGGTTTTTGTAATTTGGGGTGTGTGGATGAGAAATTAGTCTAAACCTTAAACAAATGCACTGCACGGGAGTGCTTGTAGATTCGAGAAATCAATATGTGCAAATCCGTCCTAAACCAAGAAATGGCCGTTCCAGACTTGTTTCGGTCACAAAGTGAAGGAGATGGGGTTTATCTTAGGGAGGGAAGCGAAGAAGGTGTTGAGATTGTGAAGGTGTTGGCTATGTATGACTTGTATCAGAAAGCTGGACTGGCTTGCAGGATGGAAGCTATCGGTTCCGGTGTTGGAATACGATGGTATCCACACTTGCCTCTGTTGTTTGGACTTGTTCTGTTCTTTTTGGAAATAGGGAGGAGAACCTATTTATACAAGTCATTTGAGCCTTATTCACGTCTCTCGTGGGAAGTGGAGGAAGTGGAGTGATGGAGTACTGGAGTTGTGTTAGTGTTACACGACCAGTCTTGCCCACTTCTCCTGTCATCTCTAACCGTCCATGACTTCCTGATACGTTCTTGTGATGGCGCGTTGCACGCTGCACGCTGTAAACCGCCAGACCAATACCCCAGTATGTATCCCCCAGTTTGTAACATGATTGATGTCTCGAGTTTGTGGATCATGGGACCCACAGAAAGTAGCATGTAATGCTCGATTAAATAACTAAGTTATTTAGGAAGTCGATACCTGTGAAGTACCGTGTGTATTCTATGCAGGTACTGCATCATGGTGTGGTAAAGTGACGGGTGGTGATCACCATGACGCTTCACTGACCAATTAACTCCTGATTAGGGTTGTATAACCAAGCCGGTGAAGTTGGACGGATGAGATGATCTTTGAGACACTCATCTGCAACCGTTGATGGAATTAGGGTTTTTGAAGAGGTGCGCAAGCATCACTCTTAAGCTTGGTCGAATCCAATCTTGGGATACAATTTTGACAGGGTCGATCGTGCATGTGTGTAGACGACATGACGGTGTAGGCGCCCATATCTCATTGTCTCGTGAAAGTGTGATCCGGGCCACTCAATTTGTCCGGCGAAGTTGAGTGGTCGAGATCAATTTGCAACCGAAATTTGGTGCCGCAAAAGCCGCGCATCATGTCAATTTCGGGCGCGCATTCCAAGACTACCAAGCTTGGTCGGTCTTGGCCGATTAGTCTGGTATACAGACGGCGAGCTGGTGTACACGTCCATACTTTGATATCCCATAGAAACGTGATCTAAGGCACTCAATTTGTCCGGCAAAGTTGAGTGGTCGAGATTAGTTTGCAATCGGGAGGTGCGACCATGCCTAGTTCGGGCGTGCGAATCGAGGAAAACAAGCATGATATGCCTTGGTCGATCGGGTGTGGAGATAGATGGGCCCACGGTGGTCATGTTGATACGCACCGGACCTGCTTAGTCTAATCCTGGACCCTTCATTCGTGCAGGAGAAAATGGACGCTCGTGATTGTTCAAACCCTAATTAGGGTTTCACCTAGGCGTGCAAGCGTCATGCCTTGTTTGGGCGCTCGAATGGAACGACCAACTATAGTTGGTCCCTGACCGATTGGTCATGTATGTAGGCGGGCCCACGGTGTTTGTGTTGACATGCTCTGGGCTCTTTGAATCTACATCTACACCCACCATCTATGCCTGCGAAGATGGATGGTTGAGACTGTTTTGCGATATATGTAATGTGTCGCAAACCCTAATTTAGGGTTTTCCGCCCATACTGCCTTGGTTTGGACGGTTTGGCAAACTATGCCACCCTTTTGGGGAGGCCGACCATTTGGGGCCCGCGTTGGGTCGGTGGTGAATATTCCAATACCTACTTGGGGTCATGGATTTAATCTAAACCATCCAATCATGCTGGTGAAGTTGGATGGTCGTGATCGTTTCTGAGACTGATATGATCAGTCCAGGTTCAAATATGCTCAATCGGGCTAGTATAACACACCGAGAGTTGTAGCCTGTATGGGTATTCCGTACATGCTTCATTATTAATGCTTGGAGATTCGTGTTGCTCTGCTGAGAACAACACTCAGTCGTCATGCCGCACCGGTAATGAGTACAGGAAATACAAGGCTGGTCATGCATTAATTAATAATGCTGTAAATTCACGGGGTATATGGGATTGTTGCTACATGCTCCAACCTCGGATGAATTTTGTGTATTTAATTCACGAGAATCTTTGGGATTGTTGCCACATGCTCTATTCTAGGTGAATTAGTAAAGTGAAGAAGTATTCATCACTTATCAATGGCTTTATCTTTTGCAAGATGTTAGCGTATAATTTTGGGCCTTTACAAATTTGGCCTAAAATGAAAATCCACCATCAACATTAAGTCCCCTGCCTAACACATAATGGTTACGCTATTTTGGGGTAGGCATAAGATGGTGACAATTTTGTATACAGAAATGACCAAGCTAAGGTGAACATACATTTACCGCATAGGTCGACATCGTCAGGTGTTGTCCTTAGGCGGTCGGTCTGATTAGGATGGTGGAAGGAGCAGGACTTGATCTGGCGAGTCGCTTTGGTTCCCTCCGCACTATCTGGACAGAGCTTGGCCCCTTTCTTGGACTAGGTGCACTCCCCTTCGTTACACGATAGCTTTCCTCATATATATCCGATAAGCATCATTGATCGTTATCTTGAATCGGTAGCTTTTATAGGTGGTAAGTAGAGACTCCTTTTCTCCTGGGATTCTGTTGACTTGCTAGATTATAAAGAAAAATTCTAAGGATTCTTCTCATCACATAGTCGTCCCTTTTGTATCTCAGGTATTTCTCCGTACTCATTTGATATTCTGACTGATGATGATGATGCATACATTTTTGTGTGCTCATAACTTCTTCTTCTTTGCAGCTTATCATGGAAGCAGCGGACGATGATCATTCTGTAACTTCCCAGAAAATAGTTTCAAAGTTGACAAACCCGAAACTAATGCGCACGAAGAGGTAATGGCTAAAATTGACCTCCCAATTCGCGAAGTCGGTCGTGCCATACAGGGGATGTCCATTCTGCACCTGCGTATTGCCAGGGGACGCATATGTGCCCTTTCAGCTGCGATCGACATGGAAGAACGGTGGAGGCATCAGGAAGCGTTGCGAGCACCAGTAAGCGCAAGGGCAGAAAGATTTGCAGCGCGGTTAAAGAGGCGGAGAGTGGAGCATAACGACCTCCGGATGAAGATATGCGTGATTATCCAATCCAGGACGGTGTGATAATCCTTGATTCTGACACAGACGGACCTGAGTGTTCGAAGGCAATCAGCGCAAACCCTAATGTTGTTGTGGGCTTTGAGGAAGACTTGGAAGTTGTTCCTGCCGATGATGTTAGGACGGAGAGCGTTGCTGCAGAAACACCTGAAGTGGAAGCTGAGGCTCTGAAGGGAGAAGCGGTAGCAGGTGATGGCGTTGAAGCAGGACCCAGCAGTGGTGCAGGCGCGGTCATTCTTCTGGACGGCTAAACCTCTTCGCTTATTTTTCTCTTTTCAAGTGTATTCCTGTAATTTTTTAAACCTCTTTATTGTACTCAGTGGCGGCTGAGTTTAAGATCTTTTCTTCTATTTGCTTACCGTTGAATAAAGGTTTATAACCCCTCGTTAAGATTGCATCTGTATGTGCTCCTGACGTGAGATCTCCTTGGTCTTGCTGGGGCAGATGGCTCAAATCATTTTCCTTTTGTGCACACATTCTATTTCCTTCTTCCCATGAGATGTTTGCTTAGGGTTTCCTTCCTTGCTCTAGTGGGTTGATTTAGGCTGACTCAGGACTTTGTGTTTTTTTAGGGGTAGAGAGGTTCTCAGATGGAAATAACACTTCAATTAAATTGAAAATTGAAAATTGAAACCCTAACTATGAATGCAAGTATTGCAATCATTTTCTGGAGGTATTACAAATATGACATGAAATTGTAAAAGGGAACACGCTGGAGGAAATAGCACAGCGTTTTAAAGCGTGGAGGACGCTGGAAAGTGGTAGCACAACGTCTTAAGTTCGGTAGGGTTTGAGCCATTGTGAGTGAATTGTTATGCCTTCTAGTTTATCAGCGTTGATGAGCTTGCAGTAGCCGCCTAGGATAACATCTGCTACCAGGTACGGTTCATCTTCTTTTTCGGTGGGTGAGTCAGGTGGAGTGGTCATTTTCACCGTCATGCTCCCAACCTTGAATGCAGTCGTCTTCGTCACCAGATCTCCAATTTCAAATGGGTTTGGGCGTGCAGATACCTGGACCTTGGCCTTATCGTCTTTGACCAAGACAACCTCTACGCTCTTGATAAAGCGTTTGAAAGGGCCGGCTTCCCATTCACATCTCTTAGCCGGGGTTGGTTTGTTGGTTGGAGCCAGTCCCCAGGACTTATCAGAGTGAGGAGTGATTGGTTGCAAGAAGGGTTGCGTGATGAGACTTACTTGAGCTCGGAACCTCTTAATGTATGCTGATGGGCTCTCTCCAGGGAGTTGTGTCACATTGGCAAGCTGCAGGCGCGGCAACGGACAGTTTTCAGGTGCATACGGCTTGTTGGAGATCCTTTCAGGTGTCGTAGCTGGTAGAGGGCAAACTCCCAGTGTTGTCTTGTTGTCGTGTACCCAAGAGCGTCCTAGGATCATGTCGTAATTCGGATGCTCTCTGACTATGTAGAACTTTGATTGTGTCGAGGCATCGCCCAATTACTTCAAGATCGATATATCCATATGCATCTCTGAGTTCTCCTTCTGGAGTCTTAATCACAATTGGGTTGCGAGTAGCCTCCTGTTTTGAAATCTTTGCTGCTTTTAAGGTCCTGGAGAGTGATGATGTTGAATTCGAGGCCGTATCGATCAATGTGTTATCAAACTCGATATCCTTCAAACGGCAACGGTTAACAGTCCCCAATTTCCCTTGCTTGCATCTTCCAGCAAGGACTGAGGTTTCGAGACCGCTTCCTCTTCCAGATACAAGCGTTTGCCTGAGACAACACGGTTGAGGGCTGCAAATATGTCCTGATGTTGTACTTTGGAGAAGTACAAGATCTCGCATAAATGTTCCATCATAGATTGTACAGTTGTAGTTGCAGGAAATCCCACACTACACCCCTCACAAGAATCCACACAATCAAATCATTTTAAGATGAACAATTATAAGTTTTATTGGTCAAACTCCAGAAATGTTACAAGATGAAAAGGAGATAAACCAAAGAATCACAATCACTCTAAACTTTCTCTCTCTTAATGACTTTCCCAATACTTCGAAAAAGATCCCTCTCTTCATAAGCCTATTTGGCTCTTTATATAGGACATTACATAGTGGATGACAGCTAAGCTGTCCTTTATTTTCGGGTATGTCTTGCGAAGTATCGCAAATGTACAAATGTCAAATCTCGCGACACTCCTCGATCTCGCTACATCTTCACATCTTTCTCGTGTTTTGGCTGTCGTCATCCGCTACGTCGTTTTTACTTCCATCCCGCGATGTCTTCGCAGTGTGTCGTTTATGGACTTCGCGAGAATCTTGGTGTTGCGATATTCTGATCCTACATCTTGCCTCTTCTCATGTCTTCTCTGCGAAGAAGAGAACGTCATGAGAACTAATTTTTTCAAAATGCCGCAACTGTTCCTATCTTCATATTTTTCTGTATTTGTATGATTTCTTATTATTACGCAGAATTTATTACACGTGTCTCTTCTTCCACCCATTTCTTGACACGTCTCTTTCAACCGTTATTTCTCAACCGTTCTCGTCCCTTCTCGCATTAAATGCGTTTATCTTCTCGAGAATTCTTCTCTATATATAGTTTTCTCACCCTCCTCTTCTTCTTTTTTACTTTCTCTCTGCAATTTTTCTTCAACTCTCCTCCGTAATTTTTGTTTCTGCTACTGTAAATCTTCTTCTTCTTCTTTCTTTCGATCTTCAGTTCTTCACTCATTCCCATACTGAAAATGGATCCAACCGGTCGCAAATACGAAACTTCTTTTGAAGAAATTCAAAAAGATCTTCAAGGAAATTAAAGGTTTTACTTTAACCACCATTCCCGGTCAGGAATCTAAATCCATTCTTTCTGCCAAGTTGTTCACTGATCATCATTGTGATGATCATGAAATCATAATTTCGCTTGTTCAAATTCTCGCCGGCCTTCCCATTCCTCTTTATAACCCTAACCTTCCGTTATTCTATGGAATTCTTGCTCATGCGAACTTCTCGCGAGCTGTCTATCAATTAAGCGGGGATTGCATCCGTTTAATACTTGAATTCGCCAATCGTGGCGCTGGTAAGGGGTCTCTTTACCCAATGAAGTTAGGTACCCACAATTTAAGGAATTGGCGATACTTCTTTGAAAGATACACAGTTGAGAGTTTCTACGAGAATTATGAATTCATTCCTATGAGGAGGGATAATACTCATTTGGGGTGTTCGTTCTGAAAAGAAAGGATGATGTTGCTAACGATAAGCTCCTTATGCAAGACATTGGTCGGCATTGGTAAAAACAACGTCCCGCGTCACTCTAAAGACGATAGATGGTGTGTTTTTCCATTGGTGTTAAAGGGGCCTTATATCGCAGGCTCGAATGTACTTCCTGCGAACTTCGCTACTTATCGACCTTGGGTATTCAATTGGCCCGAGAAGAATAAATAGGTATGTCTTCCAACTTCGCGTACTTCATAATCTTTCATTGGTTGCTTATTCCCTTATCCTTTGATTCTCGTGAAAATTTTTAGATTGAAAAGTTAAGATTGAGCTACAATCGGACCGGGAAGGTTAGCACTTTAGCTGCTCTTCGCTCCGTCATGGATGAAGTAAGAAACACTTTATATATTTATTTATTTTTAACAATATTGTTGCCTCTGTTTCTTATCTTTATTGTGTGCGAAGGTTGGTGTTGAAGTTGTTGGAGAAGAAGAAAACCCTGAGGCTGCGAAAGCCAAAGGTAGAGGTAAAAATCCTCTTCGCAAGGAGAAGTCTGTTGCTCGCCTCTGAAGAAGCGAAAACTTCACCTCCCTCTCCTTCGAATCTTGATCGGTGAAAATTTGGTGATGAGGAATATGATGATGTGGATATCCCTTCTTCAAATTCTCCATTTGGATCTTCTATGGCACAAATTGTCTAGCATCTTTTCGATTCCATGCAAGGGATGGGTGACGATCGCCTTTCTAATACATGCAAGGCTCTCGCGAGTATTTGCGATTCACCTTTGCTTGAGAGTGATAGTTCTCTTCATGGGGTCTCCAGGTCAGTGACTCCAAGCTTCTTAAATTCTCTTAGTGTCTTGGTATGTTTTTTTTTTAAAAAAAAAAAAAAATTAAATCATACCTTTTTAATTTCTTTTGTTTTCTTTTGTAGTTCGGGAGAGCTTCCTTTGCTGTTGCCTCAGATCTTGAGAAGAGGCGCAGTGTTCTCGAAAAGAAGAATCTTCAGTTTCGCAAGAAAAATGAATAATTGAGAGTTGAAGCTACTGCTCTTCACAAGAGAAATGAAGAATTAGAAACTGAAGCCGCCATTCTTCGCGAGAAGAACAAGCAATTAGAAGCTGACTCTGTCACTCAGAAGAATAAGATTTCTAGCCTTCAAAGCTCCAACCAACAACTTTATGGTATGAAACTTTTCCCTTTTCCTTTGTTTTGTTCTCTTGTTATCTTCCCTCATCTGACTTATGATTTTCGCAGACGTTTATAACCTTTCTGAGGAAGCCATTCTTCTTCATTCATTTCCTGAACCTATGGATGATGATGCTCTTCTTGCTGATCTCAACGATTCTTTGGATAGTTTTTCAAATAACAAAATTAAATCTCTTCCTCTAAATGAACTTCAATCCAGATTTCGCCTCTTAGAACTTGATCATAGATCTAGCTTAAGCTTAGCCAACCAACTTAAACGTCTGTATCTTAGTTCTAAAGAGAAAATTAGTATTTTAAGGAAGAAAATTAGTGATCTCATAGATGATAAAGATCGCATTGCTAGGCAAGGTGCTCAAGCATTAGCGAAATTCCAAAAGACTCTTCTTGAAGTTCAAATTGAACGGGATGAATCCATCCGTCAAAATACTATTCTTAGCAAAAGAGAGAATCAAATTCGTTCCCTTCTTCTCATAAACAATGATGATGAATTTGCTTGGGCTGCGAAGGTTCTAGATGATGCCAGAAATAATTTAGGTGTTAACATTAGTCTTCAAGCTGAGCATACGACCTTGGTTAGAGATATGGTTTCTGACAGAGAAGGTTGTTAATTATTCTTCTTTATTTAATTGCTTGCATAAAATTGTCATCAAGTTGCTGATTCAATGTTATATGTTCACAGAAGCTGAAGCAAGGTTCCGAAAAAGAATTGAAGAACTTGAATCTGAGAAAGAGCAACTTGCCAAAAATCTTTCGGGATGATAAATATTCTAGGCTGAAGAACCAACTAAAGATCACTATCGCGAATTTTAAGAATGATGCTATTCTTTTTCGCAATCAAACTATTGAGATGGTCTGCGATGACAATAACATCCCTCAGTCTAAATACCCTTGCATTCTTGATGAAGTTCCCCAAAATATGCCTCATCTGGATATTTCTGATAGCGATGCTAGTGAAGAAGAAGAGGAATCTACTGAAGATGAAGAAGTTGGAGGATCTGATGAAGATAATGAAGGGGAAGGATCAAATGAGAAATAATTTTATTTTCCTTTTTCTTCCTTTGTAATATTTGTACAATCATTTTTTCAATCTCCCATCTTCGGGCGTATTCTTTTGCTGCGAATTTCTTGAGTCTTTGAATATAATTTCTATCTTTCTTGTTTCTTCCTTCACATAAAGAGCAATTCTTTTTTTTTTTTGCAATATGGTCAATCAATATATGCACAAATCTGTCATATGAAAACAAATAACACGTTCTTATTCATGCACATACTTGCCTCTGTTATTTGTTTTCGAATGGGAGATTAAGCATAGTTTCGCAGATATTTTCTGCTGAACTTTATCATTGCGACAAGATTGCAGGACGTCCTTACATTTTCATGTAATGACCCATTGATCTTGCCTTATCATTCCTCTTGTGTGGTCTTATTTTGCCTTCCTAGTTAAAGGTCTTACTTTGCCACCTCTCATTTTTGCGACAAGATCGCAGGACGTCTTTACACTTTCATGTAATGACCCATTGATCCTGTCTTATCATTTCTCTAGTATTATTGCCTCTGCAGGATATTTTTCTTGCGACAATATGACAGGCCTAAATATCCTTGCTAACGTAAAGCCCCATGACATTGCCGTCTTTGCGACGAAATTGCAGGACGTCCTTACATTTGCATGTAAGGACCCATTGATCTCGTCTTATCTACTCTTTTGTATTTTTGCCTATTGAGATTGTTGCACAAATATGACAAGCCTAAATATTCTTGCGAACATAAAGTCTCATGACATTTGCGTCTTTTTTGACACTAGAAGCTCCCTAATGGAGGGTGCCGCCCTTATCTTCCCCCTGGTTGCCCCTTCAAGGAGGCGTACTTCTGCCATACAAGGCTAGCTCCTCCCATCCGGTCCTAACAACAACCAGTTGTTTTCGCAGCCTCTTATCCCTTTTGCCTATAAGGCTTATGGTTACGAGACTGCACCCTAAGTGGAGTTTTCTTCGGCCGAGTGCAGCATAAGCCGAGACTTGCCATTCACTAGCTTAGATTGAAAATCCAAGGTACCTCTCCTGGATGGGTTTTATTACCCCCAATCTCCATGACTCAGGTTCCAGGGGCGGTGTAACCTTTTCCCTGAGCCACGTTACAGATACCCCCTTACATGACGCACTTTAGGTACTTTGCCTCTTAGGAAATTTTATTCGCAAACTAGGGTGTACGCCATGAAGGTTCGTCCCATTCTAATATATATATATATATATATATATATTTATGTAATAGGTACCCCCTACTATGACGCACTTTAGGTACTTTGCCTCTTGCGAAATTGTGTTCGCGAACTAGGGTGTACGCCATAGTAAGTTCGCCTCTCTCTGATTATTTTGTTGATTATTCTGCCTATATAAGCTCTTTTGTACTTTCGCAACGCGTTTGCCATTTGTAAAATATATTTTTTTCTTCTTCATATCAACTCTTACACTATTCCATTTTCACCACTCATGATTTTTTTTTTTTTTTTTAACAACTTACATTTGTCGTCTCCCTCCCCAGTCTTTCTCTGACAATCAACAATTACAGTTATTCTTTAAGCCTCTTACTTCTGCTACTTTCTGCCTTTGCATTTTTGTAGTTCCCTGTCATTTTCTTGTCCATTGCGAAACCTTCGCCACTTTCTGTCTTCATCATTTTTTGATTTTGCAGCATTTCTTCCTCTCTTTGATCTATCACATCTACCATTAATTTTTCACCTCTTTGTTTTTCTTTAATGTTGTTTTTCCAACTCCTCTGTTTCACAGCTCTTTCTTCACAGGATTCGATATCAACCTCATAACACTTCTTTCCTTCAACCCAATCTCCCTTTATGATACCAACACCAGTGGGATGAGAGAACTTGATACATTGATGGAAAGTTGATGCGACACCTAAGATCTCATGTAACCATGGTCGTCCGATCAGCGCGTTGTATGGTGATTCCACATCAACTACGCAGAATAAAATTCCAGAATATAATCCTTTCAGTGGAATTCGCATATGAACATCTCCTTTTGGCTTATTTGCGGTACCATAAAAACCATAAATTTTATAGGTTGAAGGTATCAAATCTGCATCTTTTCCTCCCATAGTTTTGTAGGTATGATAAAAAAGGATATTCACAGAACTTCCGGTATCAATTAAAATTCTATTAATTTCCCATGAGTTTTACGCTTCATCATCTTCATCATCATTAGGTTTTGGGTTAATCTCCAATCTCACCACCAATGGATTATCATGCATTCCTCCACCTTCGGGTACTTCTTCCGCAGTAAAAGAAATGATCTGCTTCTGCCATTCTTCCAGTTGCGACGTCTTCGCGGTGTTCATTATTTTTTTATCATTGGCATCCCTTGCGTAAACCCTGCTGAGAGTAATGTCGTGGAAATCTTCAATTGTCTTGTACGAATGTACAATAGAGTTACAAAACAGATTTTTTGCTTTTGCCCCAACTTCTATCACAAATGTTTCACGTTCTTTTGTTGTGTTCGCCCTGGGAATTTCTGGAGGAGATGGTAATGCTTGAGGTTGAACTTTTCTCACTAGAAAATGATTTAACTTTCCCTGATCTATCATCCTAAGAATGATTCTCTTTATGTTTCTGCAGTCATTTGTTGTATGTCCATGGAAATGGTGATAAGAACAAAATTCAGGCTTCTCTCGCTTGGAGGTGGCTCCTTTCCCATGTTCCATGGTGTTGGTATATTTTCCATCAAGATTATAGCTTCCTATATTTTCTCCACGCTAGCGTTCAGAGGTGGCATCTCAATTTCTTCCCATACTATCCTACGGCTTCCTTGTCCCCTATGATAATTTTGCCTTTGACCTCCATAATTTTCTTGCGGCTGATCAAGTCTTTGAATTTTGTTATTTCCACCGCGGTTATAGAAATTTCTTTCTCTCTCGTATTCTTCTTGGTCACGACTCCCCATAGCTACTAGCTTCTGCTGATTATCACCCATTATCAACTCTGGTTGTCCTTGCGAAGTGCTCGCCACTGTATTTATCAACTTAGGTAACAAGCTTGCATTCACTACATTCGAACTCGTGTTCGCAACTGGGTAGGATTCCATCTCATTTTGTTTTTCCTCGAGAGCAATATATTCCTCCTGTAATTCTCGCAACTCAGTCATTGTGATTGTGTTCTTAATTCTGAAAATTTGAATGTATAACAGATTGGTTGCGAACATAGCATTAATGAATGATAAAATGAGATATCTCTCATCAACGCGACCCGCCATGTCGCTACACATTGTCTTCCATCTCATGGTCAAATGCTTCAAACTTTCACCAACCCTTTGTTTTAATCCAAATACGTCTTCAATGCCAGGTCGCGAGAAATTGTTGCTTATGTACGCCCCTAAAAATATAGCCTGTAAATGATTGAAGGATACTATAGTATTTTTCGGCAGGCCTTCAAACCATTTCAGAGCTTCTCCTGTTAAACTTGATGCAAAGTATTTGCACAATATAACGTCATGATTTTCCCATTGTAACATACATCTCAAATAAGCTTTGATATGTTGTATTGCACAAGTTGATCCATCAAAAATGCTGGTTAATGTAGGCAAATTGCATTTTGGGGGTATTCCTTCTAATTGTATTTCCCGTGTGAATGGGATTTTCGCAGCTTCTTCTATAGCTTCATCCAAGTGTCTCATACCTCCTTCTTTCTTATTATTTAACATTCCTCTCATTTCCGCTAGCTCTTACAAAATTTGTTCGTTTATACTAGAATTATCTTCCATTGGCCTTTTTAACTCCGCCTCTCTTCTTCTGCGTTCATATCCGTTTTGATTCTCTTAATCATCATTTTCTTCTCGTCTTTCTCTGCAACCTTCTTTCTCATTCCTTTCATGGATTCGCACACCATTATATCTCTCATTTTCTCCTCTTTGCTGTCTTTCAGTTCTCCATAGTACTCTATCGTATTCTTCATTGATATTATCATTATTGCGATTGTGCTCATGCCTCCTTTCTCGATTATCATGATTGTTTTGGCGAATTGCCTCTTGTAATTCTTGTTCTTCCATTTCTACTCTTAGTCTTTCCCTCTCGTGAGCTAGATGTGCTTGTTCAGTATAATGCCTTTCAATTTCATCCTGAATTTCTTGGTGATTTCTTTGTACTTCTCTCCCATGTAATATTCTCTATCCTTCTTCCTGATTTTCTCCATCCTCTTGATTATTTCGCCTTTGTCGGTGTCTATCTCTCTGATTTCCATCGTTTTGCCCATCTTGGAGAATTTCACCATGTTGAATATAATGATCACCTCTTATTTCTCTTCTTTCGCGACGTTCCTCATCTAAATTTTGTATCTCTTCTTGAATTTCTTCATTAGCATTTTCTACAAGAATATCTCGTCTTATTTCTTCCCTTACTGATCTTAATCTTGTAGTGCTTCTTGACCTTCTGTTCTGTAACCTTATGTTTTCCGTCCTTAGCTCATGATTTTGCCTTGTCAAATTTGCACGTTCTTCTGTTTCTAATCGCCTTTCTTCGCGTATTGTTTGTCTCAATGCCTCTAACGCTGTAATCTCTTCGTCTCCATGAATTATTCCTCCAATCATTTCTTGATCTCCCTATTCTTGTCCATTACCTCCTAATTGCTGGTCTTCCCCTATTTCATCTACAGAATCCGATCGCCAAGTGTGTACGCTCACTATGTCATAATCCTCAGTTCTATTTTGTATTGGTACATGCTGAATTGGAGATTGAACCCGATTTTCTCCATTATTTCTTGTGTTTGCTCTTGAAGATTCTCCCATTTCATTTCTTTCTTCTCTAGCAAGTCTCCTACTCCTTCTAACAGTCGTTGGTTGTTCTGATGTATGTCTTCTTCTTGCCATTCTTTGAACTGTTGAAAATTATATGAAATTCTTTATCTACTACTTCAAATCACAATATCAACCTTCACTCGTCCCTGTTTCTAGCGCCATTATGTAGTTGCAGGAAATCCCACACTACACCCCTCACAAGAATCCACACAATCAAATCATTTTAAGATGAACAATTATGTGGTTTATTTATCAAACTCCAGAAATGTTACAAGATGAAAAGGAGATAAACCAAATAATCACAATCACTCTAAACTTTCTCTCTCTTAATGACTTGCCCAATACTTCGAACAAGATCCCTCTCTTCGTAAGCCTATTCGGCTCTTTATATAAGACATTACATAGTGGATGACAGCTAAGCTGTCCTTTATTTTCGGGTATGTATTGCGAAGTATCGCAAATGTACAAATGTCAAATCTCGCGACACTCCTCGATCTCGCTACATCTTCACATCTTTCTCGTGTTTTGGCTGTCGTCATCCGCTACGTCATTTTTACTTCCATCTAGCGATGTCTTCGCAGTGTGTCGTTTATGGACTTCGCGAGAATCTTGGTGTTGCGATATTCTGATCCTACAACAGTCCTGCGAACGAAATCTCCAGAAATCATGCAGTTCCTGACAGGAAGAGGGTCTCTACGAACACCTTCGTTTCCAAGCTGGAGTTCTCCCGTCTCTATCTTTTCTTTGAAGATTTGTTTCAGCCTGTTGCAGTCTTTGGTTGGATGGTGAACGAACCTATGGTAGCGACAGTACTTAGGATCCGCCATATCTTTCTCAGTTGGTGGACGTCTGATAGGAGGCAGCTTGATGGCATCATCTTAAATCCACGCCTCCAAGAGTTCCACTACTTCATTCATGGGGAACGGGAAACCTGTACCTTCGGTATCTTGTGCAAGAGTCTTTCCCGCTCCCTTTTGAGAACAAGTCATGTGTGCTGGAGCCGCACGCTTGGGTTGTTGTTCTGTTGCCGAAGCTTTCCTTTTTCCTCCTTCGCCAACCACGCTCACAGAAGGATCAGTGTTGTATTATTTGTTGGTGAGACGCCTGCTTCCTCGACTCTCACGTGGATCTTCGTTTCGAACAACCGTTGTTCTTTCTAGCAATACTGGGGAAGTTGTGGTCGAACGTTTGGCAGCTTCATGGAGTTCGAAGAACGTCTGAAAGCCCAGATTCTCTAGTAAAGCGCAATATATGGGTATCATCTCGTTGATGCACAGCTCTACCAGCTGACGTTCAGTAATGTTCGGATCATGACAATCTAGTGCTTGAGTTCTGAACCTCTTAACGAAGTCGTTCGGATGCTCGTTATTCCGCTGAGAGACTCTCCCTAGATCTGAAAAGGTGATCTTCTCAGATACGAAGAAATACTTCTTGTAGAAAGCACCGACCATCTCCCCCCAATTGGTATGCTGTCAGGTGTGATGTTGTTATACCAGGTGTACGCCCTTCCCGTAAGTGATTTCGAGAACTCTTTCAGTCGGAGAACATGACTGTACTCATGCTACCCCAAGGATTCCAAAAATCGAGAAACGTGTTCACGAGCGTTACCAGTACCATCGTAGAGGGAGAACTAAGGAGAGGTGTATCCTCTTGGAAGAGGGATTCGTTGCATATCTTGAGGGTACGGCGGCAGATGTTGGTGTGCATCCATCAGATTTCCTTTGCCTCGGTTTTGAAGAAGTCGTTCCAGGTCCTCACGTGTGATGAAGTTGGATGGCTGGTCCCTCTCTCTTGGGCGTTCAGGAACAACACGAGCTTCTTCACTCATGTGGGTCCGAGTGGAAACGCCTGCTCCGGGTGTATTGAAGGCATCCCTTGCTGGATCCATGGGTTGTCGTGAATCTTGTGGCAATCGTTCGGTTAAAGCTTTAAGGAAAGTGAGTACCTCTTTCTGAGTTGCGGCCATATCCGTTTGAGTCTTAGAAAGAATCTCCTGCTTCTCCATCAAGTTTGCAATGGTAATGGGCGGTGGTCCTCCTCTCGTCCCTCCAGCTCCTCGTCCTGATGAAGGAGTGAAAGTTGTTGCTCTGGTGACCACTGGAGGCGTTATACTTGAGGAGATGCCGGGATTCGCGGCTGCTCTGGCTCTGGTGATGGGAGGAGTTACACCTACTGGAATGTCTCCTGCTCCGCTAGCGTTGGGGATAGAAGTGACGGCTCCACGAGATGTATTGACCACGGTAGCTCCACTGACAGGTACATTGACACCGGGAGTGTTATCCGTACTAGCTCCATCAGGATTGATTGCTGATCTAAACCTGAGTTCTACCATCTTGAAATGAATTGTTGATTGAATTGGTTCTAAGATCTACCCTTTTTTTGAAATTGATGAAATAGAATCGGATTTCGAAGAAATTGACTTTACAACCGAGAGATTAACCTCCCGTTGTGGTCGCCAATTATTTATGGATGAAAACTATTTCTGCCGGTTTTTGTAATTTGGGGTGTGTGGATGAGAAATGAGTCTAAACCTTAAAAAAATGCACTGCACGGGAGTGCTTGTAGATTCGAGAAATCAATTTGTGCAAATCCGGCCTAAACCAAGAAATGGCCGTTCCAGACTTGTTTTGGTCACAAAGTGAAGGAGATGGGGTTGATCTTAGGGAGGGAAGCGAAGAAGGTGTTGAGATTGTGAAGGTGTTGGCTATGTATGACTTGTATCAGAAAGCTGGACTGGCTTGCAGGATGGAAGCTATCAGTTCTGGTGTTTGAATACGATGGTATCCACACTTGCCTCTGTTGTCTGGACTTGTTCTGTTCTTTTTGGAAATAGGGAGGAGAACCTATTTATACAAGTCATTTGAGCCTTATTCACGTCTCTCGTGGGAAGTGGAGGAAGTGGAGTGATGGAGTAGTGGAGTTGTGTTAGTGTTACACGACCAGTCTTGCCCACTTCTCCTGTCATCTCTAACCGTCCATGACTTCCTGACACGTTCTTGTGATGGCGCGTTGCACGCTGCACGTTGTAAACCGCCAGACCTATACCCCAGTATGTATCCCCCAGTTTGTGACATGATTGATGTCTCGAGTGTGTGGATCGTGGGACCCCCAGAAAGTAGCATGTAATGCTCGATTAAATAACTAAGTTATTTAGGAAGTCGATACCTGTGAAGTACCATGTGTATTCTATGCAGGTACTGCATCATGATGTGGTAAAGTGACGGGTGGTGATCACCATGACGCTTCACTGACAAATTAACTCCTGACCAGGGTTGTATAACCAAGCCGGTGAAGTTGGACGGATGAGATGATCTTTGATACACTCATCTGCGACCGTTGATGGAATTAGGGTTTTTGAAGAGGTGCGCAAGCATCACTCTTCAGCTTGGTCGAATCCAAGCTTGGGATACAATTTTAACAGGGCCGATCGTGCATGTGTGTAAACGACATGACGGTGTAGGCGCCCATATCTCATTATCTCGTGAAAGTGTGATCTGGGCCACTCAATTTGTCCAGCGAAGTTGAGTGGTCGAGATCAATTTGCAACAGAAATTTGGTGCCGCAAAAGCCGCGCATCATGTCAATTTCGGGCGCGCGTTCCAAGACTACCAAGCTTGGTCGGTCTTGGCCGATTAGTCTGGTATACAGACGGCGAGCTGGTGTACACGTCCATACTTTGATATCCCATAGAAACGTGATCTAAGCCACTCAATTTGTCCGGCAAAGTTGAGTGGTCGAGATTAGTTTGCAATCGGGAGGTGCGACCATGCCTAGTTCGGGCGTGCGAATCGAGGCAAACAGGCATGATATGCCTTGGTCGATCGGGTGTGGAGATAGATGGGCCCACGGTGGTCATGTTGATACGCACCGGACCGCTTAGTCTAATCCTGGACCCTTCATTCGCGCAGGAGAAAATGGACGCTCGTGATTGTTCAAACCCTAATTAGGGTTTCACCGGCCGTGCGTCATACCTTGTTTGGGCGCACGAAATGGAACGACCAACTATAGTTGGTCCTGACCGATCGGTCATGTATGTAGGCGGGCCCACGGTGTTTGTGTTGACATGCTCTGGGCCCTTTGAATCTACATCTACACCCTCCATCTATGCCTGCGAAGATGGATGGTTGAGACTGTTTTGCGATATATGTAATGTGCCGCAAACCATAATTTAGGGTTTTCCGCCCATACTGCCTTGGTTTGGACGGTTTGGCAAACTATGCCACCCTTTTGGGGAGGCCGACCATGCGGGGCCCGCGTTGGGTCGGTGGTGAATATTCCAAGCACTCGCTTGGGGTCATGGATTTAATCTAAGCCATCCAATCATCTTTGGTGAAGTTGGATGGTCGTGATCGTTTCTGAGACTGATATGATCAGTCCAGGTTCAAATATGCTCAATCGGGCTAGCATAACACACCGAGAGTTGTAGCCTGTATGGGTATTCCGTACATGCTTCATTATTAATGCTTGGAGATTCGTGTTGCTCTGCTGAGAACAACACTCAGTCGTCATGCCGCACCGGTTAGGAGTACAGGAAATACAAGGCAGGTCATGCATTAATTAATAATGTTGTAAATTCACAGGGTATATGGGATTGTTGCTACATGCTCCAACCTGGATGAAATTTGTGTATTTAATTCACAGAATACTGGGATTGTTGCCACATGCTCTATTCTAGGTGAATTAGTTAAGTGAATAAGTATTCATCACTTATCAATGGCTTTATATTTTGCAAGATGTTAGCGTATAATATTGGCCTTTACAAATTTGGCCTAAAATGAAAATCCACCATCAACACCCGGGACCTAGTCCAGACACCACACTGTATTAAGCCGCTACAGACACTAGCCTACTAAAAACTAACTTCGGTCTGGACTGTAGTTGAACCCCAATCAATCTCACATTGATTCAAGGTACAATTGCGCTCCTTACGTCTCTGATCCCAGCAGGATACTACGCACTTGATTCCCTTAGCTGATCTCACCCATAACTAAGAGTTGCTACGACCCAAAGTCGAAGACTTTAATAAACAAATCTGTATCACACAAAAAAGTCTACATAATAGATAAATCTGTCTCCCAAAGATAAACCTACAAGTTTTGTTTCGTCTTTTGATAAATCAAGGTGAACAGGAACCAATTGATAACCAGGACTTTTATTCCCTAAGAACAGCCTAGTATTATCAATCACCTCACAATAATCCTAATCGACGCGGCGAAAAAAGATATTGTGGAATAACAAACGATGAGACGAAGATGTTTGTGACTACTTTTCTATCTTGCCTATCGGAGATAAAGATCTCAAGCCAATCGTTACGATTGTACTCAAAACGATAGAATCAGCAAGATCATATCACACAACTACGAGAAAGTAGTATCGGTCTGGCTTCACAATCCCAATGAAGTCTTTAAGTCGTTAACCTAGTTTAAGAAGAAAACCTAAGGTTAAAGGAGAATCGACTCTAGCTAATACAACTAGTATCACATGGAAGGTGTGGGGATTAGGTTTCCCAGTTGCTAGAGTTCTCCCTTATATAGTCTTTCAAATCAGGGTTTTCAATCAATGTTAGCTTGGTAACAAAGCATTCAATATTCATCGTTAGATGAAAACCTGATTAGATTCAAGCTAATATCTTTCAACCGTTGGATCGAAAACTTAGCTTGTTACACACAAATGAAATGTACTATTTTGGGTTTATGTGACCGTACCCAAACATGAACATTTGTTCGTTCAACAATAGTTAACCAAATGGTTAGCCATATGAGCACTTTCATATCAACCATATTCTTCTTCACCACAACTAGTTCAAATGACTCAAATGAACTAGTTAGAGGGTTGTTCAATTGCAAGGAAATCTTATGTAACTACACAAGACACAATCGAAGCAAAAACGATTTGATTCACTCGAATCGGTTCATGAACTATATAGCCACGGTTTGTATTTTGCATTCCTTAGTTTTTATAAATGTCACAAACAATCGTTTTTAGATATAACCAACTCAATTTCGCAAACTTAGTTCGCGGACTTAAGTTCCCGGAAGGAGTTCTCAAACTCCAGCAGAATTTCTCGGGAAGAGAACTTCCGCCAGTTCGCGGACTTAGCTCACGGCTCTGATTCCGGTTCTCTTGATCAATAAAGTTCGCAAACTTCGGTTCAAGGAAAAAAGGACTTATACATATATGTGTTGCTACACAATGCTTATATCCAACATTGGTTATATGATCTAAACTCTCATTTCAATCATTGAAACATTCTTAGAGGAAATTCCGTCAAAGTAAGCAATTTCCAAAGTGAGTGAAACTTGTCATGACTTTCGTCACTAGGTACAGATGAACTTGGCCAAAGCAAAAGCTTACCAACACATATTTCGAGAAATAGATAGGCGAGATAACTCGGCTCGAAATAGCAAATGTGTATAATCAAAGTTTATATAGCAAATTAAAACGACTTTTGTCTCAAAATAGGAGATAGAGTAGATAGACTTTTGAGTGATAGATAAGTTCAAGTCTCCACGTTCCTTTTAGTCGATGTAGATCCACCAGTTCCTTGAGTAGTCCTTTGTCTTGTATGATAATCGCCATGGAGTTCTTGAGCTCAACTACACTTTCTATCCTAGTCCGAGACTTAGCTATTAATCAAGACTTATAGTTTTGATCACTAACATTGAAAAACATGCTTGAGATAGAAACGCATGCGAGTTCGACCGAGTAATGCTCTAACAAACACAACAATCAACATTCCGTTATTTCTTGATTAGTCGGAGTGGACAACTTTGAACTTTGAGTTTTGCTTTTGAATCCCAAACCATTAGTGTTTCCAAAGGATCTCTGACCAAATAACATTGCTGCAATTTTTTCAGAGCTTCCAGATAACCTTTGCAGGTTATACTTGAGAGTGTTAATCTCTTCTTCCTTTATAGCACGTTTGGATATCAGAAGCAGAAGCACTTCTGCTTCTGAACTTCTAGAAGTTGCTTCTGATAATTTGAAAAGTTGAAAAGATAGTTTGGCAAATACCTAGCTTATAAGTTGAAAAGCAAATAAGCAAGTTTGGAAAATTTACAAGTTAGAAGTCAAAATATTATTTGTTATGTTTTTATTTTTGCCAATAATCTACACCACATGACCAAGATTATTAAGAAAATTCAGATACATGCAAGTCTTTCAACACCATCAAACAAGAACACAAAACAAAGAACTAGTACAAGCGTGTTGTAAATCATAATAACTTCTTATAAAGCTCAGTACTCATTACCGTTCATCAACTCCCTTAACAGACTCGGCACCAACCTCTTTGTAAACATTTTCAAGAGAAGCAAGATCCTCACGAGCTACACAGATTTCTCCTTCTTCTATACCCTCACCAACATACCGGCAAACACCCACTAGACCCAAAGATCAGATAAGTGCAGCGACAGAGTAGTCTGAAATTCAGGTTGTGGAGAACAGGTCTGTCAGGCCTTTTCTCGAACATCTTGTGTGCATGAAAATGGTAACCGAGCATGGCCAATTTTGTTGTTGTATTACCTTTCCTCCTACAGGCTTAAATTCATGCACAACCCATCAATCATAATCCATCAATGATTCGAATATTTTTTATTCATAGCCATTAAGCCACAAATCAAACGGAAGAAAGTTAAACTCTATGTCTGTCTTGTATCAGGAAATGCAAATTCGAATCAAACCCAACTTTCAAATTCCTTAATCTAGTTTCTTGACTTGTAATTCGAGTTCTAACATAACCCCATGTCTCAATATCCACAAGAAATTTCAGAACTCTGATACTCTTTTCTGATCTTCACCACCATATATCTCTAGATTTGAACATAAACTATCAATTTCCTTCCCTAGCATCTCGGTTAAACTATTGCTAAAAACCTTTAATTCGAACCCGTCTCTAGATTTTAAGAACTAAAACTTAAAATCCATGCCCTTGCCAAACCTGCAACCACCGTTCAATCTCCTCATTCATACATAAAAAATAAAATCAACGAAAGCATTGTACATAAAACAGGATTCCTTCCCTGTCATTGCCAACCTTTAATGGTTTTTATATCTTCTTCATCTACTAAACTTTTAATGGTGTTTATCTTCTGAGTTTCTAGTTCTAGGAAATAAAGAGGAAATAGGAAAGAGTAAAGTTTTTTTAGGAAAAAAAAAAATAACCATATAATTCCTGAGGAGAAGCAGAAGCAACTTCTGTGAGAAGACAGAAGCCAAAAATATTGACTCCAAAAAGAAGCAGCTTTTCTGCTTATAGAAGTTATTATTAATTTACGTTGCCAAACAGCCTTCCGACTTTTCAACTTAAAAAAGAAAAAAAGTAACTTCTTTACCTGCATCCAAACGGCCTATTAGAGACATGGTTCTGACGAACTTGTCATTAAGACGCTCTATCTCAATATTTTTCGCCTGGAGTGATGATTCGATTTTCTTCAAGGAGGCCTTTAAGTTAAGGTTCTTTTGAAGAATCTCTTTATTCAAGAGATCAAGAAACTCTGTGTCATACTCAAGTTCTGAATCAGAAATTGAAGTAGAGAGAGAATCTGTAGTAGACTCATCTGAGACATCCAAAGTAGACTTGTCTTCCATTGAATCATCTGAAGCATTAACTGAAGATGGATATTCATCACATCTATTCCTTCTCTTTACTAAATCCTTGACCTTTCTGATTATCAGTGATTTATCAAAATCAACCTGATTGGAGCAACATTCATCAGCCCAAGACAAGTGAGAGGATGCACTTGTTTTGGTCACAGCGTTGAACACGAATGTTCTGTCTGTGTCCAGATCAAGAATTTTTAACTTTCCTATCAGAGTGTTTCTGGAAAGTGTATCAAGGTTATTTCCCTCAACGATGGCATGCTTCTTAGAATCGTATCTAGATGGCAGCGATTTGAGAATTTTCATTACAATGTCCTTTTCAGGAATAGTCTTACCCAATGCAAAAGATGCATTAACAATTTCAGACCCTTTGTGATTAAACTCATCAAATGTTTCTTTATCTGCCATACGAAGGTTTTCCCAATCGGAATTAAGGTTTTGAAGCCTAGCTTCCTTTTCACTGGTATTACCTTCGAATACGGTTTCTAATATATCCCACGCTTCTTTAGACTTGGTGCAATTTGACACATGGTGCTGAAGATTCGGGGTAATGGCATGTATGATGGCATTCAAACCGTCGGAATTTTTCTTTGCAGCAAGTATCTCAGCAGGGCTGTATTCACCAATATTATTGGGAACGTTTACATTTCCAACTGCCATAATAGGAGCATCATAGCCATTAACAACATATACCCATGATTGAAAATCAGTGCTTGAAGAAAAGCTCGCATAGCGATTTTCCACCATAAGTAATTAGAGCCATCAAAGACTGGTGGTACGTAGATAGAGATAGCACCTCTGTCTATAGAGTCAGATTGCTACAAACACAGACTTATAAGGTCTTGAATGTGTTTGCCTGCTCTAATACCAAATGAAAAAGCGGGGGTACAACAACCACACCCAATATTTCGATTAGCAATCTGTATGGACAAACTCCAATATACTTTCAAGAGAATCAACTAGACTCAATCTTAATAAAGTATATCAAAGAGTTATATCTCTCTTTCTTGATTCAATTCTTTCTCAAGCAAATAGAAATCTGCGAGTCTAATTGAATACAAGAGAAATCACTTGAATGGTACCAAAGACCAATGTTCAAGGATCAATCAATTTCAATCAACAACCAAAGGTCGGATTTCCAATTGATTGATTCAAACGTACAACCTGTGATATTTCAATTATATAACAAAATATAATGCGGAATAGAAATAACACAGACACCAGAATTTTGTTAACGAGGAAACCACAAATGCAGAAAAACCCCGGGACCTAGTACAGATTGAACACCATACTGTATTAAGCCGCTACAGACACTAGCCTACTAAAAACTAACTTCGGTCTAGACTGTAGTTGAACCCCAATCAATCTCACACTGATTCAAGGTACAGTTGCGCTCCTTACATCTCTGATCCCAGCAGGATACTACGCACTTGATTCCCTTAGCTTATCTTACCCACAACTAAGAGTTGCTACGACCCAAAGTCGAAGACTTTAATAAACAAATTTGTATCACACACAAAAGTCTACAGGAATAGATAAATTTGTCTCCCACAAAAATACCTACGAGTTTTGTTCCATCTTATGATAAATCAAGGTGAACAGGAACCAATTGATAACCCGGACTTATATTCCCGAAGAACAGCCAGTATTATCAATCACCTCACAATAATCTAAATCTACGCGGCGAAAGAAGATATTGTGGAATCACAAACGATGAGACGAAGATGTTTGTGACTACTTATATATCTTTCCTATCGGAGATATTAATCTCAAGACAATCTTTACTATTGTACTCAAAATGATAGAATCAGCAAGATCATATCACACAACTACGAGAAAGTAGTATCGGTCTGGCTTCACAATCCCAATGAAGTCTTTAAGTCGTTAACCTGGTTTTCAAGAAGAAACCTAAGGTTAAAGGAGAATCGACTCTAGATAATACAACTAGTATCACACGAAAGGTGTGGGGATTAGGTTTCCCAGTTGCTAGAGTTCTCCCTTATATAGTCTTTCAAATCATGGTTTGCAATCAATGTTAGCTTGGTAACAAAGCATTCAATATTCACCGTTAGATGAAAACCTGATTAGATTCAAGCTAATATCTTTCAACCGTTGGATCGAAAACTTAGCTTGTTACACACAAATGAAATGCACGATTTTAGTTTTGTGTAACCCTACCCAAACATGTACATTTGTTGGTTCAACAATAGTTAACCAAATGGTTAGCCATATGAGCACTTTCATATCAACCATATTCTTCTTCACCATAGCTAGTTCAAATGACTCAAATGAACTAGTTAGAAAGTTGTTCAATTGCAAGGAAATCTTATGTAACTACACAAGACACAATCGAAGCAAAAACGATTTGATTCACTCTAATCGGTTCATGAACTTTATAGCCACGGTTTGCGTTTAGCATTCCTTAGTTAATATAAATAAGTTCACAAACAATCGTTTTTAGATATAACCAACTTAAGTTCGCAGACTTAGTTCGCGGACTTAAGTTCCCGGAAGAAGTTCTCAAACTCCAGCAGATTTTCTAGGGTTTAGAACTTCCGCCAGTTCGCGGACTGAGTTCACGGCTCTTGTTCCGGTTCTCTTGATCAACAAAGTTCGCAAACTTCGGTTCAAGGAAAAAGTACTTATACATATATGTGTTGCCACACAATGCTTATATCCAACATTGGTTATATAATCTAAACTCTCATTTCAATCATTAAAACATTCTTAGAGAACGTTATATAGTTGTTATTCACAAACCATTTTTAGTCAATGCTATTTTCAAAGTGATTGAAACATAACATGACTTTCGTCACTTGGTAAAGATGAACTTGGCCAAAACGAAAGCTTACCAACACATATTTCTAGAAATAGATAGGTGAGATAAACTCGGATCGAAATATCAAATGTGTATAATCAAAGTCTATATAGCAAAACGACTTTTGTCTCAAGAATAGGAGATAAAGTAGATAAACTTTTGAGTGATAGATAAGTTCAAGTCTCCACATACCTTTTAGTTGATGAAGTTCCACCAGTTCCTTGAGTAGTCCTTCGTCTTGTATGATGATTGCTATGGAGTTCTTGAGCTCAACTACACTTTCTATCATAGTCCGATACTTAGCTATAGTAGACTAGAAATCAAGAATTATAGTTTTGATCACTAACATTGACAAACATGCTTGAGATAACAATGCATGCGAGTTCGACCGAGCAATGCTCTAACAAAAACAACTGTTATCTTCTGGATACTCAGTTCAGCAACTGTTGCAATTTGACTAAGGTGGAATTTACACATCTTTGGCATGAGCATTTTGGTCACATCAACTATCGTCTTCTAACTAAGATCATTAACAAAGAACTTGTTAGAGGCGTTCCCAAAATCAACGCAAAGATTGAAGGTGTATGTGGTGCCTGTCAAAAGGGTAAACAAACGAAAGTTCACCATAAATCATCTCGAGATATTCTCACTAAATCTCCACTTGATTTAATTCATATGGATCTCTTCGGACCAATTCAACAACCCACGATTGCTGGTAAGAAGTATGCTTTGGTTATGGTAGATGATTACACCAGGTTTACTTGGGTTGTATTCCTATCTCATAAGAATGAAACCCTTGATGAATTCAAGATTATTGTTAAGAGAATCCAGAACGAACAAGGTCGCAAACTAAAGAAAATTAGAAGCGATCGTGGAACTGAATTCAAGGACACTAAGGTGTTTGAATTTTGTGACGAACTAGGAATTATTCAACAATATTCTCCACCCATTACTCCTCAAGCTAATTGAGTTGCAGAAAGAAAAAACAGAAACATTCAGGAAATGGCCAAAGTAATGCTCCAAAACAAAAACTTACCTTTAAGGTTTGGGGAGAAGCTATCTTCACAGCATGCTATTTGATCAACCGTGTCTACCTACGGTCTAAAACCCTAAACACTCCTTATAAGTTGTGGTACGGTAGAAAACCCAACTTGCACTATCTCAGAGTGTTCTGAAGTAAGTGCTACATTCTAAAAGATCGAGAACAGAGAGGGGAATTTGATACCAAAAGTGACGAACGTATCTTCCTTGGCTATGCTTCTGATAGTCATGGTTTTCGAGTGTTTAATCTCAGAACCCAGGTCATGATGGAATCTGCTAATGTTATCATCGATGATATTAATAATTTTCATCATGATAACCCTCCTGTTGAATTGCCTCCAACTGAGACAATTGAGAAAGTCAAAGAAATACCAGAATCAGTTGAAGTTATTCCAACTGTTACTGATCTTGATATTTCTAGTGATGAGGAGAAGAGCACTGATCAGGCTACTCATGTCAAAAGGAACGTGTCCCTCCACGACACCTCTGGGTTCAAAGGAATCATGATCTCAACAATATTATTGGAGGAAGTGATTCTATAGCTAAGACAAGAGGACAACTTCAAAATATTTGCAATTTTGGTTGTTATCTTTCATAAGTAGAACCAATAAATATTGATGAAGCTCTTGGCGATCCCTTTTGGGTGAATGCAATGCATGAAGAGTTGAATCAATTTCAAAGACAAGACGTATGGGAACTTGTACCTTGTCCCTCCAATATTAATATTGTTGGTACTAAATGGATATTCAAGAATAAGTCTGATGAATTTGGCACAATTTTCAGAAATAAAGCCAGACTTGTCGCTCAAGGATATTCACAGATTGAAGGTATCGCCTTTGACGAAACCTTTGCTCCTATGGCACGCCTTGAGTCCATTCGACTATTATTAGCTCATGCTTGTTTTCTTAAGGTTAAGCTGTTCCAAATGGATATAAAATCTGCATTCCTAAACGTAATTTTAAAGGAGGAAGTCTATGTCGCTCAACCTAAGGGTTTTGAAAATCCTGATTTCCCAGATCATGTTCTTAAGCTCAAAAAGGCATTATATGGGTTAGAACAAGCACCCAGAGCCTGGTTCGAAAAACTTACTGTAGGATCATAATATCGCCACAACAACAATTCGCGAAGACAACCGATAACAACATTGCGAGTAAGTCGCAGAAAATTAATATGAATGACGCACTGGATGACGATAGGAAGATATGAAATCTGGCGAAAGTTAAGAAGTGTCGCGAATACGAATACTTGTACGCCTGCGATACTTCGCGAGATATTCCCGAAAATAAAGGGGAGATTAGCTGTCATTCACTATGTATTACCCTATATAAAGGGATGAGTGAATCTGTCGTAAAGAGAGGTCTTTTTGGATTGGAGAGTAAGTCATTAGGAGAGAGAAACAGAGAGAACGTTGGTAAGTTCTTAAGTGTAATTCCATCTTCTGGTGTAAACATTTGAAGAAAATTATTAATAAACATTCATAATTGTTCATCTATTATCTTTTGAATGGATTAGTTAAACAAAATTTAGTGAGGGGTGTATTGTGGGATTTCCTGCAACTACATATTGGCGCTAGAAACAGGCTTTGAACAACATTAAAAGAAGAGAATTAACAAGAAAGAAATTTGAAATAATTTTCAAAGAATTTACCAAAAGACAAATGGCTAGAAGAAGAAATGTACTTGAACAACCGGTGAGAAGAAGTGGAAGACTTGCTGGAGAAAGGAGAAATGAAAGAGGAGAATCGTCAAGGATGAATATGAGGAATGATGAAGAGAATCATGTCCAAGCTTTAATTCCACCGGTAGCAAATGAAACTGTGGATTACGATAGAGTAAGTGTGCACACTTGGAGGACGGATTCGAGGATGAAAGGGAAGAAGAGCAACAATTGGTAAACAATGGACAAGGAGAAGAAGATCAAAGAATGAATGGAGAAATGAATCCAGAAATGAAGAACTCACAAAGATTGGAAACATTGAGACAAACGATACATGAAGAGAGGCGACTAGAGGCAGAGGAACGAGCAAACTTGACAAGACAGAATCATGAATTAAGAATGGAAAATATAAGATTGCAAAATAGAAGATCGAGAAGCACTGCGAGATCGAGTTCAAGATCGACTAGGGAAGAAAGAAGGAGAGCCTTACCAACGTAAATTACAGAGGTAGAAAACCAACGGAAGCACAAAATCTCAGCCAGTAACATCGGGAAAGAAGAGAGGACGCAAAAGATCGTTATATTCCCCATCCCGAGAATTTCCAAGATGAGCGAGAATGAGGAAAATCGGGGAACTAGGCGATTTCGGGGGCCAAATGATCCAAATTTGAAGGAAGAGCAATACCGCATGGAAGAGAAGCATTGAGAAGGCAAAAAGAGATCGTGGACGACATTGAGAAACATTATGTCTGAACAAGCACGCTTAGCCCGCGAGAGAGAGAGAGTAAGAGCGAAGTGGAAAACCAAGAATTGGAAGAAGCAATCCGGCAAAATAATCACGACAACCGAGAGAGGAGGCGAGCACAAGATCGTGTCAATAGAAATACCAATGGAGAATACGAAAGGATGCAGAGGAGAGTTGATAGAGAACCCAGAAGAGAGAACAATAGATATAATGGTGTGCGAATTGATGAAAGAGACGAAGGAGAAAGTCGCAGAGAAAGGAGAGAAGAAAATAGTGGACAAGAAGGTCAAAACAGGCATGAACGCAGGAGGCGAGAGGCGAGCTAAAAAGACCAGCAGAATCAAATCCCGAGGAAAATGAGCAAATCTTGAAAGAACTAGCGAGAAATGAGAAAATTATTAAACAAAGTAGGAAGGAAGGAGGAAGAAGACAGTTGGATGAAGCCATCGCAGCCGCGAAGACTCCTTTCACAATAGAAGTACAAATGGGAGGAATACCACCTAAATGCAATCTGCCTGCATTAACCAACATTTTCGATGGAACAACCTGTGCGATACAACACATCAAGGCTTATATGAGATGTATGTTACAGTGGGAGAATCATGATGCCATATTGTGCAAATACTTCGCATCAAGCTTAATTGGAGAAGCACTGAAATGGTTTGAAGGATTACCAAGAAACACAATCTCGTCATTCAACCATTTACAAACTATTTTCTTGGGAGCGTATATAAGTAACAATTCCACGCGACCGGGGAATTGAAGATGTATTCGGATTGAAACAAAGAGTTGGCGAGAGTTTAAGACATTTGACAATGAGATGGAGGACAATGTGCAGTGAAATGGCCGGAAGGGTAGAGGAAAGATATCTCATTTTATCATTTGTAAATGCTCTGTTCGCAACAAGTTTGTTATACATTCAAATATTCAGAATTAAAAATACAATTACGATGGTCGAGTGCGAGAACTCCAAGAAGAATACATTGCTTTGGAAGAAAGACAAAATGAAATGGAATCATACCCGGTTGCGAATACAAGTTCGAACGCTGCGAATGCAAGTTTATTACCAAAATTTTTAAATTCCGTGGCGACCACTTCGCAAGGGCAACCGGAAACAGAGTTGACGATGGACAGCAGAAAATAGTGGCAATGGGAAGCCGAGATCAGGAGGAGTTTGATAGAGAAAGGAACTACTACAACCGCGGCAACAATAATAAAATTCAGAGATTAGATCATATGCAAGAAACTTATGGAGGACAAAGGCAGAATAACCATGGAAGGCCAAGAAATCGCAGAGTGGTATGGGAAGAGATCAGAATGCCACCACTAAATGCTAGTGTTGAGAAAATTTGGGAAGCTATACTTGTAATGGAGGACGTACCACCACCATGGAATGCAGGGAGTGAACCACCGCCGAGTGACAGAAGTCATGAATATTGTTCTTACCATTGCTTTCATGGACATCTAACAAATGATTGCAGAAACATAAAGAGAATCATCCTCCGAATGATTGATCAGGGGAAGTTGGCTCACTTTCTAAAAAATGAAGAGAAAGGGAAGCAAGTACTTACAACATCACCATCAGAAGTGCAAAGAACAGTTTCAAAGAAGGGAAAAGAAGCATTCGTAATAGAAGTGGGAACAAAGGCCAAAAATCTATTTTGCAATTCTATCGTTCATTCATATCGTACAATTGAAGATTTTCACGATAACGTGCTTAGTAGAGTATATGCAAGAGATTTTCATAACAAAGAGGTGATGAACCTGGCGAGAAAGTCGCAATTGAAAGATTGGCAGCTAAAAACTATTTCTTTCTCTGCAGACGAAGTACCGAAAGGAAGAGAAGCACATGATAGCCCGTTGGTGGTGCGATTGGACATTAATCCAAGACCAGTTGATGGAGAAGATGACGAAGCAGAAAATTGTTGGGCAATCAATAGAATCCTAATCGATACTGGAAGTTCGGTGAATATTCTGTTTTACCATACTTATAAGACTATGGGTGGAGAGGACGAAAATTTGATTCCTTCAACATACAAAATCTATGGTTTTAACGGCACAGCGAACAAACCTAAAGGAGAGGTTCACATGAGGATTCCTTTACAAGGATTATCAGCTAACATTTTATTCTGCGTGGTTGACGTGGAATCTCCTTATAACGCATTAATTGGGCGACCATGGCTGCACGAAATCTTGGGAGTAGCATCAACATACCATCAATGTATAAAGTTTCCCCATCCAAATGGTATTGGAATTATAAAGGGAGATTGGAAGGAAGGTCAGAAATGTTATGAGGTTGACGTAGAGAGCTGTGAAGAGAGAAATGCTAAAAGGAAAGGTTGGAAACAGAATATCAAAGATGAACAGAGAAAAGAGAAGCTGATGGTGGATACTATAGAGATACGAAATGAAGAAGCATCGCGAAGTGCCGCACGAATAGGCGAATGTTACGATGCTGCAAAGATAATTGGTTGTAGTTCATCGCGAAGTGCCGTAGAAATATCGCGAAATGCCGCAGATGAATGCATGGAAACAGGCGAACGTTACGATGGAAAGGAGTCCTTCAAGGATTGGGATAACAAAAGGCATAAAAAGTAAGCTGAATGATCTGTGATAAGTAATCGACAAAGATATATCAATGGCAAGACTAAGAAGAAATAATATGTGAGAATTTCGACAAGAAGAATGTACAAGAATCCGAGGCAAAAATGAATGAACAACATTGTGCGATGTCTTCGCAAATTAAATATCGACAAACAATTAAATATGAATGATTGAATGATTTAACAATAATGAATGAATAAGTGAATGGGACGAACCTTTATGGCGTACACCCTAGTTCGCGAATTACATTTCGTAAGAGGCAAATGTAAGACCTAAAGTGCGTCATATAAGGGGGTATCTCTTAACATGGCTCAGGGAAAAGGTTACACCGCCCCGGAACTGGGTCATGCAGATTTGGGGCCCATGAAAGCCTATCAGGAGGAGGTACCTTGGATTCCCAACTATATATGTAGGTTATACCCTGGTTGGGCGACCGAGGGTCTCTTTCAAGGAGTCAGCGTATGATCAAGGCGCCGAGGTACACGGTTGAGTCAAGAGTGCGGGGAGCATGGAACTTCCTTACCACTCTTGACAAGTCTTGCGCATCCGCACTCGGCCCGAAGAAAACTCCACTTAGGGTGCAGCCTTGTAACCATAAACTCTATAGGTATAAGGGATAAGAGGCTGCGAAAACAAGCGGTTGTTGTTAAGACCGGATGGGAGGAGCTAGCCTTGTATGGCCGATGTACGCCTCCTTGAAGGGGCAACCGGGGAGGTGATAAGGGCGGCACCCTCCATTAGGGAGCTGATAAGTGCCAAAGACGCAAATGTCACGAGGCTTTGTTTCCGCAAGGAAACTTAGGCTTGTCATATTTGTGCAATGATCCTGCAGAGGCAATAATACTAACGCGAGGGTAAGACGAGATCAATGGGTCCTTACATGCAAGTGTAAAGACGTCCTGCGATTTCGTCGCAAGACGACAATGTCACGGGGCTTTACTTTCGCAAGAAAATTTAGGCATGTCATATTGTCGCAAGCCAAATATCCTGCAGAGGCAAAAATACTTGAATAATGATAAGACAAGGTCAATGGGTTTTTACATGCAAGTGTAAAGACGTCCTGCGATCTTGTCGCAATAAGAGGTGGCAGAGTAAGACCTTTACTTAGGAAGGTCAAGCTTAGAAGACCACCAAAAATGATAAGGCGAGATCAAAAAATCTCTTCTTTAATGATAAGTTCTTGCGATCTCGTCGCAATTATAAATTTAAACATCATTCCTGGTCAGAAGAAGAAAATGCGAATCTCAGAAATTTCATTCTTTCATATAAAGATGCATAACAGAGGCAAATATGGGAATGGAAAAGACGAAATATTGTAATCCATCTTCCAATGAAAGAGTTATACATTAAATAATGTTAGCCAATTATATTACAAGGAAAAAACTGCCAAGAAAGGGGAATGAAGATTGAATTTATGGGCAATAAACCCAAGAAGTTTACAAAAAAGAGATACGGAAATGTACAGATATTACAAAAGTAAAGAAAGAAACAAAAAGAATTATCTCTTTGGCGATTCTTCTCCTCTACCTGATCCTTCAATTCTATTATTCTCGCCGCCAGAATTTTCTTCTTCGCTGGCCTCACTATCAGAAATGTCTGAAACAGGCAAATTCTCAGGAACTTCTTCGGAAAGCCAAGGATATGAACAAAGAGGGATTTTGTGATCTTTACAAACATACTCCATGGCTTCATTGCGAAAACGAACGGCATCATTATTAAAATTCGCCACTGTAGTTTGAAATTGTTTCTTCAACTTGGAATATCTATTCTCGCGAAGGTTGAGATTCTTTGCGAGCTGTGCTTTCTCAGATTCAAGTTCTTCAATCCTTGCTTGAAATCTTTTTTCGGACTCTGCAAGTAAACAACGATAAGTTAACAACTCAACAACAATATTACAAGGGTAAGAAACAGTAAGGTATAATAAATAACCTTCTCTGTCAGATATTATATCTTTAACCAAGGAAGTATGCTCGGTATGAAGACTAACATCAACACCTAAATTATTCCTGGCATTATCTAAGATTTTCGCGGCCCAAGCGAATTCATCATCATTATTTATAATAAGGAGTGAACGAATTTGGTTTTCTCGCTCAATAAGTAAGGAATTCTGACGAAGTAATTCATCTCGCTCCATTTGCACTTCAAGAAGGGATTTTTGAAATGTTGCTAATGCCTGGGCACCATTATTAGCAATGCGATCTTTGTCATCTATATGATCACTAATTTTCTTCCTTAGAATTTTGGTTTCCTCATGAGATTCGAGGTACATTTGTTTAAACTGGTTGGCTGTACTTAAACTAGATCTGTGCTCAATTTCTAAGAGGCGATACTTGGTTTGGAGTTCATTTAATGAAAGAGTATTAATTCTGTTCGACGAACTACTTAAAAAGTTGTTGAGATGAACGAGAAGAGTATCATTATCCATAGGCTCAGGAAATGAATGGAGAAGAATAGCTTCTTCGGAGAAGTTATATACATCTGCGAAAGTGATAAGTCAGGTAGCAACAGGAAATTGATAAAATAAAAATAATAAGAGAGGAAGAATTTTTATACCATAAAGTTGTTGATTAGCATTCTGGAGAGTGGTAACTTTATCTTTCTGGGCAGAAAACTCAGTCTCCAATTGTTGGATCTTTTCGCGATATCTCGCAGACTCAACTTCTAATTCTTTGATCCTTGTGCAAGATTGGGTATTCTTTTTCAATTGGATATTATACCTCCTCTCAAGATCTGAGGCAACCACAAAAGAAGTTTTTCCAGCCTGCGAAGAAAGATAAAAAGGCTGTTAAGATATAAATTAAAAAATGAAGTTGGAAGGGAAACATGAGGTCGAACATACCAACGAATTAAGTGCATTTAAGAAGCTAGGGGATACAAATCTAGAAACTCCTTTGAAAGAGTCATTGACATCCAGTAGTGTAGCATTGCATACGGTGGCGAGGCTCTCGCATATAGAAGTCAAGTGAGTATCTCCAATTCCTTGAAGAGAATCCGAGAAGATGCTGAACAATTGATCCATAGGAGAATTGGCCGATTGAGCTTCATCTTGGAAAGTTGAATCCAAAACATTATCATTATCATCTTCATCGGAAGACTCAGAGCTTGAGCTAAGATGAGAGGAAGGCTGAGCTTTTCGCTTCTTAGAGGGTAGAGCAGAAGACTTATCCTTGCGTGCATTGGCTTTAGTTTTGCCTTTAATTTTCGCAGCTATCGCTTCCTCAGCGTCAACCTTCGCATACATATGAAGATAAGAAATAGAGGCAACAATATTGTTAAATAACACAAAAAGGATATTTCTTACTTCATCCGTAAGCGATCGAAGTATTGCCAAAGTGCTTGCCAGTGGATTTGCCTTATAACTTTTCCTCAGTTTGGCAATCTGGAAAATTTACAAAACTCAATGAGTACAAGAGGAAAGAGGGATTGCAAAAGCAAAAAACTGTGGGGACATACCTCTTCCGCCTTCTTGGGCCACTTAAATTCCCAAGGATGATAGCCTGCGAGATTTGCAGGGAGTACATGCGAACCTGCTATGTAAGGTCCACTTAAGAGCAAAGGAACAACCCACCACCTCTCATCTTTAGAGTGGCGAGGAGTAGTGTTCTTACCCGAATGCCGGTCGATATCTTGCATGAGTAATTTATCCTCAGGATATTATCTTTTCTCTTCAACCGAGCGCCCAAAATGAGATTTCTTATTTCTCATGCCTATTACTTCATAATTTTCAAAAACTTTTCTACAAGTATATCTCTCGGGATTATTTCTAAATTGACATATTCGGGGTCTCGGCACTTGTTAGGATATAGAGACCCTTTGCCGCACCACGACCGGCAAACTCGAGCATTAGGCGTATACAATCGCCACATAGTTGGTAGACAACTCGCGAGAAGTTCGGATGAGAAAGGATTTCATAAAAAAGTGGCATCTCAGGATCATATAAAGGAATGGGAAGTCCTGCGAGAAGTTGACCTAGCGAAACAATAATATTGTGATCATCACATTGATGATCAGAGAAAAGCAGCACAGTGAGTATAGATGAACATCTTTGATTAGGAATGGTAGAAAGAGCGAAACCTTTATCTTGCAACTTTTTCTGAATCTCAATAAAGCGGGGTTTGTACATACGACTAAGTGAAGCCATTATCAATATGGGAATGGATAAAGAATCGAAGATTAAGATATGATAAAAAAGATTGAAGATTTGCAGTGATAGAAGCGCAACTTGCGGAAGAAGAAGATAAAAGAAAAATTGCAGAGAGAAGACGAAAGAGGAAAAGAGAAAGATATGAAAAATATATATAGAGAGAAACATCCTCGGGGAAACGAGAGCATTTAATGTGAGAAGGGACGTGAATGGTCAAGAATACACGATTGAAAGAGACGTGTCAGGAATAGAATGGAGGAATAGACATCTGTAATAAAGTCCGTATGGAAAGATGGCGAAACAAGTACAGATAAACAGTTGCGGCGGTTCAAAAATATTGATTCTCATGACATTCTCTCCTTCGCAGAGAAGACATGAGAAGAGGCAAGATGTAGGATCATAATATCGCCACAACAACAATTCGCTAAGACAACCGATAACAACATTGCGAGTAAGTCGCAGAAAATTAATATGAATGACGCACTGGATGACGATAGGAAGATATGAAATCTGGCGAAAGTTAAGAAGTGTCGCGAATACGAATACTTGTACGCCTGCGATACTTCGCGAGACATTCCCGAAAATAAAGGGGAGATTAGCTGTCATTCACTATGTATTACCCTATATAAAGGGATGAGTGAATCTGTCGTAAAGAGAGGTCTTTTTGGATTGGAGAGTAAGTCATTAGGAGAGAGAAACAGAGAGAACGTTGGTAAGTTCTTAAGTGTGATTACAAATTCAACAACATAAGGATGGAATTTACTTATCCCAAGTAAAATATGCAAAGGATCTTGTCTCAAGGTTCGGTCTGGATAAGTCAAGACACCTATGCCCACTACTGGTAAACTGCATAGAGATGAGAAAGGAGTAAAAGTGGATCAAAAATTGTATCGATCCATTATTGGTAGCCTTTATATCTTACAGCTACTAGACCTGATATTTCTTTTAGTGTTGGTTGTTGTGCTAGATTTCAGGCTAATCCAAAGGAATCTCATCTTGCAGCTGCAAAAAGGATCATACGATATGTCAATCACACTGTCGGGTATGGTCTATCTTACACTTTTGATACTAACACTGACCTTTCTGCTTATTCAGATGCTGATTGGGCAGGATGTGTAGAAGACTAGAAAAAGTACATCAGGGGGTTTCTACTATGTAGGACTGAATCTTGTGGCTTGGCATGCATAGCAAGAAACAGAATTCACAATCCCTGTCTACATGTGAAGCAGGATATATTGCTGCTGGCTCATGTTGTACTCAACTTCTATGGATGAAACAAATATTGGCTGATTATGGAATTGATACTAGAATAATGAAGATCTTTTGTGATAACTCTAGTGCGATTCAAATCACTAAGAATCCCGTTGAGCACTCAAGAACAAGCACATTGATATAAGGTACCATTTTATTCGAGATCTCTATGAAAATGGTATCATAAATATGGAATTTGTGCCTTCCGAACATCAGTTAGCTGATATTCTCACCAAACCATTAGACACTGCTACATTTCAACACTTACGGAAGTCTATTGGTGTTGTTTTGGTTCATTAGTTGTTTTCATGACTCTTGCCCCCGTGCTTATCTCGATCTGTTGGGCAATTGAGTTTGAAACTCCAGTAACTTCAATTCTGTATTTGGTTCCATAGGTAGATTTTCTGTCATGTTTCTTAGTGTGTTGTGTCAAAAGAAATCCTTCTTTTCTTATGAAATTAAGGTCTCTCTTGTTGTTCCTTCGGGAATGACATAATATGGGGGAGAGTTCTTAGTTGAACTTGTTCTTAATTGCCAAATCTTTGTGGGGAGTGCGGCTGTGGAATATTATATGGGTTATCTTGTATCTTTACAGACTCCTTGATGAAAGCATTTAGATTCGGCTATATGATTGCATATAAATAAGTTGATATGTGCTTACTTTTGGTCATGAAATGTCTCTTTGGAAATTATATTAGGATCCCGTTTTCGTGCCTTTGCCAATTTTATTGACAAAAAGGGGGAGAATTAATGTGTAGTTCACACTACATATACATATGGTTTTCGGATCATTATGTAAGGGGGAGTGGTTTCCATGTGAGATGAAGTATTGACTAAGGTGGAGTGATACATATCACCATAGTATTGTTGTCGAAGTTGTGACACAATTAAACTTTGATGCTGTATAATAATACTATGACACTGTATAACAATGATTGAGAATTCTTGTTTTCTCATTGTTATAGCTACAGATTTTCAACAACAATAATGCTGAACTTACAAACTTTGGGATCATTGGAGTACTTGGAAGTGATGAAGATTTCGAGTAATGTTGAAGATTAGGCATGTGGAAGAAGAGCTACAAAAGTTTATTTATCTATTTTTGTATTCCATATGTATTGATAGTTTTGTCACTAAAATTGACAAAGGGGGAGATTATTAGAGCACTGCTTGGTCGAACTCGCATGCGTTGCTATCTCAAGCATGTTTGTCAATGTTAGTGATCAAAACTATAAGTCTTGATTTTTAGTCTACTATAGCTAAGTCTCGGACTAGGATAAAAAGTGTAGTTGAGCTCAAGAACTCTATGGCGATCATCATACAAGACGAAGAACTACTCAAGGAACTAGTGGAACTTCATCAACTAAAAGGTATGTGGAGACTTGAACTTATCTATCACTCAAAAGTTTATCTACTTTATCTCCTATCTTGAGACAAAAGTCGTTTTGCTATATAGACTTTGATTATACACATTTGCTTTTTGGATCCGAGTTTATCTCGCTTATCTATTTCTCGTGTAGGATCAAAATATCGCAACATCAATACCATTGCGAAACCATTATACAACACATTGCGAAGACATCGCAGATTGATTACAGAAATGACGCGACAGATGAAGACAGCCTAAACACGAGAAAGATGTGGAGACCTAGCGAGATTTAGGAGTGTTGCGAAATTTAACATTTGTATACTTGCGAGAATATCGCAAGCCAGATCCGAAAATAAAGGACAGCTTAGTTGTCACCCATTATGTAATATCCTATATAAAGAGCCGAACGGGCTTAAGGATGGGGAGATCTTTTTAGAGTGGAGAGAAAGTTTTGAGGAGAGAGAAAGTCTAGAACAGTAGTTGTATTCTTGATTTCATTTCCTCCTTGTAAAATTCCTAAACTCAATTAATAAAAAGTGTGATTGTTGATCTTAAAGATGGGTTGATTATTATGAATTCTTGTGAGGGATGTATTGTGGGATTTCCTGTAACTACATAATGGCGCTAGAAACAGGGAATGAAGATTGATATTGTGATTTGAAAGAATTTGGAGTAATAGGTAAAGAATTTCATATAATTTTCAACAACTCATTAAGGTTGAAAAATGGCTAGAAGAAGAAATACATCAAAACAACCAACAACTATTAGAAGGAGTAGGAGGCTTGATGGAAAAGGGAGAGATAAAATGGAGGAATCTTCAAGAGTGAACACAAGAAACAATGTAGAAAATCAAGTTCAACAGCCAATTCAACGTACACCAATACAGAATAGAACTGTGGATTATGACAGAGTGAGTGTACATACTTGGCGATCAAATTCCGAAGATGAAATGGAAGAAGAGCATCAATTAATAAGCAATAGACGATAAGAGAGAGACCAAGAAGCAATTGGAGGAATAATTCATGGAAATGAAGAGATTGAAGCGTTAGAGGCATTGAGACAAAGAATACGAAGAAAGGAGACTAGAAGCAGAAGAACGTGCAAATCTGACAAGGCAAAATCATGAGTTCAGGATGGAAAACATGAGATTACAAAGTAGAAGGTCAAGAAGCACTACAAGATCAGTTAGAGGAGAAATAAGACGAAATTCGCCTGTAGAAAATGCTAATAAAGATACTCGATAGGAAGTACAAAATCCAGACGAAGAACGTCGTGAAAGAAGAGAAATAATGGAAGATCGTTATATTCAACATGGTAAAAATCTTCAAATTGGACAAAACAACAGAATCAGGGAAATAGGCAACGTCAGGAACGAAATAATCAAGATGGCGAAGAAAATCAGGAAGAAGGAAGGAGAATATTACATGGGAGAGAAGTTCAAAGAAATCAACAAGTAATTGAAGATGAAATCGAAAGACATTACACTGAACAAGCATGTCTAGCTTGCGAAAGGGAAATACTGCGAGCAGAAGTGGAAGAACAAGAGCTCCAAGAGGCAATTCGCCAGACAATCATGATAATCGAGAAAGAAGGCGTGAAAAAAATCGCAATAATGGTAATATTAATGAAGAATATGATAGAGTACAAAGGAGAGCTGAAAGGCGGCAAAGAGAAGAAAATGAGAAGTATAATCATGTGTGAATTCATGAATGAAATGAAAGAGGAGATCGCAGAGAAAGACGAGAAGAAAATGATGAACAAGAAAATCAAAACAGATATGAACACAGAAGAAGAGAAGCGGAGTTAAAAAGACCAATGGATCCAAATTCTGGTGTAAATGAACAAATTTTGAGAGAGCTAGCGGAAATGAGAGGAATGTTAAATAATAAAAGAGAAGGAGGTAGGAGACAATTAGACGAAGCCATAGAAGAAGCTGCGAAAACTCCATTCACACAAGAAGTACAATTAGGAGGAATACCCCCAAAGTGCAACCTACCTGCGTTAATCAGCATTTTTGACGGAACAACTTGTGCAGTGCAACACATCAAAGCTTATGCGAGATGTATGCTACAATGGGAAAACCATGATGCTGTATTGTGCAAATATTTTGCATTAAGTTTAACAGGAGAGGCCTTAAAATGGTTTGAAGGTTTGCCAAAGAATACTATAACATCTTTCAACCATTTGCAGACTACATTCTTAGGGGCATATATAAGTAACAATTCTTCGCGGCCTGGCATTGAAGATGTATTTGGACTAAAACAAAGAATTGGCGAAAGTTTGAAGCATCTAACCAAGAAGTGGAGGACAATGTGTAGTGAAATGGCTGGCCGTGTGGATGAGAGATACCTCATTCTATCATTCATTAACGCAATGTTCGCAACCAATCTGCTGTATATTCAAATTTTCAGAATCAAGAATACAATCACAATGACTGAGCTGTGAGAGCTTCAAGAGGAGTATATTGCTCTTGAGGAAAAACAAAATGACATGGAATCATACCCAGTTGCGAACGCAAGTTCAAAAGCAACGAATGCAAGCCTATTACCCAAACTGATAAGCACGGTGGCGAGCACTTCGCAAGTACAACAAGAGAAGATAATGGGTGATAGTCAGCAGAAGCTAGTAGCTATGGGAAGTCGTGATCAATAAGAATTCGAAAGGGAGAGAAACTTTTACAACCGTGGTGGGAATAATAAGATTCAAAGACTTGATCATCCACAAGAATTTTATGGAGGTCAAAGACAAAACTATCATAGAGGACAGGGAAGTCACAAGATAATATGGGAAGAAATCAAGATGCCACCTCTGAATGCTAGTGTGGAAAAAATATGGGAAGCTATAATCTTGATGGAAAATATACCAACACCATGGAACATGGGAATGAACCCCCTCCAAACCACAGAAGTCATGAATTTTGTTCTTATCGCCATTTTCATGGACATTCAACAAATGATTGCAGAAATATAAAAAGAATCATCCTCAGAATGATAGATCAAGGGAAATTAAATCATTTTCTAAAAGACCAACCTCAGTCTCAACCATTACCACCACCGCCAGAAATTCGCAGAGTAAATACAACAAAAGGAGGAGAAACATTTGTAATAGAAGTTGGAGCAAAGGCAAAGAATCTGTTTTGTCACTCTATTGTACATTCGTACAAAACGATTGAAGACTTTCACGATAACACTCTGAGTAGGGTTTTCGCAAGAGATGCCGATGATAGAGAAATAATGAACATTGCGAAGGCATTGCCACTGAAAGAATGGCAAAAGCAGACTATTTCCTTCACCGCATAAGAAGTACCTGAGGGTGGAGAAATGCACGATAACCCATCAGTGGTAAAATTGGAGATTAACCCAAAACCTAGCGATGATGAAGATGATGAAGTTGAGGATTCATGGGCAATCAACAGAGTTTTAATCGAAACTAGAAGTTCCGTGGATATTCTTTTTTATCATGCTTATAAAACTATGGGAGGAAAAGACGAAGATCTAATACCTTCAACTTATAAAATCTATGGTTTTAATGGTACTGCCAATAAGCCTAAAGGGGAAGTCAATATGTGAATTCCATTGAAAGGATTGTCCTCTCAAATTCTGTTCTGTGTAGTCGATGTGGAATCACCATACAACGCATTGATTGGACGACCTTGGTTACATGGGATTCTAGGTGTAGCATCGACTTTCCATCAATGCATCAAGTTCCCTCATCCCAGTGGTATTGGCATCATAAAAGGAGATTGGATTGAAGGAAAGAAGTGTTATGAAATTGATGTATAATCTTGCGAAGAAAGAGCTGCAAAGAAGAAGAATTGGAAACATAACATCAGAGAAAGACAAAAAAGTGAAATATTGATGGTAGATGCAATAGAACAGAGAGAAGAAAAAACGCTGCGAAACCAATGCTTGCTGAAGGTAAGAAGCGATGAAGATTTCGCAAAAGGTAAGGAAATAACGGAAAATTTCAAAAATGCAGAGGAAGAAAGTAGCAGAGGTAAGAGACTTAAAGTGTGAATGTATTTGCTGATTTTATGACTGCAAAAGTAAAATTGAGAGAAGAAAGAAAGATGTATGACTGATTTGTTGCAAAAAAAAAATAAAAAAAAATTATGAATGACAAAAATGAGATTGCGAAATTACAAAAGAGATGATATGCAGAAGAAGAAGAAACAAAACAATCATAAAGGGGCGAACCTACTATGGCGTACACCCTAGTTCGCGAAATCAAAATTTCGCAAGAGGCAAATGTAAGACCTAAAGTGCGTCATAGAAGGGGGTACCTGTTGCATGGCTCAGCGAAAAGGTTACAACGCCCCTGGCACCTGAGTCATGGATATTTGGGGTCAATAAAGCCCATCCAGGAGAGGTACCTTGGATTTTCAACTTAAGCTTATGACTTAGGTTGGACGACTGAGGGTCTCTTCTAAGGAGTGCGGCATCTGATCAAGGCGCCGAGGTACACGGTTGAGACAAGAGTGCCTGGGGCGTTTGAAGCATCTCGGCCATTCTTGGCAAGTCTTGACTTATGCTGCACTCGACCCGAAGAAAACCCCACTTAGGGTACAGTCTTGTAACCATAAGCCATATAGGCAAAAGCGATAAGAGGCTGCGAAAACAACTGGTTGTTGTTAAGATCGGATGGGAGGATCCAACCTTGTATGGTAGAGGTACGTCTCCTTGAAGGGGCAACCAGGGGGAAGATAAGGGCGGCACCCTCCATTAGGGAGCTGATAAGTGTCTTAAGACGCAAATTTCACGAGGCTTTATTTTCGCAAGAATATTTAGGCTTGTCATATTTGTGCGACAATCCTGAAGAGACAATAATACAAAAGAGAAAGATAAGGCGAGATCAATGGTCAATACATGAAAGTGTAAAGACGTCCTGCGATTCGTCGCACGATGACAATGTCATGGGGCTTTATTTTCGCAAGAATATTTAGGTCTGTCATATTGTCGCAACAAAAACAACAAAAGAAAAAAGTTAAGGCAAGATCAATGGGTTTTTGCATGCAAGTGCAAAGACGTCCTGCGATTTTGTCGCAATGACAAGAGGTGGAAAAATAAGACCTTTAACTAGGAAGGCAAAATAAGACCACATAAGAGAACCAGAAAGAATGAAATCTTGGGAAAAACCAAGAAATACCTAATTGCGAAGATTCTGCAGAAACAGTTGCGAAACTGAGGCATAAATACATGTTGCTATTCAAAAGTAACTTGCTTAATCTTTCATTTGGATACGAATAACAGAGGCAAGTATGGGAATGAATAGAATAAGAACATGTTATTCGTCTCCATATGATAGATTTACGCACGCATGAATTGAAAGATTAATAATTATATATTGATTAACCATATTGCAAAAAAGAATTGTTTTTTTAATATGTGCAGGAAGAAACAAAAAGGTAGAACTTGCATTTGAAGGTTGAAGAAATTTGCAGCAAAAAATTACAAAGATAGGAGACTAAAGAACGAATGTATAGATATTACAAAAAGAGAGAGAAGGAAACAGAACTATTTCTTGTTTGATTTTTCTTCTTCTTCTTCTTCATCAAATTCTTCTTCTTCTTCACCTTCATCAGATTTGTCTTCTTCACTAGCATCACTGTCAGAGATATCTAGAGGAGGTACATTCTTTGGAATTTCTTCTAAGAGGCAAGGGTATGTGGAATGAAGGATGTTATTGTCATCACAGACCTTCTTAATAGTTTGATTGCGAAAAAGAATAGCGTCATTCTTAAAGTTCGCAACAGTAATCTTTAATTGACTCTTCAGTCTAGAACATTTATCATTGTGAGAAGAAAGATCCTTTGCGAGTTGCTCCTTTTCAGACTCAAGTTCTTCAATTCTTTTGCGAAATCTCTCTTCAACTCCTGCGAACATATAACAATGAATCAACAACTTGATGATAATTTATGAAATACAAACAATTAATAAAGAAGAACAATTAACAACCTTCTCTGTCAGAAATCATATCCCTAACCAAGGCCGTGTGCTCAGCTTGAAGACTAAAATTTACACCTAGATTATTTCTGGCGTCATCTAGAACTTTCGCAGCCCAAGCGAATTCATCATCATTATTTATGAGAAGAAAGGAGAGAATTTTATTCTCTCTTTCGCTAAGTACAGCATTTTTGCGGTTAGATTCATCTCGTTCAATTTGAACCTCAAGAAGAGTTCCTTGGAATTTCGCTAACGTTTGAGCACCTTGTCTAGCGATACGATCTTTATCTTCTATGAGATCACTGATCTTGGTTCTTAAAGTATTAATTTCCTCTTTAGAGTTAAGATAGAAACTCTTAAATTTGTTGGCTAAGCCCAAGCTGGATCTATGGTCAATTTCTAAGAGGCGAAGTTTGGATCTGAGTTCATTTATGGGAAGAGATTTAATCTTGTCATTTGAAAAACTATTCAAAGAATTAAAGGGTATTATTATCCATAGAATTGGGGAATGAGTGAAGGATAATGGCTTCATCAGAAAGATCATAGACGTCTTCAAAAATGATAAATCAGATGAGGGAAGATAATGAGAAAACAAAATAAAGGAAAAGAGAAAAATTTCATACCATAAAGTTGCTTATTGGCATCTTGAAGACTATATATTTTGTTCTTTTGAGTGGAAGAATCAACTTCCAATTGTCTATTCTTTTCGTGAAGATCAACAGCTTCAGCTTCCAGTTCTTCGTTTCTCTTGCGAAGTTGAAGATTCTTCTTTTCAAGAATCCCACGTCTTTTTTACAAATCTGAGGCAACAGCGAATGAAGCCTTCCCAGTCTGCGAAGGAAGATGAAGAAATTGTCAAGTTATAGTATAACTTTAAATCATAATTATGAAGAAATAGAGAAACGAAGGCATACCAAGATACCAAGTGAATTCAGAAAGCTAGGAGTCACTGATCTGGAGACTCCATGAAGAGAATCATCACCATCTAGTAAAGGGGCATCACAGATATTCGCAAGAGCTTTGCATGTGCTAGGGAGATGATCATCCCCGATCCCTTGCATGGAGTCAGAGAAGATGCTAGACAATTGTGCCATTGAAGATTCAGGTGAAAAATCTTCCCTTGCAAAAGAGCTATCAACATCATTATTATCATCATCATCAAAACTTTCGCCAGACTGAAGATTTGAAGGAGAAGGAGAATGAACTTTTCGTTTATTTGAAGGTGGAGCAGTAGATTTCTCCTTGCGAAGAGAACCTTTACCTTTTCCTTTGGTCTTCGCAACCTTAGATCCTTCTTATTCAACAACTACAACACCAATCTTCGCACACAAATGAAGATAAGAAACAGAGGCAACAATATTGTTAAAAGTAAAAAAAAAAAAAAAAAGGTGTTTCTTACTTCATCCGTGATGGAGCGAAGAGCAGATAAAGTGATAGCTTTCCCAATCCTGTTGTAGCTTGATCTCAGCTTTTTAATCTAAAATTTTCGCAAGAATTAGAGAACAAGAAAGTAACAATAAATGAAAGATTATGAAATGAGTAAGATTTGAAGACATACCTCTTTCTCTTTCTCGGGCCATTTAAATACCTAAGGTTGATAAGTAACGAGATTCGCAGGAAGCACATTTGAACCTGAAATATAAGGCCCCTTCAAAATCAGTGGAAAGAAACACCATCTGTCATCTTTAGAGTGACGAGGAGTATTATTCTTGCCAGAATGCCAGTCAATATCTTGCATAAGTACTTTATCATCAACAATGTTATCTTTTCTCTTCAAGCGGACACCCCAGTGAGTACTATCTTTCTTCATGGGTATTAATTCATAATTTTCAAAGAAGCCCTCTATTGTATATTTTTCGGCGAGTATTTCCAACTCCTTAAAATTTAGATCCCTAGCTTCTTTTTGATAAAGAGACCCTTTACCAGCACCACGGTTAGCGAATTCAAGAATTAAACGAATGCAATCCCCACTCAATTGGTAGATGGCTCGCGAGAAGTTCGCGTGAGCAAGAATTTCGTAAAACAAAAGAAGGTTAGGATCATAGAGAGGAATGGGAAGGCCAGCGAAACTATGATTTCTTTATCATCACAATGATTATCAGAAAACAGTTTAGCAGAAAGAATGGATTTAGCTCCTTGATTGGGAATGGTGGTTAATGTAAAACCCTTCTCTTTGAGATCTTTCTGAATTCCTTCAAGAGAAGTTTCATATTTGCGACCAACTGCAGGCATTTTAAGTATGGGAATGAAGAAAAAAAAATTAAAGATCAAAAGAGGTAGAAACAAGAAAATTTACAGCAGCAGGAGAGGAATTTACAGAGAAACAGTGAAGAAAAGTTGCAGAAAAGATAAGAAGGAAAGTAAAAAAGAAGAAGAGAAGAATAAAAAGAATATATATAGAGAGAGAAGAATTCTCGAGAAGATAAACACATTTAATGCGAAGAGTAGACGTGAACGGTTGAGAAATAGCGGTTGAAAAGGACGTGTCAAGAAATGGATGGAAGAAGAGATACGTGTAATGAATTCTGCGTAAAAATACAGAATCATGTCAATACAGAAGAATATGGAAAAATGAACAGCTGCGGCATTTTGAAACACTAATTCTCATGACATTCTCTCCTTAGCAGAGAAGACATGATAAGAGGCAAGATGTAGGATCAGAATATCGCAACATCAATACCATTGCGAAACCATTATATAACACATTGCGAAGACATCGCAGATTGATTACAGAAATGACGCGACAGATGACGACAGCCTAAACACGAGAAAGATGTGGAGACCTAGCGAGATTTAGGAGTATTGCTAAATTTAACATTTGTATACTTGCGAGGATATCGCAAGCCAGATCCGAAAATAAAGGACAGCTTAGCTGTCACCCATTATGTAATATCCTATATAAAGAGCCTAACAGGCTTAAGGATGGGGAGATCTTTTTAGAGTGGAGAGAAAGTTTTGAGGAGAGAGAAAGTCTAGAACAATAGTTGTATTCTTGATTTCATTTCCTCCTAGTAAAATTCCTAAACTCAATTAATAAAAAGTGTGATTGTTGATCTTAAAGATTGGTTGATTATTATGAATTCTTGTGAGGGATGTATTGTGGGATTTCCTGCAACTACATCTCGAAATATGTGTTGGTAAGCTTTTGTTTTGGCCAAGTTCATCTTTACCTAGTGACGAAAGTCATGTTATGTTTCAATTACTTGAAAATGGCTTTGACGAAAAATAGTTTGTGAATATCAACTATATAACGTCCTCTAAGAACGTTTCAATGATTGAAATGAGAGTTTAGATTATATAACCATTGTTGGATATAAGCATTGTGTGGAAACGCATACATGTATAAGTCCTTATTCCTTGAACCAAAGTATGCTTACTTTGATGCTCAGGAGTCCGCGAACCCAGACCGCGTACTATCGGAGGTTCTCTTCCCGATAAAATCTGCTGGAGTTTGTAAACTTGTTACAAACTTATTCCGGGTACTTAAGTCCGCGTACTTAGGTTGGTTATATTCTAAAAACGATTATTCATGAACTTATACTTATATTAACTAAGGAATGAAAGTTTGCGAACCGTGGCTATAAAGTTCATGAATCGATTCGAGTGAATCAAATCGTTTTTGCTTCGATTGTGTCTTGTATACTTCTATAAGATCTAAGCAATTGAACAACTATCTAACTAGTTCATTTGAGTCATTTGAACTAGTTATAGTGGAGAAGAATATGGTTAAATGAAAGTGCTCATATGGCTAACCATTTGGTTAACTATTGTTGAACCAACAAATGTACATGTTTGGGTACGGTTACACAAACCTAAAACGTGCATTTCATTTGTGTATAACAAGATAAGTTTTCGATCTAATGGTCGAAAGATATTAGCCTGAATCTAATCAGGTTTTCATCTAACAGTGAATATTGAATGCTTTGTTACTAAGCTAACATTGATTGCAAACCCTGATTTGAAAGACTATATAAATGAGAACTCTATCAACTGGGAAACCTAATACCCACACCTCCTGTATGATACTAGTTGTATAAGCTAGAGTCGATTATCCTTTAAACTTAGGTTTCTACCGAGACCCTGTAGGTTAACGACTTAAATACTTCATTGGGATTACGAAGCCAGACCGATACTACTTTCTTGTAGTTGTGTGATCTGATCTTGTTGTTTCTATCGTATTGAGTACAATCGTAAAGATTGGCTTGAGATTGATATCTCCGATAGGCAAGATATAAAAGTAATCACAAACATCTTCGTCTCATCGTTTGTGATTCCATAATATCTTCATTCGCCGCGTCGATTAAGATTATTGTGAGGTGACTTATAATACTAGGCTGTTCTTCGGGAATATAAGTCCGGTTATCAATTGGTTCATGTTCACCTTGATTTATCAAAAGACGAAACAAAACTCGTAGGTATTTCTGTGGGAGACAGATTTACCTATTACCATAGACTTTTCTGTGTGATACATATTTGTTTATATAAGTCTTCGACTTTGGGTCGTAGCAACTCTTAGTTTTGGGTGAGATCAGCTAAGGGAATCAAGTGCGTAGTATCCTGTTGGGATCAGAGACGTAAGGAGCGCAACTATACCTTGGATCAGTATGAGATTTATTGGGGTTCAACTACAGTCTAGACCGAAGTTAGTTTGTAGTAGGCTAGTGTCTGTAGCTGCTTAATACAGTGTGTCTTCAATTTGGACTAGGTCCCGGGGTTTTCCTGCATTTGCAATTTCCTTGTTAACAAAACTTCTAGTGTCTGTGTTATTTCTTTTCCGCATTATATTTTGTTATATAATTGAAATATCATAGGTTGTGTGTTTGAATCAATCAATTTGGAAATCCGACCTTTGGTTATTGATTGAAATTGATTGATCCTTGAACATTGGTCTTTGGTACCGTTCAAGTGATTTCTCTTGTATTCAATTAGACTCGCAAATTTCTATTTGCTTGAGTAAGAATTGAATTGAGAAAGTGAGATATAACTCCTTGATATACTTTATTAAGATTGAGTCTAGTTGATTCTCTTGAAAGTATATTAAAGTTAGTCCATACAGATTGCTAATCGAAATATTGGGTGTGGTTGTTGTACCCCCGCTTTTTCAGTTTACCCCATTAGACTTCACACAACTTACCGGAATTCCTATTGGCCAAGGAAATCCCATATCATTGGAAAATATGAGTACTGACCAATTGCATCAGATTGCACCCGAAACCATATATTGTTTGCTCCCATATATTGGCGCAAAACCTACAACAAGAAGAAGGAGGGAACAAGAATTAAGAGTCATAACAGGAATACAAGAAGTTAGACAAGAATACTTAGTCGACTTGAGGAAAAAATTTGTGAGTAGATGCAAGGTGATCAAGATTAGTTTGATTAAAATGTTTCTTGACCATAGAGTCGGCCAAGACAACGATGTTGTATTTGAGGAAAAAATTGCAAGATGGTTTTTGATGTGGTATTTTGGGAATGTCCTTTTCCCAAATAAGAACGATGTTGTTGAGATTAAATGGCTACATATAATGACGGATTTGGGTGTGCTCAGTTCTTATGATTGGGGTTCGGCGTTGTACGGTAGTATGTTATGGGGATTAAGTACTGGAGTAACGAGCACCTCTTGCTGAGTTGTGGTTCTTTTCATATCCATTGATGGTAAAAATTCATACCCACTTGTAAATTTACTTTCTTTACTTGTTTATTATTGGTGACTGTATAATGCAATTAGTCGTTAATAATACCTAATAATGTTGCAGCCTTGGTTTTGGTCATATTTCCGATGTCTATTTCCCTATGTAAAGTCGTAGAATGAGTTAGTTCAAGATCTGTGGCCGGCAGGTAGGTTATATGATGAAGACCAAAGAGACTTGAAAAGAAGCACACAGAGTGATACAGGTTCCCATTCACTGGTTGTTGTGTGTAACCATATAGACAACTTCTCGTTCAATTCTGTATTATGGTCTCCGTGGGAGGACAGTGAATGGAAAACTAACCCCGAGGTGGTAGAAGCAAAACAAATCTCTGAATCACGGAGGGTCTTTTATGATACTTTTGGTCACAACGCCTTGTACCTGGGGGAACGATGTCTCAAGAAAGTTCTTCGAATCATGGTAACACCGTGCAATCCTCCTGATTCAATAGTAGACATCACCACCCACTACTTGTATGCCGACACTGCACGTAATCCCTTGCATTATGTGGAAGTACTTGATTATGAGTATAAGATGTGGTTGAAAAGGAGAGGGTACCCAAATATACCTCAAGCTAAAACTTTTCCCACCTATAAGTCCTTTCTCCGAAAGTGATTGTCTATGGACTGAGTTGAGACAATACAACTAATCGGTTCACACTTCGTGTGATCGTCTATGGATACGAGATCGAGACAATACAACAACGAAGTATGTTTACTTGATACAAAGGTTCGGACTTAACCAAACACAATAGGATTGCTTATCAAGTAATTAGGAATTAATGTTTATGTAATTTACTTTAATTATAATAAAACAATTATAATGCGGAAATATAAAGTAAATGATACAGCAATATTTTGTTAACGAGGAAACTGCAAATATAGAAAAATCCCGGGACCTTGTCCTGAATTGAATACTCTCAGGATTAAGCCGCTACATAAAATTTCACCTAACTTCGTATAGTTGAGACCAAGCAACTAAACCTATAGTTCACCTAGTTTCGTCTGTATTCCCACGCCTCCAAATTATAAATAAGTCACGTACTTGTAACAATTCCTTTGGTTCGTATTCCAAACAGTAAAGCAACAACAAATCTGTTTGGTATCTTTTAGAGCATTGCTCGGTCGAACTCTCATGCGTTGCTATCTCAAGCATGTCTGTCAATGTTAGTGATCAAAACTATAAGTCTTGATTTCTAGCCTATGTAGCTAAAGGTCTCGGACTAGGATAGAAAGTGTAGTTGAGCTCAAGAACTCCATGGCAATCATCATACAAGACGAAGGACTACTCGAGGAACCGGTGGAACTTTATCGACTAAAAGGTATGTGGAGACTTGAACTTATCTGTCACTCAAAAGTCTATTTACTCTATCTCCTACTCTTGAGACAAAAGTCGTTTAGACGTATAGACTTTCATTATATACATTTGCTATTTCGAGCCGAGTTTAACTCGCCTATCTATTTCTCGAAATATGTGTTGGTAAGCTTTCTATTTAACCGAATTCATCTTACCTAGTGACGAAAGTCATGTTATGTTTCAATCACTTTGAAAATTGCTCTGACGAAAAATGGCTTGTGAATAACGGTTATATAACGTTCTCTGGGAATGTTTCAATGATTGAAATAAGAGTTTAGATTACATAACCATTGGTAGGATATAAGCATTATTTTGGAAACACATATATGTATAAGTTCTTATTCCTTGAACCAAAGTTTGCGAACTTTGTTGATCAAGAGAAATGGAAGTGGCGTAAGCCAAGTCCGCGAACTCAGTCCGCGAACTTGCGGAAGTTCTCACCCGAGAATTTCTGTTGGAGTTTGTGTACTCCTTCCATGAGCTTAAGTCCGCGAACACAGTCCGCGAACTTGAGTAGGTTATATCTAAAACCAGTTGTTCTTGAACTCATGTTTATATAAACTAAGGAATGCTTTTGCAAACCGTGGCTATAAAGTTCATTAACCGATTCGAATGAATCAAACCGTTTTTGCTTCGATTGTGTCTTGTGTAGTTACATAAGATCTAAGCAATTGAACAACTCTCTAACTAGTTCATTTGAGTCATTTGAACTAGTTATGGTGAAGAAGAATATGGTTGATATGACAGTGATCATATGGCTAACCATTTGGTGGACTATTGTTGAACCAACAAATGTTAATGTTTGGGTACGGTTCATAAACCCAAAATTGAAAATTTCATTTGTGTGTAACAAGCTAAGTTTTCGATCCAACGGTTGAGAAATATTAGCTTGAATCTAATCAGGTTTTCATCTAACAGTGAATATTGAATGCTTTGTTACCAAGCTAACATTGATTGCAAACCCTGATTTAAAAGACTATATAAGGGAGAACTCTAGCAACTAGGAAACCTAATCCCCACACTTTACGTGTGATACTAGTTTGCTAAGCTAGAGTCGATTCTCCTTTAACCTTTGGTTTTCTTCTTCTAAAACCAGGTTAACGACTTAAAGACTTCATTGGGATTGTGAAGACAGACCGATACTACTTTTCTTGTAGTTGTGTGATCTGATCTTGTTGTTTCTATCGTACGAGTAAAATCGAAATAATTGGCTTGAGATTTATATCTCCGATAGGCAAGATAGAAAAAAAATCAGAAACACTTCGTCTCATCGTTTGTGATTCCGCAATATCTTTTTTTGCTGCGTTGATTAAGATTATTTTGAGGTGATCATAATACTAGGTTGTTCTTCGGGAATATAAGTCCGGGTTATTGATTGGTTCCTGTTCACCTTGATTTATCAAAAGACATAACAAAACTCATAGGTTTATTCGTGAGAGACGGATTTATCCATTACTATAGACTTTTCTGTGTGATACAGATTTGTTTATTAAAGTCTTCGACTTTGGGTCGTAGCAACTCTTAGTTGTGGGTGAGATCAGCTAAGGGAATCAAGTACGTAGCATCCTGCTGGGATCAGAGGCGTAGGAGCATAATTGTACCTTAGATCAGTGTGAGATTGATTGGGGTTCAACTACAGTCCAGACCGAAGTTAATTTGGAGTAGGCTAGAGTCTGTAGCGGCTTAATGCAGTGTGTGTTCAATCTGGACTAGGTCCCAGGGTTTTTTCTGCATTTGCGGTTTCCTCGTTAACAAAATTCTGGTGTCTGTGTTATTTCTATTCCGCATTATATTTGTTTATATAATTGAAATATCACAGGTTGTGCGTTGTTCAATCAATTAGAATATCCAACCTTTTGGGTTGTTGATTTAAATTGATTGACACTTGGATATTGGTCTTTGGTACCACCAAGTTATCTCTCTTTGATAAAGACTCGCAGATTTCTATTTGCTTGAGTAAAGATCAAATCGAGAGATTGAGATATAAACTCTTTGATATACTTTTTATCTAGATTGAGTCTAAATGTCTAGTTGATTCTCTAGAAAGTATATTGGAGTTTGTCCATACAGATTGCTAAGCGAAATATTGGGTGTGGTTGTTACACCCCCACTTTTTCAATTGGTATCAGAGCAGGCAAACACGTTTAAGACCTTATAAGTCTGTGTTTGTAGCGATCTGACTCTATGGATAGAGGTGCTATATCTATTAACGTACCACCAGTCTTCGATGGCTCTAATTACTTATGGTGGAAAATTGTTATGCGAGCTTTTCTTCAAGCGCGTGATTTTCAATCATGGGTATATGTTGTTAATGGCTATGATCCTCCCATCGTGGCAGTTGGTGATGTAAACGTTCCCAAGAATATTGGTGAATACACCCATGCTGAGGTACTTGCTGCAAAGAAAAATTCTGACGGTTTGAATGCCATCACCCCAAATCTTCAGCACCATGTGACAAACTGCACTAAGTCGCAAGAAGCTTGGGATGTGTTAGAAACCGTTTTTGAGGGTAATACCAATGAAAAGGAAGCTAGGCTTCAAAACCTTAATTCCGATTGGGATAACCTTCGTATGGCAGATGAAGAAATATTTGATGAGTTTAATCAAAAAGTGTCTAAAATTGTTAATGCATCTTTTGCATTAGGTAAGACTATTCCTGAAAAGGACATTGTGATGAAAATTCTCAGATCGTTGCCATCCAGATACGATTCTAAGAAGCATGCCATCTTTGAGGGAAATAACCTTGATAATCTCTCCAGAAACACGCTGGTTGGGAAGCTTAAGATCTTTGAACATGAACATTCATCCAAGACTAAGGATGTTGCGTTCAAAGCACCAAAGGACACTAAATTACTTGATAAAAGTAAAAAAGTGTATATCTCTGAAGATGATCACTCTGAGACAGATTCATCAGATGAAGATCTTGACAAATCAGTCTCGATGATCACAAGACAGTTTAGGGATCTTCTGCTGAAGAGAAGTAAACGGTTCTCCAGAGATAAGCCTAAGGCATCAGTCAAACCTCATAATCGTGTTCCTCCTAAAAATAGGGCTATTGATGAAACTGATGACGAGGATATGCCTCAGTGCTTTAAGTGTAAAGGATTTGGTCATTTTGCAAACGAGTGCCCAAATCGTAGAAAATACACTGGGAACAAAGGTCTTGCTGCAACTCTTGATAAAATGTCTGACAACTATGATTCTAATGAAGACGAGAAATCAAGTGTTGCACTTCTTGTTGAAAGTATTAATTTTGATAATTGTAGCAATACATACATCAATCTTGATATTCTTTCAGAAGATAATCCAACTATTCTGGAAGATGAAGTTGATCCATTCTATGGAAACTCTGTTTATAATGTTTCAGGTTCCACTATGTGCATACACATCTCAAAAGCCTGATTTTTATCCTAGATTGACGTGTTCGTATTGTTCTCAAAGGGGTCATGAACTTTCAAGGTGTTACAAGTACAAGCACCAACTAAGGCACATCAACAAACTTCAACGAAGAGCAAATCATTTAACAAGGAAGCTTAAACTTGCTCAGAAGACCGCTGAGGTATGTAGGATTTTATCTTCATCTAAGAAGTTAGTTTCCAAGGAAAAACCAAGACCATTAGAGAAGAAAGTATGGTCGAGTCGGTTTAATAGACATAAGTTTGAGGATTCCTCTCATGAGGAAAATGGTGGACAAATTTTTGTTCACCGCAACACAATTTAATTGTGTTGTTTGATGAAAATCTTGTCTCATGTGCCTGATCAAAGAGACAACGATTTTGTACCTCACAGGCTTCAGGAATTTTTTTTTTCTCTCTTTTCTTTTTCTTAGTTTTGATTTTGTGTCTGTCAACAAAAAAAAAAAAAAAAAAAGGAAGGGTACTATCAACAATTATACTCTTCATAGGGTTGAGAGTGGTCGTGTACGAACCTGTTAAAGGTCTTGAAACCCTACATTCCTTTTCTTTCTTTGAAACTCCTTTTTATCCCAAGACTACTTGTTGAGTCTGTGATTTCCTCTCACAAATCCATACGTCTATGGATGCTCCAAGTGGTCTGTCTTCTGATAGAAAGGATGTTAATATGATTGTCAAGCCATCAATCATGAAGGAAAACGAAAAATATCTGTTAGCTCCAACATTGAAAAGAAAAAGAATGAATGTGAGGAAGCCAAGAGTCGTTCCTTCAAACTCTCAGAAGTTTTCTGATGTTCTTGAAGTGTTGAAAGAGATGTGAAAGGAGATTCAACAAATAAAGGCTTTTGTGTTTAAGACTCATGAGATTCAGAAGGCCCTGGTTCGATATCATCATCCAAGGAGGTTTATTGATATAAACTCCTACCTTAATGAACGTTATGTCCCAATGGTTGTTTATGACAAGGAGTTCGGGGACGATAAAGAATTCTTCAAAGGTGTTAACATCTAGTAAATCTTCTATTTTTCTATTTTTGTTAGAAGAATAACTAGAGTTTGGAATATCCATTATTGTGATTACACATAGCTATGTCCAACGTTCTCATCTTCATGTTTTTAGATTTATTGGTTTAAATTCTAAACTTGTTTGGAAGATGATTTTTGCAGTATTAATCTTTAAGGTTTTATATATTGCAATTGTTTATGGTATATGTGTGTTTGCGTCCGTGAACTATGATTGTCCCATATCTTGTCAAAAGTAAAGTCTTTCGTAAGTCGATATTCTTATATTGATAAAGGAATGAATGGAGTTTTGACAAATACAAAAGTTAAGCCTATATTGTCAATTATTGATGGAAGATAGGTTAAAATCTTTTGTTTTCAAGGATTATGTCTATTATATGTCATGGTGCAAATTGTGATGGAAAATAGAATGAATCCTTGTGTATTCCGCAGTAATTGATCTTCCTTGATCCATATTTTTTTGTGTATTACTGTGAGGCTCCGTAATGTGTCTTATGTTGAGCACTAAAACAATCAAAGTTGATTATTTTCATGGTTAGCTTTGTTGTTGTTCCATAAGGTACTTTATGTCGAGCATATTGGACTAAATTAATCATCTTGTTTGGTTATTTAGTTATGACTCCGTAAGTTTTCTTATGTTTGAGCACTTTTGATTGGGTTGGTTATTTTCATGATTAACTTAGTCATTGCTCCATAGATTCTCTTATGTGAGTATGGCCAATTAAACTGATTACTCTTTGTGATTAGTTTAATTGTGTATTTCGATTAAATTAATCATGGGTTCTCTTGTGGTTAATTTAATTGAGTATTTTGGATAAAAATTCATACTTGTATGTGATTTGTTATGTCCAAAGAAATCCTTCTTTTCCTTCGAAATTAAGGTCACTCTTGTTGTTCTTTCGGGAATGACATATTATGGGGGAGAGTTCTTTTTGAACTTGCGCTTAATTGCCATATCTTTGTGGGGAGTGCAGCTGTGGAATATTATAGGGGTTATATTGTATCTTTAAACTCCTTGATGAATGCATTTAGCTTCGGCTTTATGATTGCATCTAAATAAGATGACGTGTGTTTCTTCTTTTGGTCATGAAATGTCTCTTTCGGAAATTTCATTAGGATCCCGTTCTTGTACCTTTGCCAATTTTATTGACAAAAAGGGGGAGAATTAATATGTAGTTCACACTACAAATACATATGGTTTTCGGATCATTATATAAGGGGGAGTGGTTTCCATGTGAGATGGAGTATTGACTAAGGGGAGTGATACATATCATCATAGTATTGTTGTTGAAGTTATGATACAATTGGACTTTGACGTTGTATAATGATACTATGACACTGTATAACAATGATTGAGAACTCTTGTTTTCTTATTGTTATACCTACGGATTTTCAACAACGATGATGTTAAACTTACAACCTTTGGGATCATTGGAGTACTTGGAAGTGACGAAGATTTCGAGTAATGTTGAAGATTAGACATGTGGAATAGGAGCTACAAAAGTTAATTTACTTATTTTTTGTATTCCATATGTATTAATAGTTTTGCCACTAAAATTGACAAAGGGGGAGATTGTTAGAGCATTGCTCGGTCGAACTCGCATGCGTTGCTATCTCAAACATGTCTGTCAATGTTAGTGATCAAAACTATAAGTCTTGATTTCTAGCCTATGTAGCTAAAGGTCTCAGACTAGGATAGAAAGTGTAGTTGAGCTCAAGAACTCCATGGAAATCATCATACAAGACGAAGGACTACTCGAGGAACCGGGTGAACTTCATCGACTAAAAGGTATGTGGAGACTTGAACTTATCTGTCACTCAAAAGTATATTTACTCTATCTCCTACTCTTGAGACAAAAGTCGTTTAGACGTATAGACTTTCATTATACACATTTGCTATTTCGAGCCAAGTTTAACTCGCATATCTATTTCTCGAAATATGTGTTGGTAAGCTTTCGCTTTAACCGAATTCATCTTTACCTAGTGACGAAAGTCATGTTATGTTTCAATCATTTTGAAAATTGCTCTGACGAAAAATGGTTTGTGAATAACGGCTATATAACGTTCCCTGAGAATGTTTCAATGATTGAAATAAGAGTTTAGATTACATAACCATTGGTAGGATATAAGCATTGTTGTGGAAACACATATATGTATAAGTCCTTATTTCTTGAACCAAAGTTTGCGAACTTTGTTGATCAAGAGAAATGGAAGTGGCGCAAGCCAAGTCCGCGAACTGGCGGAAGTTCTCACCCGAGAATTTCTGCTGGAGTTTATGTACTCCTTCCATGAGCTTAAGTCCGCAAACTTGAGTAGGTTATATCCAAAACCGGTTGTTCTTGATCTCATGTTTATATAAACTAAGGAATGATTTTGAAATCGTGGATATAAAGTTCATGAACCGATTCGAGTGAATCAAACCGTTTTTGCTTCGATTGTGTCTTGTGTAGTTACATAAGATCTAAGCAATTGAACAACTCTCTAACTAGTTCATTTGAGTCATTTGAACTAGTTATGGTGAAGAAGAATATGGTTGATATGAGAGTGATCATATGGCTAACCATTTGGTTGACTATTGTTGAACCAACAAATGTTAATGTTTGGGTATGGTTCATAAACCCAAAATTGAACATTTCATTTGTGTGTAACAAGCTAAGTTTTCGATCCAACGGTTGAGAAATATTAGCCTGAATCTAATCAGGTTTTCATCTAACGGTGAATATTGAATGATTTGTTACTAAGCTAACATTGATTGAAAACCCTGATTTGAAAGACTATATAAGGGAGAACACTAGCAACTGGGAAACCTAATCCCCACACTTTACGTGTGATACTAGTTTGCTAAGCTAGAGTCGATTTTCCTTTAACTTTTGGTTTTCTTCTTCTAAAACCAGGTTAACGACTTAAATACTTCATTGGGATTGTGAAGCCATAACGAAACTATTTTTCTTGTAGTTATGTGATCTGATCTTATTGTTTCTATCGTACGAGTACAATTGAAATAATTGGCTTGAGATTTATATCTCTGATAGGCAAGATAGAAAATAAATCACAAACACTTCGCCTCATCGTTTGTGATTCCGCAATATCTTTTTTGGCTGCGTCGATTAAGATTATTGTGAGGTGATCAATAATACTAGGCTGTTCTTCGGGAATATAAGTCCGGGTTATTGATTGGTTCCTGTTCACCTTGATTTATCAAAAGACGAAACAAAACTCATAGGTTTATTCGTGGGAGACGGATTTATCCATTACTATAGACTTTTCTGCGTGATACAGATTTGTTTATTAAAGTCTTCGACTTTGGGTCGTAGCAACTCTTAGTTGTGGGTGAGATCAGCTAAGGGAATCAAGTACGTAGCATCTTGCTGGGATCAGAGGCGTAGGAGCATAAATGTACCTTGGATCCGTGTGAGATTGATTGGGGTTCAACTACAGTCCAGACCGAAGTTAATTTGGAGTAGGCTAGAGTCTGTAGCGGCTTAATACAGTGTGTGTTCAATCTGGACTAGGTTCCGGGGTTTTTCTACATTTGCGGTTTCCCCGTTAACAAAATTCTGGTGTCTGTGTTATTTCTATTATGTATTATATTTGTTTATATAATTGAAATATCACAGGTTGTTTGCTGTTCAATCAATTAGAATATCCGACCTTTTGGGTTGTTGATTTAAATTGATTGACACTTGGATATTGATCTTTGGTACCATCCAAGTTATCTCTCTTTGATAAAGACTCGCAGATTTCTATTTGCTTGAGTAAAGATCAAATCGAGAGATTGAGATATAAACTCTTTGATATACTTTTTATCTAGATTGAGTCTGACTGTCTAGTTGATTCTCTAGAAAGTATATTGGAGTTTGTCCATACAGATTGCTAAGCGAAATATTGGGTGTGGTTGTTAGACCCCCGCTTTTTCAGTATCAACTCTCTTCGACCAAGTGATATGAGTCGGACAAAGGCTCTTCCGTTTATCTTAACATAAACTCCTTCGTCAGGTCCTTAGATCTATCTTATGTTCAATTACCGAAGTAATCGTTTAAGATTAAGCCAACAACACTCTTAATCCAAAGAATTGTGTTGATGCCGATCTACTCAATTAATCAATCCAATCTACCACAAGGATAAACCGATTATTAATTGGATCCTCTTTTACCAAAACAAGTATTGTGCACACCAAAGATTATAAACCCAAGTCATATCTTCAATATCTTCTTTGTCTTCAAATCTTCTTACATCTTCAATAAAAACCTGCACACAATCACTTGAATCTCTTGTGATCAATCACGCACAGAACGGAGTCTGATAACATTGGATTAAAATAATATCGTCTTTAGAACTAACAACAGTCTAAAGATCCCTGTCGACTCTGAACTAGTTTGAGTGAATCTTATATCAGAAGAGAAGATTCTCAAGCATAAACAAACTAGGTGCAATGAGATTTCAACCACCGTCAGTCAATCAAATCAATCGAAAACAAAGATAAACCGCAATTATCTAGTTTCCCACAAACGGTACACGCTAGAGCTTCTCAATCCCAAATAAGACTTTAAACTGAGCGGCCGTAAGAGATTTCGCCTAATTAGGTTACTCTCCTCTCCGAATAGGCGGCTACACCAGTAACAACAACAAAAGAGGAAGTCTGTTGTTACGAAGGATTAGTTTGCTAGAAAGGAAAACTTCAAGTATTTATAGACAAGGAAGTTTGGACACCAAGGAATTTCCAAAACCGAAAATATTCTCAAGATATTCATTAAAGCACAAATTCGGTTTCCATAATTCCTGGAAATGCTCTGTCCAAAAATAATGATCGAAATCTCTCGGAAAATCTAATTAGTAAATGCACATTACTAATTCTTATATTTCCCTACAAAATGAAATTAATAACCTTAATTAAAAGATTCTTAACTTACTTATGTTTCGATCCTGGGATTCTCTTTCCTTAGCTATTAAGGAATATCTTTGAACAATTAAGAAATAGACATTCACAGCACGTGTTCAAAGTATGTCGACATCCTTACTTCGTAAGTTCTCTTTCACACTTACAACCTTGAAACCTATTTGCCACACTTCCAAACAAGTTTAGAATTGGTTCATCTGACTTTCAAGAACTATGTGATTGATCAAACAAACATTCAATCACAATCATGGGTTTAACGGTTCTACCAAAACAAGTTTCGGTTCTACCTTCCATGTGAGTATTGTGCATAGTCACACTAGCTTTCCGAAATTCGGTTGACTAGGTACTAGGATCGGTTCCCCACATATATATGGTATCTAACTTATATGTGTTGCACATGTCCATAGGATCGGTTCCCCTTTCTGCTATAAACCTTGATGCATCCCATACAAGGACCGGTCCCCCTTTGTGATGTACTGCACCTCTTACTAGGATCAGTTCCCCTTTCCCATATTTGGTCAGACAGAAAATCACAAACCCGATCCTACCATCTCAGGTGATTACTTAAGATCGGTTTCACTAATAAAAGTCATACCAATACATAAGTCAGGCCTTTGTGAATAGTTCTACCAAGAACACAAACAAGTTGTGAGCGGTTATACTCAATCACACATATTGGTTGTTCATAAGATATGCAATGAATAGGGAAACCAATAACACCTGGCAATTTCCTTTTCGGTTCACAAACAAGTTTATGAACTTACTTCCTTAGAACACATGTAAAACATTGTTCCCTAGGATGAAAGCCTCACCTCATACCCATACATAATCACAATAGCATTCAAATGATTATGGCGATGTCTTATCTACAAAGTTTAATGGTTAAGCAATAAACCTCGTATTGTATTCCTTACTATGTCTATCTAGAGTTTAAATATGCTTCGCAGTTTTGTTTTCAATATGCACGACTTGAAAGATACGTTAGGGAATGAAACAGTTCAAGTCAAATATCACTAACCTCAAGTGGAAGGATGATTGTTGTCGTTGTATCTCCTTGCTTCTTCACATCTTCAAGACTTCACAATACTTGTAATGTCTCATATCCTAATACTTTCAAGCTAACCTATACGAAGTTGACTCTAGTACATAATCAAGCGACTCTTAACATGAGTTTTGATTCACTAAAATATGACAACCAAACTTGACATACCAACGCTTGGTGGGTTCAACCGAGCCATGCTCTAACAGTGGTAGAGCAAGAGGTCAGTTGGCAAGTAGTCAGGTATAATTTTACATGAAGGAAACTGAGATGTGTATGGTACGCAAGATCCCGAAGCTTATGTACGTCCACCACCGCCACCTAGGAAATGCACATACACAGAAGAGTTCAACCCCGTCGATCATCATCTCTTCTCATATCCACCAACAATTCCGACAGCTCGAATATACGGCCCTGATTTTAAGGCGGTTGGTATACCTATTGGAAGGGAGTATTTGGATCAGTATCCTAAACCCGATTATAATGTCAATCAGGGTACATCAGTGAGTATCATATGTCCTTTATTTCTTATATTTTTTATTTGTGAAAACAATTTAAACTCATGTCAGTGTTTATTGTTTATAGGAGATGTGGTGCGAGGCATATCAGGTTGCGCAACAAAAAAACACGTCTCTACAATAATTCTATTTCGACCATACAAAGGAACTTCAATACAAAATCAAGTTATGGTTCAGCTTTCCATTAGAGATTTGTCAGAGAGTATCTACCACCATATACATGTGAGTCATCTACCCCAGGCCAGTCTCATGATTCGGGACCGTCGTCAGATTTTTTTGATCTAAACAGTCAAGAAGATTCTGTCTACCATCCTTATAATTTGTCTGAACAACTCAATCAAAGTACAACAATGTACCAACATCAGGGTAATGAACAAGATCCATGGTTGCATATGCCGGATCCATATAATCGAAATAATTGAACGGAAAAAATTTCAAATTTCATAACGACTTTGGCTAGTTTTTTTACTTTTTAATGGCTATTTTTATATCTTATATGTACTGGTTATTTTCACTGTATAACGGTTACTTTTTTGATTTATATGTACTGGTAATTTTTACTGTATACCGACTAGTTTTTCTTTTTTTTTGAATTCTATATGCTCTCATCATATCTCTATATATAGCAAATCATTTTCCTAATGAAGCTATCCAAACATTCTATTCTACTTAGTTTTAAAAAAATGCGATTCAGCAAAGATGAAGATGTTGCTCTTGTGCAAGCATGGATTGAAGCAACAAATAATATTGTGAACACAGTTCAAGCCACTAGCAACCAGTTCTGGAAGAATGTATTTGAATTTTTTGATAACATATCCAGAAATCCAGATGCGAGAAATAAAGGAGGTCTTAAAACTAGATTCAGCGTTATCAACAAGGAGGTCGTCACTTTTGTCACGATTCAGGCCGAAGTTAACATACGTAATCCTGGAATGTCCTATGAACAAAGGGTAAGAATTTTATAACAAAATTCTATTATTTCCTAAATTTAACTATTTTAAGTTATGTTTCTTTTTTAAAATTTCAGAAAAGTGCTGCTCGTTTAGACTATCTTAACCAGACAGACAACAATATTCCCCATGATGAATGTTATCAGCTCTTGAAAGAAAGTTTTGATCCCTTCAATCCCGATGAAATACCTTTATCAATGGAGTCTTTTATCGCCGAGATTTTCCTACATCAGATGTTAATCAAGTCTTCGGATCTACAATCCTGAAGAATGAGTAAATTTTAATATTTTATCTTATATTTATGTAATCTTATGTCTTTATGTGTTCCTTCATCAGATGTTAATCAAGTCTTCGTTCTTCGGATCTACAATCCTGAAGAATGATCAAAATTTGAAAGTTTATCTTATATTTATGTAATCTTTTGTCTTTATGTGTTCTTGCATCAGATGTTAATGACGAGGTGTCAAACTCGCAAATAATATTTTCTACTTCTCTTTACACTAGCGAGTAATATAATGAAAGCAGATTCGTCCCAAGGGAGGTATGGAGCAAAAGTTGTTGTAAAAGTATTCTTAGCAAAGATGATTTTGATGTAGAAATTCTGAAAATCACAAAGTTGTATTCAAATATGAGATGGAATTGATTAAGGATTCATTCTCGACCACAAAACATAAACCAAATTGTTATATAACCACGTTCTTCGCATTATCTCGTTACTAACAACCCTAGAATAGTTGGTACGCTCAACTATTCCGTTAATATCTCCTAAGCTCACCGGATACGGAAGCGCTCGACTACCGGAATATACTTGTCAAGTTACCTAGAGGTACACTTACAAGGTGTGACTTAAACAAATGCTTTAAGCTTTATGAGATAAGATTGTTTCTAGTGATAAAATCAAAGGCTTGAATTACCTACTAGTGTTGATTTCTACGTACGGGTACTTAACAAAATCCCATAATCAATACCCATATATCGCTACTTGTGTTTAATTCTCTAGACAATTACGGGTCGAAGAAAATCAAACTAGCAATAGAATTAAGAATTAACGATTCAATTTCGAACTTAAACCATTAACAAATAACCCATAAACATTATTAGCATAGTAGAAATCAAACAATAACGAAAATAATGGCAAAAGAATAAGTCATTTCATATCAATTGTAGTTCATATTTCGGGCTTTGAAATCGCCCTTAATCAAAAATAGTTTAGCTACTCATAATCATATGTTCTCAAAAACAAAGTTTATGGCTTAATGATGTTTAAATGAAAGCAAAGCTGAGAACAAAAGCAAAACAGCAAACCAGAGTCGCTGCTATTATACTTATGGAGGTGTTGTGTGTTGTTGGTAATCAACTGGAACTCCTCTTAGGATTTCTGGAACAGCTGCGGCACAACTTCCTGGTGATCAAAAGGTAGGTTTTTTGCTATATTTATAGCCCTCTTATATATCTCTTATCTCCCTGCAAAGTCGTAACCTAACGGACCCAAATATTCTTTTCCTGTTGTTGACAGAAACACCCACTAGCCAACGCCAGTACCCTTCACACACTGCCCCATAGGCTCGCGACAACCAGCTATAGAGAGTCACCTTCTTTCACTGGCATACTGACATCAAAGTAAGCTCAGAACCCCCACCAAAGTTAAGCTAAACCACCTCTGCCATGAACCATGGCTAACTAGCAACATCAAATCAGTTTCCTCATTGTTTTGCCGGCTGAAATACAGCCCAATACTCGATCCAAACTCGAACTACGGACCACCAGAACACAGCTTCAGTTCTTGTAGAACAATCCACCAAATACACAGCAGAACACGCATCTATAGACTGCTCTTTGAGCTCCAGATTAGACCACTGTACCCATCTCCTATTTAATCTCAAGCTCATAAGAACTTCAATCTTTCCTCCTCTTTTTCACTAATTTTCGGCAGCATTAGATCCCCAAATCCTGCTCATTTCAGATTCACAAATTTGCCCCAAATACCTGCAAATTCAATTCACAGTAAACCCAGTTTCATACCCCAGCTTATATCAACGACACAGACCCATACTTCCACCACCAGTTCAAGCCATCTCTCCTTGTTTCTGTTGCATAAAAGTGGGAAGCACTTCAGATTTATAAGCAAGAGGATACAACCATGTGAATTTGCTGAAGGAATCAATAAATGACACATAATACTTGTATCCATTCACAGAACATAGTGGTGAAACCCATACATCAGAAAAGACTAAATCTAGAGGTCCATACATATGATTATTAGAGGAACTAGAGGGATAAGGAAGTGCATGACTTTTAGCTGACTGACAGGAAGAACAAAGAGTTGCATTTAAGTGAAAATCAATAACCTCATTCACTGACGACAGAACATGCTTCAAAGTCTTGTAAGCTGGATGTCCAAGTTTATTATGCCAACTAATTGAAGAAGATATGCCAGAAGAGAAAGCTTGCTTCAGTTGCTCCTTAGTAAACTCCATGTGATAGACGGAAGAAGAATCTTGTTGGTGACCAAACCAGTAAAACTCAAAATAACAATGAAAACAGAGATTAAGTTCTTTGTAATAGATGGTACATGAAGAACATTTGAAATGGTAAACTTAACAGAGTCGGTATGTAATGTAGAAGAGCCAACATGAGTTATAGTCAAAGCCATTTCCAACTTTCACTTGATCGAACCTTGATACTCGGAATGTAGATTAAGATTAGACAAATCGAAGTCGAAGTGCTCTTGAAAACCCACACAAACAATTACAAAATCAGGCCAACAGCACTTGTTTCTCTTTCTCTTCAAAATTTAATCCAGCTCATAAGAACTTCAAAACCCCGGCATACAAAATCAGGCCAACAACACTTGTTTCTCTTTCTCTTCCCCGGCATTCAAATCTGTTCAAAACACCACCAAAATCCCACGATCCGGACATCACTTTTCTTGCTCGAATTCTCACCCAAGCCATACATCTGAACCTTCCAGTCTTTTTACTCCTTCATTGATCTCAACCCCTGCTATGAAAGAATCCATTCCTCCTTCCAGAAACCATCGATTCAACAGCTCACTTTCCTCCCTATTTCCGGTCCAAAATACCAGCAAATTTACTCCATTCTTCCTTCTTCTTCTCAGCTTCAGATAAAGATTTCGATCCATGATGAAATCTGCCAGTTCCATGTCTAGGTTGACGGCAACAAAATCCCATCTCTTTCTCTGCTTGTGTACTGCTGGAAATAAACCTGCTGGACTTTGGTTTTGAGACCTAATTTTACTCCCTTCTTGAATGCACATGTGTGGTGCCTCGGTGGCGAAATCCAGTCACTTTCTTCCTTCAGCTGGTACAAGTGAGCCCTCCAATGCTAAAACCATGATTGCCTTCAAACTAGCATGTGTAGTCCACCTAGCTCGTGACTCAATTGGCATGAGTTCAAAGTTCATAGTTGTTGAGAATCGGCATCATCTAATGGTTCCCTGCCACCAACGTCTTTGGTCTCCAGTTTATTGGCATGGCGCTTTTGCCGTCTTTTATTTCTGAGATCCACTTATTTCCTTCAATTTCTATACATCACTAAAGCTGCCATGCTTTTCAGACAATGAATTTGCATCACTAAAGCTGACATGATTTTCAGACAGAGATGAAGAAATAAGAGCAAATAATGAGAAATAATTTCGCCTCAAACACCATTTGCACTTTTTTGCATTTTAAGCGACGTTTCTTCTTCTTTTGTTCCAAATGACTCCAAAGTACGTCAAACTCAAAACCAAACAAAAGATAATGATTTACAAGAAAACTTAGCAAAGAAAGCATAATGAATAGATAAATATTAAGGTGTTTTAGACACCTATCAGTTAATCAAGTCTTCGGATCTACAATCCTGAAGAATGATTATTTTTCAATATTTTATCTTATATTAATGTAATCTTTTATCTTTATGTGTTCTTGGAATCTAGTATGATCAGATCTTCTATATTTTATTTAATTAAAGTTTAACATAACTAAAATTGAAATTCCACAAAAAGGGTACAACAACTATTGAATATAAATCCAAATCACTTGTCGTAGTAATCACGGATGCACTTAGCACGTGCAACAAGCCTTGAAACCCCTAGGTAACCATAGTGGACGAGTTATAGTCTTGTGGGGGTTTACACAGAGAATTACCCACAAAATCTACACAAACATTTATTAAACTTTCAATCTTCATTGGATGAACCAGAGGAATTATCCGGCGATTGATACTCCGGAAGTTTGGATACCATGAAATTGTAGCTTTCATAAAATGTGAATGCTTCCCCCTTTTCCTCTAAATAACGCGCTTTAACGACTTCGTGCTACAATAACACAACACAATATACTTATTGCTATAACTTAAAATCATTCAATTTAGCTTTCTTCGAAAATAACTCTAAAATACTTACAAATTGTTGAGGGGACATGCTAATATGGCTGGCGTTGAAGATCTGTTGTTGAATAACTATAACGCATTCTCCTTTTTGGATAATTTGGTACGTGTCATGAATTTTTTGAAGACTTATTCTCTTTGGATTCCCATAATCTTGTCTATATTAGTTATATATCTTTTCCCAAAAGGTTTCGGGCTCTGCCATTACAGGTGAGAGATCTACTACTCGACTTTCGGGGTGCCATGCTTTGATGATGGCCAAATCTTCAATTGAATCAAATGATCTCATGCTTGTGTTCGTATGAAGAGGTATGAGAGGTATAGAAAGAGGTGATTAGGAGTTTTGCAAAGTGTATGAAAATAGGTTTTTGTTGTTTGGATAAAGATAACACAATTTATAATATCCGTCAAAATTATCCGTTATAAAGTAGCCGTTGGGATATAGTCGTTTGAAAGTAGCCGCTGGGATATAGCCGTTATAAACCACATTACAAATATTATACTTTTCGTAGTAATCACGGTTGCACTTAGCATGTGCAACAAGCCTTTAAACCCCTAGGTGACCCTAGTGGACGAGTTATAGTCTCGTAAGGGTTTACATAAGATGTACCCACAAAATCTTAAACAACACCCGCATATACTAATCGTCGGGTCCGCCTTCTAGAGGATCACCAGCATTCATTTCCGGATTGTATTCAGTAATGTTAGCCTTAAAGATTAAGTAGCACTCACAACATGTAAATTATGTACGAGTATCTAGTCGGAACACAAATTTGGCAATTTCTTCATACGTAAAACAAACGTAAAGCAATAGGTTAGTGTTTATTTGGAAACAACATTTCAAATATCATAACTATTTATGATGACCTACAGTAATCGCAATTGTCATGTGTTGTTGATAGGTGTAGAATACAGTTCGATTTAATATCTATTGGTTATGCTTTCTTTGCTATTTTTCTTGTAAATTATGCATTTTACGTGTGTTTTGAGTTATTAGGCACTTTGGAATCGCACAGAGGAAAAGAAGAAGAAATCATCCTAAATTGAGCAATAAGAGCAAAAAGGTCATTTCATACGCCAATAATATCGTGAGCCCAACCAAGGTTAAGGAGTATCCAGTTTGTGCTTAAAGAATTGCTAAGAGCGCCAAGGAAGAAACTAAGGGCACCCATCTGGGGTGGCTCTTATGTGGGGTGTAACCATCCTAACCTAAACTACATGACCTAAAATCGAGAGTATTCTCTCATTCTGTTCCATTCACCTGAAATAAAGAGAGACGAAAATGGAGGCGCAACCATTACTGAGAGATCGAGCGGAATTATGAGAGGAGTTCAATAACAGAAGAATAAGGGTTCGAAGTTGTTAAAGATGAAGTTGAATCAGAGAAGACCTGCTGCTGCTCGAATTACAAAGAAGAATGGAGATCAACAGAAAGGGTTTGGTGGTCGGAGATGGATCTGGGTACAGTTCTCGGAGATGGAGAAGAAGAGGTGGTCTGTTGTAAGATGAAATTGATGATACTTCAGATTTAAGAGCTTGGGTTGCTGTTAATTTGAGAAAATAGTGAAGAAATGTTGTTTCTGATGCCGAATCACAGAGAGGATGAAATTGAGATGACGAAATTGAGGTGTTTGCTTCTATGGGTCTGTGGTTTGAAAACTAGTTTGTTGTTGGAAGCATTGTGGGATTCTGGGATGGAGACAAGAGAAGAGAGTGGTATGTGTTGCCATAAAGCTGGTCTGAGATTCAGATGCAGGCACTGATTATGTTGTTGTGGGGCTGTTAAGGGAAGAGCTGGTGATGATTTGAAGCCTTGCAATTGAATGAAAAGAAAGTGTTGTTGTTAACACTAGCAAAAGAATGAATGCTTGAATGAATAGATGAATGTTAGGCTTGTTACAGAGAGACGACAAAAGAGGCCTGAATTTGGCCGGGAATTGCTCTGAAAACAAATAAAACTCGGCCGATGTTTGGTTCAGACGAGTCAACTCAAAACTCGGTATCCCGAACTCAGAGTTCAGATCATTCAGCTGAGTTAGACCGACTGACTGAAAAGCTTACTCAGTGGAAGACTCTCTCCTCCCTTGACCCCTTGACTAACAGTTTGACCTTTTTGACTGTTAACTTAAACGACACCGTGACGGAATATTCCGTCGACGGACAAGAAGATTCCAGTGACCTGAAGAGAACTTTCAGGTGAGTTCCCGACCTATTTCCGGTGATCCCGGGAACTTTTCAGGCGACCAAAGTACAGAAATTTATGAAGAATTCTCTAAACTCATCTAGATTCATGGATGGAGAATTGGACTTGAATTTGGAAAGAGAAGTTGGAAGATTTGAGAAAGACTTGGACTTGGAAGTTGAGCTATAAAGGGAAATGGATTCTATTCCTTGAAAGATTTGGAGAGCATTGAAGCCTATAAATAGAGAAGTTTTCTACTTTTTACACACTTTTTGCACACATTTCATACACAACACTTCTCTTATTTTTATTCTTTGTGTGAACTCCTTAGCATGAGTAACTAATTTTCTTATTGATTGAGGATGAATTCCTAGTTCCTAACATATGATTTGAGTTTTTGTTTCAATTCTATCTTGAAGTTTTTCACATGATTATTGTTTGTTTTTACTAATAAGAATGTTTATGCTTGCATGATAGATTGTTTAGGTGGCCAACTGAATTGATTTGTTATTCAATCTAAAGCTAGTAGAAGTTAGGGAATACGTAATCGTTCTCGACACTTTACACAAGTAGAAAACACGAGACCTTGCAGAGGGATTCTGTGTAGCAATTGTGTGTGAAAACAACGCTAGAAAGTGGACCAAGTGAACCGAGTTTAACTACTTGTACTAAACCTAAATTCATAAATCTTAATGCATTCGGGGAATTACATCTTGTAAGCGAACCTCAAGGTGGTTCTTTTGAATAGAATCTGATAACTAAGCGGACCTGTTACTTAGTGAAACGAGGAAATTTGGGGTTAGCTAAGCGAACCTGCTATCCTACGGCTGGTAATAATCTGTGACTAATAAAAAGGTGGAAAAGAACATAACTTGAATCATTGTTTTGCAATGAAGAACGATTCCTTGATCTAATCTCTCTTATTGATTTCAACTTTATCTTTTTAATTGCTTTGTTTATTTCTTTTGCTTATAAATTCTAAAACCAAAACCCCCATTTTTTGACATTATAAGACAACTAAAAACTCTTGCCCCTCATGGGAACGAACTTAACTACCACCATATTACTTGTTAATTGAGTGGAAAAATATTCACCAATTTGTTGTGGTTACGACACGTATCAGTTGTGGGGCGTAACCATGAATCCTTCTTTGAAAGTTAATGTACTTGCGAACCGCTATTTGAATTTGAGAAATCCGTTGTTGAACTTGTCGTCTGGTTCGGTTATTAACATTTCCAAACGCTTGTACAAAGCCTTCGAACACCAGCGTCCATTTTTCATGGGTAGAGAGTTCTTGAACATCTTCAATAGGCAGAGTAGCAGCATTTACAAATGTTGTGGTGATTGCAACATCTTCTTCTACGGTATACTCAACCATTACTATATTATCTTCAGTAACAAAAATAATAGGAAATACAAAGGATACTAAGTGTCCTACTTTGGATTGTTTGTGTTTAGGGAAGCATATGACAATTTATAATAGGCATTGAAAGTAGCCGTTAGAAAGTAACCAATAAAGTAGTCGTTACAAAGTAGCCACTGATAGAAGATTTTTTTTTCAAATTATTGTAACTAAAAATATAAAAATTAATATTACTGAGAAAAAGGAAACTACATTACCGGAACTGAAACACGACATTACTTTTAAAAAAAAAAATGAAACTAAGATATTAAAAATAAAATTCTAAACTCAATAACTTAAAACTAAAACAAATTTTTAATTAAAAATGGAACTGATTATGTTGTTGCCTCTACAACTGCTTGGCCAATATGGCATTTTATTTTAATTTAAATTACTTTTTTGCATTTGGAGCCACCGATTGGAGATCATTTGCATTATTTCCCTTTATTCTCTTTCTCGATTATGTTCAATTTGTTGTTGTGTTGTATCTAGCAACCTTTCCATAATTTGGTTTTGTTGTTGCTGACGAGGTACGACTGTCATTCGGTATTCTTTTAGATAATCAACAAGTTTACTGCCCGCGTCGCTCATTTGGTTGTCTTTGCGATGATGGTGTAGCGGGTGTGGTTGGTCCAGAGCCCATTTTATTAACTACGACTTTTTCCGAAGCTATGGACTTGCGTTTATCTTCTGTAAATCCACCTGACGACGTTCCAGGTATTGCATTTGGGTTCGTAGTATCCTACTGGAAAAGGAATACCACAAGGTACATTATAAGCGTTGGAAATTGATTTGCAAATGAAGTTTCGACGATTTGGCTTGTAGATGGATTATGAGAAGATGGGGTTTCAGTATTAAACATATTTGAGAAATTTCCATGATATTGAGATGACATATGATTAGATCTTGATCCATATCTTCAACTACACCTACTTCTACATTTGGAACATCTTTAAGCATCTCATACTCAACATCTCGAGTAAAGGCTTTTTTTGTGTATTTCAATATAATTGCTTCTCGCCATTATCATCTACATCAATGTAAGCAAACCATAAATAAGAAATGCATAAATAAAACTATTAACAAACAAGATATACAACAACAATAATGAACATATTAAGATAACATACCCAATTATTAGAGTCCAAGCCTGGATTATTTGCAACGGCTCTTGCAACACATTCAGAAAAGTTATCCACTTCATTCTTGATTACACAAAACCTATTACGAACGCTTTTTACAGTACGCTCGTGTGGATTCCCACCACAAGCTTCCACAAATTTTTGAAAAGCGGTTCTATAAAACTTATTCTTATCTTCAAAACTACTTTCATCCAGAGCACAGTACGTGGTAACAATATGAGAATCTTCCAAATTACTAAATCTCACTCTATGTTTCCTTTTTTCCCTTTGAGTCACCGACATTGATGAGCAAAATAAAATAAAATTAAAACTCTTAAAGAAGATAATTTGAGAGATTTTACTGAAGAAAACAAATTGTAAGAACAAGATTTGGAGTGATTTGAATAGAGAATTAGAGTTGTATTTATAGAGGATTTTGAAAAAATGACCGTTGCGATCCGACGGTGGAGAAGATAGAGCCGTTGTGATGATGGATGGTTGGAATGGGGTGTGAGAGAGGCGTAAAAGAAAATGGTCAAACAAAAAGATTTACGGAAACGTGTACTCAGTTACCGAGTAAAACGTCATGGAAACTGAGTATCCTTTCAACTGCCAAACGGATACTCAGTTTCCGTAAAGCAGTTTTCCACAAGGAAACTGAGTTTCTGTGTAATTTCTCATCCCTACAAGGCGGATCAAATCTGATCCACTTTGAGTAGTAGGGAAGGGATATCCGTACTCAAGTGAGGATATGGGAGACCATAGTGGTTAGCAATTCAGATTTTTCTCAACATTTGAGGGATAGTGCATGACCTAAGAGAAACTGCAGTGGGGAGACTATAACCAAAGACTAAAAACCAAAAAAATTTGAAAAAAATGGGTTTACTCCGTGGTGCGACGCTACGGTGGGAAAACCAAATTTGGTGGGACGCAACTTTGAAGTTGCGCCCCACTTCTTTTTTTTTTCCAGGCGCAACTTTAAAGTTGCGCCCCATTTTTTTTTTTTTTTTTTTAATTCGGGCGTAACTTTGAATTACGCTTGATCAAAGTTGCGCCCCACCAAATTTGGTTTTCCCACCGTAGCGTCGCACCACGGAGTAAACCCATTTTTTTCAAATTTTTTTGGTTTTAGTCTTTGATTATATTCTCCCCACTGCACTTACTCTAATATGAAAGTCCATAGATAAATTGAGTTACTTTTTCAACACATCGGTCAATTATTATTAATTCTGACGTTAGTACGCGCCGTTTTTGGGGGTGGTTCCAAAATTAAGGAGGATTTGACTAGAAATCCACTATTCTCCATAAATAATACTGTAGTAACATAATTATCCTAACACCCGTGCCGTCTCTAGTTGAGTTATAAGAGGAGGAGGAATGACTTGTACGGAGAGAGAAAGAGAAGAGGAAAAGCTGGCGAGAAATGTGGGTTGTTGGTTGTTTGGTCAAAACCTGAAATACTAAAACCCACCACCTCCTTAAGACCAGTATAATAACAGAAAAACAAAAATTGTTTAAATTCTCCTGAGAAAAAAAAAAAAAGAAATAGCATGATGAGAGATTTGTTCTCCTTTCTGTTCCAATTATAATCTTTTGTGACAACACCAAGCAATATTCTGAAAGATTCTCTGCAATTTCCAAAAGTCTAAACTTTCGTATCCGTTTCTATTCTGCTTTGTCATCTCATCCTCATCTCATTCCTTGATATATTCAATATATCAAGAATTTGTCTCAAAAATATCTATATCAGATTTCTCAGTTTATAAACTTTCAAACACATACTACATCAGACGCATAAACACATGGGCAGTCACAACCAGATTCAACGTAGGTTCATCATAACTCATTTCATTAGATAAATGAATCTGAAATGTGAATGGATTAACTCTTGTTTTGGGTTCCTTTATATGATGTTCTAGCCCATAACCATTGTGTTTTGTTTTCATGTAGATTTTTGCTGTAATATAGTTGAAAAACTTTTTTTTTCCTTAGTTGAGAAATTGTGTGGCTATAGAGTTGTTTAAATTTTCAACTCAATTAAACACTAGATTCTGAACTTTCGAGTTTTGTATGGATTTTGATGGATGCATCAATCAATTAATAATGAACAGCTGGTTTGAATGAGAGATGTGGCGTACACTAGCAAATGCATTCATGAAGATGGTGTCACCTTGTTGGAGATCTTCGGCTAAAGGCGATGGCAGCAGAGATAGAAATGGTAGAATAAATGGATTGTTATGGTATAAAGATTTAGGTGAAAATTTAAATGGTGAATTCTCAATGGCAGTAGTTCAAGCCAATAGTATGTTGGAAGACCAAAGTCGAATCGAATCAGGGCCATTGAGTTCATGTGATTCGGGTCCGCAAGGGACGTTTGTGGGAATCTATGACGGTCATGCAGGAGCAGAGGCTTCACGCTACTTAAACGAGCATCTGTTCTCAAATCTAAAGAGTATGTTTTCTTTTGCTATTCTTTCTAATAATGTAATATGTTGTTGTTCTGGTTTGCCTTTGAAATACGACGTGTTTATGTTTTTTAGTTAGCCAATTCTGTATTACACCAATATAGTGTATTCTGCACGTACCGATCCTGAGCTGATGTTTCTCATAGTTGTTGAATATGAAACCCAACAGCTAAGGTTACTGAATCTGACCGCAATTGTGATGCAGGATTAGTGTGGGAGCAACAGGGAATGTCAGGTGATGTTATTCACAAAGCGTTTATAGAAACAGAAGAGGGATTCCTTTCTCTTGTAAGGAAACAATGGTTGAGTAGACCACAAATCTTGTCAGTAGGCTCATGTTGTTTGGTAGGAATCATTTGCAGCGGAACGTTATACGTTGGAAATGCTGGAGATTCTCGAGTAGTTCTAGGAAGACTTGAGAAGGCTACTAGGCAAGTTGTAGCTACTCAATTATCAACAGAGCACAATGCAAGTATTGACACCGTGAGAGAAGAGATGCGATCATTGCATCCTGATGACCCACAGATTGTGGTTTTGAGGCATAAAGTTTGGCGTGTTAAGGGTATTATACAGGTAATCGCGAATTTTACCATTTTGCTTTGTACAGAGCTATGTTGTCTGTGTTTATGCTCAATATCACAACCTATGGTGTGTGGTCATTTCACAATACCAAGATATGAATCAAAATGTAAACTTTTTGTCAACCGAAGCCTAAATGAAAGTGGGAAATTTCCACACACCTGGATGATGACAACTTGTTAAAAAAGACTAAATTGCTTGTTCTCCCAGGTCACAAGATCCCTCGGTGATGCTTATTTGAAGAAGACAGAGTTCAATAGAGACCCTCTCCAATCCAAGTTTAGACTGCCACCCTTTGACAAACCGCTTCTCAGACCTGATCCGTCGATACTAGTCCACAAACTCAAGCCCCAAGATCAGTTTCTTATATTTGCATCTGATGGCTTATGGGAACACCTAAGTAATCAAGAAGCTGTTGACATTGTCCATCACAATCCTCATAACGTAAGCTTGTTGTGTGACTCTTTATCTTGCAACTTTTAAATTGATAACAGCAGTACCACTTATAGCATGTAAGCTAATTTCCAGAAAAATATGCAGGGAATTGCTAAGAAACTAGTTAAAAGTGCGCTTCAACGAGCAGCGAAGAAAAGGGAGATGAGATATTCAGATCTAAAGAAGATCGATCGAGGAGTAAGAAGACATTTTCATGATGATATTACTGTAGTAGTTCTTTTTCTATCTCCTAACGGTATCAGTAAGGCATTATTTCGCACACCTACGGTCTCGATGAGAGGCGGCGGTGGCCCTACACATCTAAACACACATCTCAAATGCTAGTAGTATGCATCTTCCCTTGAATTTTCATCTTGTATCAAGGAAGTCATAGAAAATGAATCTTCTGATGTATACTGGGATTCCCATGAATATATTTCTGCACTCAACAAAATCCAAAAAGAAAAAGAGTATAGAAATTGTTCCTTAAACATAGGAACATGCCTTTCAAAGATGATTATCTTGTTTGTTTGTTTTTCCTGGTTGGTTGTTATTTTGTAATTATTGCCTGTAATGGCCAAATAAAACATTATACTCCTAGACTTGAGCGGTTGGAAGTTTGAGCCACTATATGATAGCCTGGCTTTAGGTTAGAATCCTATTTGAGCCACCATATGACAGTCTGGCTTTAGGTTATAATCCTTTCCCGCAATTTGCTTTTCAATCTGAAATTCTTTCCCATGCTATAGAGAAACGATGCAACTTTAATTTCAGTGCAACATGAACCAGATCTCATCATTTGAATACCATGACTTGATCCCAAACCTCGTGGATGGCTGTTGGCAACGACAACCACCAAGGTGATGGGGAATTGGTGGAAAATACCAAGGTGTATTTTTGAGCCGGTGTATCCAAGCAGCTAGCATTCCAAATTTGAAAATGCGATGCTGAAAAATAAAATGCCTGTACTAGGTTCTTTTCAGAGTGAGCAAAGGATTCAAGACAATGCTAGAGAGGGAAAAAAAGGTAAGCTACATATAACCTGAAGGAATAAACTGAAGATCCAGAAGGACTTAAGAATATACTTAGACAAGCAGCTTCTTCTATAATTTATTACTTTTTCTACCAGATTTTAACAACCCTGTCAGGGAAACAAAGAAAATATACTTCTTTTACAATTCCACCAATAGCAGCACCAGTAGTCCTCAGAGTCCGTTTGTCCAGACATCCATTGAAAGTACAAGCTTCCCTTTTGGGTTGAAATGTAAAATTATTAACACGGGCTCACACCCTCCATCTGCCGAGAAGTGAAATATGCTAACCCCTCTCTCTGCCGAAGTGAAATTATAATAGGAAAATTAGACAGAAATCTCATCATAATGAAAGTGAACTGAAGCAAAAAAGAAGAAATCAAGAGGATGATATCAAAGTAGCTACAACACTTGAAATGGTTCACCCATGGAGTTTGCGTTTGTTGATCCGCATTCAGCATAGCCCAAAGAAATCTCAATCAGACCTATGGCTTCTACAAATGCTACTACATTATAAATCACACCTACCAGAAAAGAAGGCAATTAATGTCCGTTGCTCAGGTCCCTCCTCTGGCCTTCACATCAGCAGTCCCCTGAAAAAATACCAACAGAAAGATTCAGTGCACAAAATTGATACTAACTATGCAGACAGATTTTCATTTCACAGATATCGAAGCAAACTACTGTGTGTTAGCTTATCCTACCTCAGTAGAGATCCCCTTTCCATTTGTAGTCTGTGATGGGGCAGAAGCTGGACATTGTGAAAACCTGAAAAAGAGTGAAGATTCAATTTAAGTTCTAACGCTTAATCAAAGTGTTGTGTCCCAATAGTTGCAAGAAGCTAATTAAGGAGTTCTAAAAAGAGAACAATAGGTTGCTGAGACGATGACCTGATTGCCCTGGCTTTCATTTTATCTTCTTCAACACTATCCATCTTGGGACTTGTCTTAGGATTGGATGTATATCTGTCTTGACGAGCCTTTTTCTTTGCCTCCTCATCAGTGGCATCAGCAACAGGCTTTGCTGGCAGCCCAAACCTAGATAATGACATAAAGGAATAAACCTCAAACCCTATCGAAGGTAATCTATAGTCTGTAAGAAAGAAGGTAGATCATTTCAGTGTTCAAGGCAAGTAATTTTTCTTTCTAAAGTTTAATTAGTAATGAAACCAGATGACATGGAATAACAAACCTCTCTGCCCTTGCCTTTCTCTTCAGGTCCTCTGAGTTCTCCGATGCATCTGATTCTTGGACTGTAGGTGCAGTGCCAAACCTAACAGTGAAAAAAAATGCCAGGAAAAGCATTTCAAATTTCAGCCAACTTTTGTATCACCAAGAGTTTACAAATGCAACATCCAAAATCAAGTTGCATTTTAGCACTCTTATGCACGTCAGGTAGAGGATACTGTGATTAAGTAGAAAAGTGACGATAATATTTCCAGGCGTATATCAGTGGCATCCAAAAGGTGGAATGGGAATCATTCTCCCAGGAAGATTCAATAACCAATGTTGTGATCCCGACTAACTAAAATTTTAAAACATGATATTGAAACTTCTCTACACATAGGCAACACATACTAGTTCTTCCTGTATCTTGTATATGGTGAGTTGGTAACTAAAGGAGATGATTTCTAGGAAGATATATGGTGCTCTCTAGCTGACGATTTAGCTTCCCAAAGTCCTTTACTACTAGAGTTAAATAAACAACTTTCTACAGTTTATTTACTACCGACTCTATAATGTTAATCAAAGGAGTAAAGATTTTTTAATAGCCATTACATTGACAAACAACAAGCAAGAACATCAAAAGCCTTAATTAAACCCTAGAACCAAAATAAATAAATAAATAAATAATGAACCTTTCAGCTCTGGTATTCCTCTTATCTTTCTCAGATAAGTTAACAGGCACTCCAAAACGCTCAGCTCTACGCATTTTCTTCTGAAGATCTGTATCAGCTACCGTTGAATCCAAATTATTCTCAGATTCACTTTCTTTAGTTCCTTCATCTTCTTTGTTAACAGGCTCTTGAGAAATTGTTTCTAGGGCTTTGTCTTGAGGAATTTCTATCTCTTTAAGTTCTTGAATCTCTGTCGCCATTAAAACGAGTTAGATAGATAAATTGGTGGGAGCTAGAAAGAGAGAAACCAGTCTGGATGGTCAACGAATCGAAATACGATGAAAAACGAGCTTATTTTGAAAGTCAAACAGTTCCAAAAGTGAGTTATTTTTTAAAAAATTAAAAGTCTTTTACATAGAAGGCAAGCGGGCAACAAGCCCTTTTTGGATAGCAAAACCTATCCTTTTAAAAACAAACTCCATCGAACGGGGAGTCATGACATTACCGTGCATGACTTTCTGAACTCTCTTGAGAAGTCCAACCGCCTCTGGAGCCAAATAACCGAAAGTGTCAAAAGCATGTCCATTATCAATACACGATTTCTCATGCTTTGCTATCTTACCTGAGGCAGCTCTCAGTGCTGCCTGACCAACTGTAAAAACACCATGACCAATACCAACTAATGGAGAAACACCCGTGAGGTCAACACGTGCATGTTTTTTTTTTTTTGTTTCATTTCAATGTTACAAATAGATGTGGTCGTTGTCTGCGTGATCAAAAAGTCAAAGAGTGGATAGGATTTACCAGGGAGTTCCATCATGCGGTCCCCGTCATCCGGATTGGGTTTTGACTCTGACAGCCAGGAAAGTTTCGGTTATGTTACGGGGCGAGGTGTGGGGCAATAGAATAGCACTTAGGGGTGAGTCAGGTCGTTTTTATATTCCGGGTTACTCCACACCGTAAGATCTATAAGATACTTTTTTTTCTTCAAATGTGTTTGTTATCTCTCTCCCATAAAACCTATTTCTTTTTTTTTTCCTGCTACAATGATTCTTCTCTTCGCTCGCGAAGAAACTCTGAATTTTGAGATTCAAGTGTCCTTGATGTGCTCTTTGTTTGCAAGAAACTTAGGAGGCAAAGTGGAATCACAAAGACGATGAGAGGAAAATAAGAAGAAGGTAGACATGAGGATACCCTTGAATTTTTAATTTGTAAGTTTTTTTTTTTTTGATTGTTGTAGGCTGATTGATTAAATTTGGGTTTTCCCACTCTGATCAACCAAATTGATATCGAGTAATGCATCTATAAAATTTAAGGTTCAAATTATTGATGAAGTTGATTGTTGATAGAATCGGTGATTTTGGTGGTTAGGAACAAGAAGTTAGGTCAAGTGATCGCGCGGAGTCTTTATTATCTTCAGGTGATTCTGAGGAAGGAAAACTCCAGGTACAGTCTTACCATTAACTTGTTCTTCTTTTTTTTTTCCTTTTTTTTTCCGAATTGTTGATTCTAAGGTTTTTATATGGTTCTTCACAAAATCTTAGAGATCTTTGGACATAACTTGTGAACACAGAAGTAACGATGATTGCATCGTGTCCACAATCAATGTTCGCAGTATCGATAAAACTACTACAATAATTAAAGTAAATTCATGAAGGTGCATAAAGGGTATACTGGAAACTCTGAGCCTTCGGGCACGTCCTTGTTTCGTACCATAAATAAGTTTATGGTGATTCAAACGATGTTACAAATAGATGTGGTCTTTGTCTCTGTGATCAAAGAGTCAAAGAGTGGACAGGATTTACCAGGGAGTCCCATCATGCGGTTCCCGTCATCTGGATTGGGTTTTGACTCCGACGGCCAGGAAAGTTTCGGTTATGTTATGGGGCGAGGTGTGGGGCAACAAAATACAGTGGAGTGGCACTTAAGGGTGAGTCGGGTCGTCCATATATCTCGGGTTACTCCACACCGTAAGATCTATATGATACTTTTTTTCAAATGTGTGTTATCTCTCTCCCATAAAACCTATTTCTCTTTTTTTTTCCTGCTACTACGATTCTTCTCTACACTCGCGAAGAAACTCTGAATTTTGAGATTCAAGTGTCCTTGATGTGCTCATACTTACTCTCTCCTTAACTATAGTTCTCTCTTTCTAAATTTGGTCGACCCCTTCTCCTTTGGTTGAGCAGGGTATTTATAGATCTTTCCATGTGGGCCTCTTCTTACTGCCACTGTCAATGCTTATCGTCTTGGTTAATGTGCCGATCCGATGCCTCAAACGGTAATGTGTTACGATGATGGTGCGCCTTCTTCTCTTCCATAGGATGTTTGACACGTACCCTATGTTTATAGCATTTAAGGAGGGTGGTTGGGGTTGTCTGCACGCGTCAGATAACTGTTACTGCGGCTGTCACCTCCTTATCAGCGATACTCATCTCCTCCATTCATTTCGGATCTATCGTGGGATAGGGTAAAGTAGGTTTTCGGGTCTTCTATAGTGCTTCGCGGTGATAATAAATTTTATTCCATTCTCATTCTCTTATCAGTTTTTCTTTTCTTCTCTGAGAGACTTAACTCTTGCTCTTTTGTTCTTTTGTTCTTAACTTCTACTAGTACTTCTTCTCACAGATATTGTCCTAGGTCTGTGCTGACTAGATTCCCCACAGTGACATCATTATTCTTTGAAGAATTTTTGTTGTCGTTTCCCCATTGTTTCAGGAAAAACTCCATAGAATTTCATTTCGCCATTATTACAGGTACGTTGTTTTACACTGTTATGTTTATGGTTTCGATCATCTTTGATTATTCTGTTGATGTTGTGCTTATGAGTTTCGTGATGGAGAACATAATATATGAAAGTATATATACTTGCCCCTGTTCTTCATCACGAAATCTGAAGCCCTGTATTTTGATTACTTCTGGTTTCTTTCTTATGTTTTAATGGTATTCTTGATGTAAAATGATGATCACAGATCCAAATTCTGATTTTTGTTGTTCTTTGATGCCCCTTTCAGGTAACCATGGAAGGTAAAGATCATAGAAATAGCCCTTATAGATCTCCACCATTGAGTCCGTATAGATCTCCGGCAACTAGAAGTCCTGATATATCCCCGTCGAAGGGTGGTCCTCCAAGATCTTTCCAATCAGATCTTCGTAATCGTAGAACCTCTTCATTGTCGGATCCGGAGACTGCTTCTCAGAAGAGGGGGGAACAAGCAAGAGGCTTTCGTTATGTTGTTGATCGTTCGTCCGGCAAGTCTTTTTCCCAGCGTTCTGAATAGTTGGAGGCTCAACCCATACGTTCAATTGCTCATCCCCACCCTTCATCTTCTCAAAAATCTAAAGCTCCGCTGAAGGTCCCTTCATCGAAGAAGGATCATGATCTATCTAGAAAAACAGCGACGAAGAGGAAATCTTCGGATATGAGTCCTCCTTCTTAGCCATCATAGGGTAAAGCTACGTCTTCAGAGGTTGCTCCTTCTGGACGAACTGCTCCAGCTCTGAAGAAGAAGAATGCTTCCTTCAAGCATAATGATCTTGAAGAATTTAAAGTGAGGCACGGTCTTGAGAATTTCGAGGTTCGTTTTTATAATCAAGGTGATGATCTCACTTATGATATGATAAAAAAAACTATAAAAACGATGCCTTTCATCTACTGAAGACTGTGGGAGCCTTTGAAGCGGGTTTGATGCTTCCCTTGTATAAGTGGGGAGATTCCTTTTACTATGATGTCCTGGAACATCGTGAGGGTTCTACTTATTATACCCATTGCCGCTCGGTAGTTCAGTTGAGTGGAACTATCTTCGGACCCTTCGTGAGTGTTACCTTCGGAGCAAGGGTGAGACGCTGATCACGTGTTATACTCCTGATCCCGAGGAGAAGAGTTTGTATACCCCTGAGAACTTGAATGCTTCTTTTGGATACTATGTCAACGGTAGGAATCGAAAACAATGGAGTGTTGGTCTTCGTACAATGGGTGCACCCAATGGTGAGGTTCGTCTTTTGAGTGAGGTGAACGACTTAAAGATTCGGTTCGTCCCTGGTACCGAAGGGACTAATAAGCCAGAGCTCTTTCCCCTCAAGGAGCGTCTTCGTCGTGATCATGATTATGAGTGGCATGGCACTCCTCTTGAAATTATTGGCCCTTGGGCTCATGGTTGGATGCCCGGTCTGCATGGATGGAAGCCTATTGCTGGCAGCAAACCTCGTGATGGTGCCCCGTCCCCCTATGGTGATTTCTGTCCTTGGGCTTTGAATTTCGCCGGTATGAATTTTGATTATACCGTTGAAGCTGTTGATGCTGAAGACGAAGAGAGTCCTGAGGCGGGTCTTCCTCCGAAGGGTACTGCTACTGTCAAGGTATGATTCAATATAATAATGTGTTGTATATGTGTCTTTGCCCCTTGAATCAGAGATTGATCGTGTGTTTACTTATAGGCTTCGAGAAAGAAGAAAATTGGTCATGTTCAGTCCTCTATTGTAGAGGTTGAAGAGACGGGGATTCCTGAGGATACCAGTCATGTGGGTGACGAAGAGGAATTCGATGATGACGAGGAGGAAACTGATGAAGAAGAACGTACTGGAAATACTGTTGAAAACAATGAAGATATTTAATAAGAGATTGCTCTTGAGGACCACAAGGATGATCTCATGGCTGATCCCGAGGGCAGTCCTTCTCCTCGCCGAAGAAACGAATACGCTGACCTCCAATCAGCGATACCCGAACCGATGAATACCTCAAAGCCGAACCAGGAATTTTCCTTTGGTAAGATCTACTCTGCTGGTGGTCAAATTGATATTGGTGTTGCGATGGGGATAGCTTCCGACTTTTCGTTGTTGTCACCTAACGATGATTGGGAGGTTGTGGCCGAGGAAGATGGTGAGAAATCAGCTGAAAAAGATGAGAGTTATGATGGCGAGGACGCTGAAGTTCATGCTACGAATGAAGCAAAAGGAAAGGAGACAGCTACTGGTGGAGGTATCTCTGTAAATGATGATTCGACCGTTGATGGGGGAACCGCTGCTGGCGCATCCTCCGAAGGTTTCGTGAACATTGTGATACGTGGTGGTGATGATGAGACCTTCGACTAGTTAAAGAAGAAGGTTCTTATTAATATGCCTTGCCCTGCCCCTATCATTCCTGGTGAGAGGGATTCAGATGCTTTCACGCGTCGGAACATGGAGTTGTCACCTTTGGAGAAGGTAAACGAAGCTTGGCAACGAGACCTAAGTACGGCAGTCCCTTCTGGTCTCTTAACAACTCTCCCTTCTTCTATCTCTGAGATGATGGCCATAGCTGATGGTCACCAATACGGCTTTCCCCAGCAGCGTATTCTTAATGTAAGATATAATTTTTGTTCCCTGTCGAAGGAGTGTGGTTTCTCCTTCGTTAGTGTTTCTTATTTTCCCCCTGATTTCTGTAGTTGGCAAGGAGTGAGCATTGCAACCATACCCTATACCAGTTCTTCAGATCCAAGGCACTCATACTGGAGGCGAAGCTGCGTCAGAGGGATGATGAGCTGTTTACTGCTCAGAAATCTCTCGGGGCTAAGGACAAGGAGATATTTGAGCTAAAGGAACAACTGAAGGGGAAGCAGCAGGCTGGTGCCGATAAAGAAAAGCTTCGTCAAGAGGTGGCTTCTCTTCGTGAATAATTGGAGAAGGCTCGTGCCGAGGCTTTGTCATCCAAAGGTTTGTTCCTTCTTATATTCTTCCACCTTCGTCTTCTTAGTGTTCTTTCTGAGTTAGCCGGCCCTGTCTCCAGCAGGTGATTCCAAAGAATTAGTATGGCTTCGGCGTGAGAGGACTCGTCAAGATTCTCAGATTAAAGAGTTGGTGTCGAAAATGATAGGGGAGTCTAATAAGTGGAATGCTCGTACCGATCAGCATAACAAATTGTTGGTTGGTTACCGTAAACAACAAGATCAAATGTTTGAAATGCGAAATTCCGTGTCCGCCACTCGTAATCAATTCAAAGGTACTATGGAGTGGACACGCCAATCTCTGCATGAGGCTCGGGATGAAACTTCTCGATTAGAATCCAAAGTAACAGATCTAGAAGTAGAGCTTCGTCAAGCCCGTTCGTCCCATGATCCTGAAATTCGGGATTATATACATTGGCTTGTTCGAGAAAGGGACGATGCTAGGGCGGAGGCACATGCACTCAGTAAAGCCTTAACTGCTTCTCGGGTTGATGTTGCTCGTCTGTTGGAATAAGAGAAGGACTTGGAAGTTAATATGTATAGACTTACCAAAGGAATCGAAGAAATGAATAATGAAGTCAATCGTCTTCATCATTTGGATTCCATGAAGAAGGTAGATTTGGATCAGTGCCAATATGAACTCGAAAACCTCCGGCTCGATTATAAGAAACTTTACGATGAGTATGATTTTCTTGACGAAGCTCGGGATGCAGTAGTAAATGAGTTTGAAATGGCTTCGGCTGATGTCGAAGGTATATGTCTATTTGGTCGTGGATAACTGTTTATTTCCTTTCTTTGACTGTTTGTTTTCTCTTGTTTCCAGAGCTCGAGAGACAACTTGGCCTTGCAAATGAAAAGTTTGAAAAGACTCAATCTGAGCTAGTTAAGCAACAAGGGAAAACCAAGTACTATGAAGGGTTAACTGGGTCTTGGGACGTGGCCGTGAAGGAATCAGCAAAGGAGCTGGAGCGGTTGACTCATCATTGACTCAGTCCTAGCTTAAGATCACTTTCATCACGCACGAAGCTCGTCGTCAACTGGCCACGGAGGTTAACAAGACATTGGCTCAAATAGAGCAGAGCCTTTTGAAAGAGCATGATATGACCAAGAGGTATAGGCGTCGTCATGTACCCGAGCCTTTTAAGTCTGCCTCCGATCCTTCCTCCGGGGGGAGTGTCCATTCTTCTCAAAAGGAGCAACCTGTTGATCGTTTTGAGCCTTCGGGAGAGAAGTAGATCCTTGGTGCTGGGGTATAAATTTGATCATTGTTGATTATGTAGCTTCGTGCTATTTTTTGTGTATTTCTTGTATATTTTGCTCATCTTCCCCAAACTTGTAATCAACTTTTATGAAATGGATCATCTGTTTTCATTAATTATGTACAGCTTCGGTTTTCCTGCATTATTACTTTATACATTTTAATTTACTTATTGAAATAAGACAATGAGAATCGACGATGAGTGTTTTGTAAAATAAGAAGGTATGTACCTTCATTATTTATTTTGGACCTGTCACCCCGTCGCCCAAACTTGGGCCAGAGGATTACCTAATGGTGGGGGTTAATGCTGCGTTCTCGGATATGTGGTGTGTTATTGAAATATTTACACACACCCATTCCGCCGAACCGTTGCCTTGTATTAGGTTGGGTATCTTTCTACTGGAATCCTTCCCTATGGCCATACACGCATAGACGATGATAGGGGAGTCCTGAGAGATCGTAGGTGGATACTTTCCCCAATAAAAATGTAAATAAGAGATCATTATTTGCCGATCAGTATGGTAAAAAGTGTTCTTGTTTGATTGATGTGATGAGGTCTGCTATTCCTCATCCAGAGATAGAAACATGTCGAGCAGATATGTTGTCTTCTTCTTCTGGTATTTTTCACGCAGATGCAGAACTTCGTTGCTTCACGGATAGTATGACTTGAGGCATTTTGCGTTCCATAGGTGCCTTAGGATTTCTCCCTTTAAGTTACGCAGGTAGTACGATCTCTTGCCTGCGATATCGTGTATGACAAATGGTCCTCCCCATGTTGGTGCTAACTTACCCCATTTCTTTTGTCGTTGGTATTGCGGTATAGTCCGTAGCACATACTGTCCTTCTACAAAATTTCTAAGTTTAACCTTTTTATTGTACTCCCTTGCTAGCCTACGTTGGTAATTATCCATTCTTTGTAATGTTGTTTCCCTTCGTTCTTCTAGACCATCAAGCCTTTCTAGCATCATATCTGTCATGAGGTTCTTTTCCCATGCTTCGATCTTTGTTGTAGGCATAATTATCTCCGTTGGGATGACTGCTTCGGCTTCGTACGTAAGAAGGAATGGAGATTCACCGGTTGCTGATCTTCTTGTGGTACGATATGACCACATGCTGTTGTGCAGTTGCTCGCACCATCGGCCTTTATGTTCATCCAGCGTTTTCTTGAGGATAATGGCGATGGTCTTGTTTGTGGCTTTGACTTTTCCATTACTCTGAGGGTAAATGAGAGTGGACTTGTTCTTCCTGATCTTGAAGGTTCGAAGATCATGTCGATGTTCTTTCCTTGTAACTGCTTGCCATTGTCAGAGATAATCTCTGCGGGAATTCCAAACCTGCAAATGATATTCTGGAAGATAAAAGTGAACACGTCCACATCTCTAATCCTGGCTAGAGCTTTGGCTTCCACCCATTTGCTGAAGTAATCTGTGGCTACCATCAAGAATCGTCTTTTTATTGTTCCTTCTATCAGTGGTCCGACGATGTCAATTCCCCATTTTGCAAATGGCCAGGGGGCTTCCGACTGAGTTTAACTCTGTTACTGGGGCGTGAATCCTCTTGGCGAACCGCTGATATTCTTCGCATCTTTTGGACATCCTATCAACGTCTTGTATCATCTGCGGCCAGCAATATCCTTGTATTTTAGATTTGTCGACCAATGACCTCATCCCGCTATGATTCCCTGCGTATCCGTATTGGATGTCCTTCAAGATACGATGTCCCTCTTCTCTGGATAAGCATCGAATTAGAGGCCCGAGGAATGATTTCTTGTACATGCAGTGGTGGAAGGAGTTAACTTTGTGGAAGTACTCCCTCTGGAGGAGTCATAGAAAGAAAGGAGATAGTCGGGATGACGACTTTAAACTAAGCGCTACATGGGAGGAAACCCATAGGATGAGTATTTCTTCTCTTGTTTTTTCTTGTCTTGTTTTTATTTTTATTTTTCTGATTTCTACATATCATTATAAGATTTCCCACCTTGACTTTCTTTGGACGATTCAATTTACATTGATGACAATGTAAAGTTTAAGTATGGGGAAGTGGTTAAGCATTTGCATGTAAATTTTTCATGATTTTTTCAATTTGTTTTGTAAAAATCATCGTATACGTATACGATGACCAGTCAACCTAATCTTAGAGCTCTTCACAAGGAGCAGAATTTTTACAAGTTGAAGACTATTGTACAAGAGTGAAGATTATCAAGATGAGAGTTCAATAATTTATGATATCGAGACATACAAGTTGTGAAGAATCAAGCGGTAAAGTATTTACACCATGGCCTTTGTACTTACATTTTTATTTTATCTTTATTTGTATTTTATTTTCTCTTGTCTAAAAAAAAAAATAGAGACAAGAGAAAAGTTCATTAGTTTTAATTTTTTTTGGTTGTTTGTTTTCATTTTGTATTTACTTTATTTATCTCGCATCTTACAAAAAAAAAATTTCATTGCATCATATTTTGGTTTGTTTAGTTCGTTTTTGGATTTGTATTCATTCAATAAAGCCAAAGGAAGAAGAAATATCCATAATGAAGTTTCAAGCAACAAGGAATTAGAGGAAAGAATCACATTGTCAAGATTCTACGAAGTTCAAGATTTCATCATCAAGAGTTGAAGACAAGGATTGAAGACCGAAGACGTTTCTATGGATGATGTGAGAGTGGTGCTAACTGCACGTCGAACGGATAACGAGGTAAGTAAGCATATTCCCACATTCATTAAGTGGTTGCTTTCCTTTCTTAGAGATCGTCAGAAAAAAGGGTTTTCAAAAAGAATAAAAGATGTGGGTTTTCAAAACAATTCGGAGGGTTTGGCCTTCCTACTATTCAACGTGTCACAGGATTCTCTCTTCATTCCTACCTGGACACATGTGTGACCCATAAAAAGCTATTTATTATTGAGAGCAACTTCATAAAACCCTTTCTTGTGAGGCAGAGTCGAGACTTTCGATCACTCCGAACCCGAATTTCTTTCAATAGGGGATAGTTATTTCTCTCTCAACATTTAAGGATGAGATTGTGTTCATATATGTGTCTAAGTTCTTATTACTAGTGTGCAGAATTTCTATATCTTCTTAGCGCGTTGGATGTTATCATTTCGGATAACTTGTAAGTTGGAAAGTAAGTTTTGTGGGTATATCTCTAGTAAACCCTCACGAGACTAAAACTCGTCCACTAGGGACACCTAGGGGTTTAAAGGCTTGTTATACGTGCTAAGTGTGACCGTATCCTCAACGAAAGGGAGTTGTATGTATTTTAGTTCAATTTTTTTTGCTCGAGTACTAGCAAAGTCTAAGTGTGGGAGAATTTGATAGGTGTTGTAAACACCTTGATATTTATCTATTGTTTATGCTTTCTTTGCTACTTTTCTTGTAAATTTTGTATCTTATGTTTACTTTTGAGTGTTTAGGTACTTTGGAGTCATTTGGAGCAAAAGAATGAGAAATCGTACATTTGGAGCGTAAAAGGCAAAAAGGTCAATTCACGAGCGAGTGATACTTGGAGCGGACTACGAAGCACAGTGGAAGAAAAGAAGTTATCATTCTTTGGGTCTGATATCAACATTTAAGGTGCCTTAAGTTATTCTGGGTACCCCTTGGGTGGCTATATCCACTTCCATTCTAACAAAAGACCTAAAAATTAGAGGAGCAATGATTTCCCTTATCATTAGCCTTTCTTTCTTCCACTGTACCCGAATTCCAAAATTCAGAGAAGAGATGAACTAATGGCGGCTGGCAGAGGAAATGGAGATTCAGAGAGATTAGGGATCGAGAGATTGTTGTTGTTGTGAAGATGAAGATGATGCTGATGCTGTTTGAATCCAAGTTCAAGCTCAGAGGAAAATCAAGGAAAATTTGTGAAGCTGCTACCATTAATTCGAGCTGTTGATGATGGAAAAGGTGGATTGTAATGAACTGAGAAGATATGCAAAAGATAAGAGGTTCAGTAGCCTAAGGAAAGATGGGTTTTGCTCTAATTGAAGGAGGAAATTGATTTTTGTGATGTACTGGAAGTTAGGGTTTCAACAGAAATTGGAGATTTCAAGTTCAGTTCAGATTGGGACTCGATTAAGAAATGGGAAGAAAGAATCGATGTTTCTGATTCAAGAGTTGGTTATTTGGTGTTGTTGTTCATGGCAGTTGTAATATGTTGCTAAGAATGAACCGAAACTGGCTGGGTTGACACTGATGTTTGTGACACGGAGAAGGGGATCTGAGATTCAAGTTCAGATGGAGGAAATTGGTGAAGGTCATGACTGAGATGGTGAATGAATCCTTGTATGTTTGAGAATGGGTTTGTCTTGCTTGTTGATTTAGAGCAGGTTGAAGGGGTTGTATATGATAGTAATGTTATGTGTGATTCAGAACTCAGGGAATGAAAGATTGAGGTTGTGAATCTCAGGTGGTATGACTGAGTTTATGATGATGGATATGCTGGTGGTGCTGAGATTGAAGCTGAGATGAATTGGCAATGGATGTGATAGTTTGGTGGTGGTCCAGCTGGAGATGAATGTAAGGTTACAGTTAATCCATTACCTTGGACAATACTGGTATTGCAGGTGGATTCGATAACAGGGAGAATAAGATGGAAGAATTTGAGTTGTTGACGCAATTGCAGGTGGGGTTATGGAGTTGCCGGCAGGTGAAAAATGTGACTGGCTTGTGCACTGTGGTGTTGGTATAGACATAACCTGCAAAATGGTTCAGCTGGACTGGAGTTATGTTTGAAGTGCAGAATGGTTTATGCAGGGAGTTGATAGTTGCAATGAAGTTGATTTGAACCTATTTAGATGAATGTTAGCTCAGGGAACTGGAGTGGAGAGTTGTAGATGTACATGTCATGTATTTGAATGGAACAACATGCATGGGCTGTAATGCAATCGCAGGAATGGTTGCAACTATATGTATTTGGAACTCAATCTGAGCTGAAGGTGATTGTGTTGCTGCCAAGGGTTGTGTTGCAGTTTGTATGTGAAGTTGCATTTGCAGTTGGTGTTGCAATGATCAAATGGAAGTTGCAGGAATATGAGTTAATGGGTTGGTGGAAGTTTGAACTGGAGATGTAGAATGGTTTGACAAACTAACTGTGTAGCAGGCAGTGGTGTTGAATTTTAACTGCAAAATGTAATGGAGGTGATTTTGCTTCGCAACTGAACTGGGATATTATGGTGCTGAGAGAACTGAAGCCGATGGTGTTTGAATGAGCTATTTTTAGAGTCAAGAGCTGCTGCAAGTGTTATAGGAGCATGTATTGATGGTGACAGTGAAATAGTGATATTGCAGCTGAAGGAAGAACTGAAGATGTCACAGCCATTATGGCTGGATTGCACTGGTGAAGCGCAATCATTGCGCAACACACATCTCCGGCATGTGCAGTGGCCTGAGCCTATGCAATTCAGCTCAGTCAGGCCAGTTAGACTCTGACTCGTTTCTGACTCATGACATCATTGAGTTGACTCGGGTGACTAGACCTGACCAGGTTTGACTCTTCTTGACCACCGAGCTGATTCGTTGACCGGTGACCGGGTGGACTTTGCCGGTCACCAGAGCTATGTCTCGACCACTTTCCCGGACGATTTCCGACCATTTTTACCAGTTTTTCGACGATTACTTTTGGGACATATTTTCACATGGGTATTCCTCACATATGGGCTTGGTGGACATCTTTGTATTGGATTTTGGAGATTGGACCTAGTTTCGGAAAGAGGAAAAGATAACAAAAAGGAAAAGTTTTCTAAACTTTGGAATTATCACGTACTTTTACACTACTACTTGGAGCTTTTGGGAGAGAGCGGGGACTAGGGTTTGCTTTCATTTTATTATTAATTATGATGAACTCAAAAGCTATGAGTAGCTAAACACATATTATTGGTTATGGGATAAACTAGATTTCTCAACATGTTATTTGATTAAATGCATTAGTTTTGTCTCAACTTTATTGTTTATGATTCATGGTTTATATTGTCATATGATTTGATTGTTTGTTTGGTTGAGTCCGGAATCAGTCCGAGTTGTATTCATTTATAAAACTATATTAGGGTTTTCAATACGAAAAAGTTGTTTATCCCTGATTCTAAGTAGCATAGTGTGGTTATTACTTGTAGTGATACATCTTTATAATCATATACGAATCATAACCTTGGTTAAATCGAATTAGTGTTTTTACACGTTTGATTGCCTTGATTAGTCTTATTCCATAGAACTTAGTGCTTTTAGGGAGTTAAATATAATTATTCTTTTACACTTTAGGTTGCTTTCTAGGAAAAATTCACATATACATCTTTTAATGTGGTTGTGATGAAATCATGGAATTAGCGGATATACTTGCGATCAAGGTATCCTAGTACTTTTAATAAATGAGAGATTAAAATACCAATTCTAGTCATTGATGAAAATACATGTTTGTGAATGATACTATCCCGTGACCAATATCTTCCTCTTATTGATTACTTTCATATTTTATTGCTTTCAATTATCTTTATTGCTTTGCTAAAACAAAAATCCCCCCTTGGTTACTAGGAAACTGAAATTTTATAATAACAAAAGCCACTATGTGGGAACGAACTCTTTCTTACCACATACTTCATCTAATTTTAGTTGAGTGAGTAAGTGAAATTATTTTTGACGCATACGACAACGATCAAATTTTGGCGTCGCTACCGGGGAGGCATACATACGGCTTGTTATTAAGTTTTTAGTTTCTTTTTATAATTTCTGCTTTTATCTTTGCTTTTTGTTTTATTGTCTTGTTTCTCACTTGTTTGCGAGAATTTTTTTTAGGTACCTAATCCCTGGCTTCTAAAGATTGGAACTATCCAAGGTGCGGGATAGCTACTCGAAGAGGCACAATACTCCAACCAAGTTAAGACACAACGAAAGAACAAGAGTTAGAAGTGGAAGAAGAGTTACAACTAGAAGATGAACAAGAGGATCCATTCGTATAAGAAACACTAGTTGAAGAAGAAGAAGTAATGGGTGATGCAAATCGTACACTCAAGGACTTGGCTTCTCATAGGCTTGATACACAACGATGGTGTATTCAAACAAACTAAACCTTCGAGATCAAACCGGGATTGATTAGAGAGTTGCCGAAGTTTCATGGCATGGTGAGTGAAGATCCAAACAAGCATATCATGGATTTCCACAACGTTGTCATGGCTATGCTTCCAGAGGATATTAATGCGGATGGAGAGATGTTGAAGCATTTCCTTTCTCTTTGATGGATAATGCCAAAGAATGGTTATATTACTTGCGTTCCGGAATTATCATTACATGGAACGGGTTGAAGAAACTTTTCTTAGAGAGGTAATTTCCTGCGTCAAAGGCTACTCAAATTCGCAAGGAGATTTATGGGATAAAGCAAAATGTAAGAGTCTTTGTATGAATGTTGGGAGCACTACAAGAGATTGGTAGCAAGCTGTCCACACCACCAATTCAGTGACGTTATGATAATCCAATACTTCTATGAAGGTCTCCAAACAAGTGATAGATATCTTCTTGATGCAGCAGGTGGTGGTGCACTAGTGAATAAGACGGTGGCCCAAGCTACCGAGTTGATTGAAAGCATGGATGCGAACTCGCAACAATTTTACACAAGAGGTGAACCAATGGTTAGGCGGGTGCATGAGGATGGGTAGCATGATGCAAAAGATGGATGCGATTATTTTACCTTCATATGGTGAAGAGTTGGAGCAAGCTAGTGCGGTCTTTCCAAATCAGCAAAGACGGTATGATCCCTACTCCAACACTTACAATCCGGGATGAAGAGATCACCCCAATTTTAGCTATGCCAACAAGCAAAGTGCGGTTCAACAACCTAATTTCAACCATCCGAGTGGATTCCAACCACAACAACAACAATTTCAGCAACCGCAGCAATAACAACCAACACAAACTCAAGATTCCGGTCTCGATGTAAAGCTTCAAGCAATGATGCAAGGTTTTACTACCATTTTTAAAGAAAGCCAACAAGAGACCAAGAGTGTGATAAAAGAGTTGCAGACACAAATGGGCTCCATGGCGATTGATATAAACCAATTGAAGGCACAAATAGTGGGAAACTCCCTTCTCAACCTATTAACCCAAAAGAGGGTGTCAATACTATTACGTTGAGAAGTGGTACACAACTTGTGCAACCCGAGCTTACTGATTCGGGCAAGGTGGAAACACCAAATGAACTTGTTTTGGAGGAGAAGAATGATGATTCTCCACAAACTTCTGAGGTACATATTCCTAACTCTAAAACTCAGGTTTCTACTTATGTTCCTCCTTTACCTTTTCCTCGCAGATTTGCAAACTCCAAGAAGGAGGAACTAGAAAAGGAGACTTTATACATTCTCAAGAAGATCCATGTGAACATACCACTCATTGATGCTATTAAGCAAGTTCCAAAGTATGCAAAGGTGTTGAAGGACTTGTGTACCAATAAGCAAAGTCTCAAAGGTAATGAAGTGCTGAGTGAGGGGGGAGAATGCTTCAGCAATTTAAGTTGATTTCTCAACATGTTATTTGATTCAATGCATTAGTTTTGTCTAAAATTTATTGTTTATGATTCATGATTTATGTTGTCATATGATTTGATTGTTTGTTTGGTTGAGTCCGGATCAATCCGATTTGCATTCATTTCTAAAACTATATTAGGGTTTTCAATACGAAAAAGTTGTTTATCCCTGATTCTATGTAGCATAGTGTGGTTATTACTTGTAGTGATACATCTTTATAATCATATATGAATCATAACCTTGGTTAAATCGAATTAGTGCTTTTACACGTTTGATTGCCTTGATTAGTCTTATTCCATAGAACATAGTGCTTTTAGGGAGTTAAATTTAATTGTTCTTTTACACTTTAGGTTGCTTTCTAGGAAGAATTCACATATACATCTTTTAATGTGGTTGTGATGAAATCAGGGAATTAGCGGGATATACTTGCGATCAAGGTATTCTAGGACTTGTAGTAAATGAGTGATTAAAATACGAATTCTAGTCATTGATGAAAATACATGTTTGTGAATGATACTGTCCCGTGACCAATATCTTCCTCTTATTGATTACTTTCATATTTTATTGCTTTCAATTATCTTTATTGCTTTGCTAAAACAAAAATCCCCCCTTGGTTACTAAGAAAATGAAATTTTATAACAACAAAAGCCTCTCTGTGGGAACGAATTCTTTCTTACCACATACTTCATCTAATTTTAGTTGAGTGAGAAAGTGAAATTATTTTTGACGCATACGACAACGAACGGTACTCAAATAGACTTGAAAGAAAATAAATTCGTATAATAATAATAGGATACTTTACATTAATAGAAAAATATGAAGACTATTAGGATAAATTATAATTTTATGCAGACTCGAATTGAAATAATATTAAGTTACCAACTTTAATATTTAACAAGATATATATAGTATACGAACTTGATATAAATAAATAAAATCAATTATAATAATCTTTACGTGAATGTAGAATCATACTTAGAGAATTATGACTTAGTGTACCAACTGGACTATCAATAAACCAATAATGAAAATAATAAAGATAGTGAGAATAGTAACACAGCTGATAATACTAGTATTTTAATAATTATGTTAATAGCATATTTAAGGTAGATAATAATTGGATAATTTATATATTGCATTTATAGACTTATGTGAAATCATATTTGAATTAGTTATATGGATAAATATATAACAAATATGGAACTACATCAGATTAATAAATTATTAAATATTAGGCTATAAATTTTAGCGCGAAGAACTTAGACATACATATCTGTTAGAATGCAAATTTTTGTAGTTGAACTTAGAGCTACAAATTATAGATTCTAGTTGTAGAAATCCATATTGGTTTGTGTTTCATTTCTTGTTATCGTGAACTCATTTAAAATGAGTTTTTTTTTTTTTGCGCGTTTGTAAGTATTAGCAGTACTTGCACGTAGTCGAGAGATAGTACTTATGAATAAGGTGGGGAGTTTTGATGACTAGATGGATGGTTCAATTTTCGAGGACGAAAATGTATAAGGTGGGGAGAATGTAAGGACCCTCAAGATCGTCAACGCTTTTAGGCTAGTCAAGTGATGTATTAGCCACTACTGACGTAATCAATTAAATATGAACATTTTAATAGAAATTTATGAAATAATAATTTGAATATGAGACTAGTATCATTTGATAGATCTCGAAAACTTATGAGAAATGGACTACTCAAACGCGTTGAACGGACACTAGACGAGGAAGATATCACACTCGGAAATTTAAATGTTGATGTTTGACTAAAGTCAACCGGAGTTGACTAGGCCGTTTTCCGGCAAACCTTGATCATACCTTAGCCGTTGACTTGACCTGACTTATGTTGACCTAACTTTTGTCTTTGGCTGGACCTTTCATTAGTAAATGTTTATCCCTTAGTAGAAAGTTATACATAAAATAATGGATACATTTGAATTTTGGAAACTAAAACTATCAGGAAGTTTATCTTCTTCTTATTTTGACTTGTTTAGAGTAGGTGTTGTTGGTTTTTGGTTCTGTTTTAGAGATGAGTCATATGGGTCTAAAAGTGGTGGTGTTCTTGTATAGGATAAATATATAGAAACTGGAAACTTAGTATGGAAGGTTTTGAGAGGTAGATTATCAAGGATTGGCCATAGGAATTCTCTTAAGGTTTAAGATAAATCAGGGGTTAGAGGAAGGATAGAATCATATGTAGGAAATTATAGCTTGTGTTGTTTTGGAGAAGAGGTTCTTGATGATCATGATGAAGATTTAATTAGTTAATGGTGATGATTGTTGTGGATGATACTAACTAGTTTAACCAATCAAAGTAACTTTTATAGTTTATTTTGTGCCATATTTGAGTTTGATACTTGTTAGATTCTTATTTAAGTTAAAATCATCCATAAAATGATAGCTTTGAAGTTTATGTATTTGCATAAAAATCATGATTCCATGTGCATGGGTTTTGTGTCATTGTCTAGTATTTGGAGACATTTCTAGGTACCTTAGAGACCGAATTAGAAGTAGCTCTACAAAAGTAAATCGTAGTACGTCGGGTGGTAATTATTCACATATAAAGTTTGTACCAATAGGTTGAGTAACGAGTGAGATATAGATGTCGTAAAACTAATCGACGCAGGAAAACCCAGGTGTATTCAGTCACGAGTTGATATAAGTAAGATCATTTCTAGCTAGGTTAGAGTGAGATCTGGAAAATATTCAATAGGCTAATATTGTAGAGGTTAATCCCTTGATTCTAAGTAGTCATCGTTTGTTTAGTTTGGATTTATAGGCTTTAATCTAGAGACGTTTGAAGTTGACCCCTTGGGCTGCTATAGAGTTCAACACTTAGAAATATTAGTTGAGTTTTGGGGAAGAAGATGAGTGAGTTAGCGGAGTTAGCTTCTGACTCAGCTGAGTCGGTCCAAGCCAAATGATAAGTGCTTAATTTACATGTTTAGAGTGTCAATTCCGTACTGGTTTTAGTTATATTTCTTGCATATTACCTTGTATTATGATTGTTTTCTAGTTTATGTCTTATTTTAGGTTGATCATCCGAAAAGAAGTGGAAATAGCTACAAAAATGAAGTTCACAAGTGGAGAAGGGCCAAAGACCCGGTGGAACTCATGCAAATGGATGATTTCTAATCATCATCTTGAAGAGGACGAGAAGACGAAGTCAATGGCGGAAGAACGAAGTCATTCTGAGTTCGTATGAAGAAGTTATGAGCAAAACAAGAACTTAGAAGATTAAAGGGCAAAATGGTCATTTTATCGGGCAAGTATGATTGGCACCCCCGCTGTACGTTAAGGGGTAGTCATTATGTTAAGGGGCAGTCAAGTTCAAAGGAACTGCTAAAGGAAGTTTGGTCTTTTACAAAGGGGGAGAATCAGTGAATCTGCTGCTGATGATCACGATCAGACGATGATGGATTTTGAGTCTATCTAAAACCCGAGTAGGTCAGAATCATTGTGTTTATGAATGTATTAGAAGATATGGGTGTAGCTCGAAATGGAGTTTAAAAGAGAGAGCAAGGACAGACAATGGCAAATGTTGCCATCGGTGATTAATGATCAACTGGCAGTGAACCTGAGAGATTGAAGTTGAGCATGGCTCGAGTTGGTTTCTGCCATTACATGCCATTACCGATGAAGACAGAGATGAAGGATGGTGCTGTTATTCATGGATTCTTGGAGCTCGAGTTTGAGTTGTTGCTGTCATTAGCTACTGAAGGCAGTGAAGATGAGTATTGCGATGCTATCATTATCGACAATAGATGATGGATCGTAATGAAAATAAAGAGGAGCTTCAGCAAGCCAGGGAATGGTGATGATCTGGTGGTCATGCTGTGGCTGTGGTATTAGCTAAGAAGATGGTTGAATGGGTTAGCTAGACAAAGACGGAGGAGAATGAAACTCGTGTTCGACTTGAGCCGAGGTTCGGTGTTTCTGCTGTTGCCATTGGTTGATGGCAGTAATGCTAGCATAGATGGCTGGTGACTCATGGATATGGTAAAGCTCGAGTACAACAGAGACAGAGCTTACCGGAGCAGAATGAGGAGTACATGGAAGTTAACGGAAGATGTAGTGATCGTGATGGAGCTGTTGCGTTAAGAAGATAAAGAATACTCGATTGTTTGGGTTGATGCCATCGGAGATTGCTGCTACTGATGGTGGAGTTACTCGAGTCTGTAGTCGTGGTTATGACGGAGAAGGAAGTTACGGAGTTGAGTCTAGGCTGCTGCATTGGTGGAGATGATGGAGCTTGAGTCCGAGGCTTGGGTCTGCATTGAGGCTTGGATAAACAATGAATTATTTTGTATGATTCTGTGGAGGTTGGATAATCTTTGGAAACCCAAAACTTGACCGAGAAACCAGTTGAAGATGCTGAGGTACGATGAATATGGAGATTTTCGAGCAAGAATAAGATATCGAGAACAGTTTGCTACAGCTAGTATTACCCGAGTTTGATGTATACTAAGTCCTAAAGGAAGACACACTGGTTCAGTTGGATTCCACTAGATTCCTAGCCAATCAGAAGCCGTCATCACTTTGTAAGGTTACTTCGCAAAACACTGGATCGATGCACTTGCACTCTACCACGTCAAGTCTACACTTTGAGATAAAGATTGCCAAGTCGGTGAAGCATCTAGATCCTTTTCCAATATGAATTTTTGGGATCTAAGTACCAGTCGATGCCTATATAAAGCAGCTGATCAGAGGAGAGTTTACAACTTTTGGTAGAGATAAAAATACAAAGAGAGGAGAGGAAAGGTTCTTAATCCATATCTTAGGGTTTACCCCTTTAGGGGGAAACCAAACTATTTTCTTCTTCTTTCTTCTTATATTTTTGTGGGTTTTAGTAAATCCATGTGTAACTAATTTCCATTGATTGAGGATGAATTCAATGTCCTAACGTGAAGCTTTATTAGTTATATAAATCTATTCGAAGTTTTATCATCTCATCGATTGTCTTTTCTATAATTAGGGTTTATGATTGATTTCTAGATTGTTCAAGTGTACAATTGGATTATTCTATTGATCATTCTATTGCTAGTAGAGAGTTGGAGAGCGATCCGTAATTGTCGTGCATCTCCTACACATGTAGAGAACGTGAGACCTTGCGAGAGGGATTACGTGAAGCAATCATGTGTGAAGACAACACCGATAAGTGAACCGAGCGTCACCGAGTTTAATCTTTGGGATCAAACCTAAATTCACAAAGCCTAAAACGTTCGATTGAGTTACAACTTGTAAGCGTACCTCAAGGAGGCTCGGTTGGATAGAATCCGGTGGCTAAGCGTACTTGTTATCCGGTGATACGAGGAGTTTTGGGGATAGCTAAGCGTACCTGCAATCCTACGGTTGGTGATGAATGGTTCTAATGAAGATAGATAAGTATACTAATCCAGTTATCTCTTGGTAACGGCGAAGGATTCCTTGATCATCTCTTTGTTTTATTTGTTATTCTTTTTATTTCACTTTAAAACAATCCCCCTTTGTGTTTTATCTTATTTTGCTGAACTAAATAACCTATCAATTACACAGCTCTCTGTGGGAACGATCCTTACTACCGCTATATTATTTATTTAATTAGTGGAAAATATCTTGATTAATTTGTTGCACTTATGACACGCATCAAATTTTGGCGCCGGTGCCGGCGAGCGGTTGTTAATTGATTTGTTATTTTTTTAGCTTGTTTTTGTTTTTAGATTTTTTCTCTTGTTCTTGTGAGTCGTCATGTTTCCTTACGGACATAACATGTTCGGAGCACAATACCAATCATCATATTATAGTGGTAATCAATTTGGATTTCAATCTCATTCATATAACAACTACCAACCATACCCTACGGAGCCTTATGGATACTCTCATACATATCAACAACCTTATGACGGGTATGTAAGTGAGCAATCAAAGGGATGGGAGGATAGTTATACTTCTGATCAGTTGTTTTCTAGTAATATGCAGATGACGGAGAGTGTGGAAAGACCTACTCCTCTTTATCATGTTCTTTCGTCATTTATGTCAAAAGAAGAGATACAGTCTGAAAATTCCATCGTGAATAAGAAAACGTATTAATATTAGAAAACTTTCTGAGCAATATGATCAGTTAGAAGAAGCTGGAGCATCAGAAAAGACTCTCGAAGAAATTAACAAGGTAATACGAGCAGAACTTCAACGTCGTTGGGATATTGAAGATTATGAGGTTGACGAAGACTCTGATGAAGATGAGCAACCTTTAGAAAATCTTTGCAATAATGGTAATGTTATTTCGAATCCGGATCATAATAACAATCACTCGCCTATTCAAAAGGAGGAGAATGAATATGACATAACCATTGTTATAAATGGTGTAACGTACTCAAACAATGATTTTAGGATTTGCACCAATGAACTAGACTTTCTAGGAGATGATTCTGATTCCGATGACGAGGTTGTTGAAGATATAGTGATTGAGAATGAAACCAAATTGGTTGAAGTTGTGGAAGACCCAATTGAACTTGTCAAGGATTATAATGATGCTGAGATTTTGATTGAAGCAGAAACTGACGAAGAATGGCTAAACAGTTTGATAAAGGACCACGATACACACGAGGTAAATAATTCATTGCAAATCTTTAAGAATGATGAGGATCCTGTAATACGAGAGATTGTGGAAGGTTTGTCTAATCCTTTGCATATTTCTGAATCTTTTGATCCACATCACTTAGGATTGAGTATTTGTGATTCTAAAATTGTGAAGGATTATTTTACTTCTAAGTATAAACCACTTGATGTGTTTGATTCTAGCATTGTGCAGGTTCATCGAGAGGAACCCGAAGAAGTTCCTTTATTTCATGTTCTCTATCCACTTCCGAGTGTAGAAAGGACTAAGTGTGGAGGAAACTTTCAAGCTATAAAAATTTAATTATTCATATATTATGCTAATCATTGTATGAAGTTGTTACTAGAATTGCAGATTATTTTCTGGGCAGACTACCAGATTTTCAGATTGTTGGTATATGGACGATAACAAGAGAGTCGGGCTGACGACTTTAAACCAAGCGCTAAATGGGAGGCAACCCATAGGTTTTGTATCTTAATCCCTTTTATTTTTTGTTTTTATTGTTTTCATATCATATTGCATCCCCATGTTTAATTTCATTGAGTCCGGAATCTATCTTAGAAGAGAATTATGACGAATACCTTTCCCTCAGAAAAATTCAGACTGCGCGTAGTTCAGTCCATAGACAATAACTGTCAGACTGTTTATCTAAACACTGTGACCTTTTGATACTTTGTAGAAAACACGTAGATGAACAACTTTTATGAAATGGAGTTTTTCCAAATTCCTTACCAATTTGTACAGTTTTTGCATTTTATCTTCTGTTACGTCAGAATTCAGAATTTTCGGTTTTACACATTGAGGACAATGTGAAGTTTAAGTGTGGGGGAGTCTTTTGCATATAGAGTTTTTAGACTTTTTGAGTCAAATTTTCAAACTTTTTGTATATATTTGAATAAAAACTCCAACTTGTAGAGATTTTAGAGTCACTAGCATACTTCTAGGTATGTTTACATAGAGAACTCTGACCGACATAACTGAAGTTGGAAGTGTTAGGGAACTACGTTCGGATTTCTTGCTTGTTAGAGTGTTAAATAATGGATTCAATCATGCCGGTGATGCAAATTAGGAGCAGGGAGAAATGCATTATTAGAGTTGCTGATTAATCATTAGTGGAGACTACCTATTTTCAAATCAACAGAGGCACCAGACCAAATTTTCTTTGTAGCTGACTAAAGAGCTTTCTTTTGAGTGTGTGTCGCCGTACGTTAATTCCGGGTAGAATGGTGAGCTACCAAACCTTCCACCAATAGAAGCACTATTTTTGATCTCTTGAGTGCTAATTTTGTCAATCATGAGGGTGACGTCTATCGATGAAAACCACATTCTTGTAGTTTGATTTGTAGTTAGCACCATTCTCTCGCCAACAACAGATCCATAGAAACACCATCATCATCAACAAGGGAGCGACATCAAAATCTACAAGGAAAAGTTGAAGACGTTTGAGGTTTACAAGTAACAATATGAGTAAGAGCGAAATTTCATATCCAAGTAAAGCAACATACAATGAGCAGATTTTTATATATATGTTGAAGACTTACTCATAAATGGAGGAATTCCATATCCAAGTTGAAGACTTATTTACAAGAGCGAAGAAAATCAAAAGATGAGAGTTATTGAAGTTTAGGATACAAAGACAATACAAGTTGTGAAGATCAAAGTGGTAAACTACTTCTTTTATGGCCATGTTAATTTTAATTTGGTTATTATTTTTGTAGTTGCAATCTTTTTTTTTAAAAAAAAAAAAAAAAAAAAAAAAAAGAGAAAATACAAAAAGATTTGCATTAGGTTGTTATTTGTTCAATAAGGCCATAGGGAAGAAAAATTTATAAGGATGTTTCAAGCAACAAGGAAATCAAAGAGAAAAGAGTTACAAATTGTCAAAATTCTACGAAGTTCAAGAGTTTATCATCAATAGTTGAAGACCGAGAAGATGAGCCGAAGGAAGACGTTTCTATTGGATGCTGTGAGAGTAGTGCTATCATCATTGCAATCGGATGTCAAGGTGGTAAGTACTCACATCCTTGCTATAGTGGTTGATTTCCTTTCTTAGAGATCATCAGAAAATAATTTTTATTTCCCACGATCTTGTGGGGTCTCCAGGATTATTTCGGAAGGTTTCCTTCCCACCATTCAACGTGTGTAGGATTTCTCTCTTCATTCCTACCTGCACACATGTGAGACCCATAAAAAAGCCGTCTTTTTGAGTGCAATTATCATAAAATCCTTTTAAGTGAGGCAGAAGTCGAGGCGAAATGCTTATTGATCGCTCTCAAACACGCATTCTCTCATTATGGTGTGGTTATTTCTCACTAAACATTTAAGAATGAGAATATGTTCTTTGGTATTTCTAACTTCTTATTACTAGCATGCAGAAATTCTATGTCCTCATACCTCTTTGGATGCTTGGGAAGATGGAACGCTTTGAAGTTGGAGTAGGTTTTGTGGGTATACCTCTCGTAAGCCCTCACGAGACTATAACTCGTCCACTAGGGACACCTAGGGGTTTAAAGGTGTTTATGGGTGAAAACTACTCCTGCAGAATTTGGTAATTTGGGGTGTGGATGAGGAATGAATTTAAACCTTAAACAAAGGCACTGCGCGGTGAGTGCTTGTAGATTCGAGAGATCAATCTGTGCAAGTCCGGCCTAAACCAAGAAATGGCCGTTCTAGACTTGTTTCGGTCACAAAGTGAAGGAGATGGGGTTGATCTTAGGGAGGGAAGCGAAGAAGGTGTTGAGATTATGAAGGTGTTGGCTTGCTTATGACTTGTAATAGAAAGGTGAGCAGGCTTGTGATTGATGTAAGCAAGCTCTGGGTGTTTGAATACGTTTTGTATTAACACTTGGTTTTCTGTCTCGTCTGGACTTGTGTTGTTGTTTGAAATAGGGCGGAGAACCTATTTATACAAGTCATTGAGCCTTATTCACGTCTCTCGTGGGAAGTGGAGGAAGTGGAGTGATGGAGTAGTGGAGTTGTGCGTCGGTGCCACACGACCAGTCTTGCCCACTTCTCCTGTTCATCTCTAACCGTCCATGACTTCGACACGTTCTTGTGATGGCGCGTTGCACGCACGTAAACCGCCGAGACCAATACCCCGATATGTATCCCCCGATTTGTGACATGATTGATGTCTGGAATGTGTGGATCGTGGATCCACGAAAGATAGCATGTAATCTTTCGAATTGAATAACTGCGTTATTCTGTAAGTCGATACTTGTGAAGTACCGTGTGTATTTTATGCAGGTATTGCATCATGGTGTGGTAAAGTGATGGGTAATGACGCCTCACTAACCAAATAACTCCTGACCAGGGTTGTATAACCAAGCTGGTGAAGTTGGACGGATGAGATGATCTTTGAGACACTCATCCGGCGACCGTTAATGAATATTAGGGTTTTTTGAAGAGGTGCGCAAGCATTACTCTTGACTTGGTCGAAACCGAGCATGGAAAGGGATTTGGAGAGGACCGACCGGGCATGTGTGTAGACAGCATGCCGGTGTGCACGTCCATACCTCACTGTCCCATGAAGGCGCGATCTAGGCCACTCAATTTGACCGGTAAAGTCGAGTGGTTGAGATCGGTTGCTTGCAGAAATCCATTGCCGCAAAGGAGTTGGAAACCGCGTGACATCCCTAGTTTGGGCACGCATTTCAAGACGACCCATCTTGGTCGGTCTTGGTCGATCATACCAGCGTGTAGATGGTAGGCTGGTGTTCACACCTATACCTGATTATCCCATGAAAACGTGATCCGAGCCATCCAAATCGTCCGGCGAAGTTGAGTGGTCGAGATCAGTTTGTGGTTTGGGAGGCGTGGCCATGCTAGTTTGGACGCACGTTTTGGATTAACCAGGCATGATATGCCTTGGCCGAACACATGAGGAGGTAGATGGGCTCACGGTGGTCATGCTGGTATGACCGGCCCTTGCTTAATCTAATCTGTGACCCTCCATTCGTGCCGGAGAAGATGGACGCGCGTGATGGCTTGGAACCCTAATTTTGGCTTTCAAAAGCCGTGCGCCATCTCTTGTTTGGGTGACAATTTTGTCACGACCAACCATGGTTGGTTTTGACCGATTGGTCAAATGTGTAGGCGGGCCCATGGTGATCGTGTTGACATGCCCTGGGCCCTTTTAGTCTACATCTACACCCTCCATCTATACCTGCGAATATGGATGGTTGAGACTGTTTTGCGACACATGTAATATGCCGCAAACCCTAATTTATGGTTTTCCGTCCATAATGCTTGGTATGAACGGTTTCTTGGCAAGCTAGGCCAATGACCGACCATGCGGGGTTGGCCGTGGGTATTCCATACCTGCTTGGGGGTGATGTAATTGATCTGGGGTCATCCAATCATGCTTATGGAGTTGGATGATGCGATCGAATCATATCCGGATCGATACGGTCGGTCCGGATGCTCAATCGGGCTAGTATAACACACCGAGAGGGGCTCAATCGGGCTAGTATAACACACCGAGAGTCGGCACATGCACGGGTATTTCGTACATGGTTTCATTATAGTGCTTGGAGGTTCGTGTTACTCGTAAGATTAACACTCGTCGTCATGCCACACCGATAATGAGTACTTTGGAAATACAAGGCCGATATGAAATTCACGGGGAAGGGATTGTTGCTACATGCTCCAACCTGGAGGAATTTCATGTATTCACAGAATGGGATTGTTGCTACATGATCCATTCTTGGTGAATTAAGTGAGGGAGTATCCAACACTTATAAATGGCTTTATCTTTTACAAGATGTCAGCGCATGATTTTTTCTGGTTTTTACAAATTTAACCTTAAACGAAAATCCACCATCAACATTAAGTCCCCTGCCTAGCACATAATGGTTATACTATTGTGTGGTAGGCATGAGATGATAACATACATATATACTGAAATGACCAGGCTAAAGTAGATACATATTTACCGGATAGTCAGGCGTTGCCCTGGAACTGGTTGGTTCTGATTAAGGATGCGAAGGAAACAGGACTTGATCTGGTGAGTCGCTTTGGTTCCTCTTGTACATATCTGAGCTCGGCCGCTTCTTCAGGTGTACTTCTTTCATCATACACGGCTTTCCTCAGGTATATCTGATAAGCCTCGTCGATTGTTATCCCGAATAAGCATCCTTCATAGGTGGCAAGTAAAGAATTCTTTTCCTTCTGGGATTCTGTCGACTTGTGAGATTATAAAGAATCATCTCACGTGGCCGTTTATTCTATATCTCAGGTACTGCTATGATTTTATGATTAACTGATCGATGGATTTGATGATCTCTTTTTTTTTTTTTGTGCTCATAACCTCCTCTCCTTTGCAGTTTATCATGGAAGCGGTGGACGCTCATTCTGTTGCTTCCCCAGAAAGAAGTTTTGAAGTTGACAAGCCCGAAAACCATGCGCACGAAGAAGTAATGGCTAAGATCGATCTTCCACTTCGCGAAGTCGGTCGTGCTATACAGGGGATGTCTATCTCCCAACTTCGTATTGCCGAGAGGACGTATCTCGTGCACTTTTCATTTTGCGATTGACATGGAGGAGCGGTGGAGGCGCGAGGAAACGCTGCGAGACACTAGTAAGCGCAAGGGCGAGAGAGATTTGCAGTGCGGTTGAAGAGGCGGAGAGTTGAGCATAAACGACCTCCGAATGAAGACAAGTGTGATTACCCGATCCAGGACGACGTGATAATTCTTGATTCTGATACAGACGAGCCTGAACATGTGAAAGCAATTTGCGCGGCCCCTGGTGTTGCTATGCCCTTTGATGCTCCCGCTGATGATGTTGGGATGGAGTGCGCTGCTGCTGCGGAGATGTCTGATGAAGAAGCTGAGGTAGATCCGAAGGGAGGTGCATCAACAGGTGATGGAGCAGACGGTGATGTGAGCGAGGCTAATCCTCTTGGCGACTAGAACCTCTTTTCTTCCTTTTTCCCTTTCCAAGTATATCCCGTACATTTGAATATCTTCCTTGTACTCAGTGGCAGCCGAGTTCAAGGCTTTCTTCCACTTGATTGTTTGAATAAAGATTTTCTTTTTTATAATCCTTTGTCAAGACTGCAACCGAACCTTCTCAGGCGCAAGGGTGCGCCTTCACACGTAATCCTTAGTGATAAAAGAAGTAATACTATAATGGAATATCCACGGACCTGTGCTCCTGATGCAAGATCTTCTTGGCTTTGTGGGGCGAGATGGCTCAAATCATTTTCCTTTTGTGCACACGTTCTATTTCTTTCTTCCCATGAGATGCTTGTTTAGGATTTCCTTTCTTGCTTAGTGTGTTGATTTAGGCCGACTCAGGGCTTTGTCTTTTTAGGGGTAGAGAGGTTCTCAGATGGAAATAATACTTCAATTAAATTGAGAATTGAAAATTGGAACCCTAATTGTGAATGCAAGTATTGCAATCATTTTTGGAGGAATTACAAGTATGACATGAAATTGTAAAAAGGAAACACGCTGGAAAAATAGCACAGTGTTTTAAAGAGTGGAGGATGCTGGAAAGTGGTAGCACAGTATCTTAAGTTCGGTAGGGTTTGAGCCATCGTGAGTGAATTGTTATGCCCTCTAGTTTATCAGCGTTGATGAGTTTGCAAGAGCCGCCTAGGATAACATCTCGCTACAGTGCACGGTTCATCTTCTCTTTCGGTAGGCAAGTCGGGTGGAGTGGTCATCTTCACCGTCACGCTCCCAACATTGAACGTAGTCGCCTTCGTCACTGGTCTCCAATTCCAAACGGGTTTGGTCGTGCGAGATACTTGGACCTTGGCCTCATCGTCTTTGACCAAAACAGATTCCACGCTCCTGATAAAACGCTTGAAAGGGCCGGCCTCCCATTCACATCTCTTAGCCGGGGTTGGTTTGTTGATTGGAGCCAGTCCCCAGGACTTATCAGAATGAGGGGCGGTAGGTTGCAAAGAGAGTTGTGTGGTGAGACTTACTTGACATCGGGACCTTTCAATGTATGCCGACAAGCTCTCCCCGGGAAGTTGTGTCACATCGGCACGTTGCTGGTACGGTAGCAAACAATCATCAGGAGGTCCATAAGGCGTGTTGGAGATTCTTTCAGGTACCGAAACCGGTAGAGGACAGACTTCCAGTATGGCTTTGTTGTCCTGCATCCAAGAGCGCCCTAGGATCATGTCGTAGTTGGGATGATCTTTGACTATGTAGAACTTTGCTTGCGTCGAGGCATCACCCAATTTGACTTCAAGATCAATGTATCCATATGCATCTCTAAGCTCTCCTGCTGAATCTTTAACTACAGTTGGGTGATGAGTAGCTTCCTGCTTCGAAATCTTTGCCGCTCTCAAGGTCTTGACAGTAATGATGTTAAATTCGGAAGTATCAATTAACACGCTATCGAATTCAACGTTTCTCAAACGAGCGACGGTTAGGAGTCCCCAGTTTCCATTGCTCATGTCTTTTAGGAAAGACTGGGGTTCCTGGATCGCACTTTTGGATGCAAACGCCTACCTGACACAACGTGGTTGAGGGCCGCAAATATGTATTGACGCTGTCCTTTGGAGAAGTACAAGATTTCACATATGTGCTCCATCATAGATTGCACGGTCTTGCGAACAGAATCCCCAGAAATCATGCAGTTCCTGACAGGTAGAGGGTCTCTATGAACACCTTCGTTTCCAAGCTGGAATTCCCCTGTCTCTACCTTTTACCTGAATATTTGTTTCAACCTATTACAATCTTTGGTTGGATGATGGACGAACCTGTGGTAGCAACAATATCTGGGATCTGCCATTTCTTCCTCGGTCGGAGGACGCCTGATAGGGGGCAGCTTTACGACGTCGTCTTGGATCCACGCTTCCAAGAGCTCTATCACTTCATTCATGGGAAAAGGAAAACCTGTGTCTTTAGTGTTTTGTGCAGGAGTTTTGTTTGTTCCTTTTCGAGACGAAGTCTTGTGTGCCGGGGATGCTCGCTTGGTTTGTTGTTCCGTTATCGAAGCTTTCCTTTTTTCTCCTCCTCCTACTACACTCACAGAAGGACCAGTGTTGTATTGTTTGTTCGTGAGACGCCTGCTTCCTCTACTTTCACGCAACTCTTCACTTCGAACAACTCTGGTTCTTTCTAGTAGTGCGGTGCGATTGTTCCGAACGTTTTGCAGGCTTCATGGAGTTCGAGAACGTTTGAAAGCCAGATTCTCTAACAGAGCGCGGTATATGGGTATCATCCCATTGATACACAATTCCACCAATTGTCGTTCGGTGACGTTCGGGTCGTGACAATCTAGCGCTTGGGTTCTGAACCTTTTAACGAAATCGTTGGGATGTTCGTTGTTCCGCTGGAGAATTCTTCCCAGATCTGAAAACGTGATTTTTTCAGACACGAAGAAATACTTCTGTAGAAGGCACCGACCATCTCGCTCCAATTGGATATCTTTGTTAGGCGCAATGTTGTTGTACCTGTGTATGCCCTCCCGTAAGTGATTTCGAGAATTCTTTTAGGCGTAGAACATGATTGTATTCATGTTCCCCCAAGGATTCCAAGAATCGAGAAACATGTTCACGAGCATTACCAGTACCGTCGTAGAGGGAGAACTGGGGAGAGGTGTATCCTCTTGGAAGAGGGATTCGTTGCATATCTTGAGGGTATGGAGGTTGGTGTTGGTGTGCATCCGTCAGATTTCCTTTGCCTTGGCTTTGAAGGAGTCGTTCTAGATCCTCACGTGTGATGAAGTTGGGTGGCTGGTCCCTTTCTCTTGAACATTCAGGAGCAACACGAGCTTCTTCACTCATGTGGGTCCGAGTGGAAACGCCTGCTCCGGGTGAATTGAAGGCATCTCTTGTTGGCTCCAAATATTGACGTGAATCTTGCGGCAATCGTTCAGTCAAGGTCTTGAGGAAAGTGAGTACCTCCTTCTGAGTTGCGGCCATATCTGTTTGAGTCTTAGCAAGAACTTCCTGTTTCTCCATAAAGTCTGCAATAGTAATAGACGGTGGACCTCCTCTTGTGCCTCCGGCTCCTCGTCCTGATGAGGGAGTGAAAGTTGTTGCTCTGGTGACTACTGGAGGCGTTACACTTGAGGAGATGCCGGGATTTGCGGCTGCTCTGGCTCTGGTAATGGGAGGCGTTACACCCACTGGGATGTCTCCTGCTCCGCTAGTGTTGGTGATAGAGGTAACGGCTCCTCGAGATGTGTTGGCTATGGTAGCTCCACTGACAGGTACATCAACACCGGGAGTGTTATCTACACTAGCTCCGTCCGAATTGATTGCTGATCCAGACCTGAGTTCCACCATCTTGAAACGAATTGTTGATCGAATTGGTTCTAAGATCTACCCTTTTTTGAAATTGATGAAATTGAATCGGATTTCGAAGAAATTGACTTTACAACCGAGAGATTAATCTCCCACCGTGGTCGCCAATTGTTTATGGGTGAAAACTACTCCCGTGAGAATTTGGTAATTTGGGGTGTGGATGAGGAATGAATTTAAACCTTAAACAAATGCACTGCGCGGTGAGTGCTTGTAGATTCGAGAGATCAGTGTGCAAGTCCGGCCTAAACCAAGAAATGGCCGTTCCAGACTTGTTTCGGTCACAAAGTGAAGGAGATGGGGTTGATCTTAGGGAGGGAAGCGAAGAAGGTGTTGAGATTGTGAAGGTGTTGGCTTGCTTATGACTTGTAATGTAAAGGTGAGCAGGCTTGTGATTGATGCAAGCAAGCTCGGGTGTTTGAATACGTTTTGTATTAACACTTGGTTTTCTCGTCTCGTCCGGACTTGTGTTGTTGTTTGAAATAGGCGGAGAACCTATTTATACAAGTCATTGAGCCTTATTCACGTCTCTCGTGGGAAGTGGAGTGATGGAGTAGTGGAGTTGTGCGTCGGTGCAACACGACCAGTCTTGCCCACTTCTCCTGTTCATCTCTAACCGTCCATGACTTCCGACACGTTCTTGTGATGGCGCGTTGCACGCCGTAAACCGCTGAGACCAATACCCCAATATGTATCCCCGTTTGTGACATGATTGATGTCCGGAATGTGTGGATCGTGGATCCACGAAAGATAGCATGTAATGCTTGAATTGAATAACTGTGTTATTCGGTAAGTCGATACTTGTGAAGTACCGTGTGTATTTTATGCAGTGCTTCGCATCATGGTGTGGTAAAGTGATGGGTAATGACGCCCTCACTAACCAAATAACTCCCGACCGGGGTTGTATAACCAAGCTCGGTGAAGTTGGACGGATGAGATGATCTTTGAGACACTCATCTGCGACCATTAATGAATATTAGGGTTTTTTGAAGAGGTGCGCAAGCATTACTCTTCAGCTTGGCCGAAACCGAGCATGGAAAGGGATTTGGAGAGGACCGACCGCGCATGTGTGTAGACAGCATGCCGGTGTGCACGTCCATACCTCACTGTCCCATGAAGGCGCGATCTAGGCCATTCAATTTGACCCAGTAAAGTCGAGTGGTTGAGATCGGTTTTGCGGCGAAATCCATTGCCGCAAAGGAGTTGGAAACCGCGTGACATCCCTAGTTTGGGCACGCGTTTCAAGACGACCCATCTTGGTCGGTCTTGGTCGATCATACCAGCGTGTAGATGGTAGGCTGGTGTTCACACCTATACCTGATTATCCCATGAAAACGTGATCCGAGCCATCCAAATCGTCCGGCGAAGTTGAGTGGTCGAGATGGGTTGTGGTTTGGGAGGCGTGGCCATGCTAGTTTGGACGCACGTTTTGGATTAACCAGGCATGATATGCCTTGGCCGAACACATGAGGAGGTAGATGGGCCCATGGTGGTCATCTTTGGTATGACCGGCCCTTGCTTAAACTAACTCGTGACCCTCCATTCGTGCCGGAGAAGATGGACGCGCGTGATGGCTTGAAACCCTAATTTTGGCTTTCAAAAGCCGTGCGCCATCTCTTGTTTGGGTGAAAATTTTGTCACGACCAACCATGGTTGGTTTTGACCGATTAGTCAAATGTGTAGGCGGGCCCATGGTAATCGTGTTGACATGCTCTGGGCCATTTGAGTCTACATCTACACCCTCCATCTATACCTGCGAAGATGGATGGTTGAGACTGTTTTGCGACACATGTAATATGCCGCAAACCCTAATTTATGGTTTTCCGTCCATAATGCTTGGTATGAACGGTTTCTTGGCAAGCTAGGCCAATGACCGACCATGCGGGGTCGGCCGTGGGTATTCCATACCTGCTTGGGGGTGATGGAATTGATCTGGGGTCATCCAATCATGCTTATGGAGTTGGATGATGCGATCGGATCATATCCTGACCGATACGGTCAGTCCGGATGCTCAATCGGGCTAGTATAACACACCGAGAGGGTCTCAATCGGGCTAGTATAACACACCGAGAGTCGCCTGTACGGGTATTTCGTACATGGTTTCATTATAGTGCTTGGAGGTTCGTGTTACTCGTAAGAGTAACACTCGGTCGTCATGCCACACCGATAATGAGTACTCGGAAATACAAGGCCGATATGAAATTCACAGGAAGGGATTGTTGCTACATGCTCCAACCTGAAGGAATTTCATGTATTCACAGAATGGGATTGTTGCTACATGCTCCATTCTTGGTGAATTAAGTGAGGGAGTATCCAACACTTATAAATGGCTTTATCTTTTACAAGATGTCAGCGCATGATTTTTTCTGGTTTTTTACAAATTTAACCTTAAACGAAAATCCACCATCAACAATAGGCCTATTGCACATGCTAAGTGCAACCGTAACCTCGACAACATGGAGTTGTTGTATTTGTTTAGGGTAGTTTGCTCGAGGACTAGCAAAAGCCAAGTGTGGGGGAATTTGATAAGTGCTTAATTTACATGTTTAGAGTGTCAATTCCGCACTGGTTTTAGTTATATTTCTTGCATATTACCTTGTATTATGATTGTTTTCTAGTTTATGTCTTATTTTAGGTTGATCATCCGAAAAGAAGTGGAAATAACTACAAAAATGAAGTTCACACGTGGAGAAGGGCCAAATACCCGGTGGAACTCGTGCAAATGGAGGATTTCTATTCATCATCTTGAAGAGGACGAGAAGACGAAGTCAATGGCGAAAGAACGAAGTCATTCTGAGTTCGTATGAAGAAGTTATGAGCAAAACAAGAACTTAGAAGATTAAAGGGCAAAATGGTCATTTTATCGGGCAAGTGTGATTGGCACCCCCGCTGTACGTTAAGGAGTAGGCTTGGGTCTAGGTTGCCGCATGGTGGAGATGATGGAGCTCGAGTCCGAGGCTTGGGTCTGCATTGAGGCTTGGATAAACAATGAATTATTTTGTACGATTCTGTGGAGGTTGGATAATCTTTGAAAACTTGACCGAGAAATCAGTTGAAGATGCTGAGGTACGATGAATATGGAGATTTTCGAGCAAGAACAAGATATCGAGAACAGTTTGCTACAACTAGTATTACCCGAGTTTGATGTATACTAAGTCCTAAAGGAAGACACACTGGTTCAGTTGGATTCCACTAGATTCCTAGCCAATCAGAAGCCGTCATCACTTTGTAAGGGTACTTCATAAAACACTGGATCGATGCACTTGCACTCTACCACGTCAAGTCTACAATTTGAGATAAAGATTTCCAAGTCGGTGAAGCATCTAGATCCTTTTCCAATACGAATTTTTGGGATCTGAGTACCAGCCGATGCCTATATAAAGCAGCTGATCAGAGGAGAGTTTACAACTTTTGGTAGAGAGAGAAAAATACAAAGAGAGGAGAGGAAAGGTTCTTAATCCATATCTTAGGGTTTACCCCTTTAGGGGGAAACCAAACTATTTTCTTCTTCTTTCTTCTTATATTTTGTGGGTTTTAGTAAATCCATGTGTAACTAATTTCCATTGATTGAGGATGAATTCAATGTTCTAACGTGAAGCTTTATTAGTTATATAAATCTATTCGAAGTTTTATCATCTCATCGATTGTCTTTTCTATAATTAGGGTTTATGATTGATTTCTAGATTGTTCAAGTGTACAATTGGATTATTCTATTGATCATTCTATTTCTAGTAGAGAGTTGGAGCGATCCGTAATTGTCGTGCATCTCCTACACATGTAGAGAACGTGAGACCTTGCAGAGGGATTCTGTGAAGCAATCATGTGTGAAGACAACACCGAGAAGTGAACCGAGCGTCATCGAGTTTAAGCTGCTGGGATCAAACCTAAATTCACAAAGCCTAAAACGTTCGATTGAGTTACAACTTGTAAGCGTACCTCAAGGAGGCTCAGTTGGATAGAATCCGGTGGCTAAGCGTACTTGTTATCCGGTGATACGAGGAGTTTTGGGGATAGCTAAGCGTACCTGCAATCCTACGGTTGGTGATGAATGGTTCTAATGAAGATAGATAAGTATACTAATCCAGTTATCGCTTGGTAACGGCGAAGGATTCCTTGATCATCTCTTTGTTTTATTTGTTATTCTTTTTATTTCACTTCAAAACAATCCCCCTTTGTGTTTATCTTATTTTGCTGAACTAAATAACCTATCAACTATATAGCTGTGGGAACGATCCTTACTACCGCTATATTATTTATTTAATTAGTGGAAATATCTTGATTAATTTGTTGCACTTACGACACGCATCACCAAACCAGTTTATGAGTTAGGGTTGACGGGTTAGTTAATGAGATGGTTAGGGTTGGTTCGCGGGTTGGCGGTCCAGGTTGGACCAAACTGCAGGTTAGGGCTAGAGCCAGGTTATCTTGTTTTGAATTTTTGGACCACTTATGGTCCGAATTAGCTTTCGGTTCCTTCTGCAAAGTTGTAGGGTTTTTCAAGGGCTTTCCGATGATACCCAATTTAACCCTATTTTGAGCAGTAGATATTATTTTATACCAAAATTACTTAATACCATATTTTGACTTAGCCTATAACTGGAGACTTGTATGAAATTATGTTATAAACCTTGTATGAACTTTTTGGCTAAAGTTTTAGAGTGCTTGTGTGATTAACAGTTTGTCTTTATTAATAACGATCGACTCAAAGGATGAACCAGTGGATGGAGGAATTCAAGGTAGGAGTAACTTGTCATCAAATCAGGTGGGAACTCTATAACCTTCTTGTAATCATTGAGTTTACCTTATCTGCGAGCATGATGAGCTCTTATTTTCGCTGAACATGATGTTTGTAATTGAATGAGTATGTTGTGTGATATGCATTATGTGGTTCCCTGCGAGGAGTGTCTGTGATTCCCCATAGTTTCTTGATAGGTTTTAGAAGGGCGGTAACTCATCCGTATGCAATATTACTTAGAAGGGCGGTAACTCATCCGTTTGCAATATAACTTACTTTATCGCTTATTAAGATAGAAGGACGACAACTCATCCGTATGCAATATTACTTTAGAAGGGAGGTAACTCATCCGTTTCGATAGTATATATAATATTTTATTTGAGGAATTCACTCATATGCATATTATACTTGATTGTTCAGTCTTGGTAGTATGACTGGGTTACTATGGCCTTAACTTAGGAAGAAATTCTAGGTTCATAACTGGAGATGGTCATTATTTGGAGACTTCGGTCTACGAATAATGATTGGGCCTTTTGTGAACATGTTATGCGGGTTCAGATCATAGTAATCAAAACCTTATTATATTCTAAACTTAGATGGTGGAATTGGGTTTTATGAGGTGTACACATTCCACGATAATATCTTACTGTACCTGGATTCATGCTATCATTTGAGACTGGAGTTATTCCTAGCATATTCTTCTCCATTGAGCGAGACGAAGTTAGGATAACATATGTTTATGTTGTTTAATCCAATTCTCATAGATCCATCCAGTGGTGGATATTTCCAAGATGGACGCAATATCTGGGGAAAAGAGTTGAGAAGATTAAGGCTCAACTTGCGGGGTGGAAGGGGAGGCTGTTATCTTTTCATGATTGTATTGTGCTTGTAAAGTCTGTTATAGCAAGCTATTCGATTCATAACATGGCTGTCTATAAATGGCCAAAAAAATTCATTTTGCAATGTGAGAAAGCAATAATGAGTTTCATTTGGTCTGGTGATTCCAATATTAGTCGGGCTGTGGTGGTGGCGTATGATAAAGTTTGTTGTCCTTTTGTGGAGGGAGGACTTGGCTTAACTCGTATGGCTACTATGAACAAGGCTCTTCTTATGAAGTTGTGGTGGAAGATTAGAAATTCTAAGAAGAAGTGGGCTGGTTTTCTTAGAACTAAATTCTTTGGTAGGAATGGTTGCATAAAAACTAGTGGAGTTAAATCCTCAATTCTGCCTGGGATTCGGTGGGTTTACAAGCTTGTGTAAAACAACACAAAAGTCTTGCTTGGTGATGGTAGGACCACTTCCCTTTATTTTGATATTTGGTGCACTGATGTGTGTCTTGCAGACATTCTAAATGACCAAAGCCTGGATAGAAACATTCTGGTAAGTGATCTTTGGAATGGTGAGCATTGGACGTTCAATGACGCACAGTTGGAGCACTTTGCAGCTGTTGGAGTAAATATTGCACACCTGCCTACGCCATAAGAATGGGAAGATAGTAGAGTTTGGATGCCATACCTTAAAGGAGTCTTCAGCGTCAGTTCAGCCAAAGAGATTGTACGCCAGAATTACCCAATTATGGAGGGAATGTCGTTGATTTGGAGGAAAGAAATTCATCCAGTTTTAGCAGCCCAGAACTGGAAATTTATGCGTGGAGTCTGTGCTACTTATGATCTGCTGAAGGCAAGGTTCAAAATCCCGCTAGCTAGCAGGTGCTGCCTTTGTGGAATTGCTGAAGAAACGCTGGAGCATGTGCTGTTCAGCTGCAGTTTTGCAGCTCGTGCTTGGACCTGGATCTCTCAACTCTTTGGTTTAACCCATAACATCAATCTTGTTATTTCTTATAAGGCAGCCAAAGGCAGAAGTCAGATGGTGCCGGACTTATGGTTGCTTGCAAATCTTGTTATTAAAACTGAGTTGTGGGCGTTGAGAAACAAGGGTGTCTGTGAACAAAAGAAGCCGAACTGGAACATGTTTTTCAAGCGGGTTTTGAAACTGATTCAAGACTATTCGGTGCGGCTAAAAGGTTACATGAAGAACTCAGCTGAAGATGTTATTATCTTGAATTACTTCCGTTTGCAGCATAGGAGTGTGAAGTTGCAGCAACCGATTGAATGCTTTTGGCATCCACCTGAAAGTAATGAAATCTTGTTATGTTGTGATTGTGCGGCGAGAGGAAATCCGGGAAGAGCTGGGGCAGGTGTAATAGCTAGAGATTATTCTTGTAATATTATTGGTGCTATGTCTATTGGCTTGGGTATTACTACTAATTATCTGGCAGAATTATTTGGAATCATTATTGGAATGGAATGGGCCACAAGGTGGGGAGTTAGGCGTGTTTGCATTCGGTCAGACTCTTCTAGTGTGGTGGAGGCTTTTAATAATTCTAAATTGCCTTGGTTTGCAAGAAGAAGGTGGTTAGAAGTTAGTAGAAATTATGATTCTATAAAATTTATTCACACGTACAGGGAGGCAAATTTTACAGCGGACAATATGGATAAGAGAGGTTGCTATCTTGATAATGAAGTTGGAATACACTATGATGGAAGACCTATTTTTTTAATTAAGGCTGAATTTCCAAATGTTGCTTATTATCGTTTTAAATAATATACAAGTTTTTGGGGTTGCTGTGACCTCTTTTCTTGTAAACTATTCTTTGTAAATTTTGTTATCTATTAATACAATTTTTGACTTATCAAAAAATAATTGTGTGTTGAAGGTGTTATTTGTCTTTCTTCTATTGTTTTGTCTTAATTTTATTATCTTATAGAATGGTGAAGCATGTTAGTGATTATTTGCAAAGTTATATGTTTCCATTGGGCACCCCTTTGGGATGATGTGCTCACTCGTTCCCACTTCAGTTTTAGTAATCAGAAGAAATGGATCGCGTGAAGATATTTTTTTCGTAGCTTAAAGCTTTTAGCGATGTTAGAGATGTTGTGAAACTCTTATGTATATGTATTCTTTATTTATTCTGTAAAAAAACCCATCATTGTATTCATATCACCAGAGAGATTTTCATTTATTTAATGTAAGAGTGCTTTAGGTTTGTATCGGGTTTAGTTTATGTAATTACGATTCTTAAAATCAGTAATCTAGATTTGATGCTTCAATTAGGTTGTAACCCTATTAGCTAAGCGGCTTATTAGGTTGGGGCGTGATAGATATATTCTTACTTACTAAGTTATTGTTCAACGGGGGATACAACTATTTTTTTTTTTTAAATGTTTTAGTTATATATATTTAGTAACGAATGCATATGTTGCACTCATATTTTAATATTTGATTGTCAAATACATAGGTGACATGGAAAAAGAATGACATACTTCATAACATCCATGATGAGAAAATATGCAAGCGTATGGTCAAGACATGAACTTTAAGAACATGGTGTGCTTACTACAAATCCAAAAATAATTGTTATTGTACAAATTCAATGTGGTCCTCATTCAACTGGTGACAGTTTTAGGAAAACTTCCTCAACCTCGGGTTAGATATATAAGTAGAAATCATAATACAATGGCAGATGTTCTAGAAAAAAAAGTAATGACCGAAAATCTACAACATATGCATGTCAATCCATATATAGCAAAAAGTTTAAAAATAAAATATCCTTAACAATGTTTTCGACAAATACGAAATTGTAAACTTACTGTACTATGTTGCTTGATTAATGATATTTAACCTTTACATAAGAAAAATAAAATATATGGTACTCATTAATAATAATTATTTTTTATTTATCATCATATTCATTGATGTCAATGTAAGTAAAACTCATGCTATAAGAAATATTGTTGAAAAAAATGCAACGTTGAAAAAATCTTAAATACAACGTAATTGAATTCATTCAATTTTGATGTCATAATATCTTAAATACCATAGAGATAGATTACCAAAAGCAAATAACACAGCCTATGTGCAAAAATATTTTGATAGAAAACATACACAATCATGTAGACCAGTATAAGCATAGATTCCATGTTATAAGATCATTTGCACACATATAAAGGATCTCAAGGATAACCGGAGATGTTAAAGCTTAACGTGTAATTAAATTATAAATTGTATCTAAGTAGATGTATGTCAGGTATTGTTTTTGTTTGATCGGTTTGATCGTTAATTTTTATTCTTTTTGATCGGTTTGTTCGCTAAAGAATTTGGTGCTAGCGAGTTTCGAACTCAGGTCTCTGGTATCATCACCCAGTGACTTTACTACTGTACTACAGTGACACCGGCAATGTATGTCAAGTATTGTTTATACAAAGTCCTTTACCGATGAGAACAAGAAAATCCTGCAATATAACTTCATCTACACACAAATAGAGGATCTCAATATAAATTGTGTCTAAGTAAATGTATGAAAGGTATTATTTATTGACGTACAACGTAAAGAAAAAATAAAAATCTATATTGATGAATATGTGTGACAAACAGTGAAACGCGGGGGTGGGGATGAAACCTGGAGTCAACATGTTATTATACTAGAAGAAGAGGCAACCGAGTAACAATAATGTTAATTATATGGCTACTCAGCCAACCAAATTACCGAGGGAATCAATGATTATGGCGAAAACGAGAATATGCCTATTGTAGCTTCCATAAGGATTGCTGAAATTAAAGGTAACTAAGAATAAAAAGGATAAGATAAAAATATTGTTGGAAATACATATACATTGATTTCAGGAATACAATATCTAATTTCAACTGAAGCAACAAGGTTGAAGAAATGATATAGGTTAGCTTTATTCAACTTGAAATTATATAAGAATACATGCACATTAAGATGGGAAAAAGGGGTACAAAGTTATAATTGATGGCGAGACATATACATTGATTTCACAACCAGACCTTAATGAATGAGAAAATAGTTAACAACATGACAAAGCTGGTGGTGCGGCAATACGAAATTGATGAGAGACTTGGCATGGAACGAGATTAGCAACAAGCTATCGCCACCGAAAAAATAAATTTTTCTGGCGCGTGAACCACTTGAAATGATGAAAGATTTATACGTCCCTAAATAAGATCATTCAATATATATAATTGCGAATACATATTGCAAAGTGCAATTATTATATCAGATCCATTTACATCCCTCAGATCCAAATTGGATAAAAAATGCTCAATAAGACAAAAGTTTGAGGAGATCGGGAGATTGCTGCAGTTGCTGCTGGGAATATAACAATAATATGGTGGAAAGTGATGAGATCGACGGATGGAATACCAATAGCTAGATATCAATTTCCTATGAAAGTTTGTATGCAGATGGACGAAAGAAGGGCACAAAGCCTCCATAATGCTGGACTCCACTTGACATCCAATTCTTTTACAGAAGATGAAAATCCAATATATGTTGGTATTTCAAAAAAAAATGAGTGACTCACCCAAACTAAAGATTACTGTTATCAAGAAGAATGAGTTGTCAAATGGGTATACAAAAATAGTGGTGCGTGAATGTACTACCGAGAACTCACCACCTATAGATCGAATGGTTTCTCAGGAATATGGAAATTGGAATGACAAAAAATGGCTACATACACCATCCGTCCCTCCTACCTAGGCGAAGAAGGTATAAATACCCCTTATATTAAAGTTGTTGGGTTTTTATAAATACCAATGTCTTTTCCGGTTCTTAATCTTCACTAACTACCCGTATATAATAAGTAATTAGTTTCAAGATTGGAACTAGGGTGTTTGGAGCTTAATTTTCTTGATGTTCTGGGTTACTTTTATTATATTTTAATATTATGTTTTTCAGAATAAATTCCTATCAATTTATGTTCGTTCATATTTAGTACATTTTATCTTTTACATTTTACCCCGTAAAATGAGAAGCTTCGAAATCATGGTGACTCAAAAATATATAATATTAGTTTTTAAAACTCAAGGTGTTCTTGCAAATTATAAACACCATAGATTTATGAAACTTTTGACAGGTATTAAATGTTGGATATTTTCAATATCTTAGAAAATAAAATGGTTTTCTGTTTTGGTTTGCCGCTATGACGGGGAAGTGTTCTGTGTTGGATAAACACAATGGATGTTAGTTGGAGATGAAGAGACACCTTTAATAGGTGTGATGGTTCATAAAAGACAACCATTCCCAATAGACACCTTATGTGTCTTTTGGAAGTGAAGAGGCATCTCCAATAGGCATGAATATCCCTATAAGTAGTGAAGGTAATCTCCCATTCTTCACAATCAATTCAACTTGTTTTCTCTCTTTCTAAAGCATCATCAGAATTATATTCTAGTGTGTTCTTGATTGGGTCAAGGGGTACAAACCTTGAATCCAATTTTCTGTTGTAGGGCTTTCATTGTATCCTGAAGGCATTATTTCACATACCTTTTGTAATCGCCAATTGATATTGGGAGGGTAGAAATAATCGTCTAAAAGAAATCTTATGAGCCTTGAAAGTTTAGAGTACAACAATTTCTTTTAGTGTTATCATCATCTGTTTTTACCCAAAATTTTCCAACAGTTTTAGACGATTAGTTTCGTGACTATGGAGGATGAAACAGGTTCTAGTATTGTTTGCACTTCTTAAGAACGTTTCCTGGTTGATTTGAAACGAAGGGATACCGACATGGCTGTTGTTATTGGGAGAAGTATTATGTTGTATGTTAACGGGCTATAATTTGGGCTTTATCATACTTCTATATGTCTACAACGTTTATCCTGAAGTTGTGTTTCTTCCATACACGAGATACTTGGGATTAGTTTTTTTTTTTTTGATCGATGCACCGGTAAAATCCAAAATTGAAGTATACTTATCTGAACGAAGAAACAAGAATAGAAAACGAGAGGCGAAAGCTATAAATGTTGGGATTCCTGCGAAGTTGTTTTAAAGATTAATGGAGCATTGATTCTTAATGGTTGCGCTAAGGGAAACTCCCATGGAATCAGATTGGCCGGACTGTGAAAACTTGGTTTTCATTGGTGATGTAAGAATGTCGTATCACTGTGTTGTGAAAGGATATACTGTTTGACCAAAGTCCAAAATGGAATCTGTTTAGTGGTACTGATGAGATACAGCAAGTCTCTTCAAGAGACACGTCCCTCTGTTCGGCTGGCTTCTAAAATTGGGGACATTTATGGCTTCAAAAATTCTTTCCGTTATACATTTGACACGATTAGAAAATTCCTAATCGAGAATCGAGAGAATCACTGGTCTAGCCGTGTGGATATCTTCCCAGTGATTCGTTGACGGGTGGACGACGCACAAACAAAAGAAGGTCAAATCCATATGGGATTTGAAGAATTAGCATGAATATTTGGATTCATGAAATGGTGATCCTTCCAGTGTTCTGGTCGAGATGCGAGCGGCAAGGAAAACGGTTAGTATAACTTGATTTATACATTTATCATAATTTCCTGATATAGTAGTTGTTTTGTGCTTGCAACATGTAATGATGATAAATTAGAATGAAGGATAATTTTTAGTATAGGTGTACATTGTGATCACCATGGCTAAACGAGAGTAACAATATTACTCTAACAGGTTTGAAGAATTTCTTCTTTTAGGAATTATGTGTGAACGGTAAGATTCAATTGGCAATAATTTTGGTGATCTATAATTGAATCTTTAACCAAACCATAAATATAGTGTACACCTAAACTAGGAGATCTGCTTATGCATCATACTAGGAAAGTGTCCGTAAAGTTATGTTTGTAGCATAAGTTTAATCTTGTGTCGTTTTATCCTGCCATTGATTTATCTTGTTTTCACATGAGGGTACCAGGTTCTGTCATTTTAACATGTGCAACTAACTGATCATATGTTTGGCAAATTAGATCGACTTCTATAATATTGTTGTGCCTCTAATGAATCCATGGGATGTGGACTTGGAATTGATTAAATTCTCCTAGAGTTTAATCTTACTTTTTAAAAGTGATTTTATTTGGATCACCGTGGTCGTTCCCTGTGGATTTATGGAACCTTGGGTTTTTCTTGGAATTGCATGCACGAGTATCGTTTAACTGAAGTTACTCTATGAATTTTTCTGAGTCAGAAATGTTCATGTGGGCAATAAATTCGTTCTTAGAATAGAAACGTACAGGCACTTATAAGAAGGGAAAAAGGATCAGGCACATTAGAAATTATGGGTGTGCATTTGATACAAATCAAACAAGTGCTATGCAATTTTTTTTTTAAACAATCGTGTTTCATGACATTGAGTTGCATTTTGGCATTTAAGAGTTGTCGTGAAACGGTGGAGAATTTATGTGAAAATGTCATATAAAATTATCTAATTGCTAGGTTATTTTTTGGTCATAATTGTTGAGATAACAATTGCATGACATGAGCATAGTTCTTGGGATAAGAATTATAGGTTCCATAATATGGAAATTGGCATGTCTTAAATGACATCGAAGGCAAAGTGGAATACCGGTGAATATGTAACGTATTGGAAGATTGGGCGGCCGACCAACTATCCAACGATGAGATGTTACGATATTACCGATGCATAAATAATGAACATTTGCATTACATAATGTAAAATGTTAAATAGACATTGTCTATGTTTTTTGGGTATAAATTTGTAGAGGATTGGGCATGAGTAGAGGAGTTACTCATTGTAATAATGTGCTTGTTAAAATAGCAAGCAAGTTGCCTACAAATTTTATATGCCTCTAGTGTATGCAAGTCTATAATGACTTTCTTGTGAATTAACCGTAAATGTTAATTAGGATCACTAGAGAAGTTACAATTATTTTGTAAAATTAAATAGGAACATTTTTAATAATGTTGTCAAAATTGATTGCATAAATGGATGCAATTAATGAGGAAGAATGGCTTAGAACCTAACTTGTAGATATCCCATTTTTGGAAGAAGCCATCTCAAGCGGTCTTGATTAATTGTGAATTAGGCTATGATCTATAACGTCTCTAACAAAGACTTATAATGAAAGGTCAAGACATACAAGTCTTGTACATTGAACGGTAAGTCAATTACTCAAGAAAGGAGTAATTGCAGTTAGCCATTGAAACGGAGAAAAACTTGGCAGACATATTCATGAAGAGTCTCCCAAAGGAAATGTTTTCAATGAAGTATACAGAAATGGGACTAAGGTCTGTGAAGGAAGGTTGATCTCCCATAGCGTAAAAACCCAACCTATGTTTTGAAAAAGATAAACAAGGTTCAATGTGGTACCAACAAGTTATGGATGTAGATTATGGAGCACTAATATAAAACTTCCCATTTCTAATTAGTGCTTTGGGTTCTAAGAAAATAGGATGGATGTAAATCCTTAATAAGTCTGTGATTAGTAAAAGGTGTATCGCGAAACACCTTCGAGACTTACCTATATGAGTATGGAAATCAGGCTGTTTCCTAAGAGAAGAAGACCGTTCTCTAAAGAAGACTCATGAATCAAGGATATAAGCACATGGCCATTAACGTGCTTGGCTACATAACACATGATTTATGAAATCAATATGTGTGGAGACTCCGGTTTTATCATAAGGGATACTTGGTTCAAGACTGGTTTCACCACAGAATCTCGATAAGGCTTTGAGTTTCTTACACTAAGTGAAGGTTCAAATCCAAAAGATACCTATCATTTATGTGTTGATTTCAACGATGATGCTTAGTCTCAATTTAGCTTGAACTACGTTGGTTTGATCCCACTCGGGTACGTAGGCAGTCACTTGTGTGATGCGGCCACTACGATTTAAAAGTTTTGTTTTATTTTTATTTTCATGTTTTTGGTTATTGAAAATAGGGGAGATTGTTGGATATTTTCAATATCTTAGAAAATAAAATGGTTTTTGTTTTGGTTTGCCGCTATGACGGGGAAGTGTTCGTGTTGGATAAACACAATGGATGTTAGTTGGAGATGAAGAGACACCTTTAATAGGTGTGATGGTTCATAAAAGACAACCATTCCCAATAGACACCTTATGTGTCTTTTGGAAGTGAAGAGGCATCTCCAATAGGCATGAATATACCTATAAGTAGTGAAGGTAATCTCCCATTCTTCACAATCAATTCAACTTGTTTTCTCTCTTTCTAAAGCATCATCAGAATTACATTCTAGTGTGTTCTTGATTGGGTCAAGGGGTACAAACCTTGAATCCAATTTTCTGTTGTAGGGCTTTCATTGTATCTTGAAGGCATTATTTCGCATACCTGTTGTAATCGCCAATTGATATTGGGAGGGTAGAAATAATCGTCTAAAAGAAATCTTATGAGCCTTGAAAGTTTAGAGTACAACAATTTCTTTTAGTGTTATCATCCTTTGTTTTTACCCAAAATTTTCCAACATTAAAAATTAACATATACAACAAAAACCAAACCAAACCGAAAAAAAAAAGAAAAAAAAAAAACAACCCGAATTACAAACTCATACCATTAATCAAACTAATTTTTTAGGATCTTACTATTAGTATTATGTTAATATATCTTACTATCCGTATTATGTTAATATGCAATATAGCGAAGTGTACCTACAACGCGCAAATAAGTATCTTTTAATGTGTTTGGTGTTTATAGATAATCCCTGGAATGATACAAGTTACAAGTTGTATAATTGACTAAATTGTAATCTTTTTTCTGAGTATTTGAATAAATTAACTAAGTTGCAGTCTTTGTTAATATATTGTTACACTCGAAACTAAAAAATAGTGGTGTTTGTCTTTGTAATCAAAGAGTTAAAGAGTGGACAGGATTGAGTCGGGAGGGTAATCCGGCGGCCACTAGCATCCGGATGGAGTTTTGACTTCGACGGCCAGGAAAATTTCAGTATTGTTACGTGGGCGTGTGGCCGCCGTCGGTTATTGTTTGTTTCGTACAAAGATAAAAATACTCGATACAGAACTCTCAAAACTCTCTCTAGAAGAAAAAACCTAGGGCAGAATACAGATTTGTTAGATTAATTTGATTACAATCTTCTCGTTTATTGTCTTTCGCCTTGGATTTAATTTCTGCGGAGGAAGAAGAAGAAATTGAAGCATGAGGAACGTATATGGAGAGAGAACTAGAATCAATTCAGCGAAGGGGGTGAAGAAGCTCAGCTGCATCCTCCGGATGCTTCACGGCCTACCCCAATACCATCAAGGAGAATGTTTGAAACATGAAATTATGAAACGACGACCCCATTGAACTGTATTTCTAATCAATTTATACAATGAAATCCACTAAACAGGAACCAGAGTAAATGTCTGGTTCTTCCCGTTAATTGAAAGTTACTTATTCAACTCTAATTTGTAACAAAATCAGATCCAGGTATTATCTTCTTCTTCTTTGTTTAATTTATCGCCAATTATTTTAGATAATACATACCCTATGGTGCTGATCTAATTTTGCTTTGACAATTCCTAATAAGCTCAGGTCTTTTAGGAAATTGTGTTTATTAAAAATTTGGTCTGTGTTATCTATCTATATTATAAAAGAAGTGTTGTTTGTGTATCTTTACAATTACAACCATCGATTTTGTCATCCCATGGCACGGATCGCTCGGTTATATGTTTTATATAAACTTATATGATTGTCCGTCACATCGTTCATTTCCTAATACGAATATGCTTCCATAAAGTGAAAATTCCAAAAAAAAAAAGAAAAAAAAAAAACAATCGTTGATTTTCCAAATTTGGTTAGGCTTCCATGAAAAAAAAATCATTTCCTTATGCAGAAAATCTTATGTTCCTTATGTGACTCGAATCAACGGTTCCTTATGTGTCTCGGTTTCCTCAAAAGTTTTCATGCTCCAACTATAATAAATGTCCTTTCTGATTTTATTTTCATTATACAACTGTACTTCTTTGCGCTAAGAAAGATTTTGCTTTTCAATTTTATTATCGCTTGGGTTTCGAACGTGTTTCCATAAGATGTCTTCACGATTATAAATCGGAAAAAAAAAACTCACGTCCCTTTGGTTTCCTAATTTCAATCTGTTTCTATAAGATTTCTTAACTATTATATATCACGAAGAAACATAAAAAAAAAAAAAAAAAAAAAAAATCCAGCCTTATGTTTTAGTTTCCTGAATCAGTACCAATTCCGCCAGTCCGAAGAAACGAACACAACCAAGCAACAAAATCATGAATCCTTCTCCAAACATCTCTTTATAAAGTTAATTAGGATCTTGAATTTTTTTCTACGATCCTTATCCTCTCTCTTGCAGAAACCCTAGACTCCTTCTCTGGTCCACTCCATGACTAGAAAGTCCATTAAACATACTTCTGATGAGTATTTGTTGCACAACCGAACGTAAACCGTCTAGGATTAGGATCTGAGAGACGCCCATACCAGTACCTTCTATCCTCGCCTGGCACAGGGATAGGGATAGTTAGAATGCGAATAACATCTGAGAAGAGCTCACCATTGTTTATAGACCGAGTCACCGGATTACTCAAGTAAATACTACATGGTTTAGTTTGCGATACACAATTGGTCGGTGCGGGTTTGCTTACTTTGAGGTGACATGCAACTGACCAGTCTGTACGATGATGATGTGTTCACTCTATCACAAGGAAACCAAGTTACATTTCCGCCGAGATCGATGACCAAACTCTGGAATCCTATAGGTGTTCCTAGATCCATTTGCATTGTAAATTGATTGGTATCTGTATCCAAATGGATAAGGAAAATTATACGGGCATTACAGAAAAAGTGAATGAAGAAAAGAAGAAGCAGCAGTTGAAGAATACAAGAAGAAGCCATATGAGATTTACAAGAAGATCAGCATGTAAAGATTATTGTGAAAATGATGATGATATAACTCGGAATCACTTCCGTCTATATGCACCTCCTAAAGCCCGCTTTTATTAATCTACTCCAGTGCCTTTGGTAGTGTTTAATCAATGCGCACATGAAGTAAACAAACGTCACTTTTCTTAAATTCATTTCAATGTTGTCATTGATGTCTTACACCCCTCAATTTGATTTTGTGATTATATTCCCCATTGGCCTCAAGCTATATCCATTTGAGGGGTTGGAAAAAAATGGTATCGGTGCCAACCAAAGCTTACCGTAGTGGTAATTTGAAGCAAAATTACCACTCATAACTTTGATTGAGATCAACACTTGATTTCAAGTGTACCATCAAACCAATTAAATTGTCGGTTAGGATCAGGGGAACAAATAGTCGTAGGAAATACCATATGGTCCTAGGAATAATATATTAAGATGAGTCTAGTCCAATTGACCCAGTCAATTGTCTGTTTGGTCCTTTTAGTGAAAATAATTTATAGTTTGGTCTTACAAATTATTGTTTGGTCCTAGGCTGATGTCATGGATGATGTAAATGTCGTCATGTAGTGGAAGAAATACCCTTTTGGATAAGGACCATATATATAGTCAATTGGTAAGAGAAAAAAATCATTTCTCAGATTTACATTCTCTCTCCTCTACGGTTTCTTCTCTTCTCTCTGGTTTCTAGGGTTTTTTTTTTGCCTCCACTGATGAAGACGGCAGAGAAGGTTTGAAGATGAAGATGAAGATGAGTTCATCTGCTGCTGTTGTTGTTCGTGAAGATGATTTCATCTACGATTTTTAGGGTTTTTTTTTTCCTGCCGCTGCTGTTGTTCGTCTTGCAGTTAAAGATGAAGACGAAACAATAATTTGCTGCTGCGATGAACACGACGAAGAAGAAATCAACCGCTGTTGTTGTTTTGATTTCAGAGTTCATCATCCTGCTGCTGCTTGATTATAGATCTGAAAATAATTTTTTTTGAAATTCGTTTTTGATAACGAAATCAGTTGTTTGTGTGTAGATTTGTGTGTTTGTTTAAAGACGATGAAGACTTTTAATTAGATTATTTCTTGTTTCTCTGTTTTTGATTACAGATCTGAACTGTTGATGTTGAAGACGATCGGAACCGCTGCTGCTGCGAAGAAGAAATGAATCGTGTTGAGATTAAGATGAAGATCTTGTTTCTTGATGTATAAGATCTTGATTTTGTTGAGTATCTTGAAATCGGTTTCTGTTGCTGCTGGTGTTGAAGACGTCTAAGAAGATGTTGTTGTTGAAGATGAAGATGAAGATGAAGATGTTGATGTTTTTATATGGACTTCATTCCAGAAATGAAGTCTGTTTTTTAGACTTTTTATATGGACTTCATTTCTGGAATGAAGTCTGTTTTTTTCATGTTTTTATATGGACTTCATTTCTGGAATGAAGTCTGTTTTTTTAGGCTTTTTATATGGACTTCATTTCTGGAGCTAAGTCTGTTTTTTCAGGTTTTTATATGGACTTCATTCCAGAAATGAAGTCTGTTTGTATGTGTTTTATATGGACTTCATTTCTGGAATGAAGTCTGTTTTTTTAGGCTTTTTATATGGACTTCGTTCCAGAAATGAAGTCTGTTTTTTTTAGGCTTTTTATATGGACTTCATTCCAGAAATGAAGTATGTTTTTTAGGTTTTATATGGACTTCATTTCTGGAATGAAGTCTGTTTTTTAGGATTTTATATGGACTTCATTTTCTGGAATGAAGTCTGTGTTTTTAGGCTTTTATATGGACTTCATTTCTGTTTATTTATGTTTTTATATGGACTTCATTTTCTGGAATGAACTGCTACAAGAAAATAAGTAAAAATTAACACGGAAGGGTATTTTTGTCTGTTTTATATTTTTAAATAATTATGGACCAAACAGTAAAGGCATTTGACCAAAGAACTAAATAGACATGGGCCCACCTAAAAAAGGACCAAACGATATTTTTCCCATAGTTCTAACAAAACCTTTTGTTGATCTCATATATATATATGACCGTAGTGATATTAGATTTCCTATTGTAATTCAAATTTCCTTAATGCCATATATTAAAAGAATTTAGGGGCCACGGCTATAAGCCCCGACTAATTTGACAGACCTACAAAACATTAAGGCATGCTTTAGAGGCCACGGCCGGGGCTTACAACCCCGACTAATTTGACAGACCAACAAAACAGTAAGGCATGCTTTAGAGGCAACGGCCGGGGATGTAAGCCCCGGCTAATTTGACTCCACCAACAAAACACTAAGGCATCTTTTAGGGGATACATCTAGGGTTGTAGGCCCTGGCTAATTTGACACGACCATAAAACACTAGGGTCGCAGGCCACAACTAACTGATTGGCTCGATGTTAGACAGTTCTAATCAAATCAGTTTTGTTAATGACTAAAATTTTGTGGGAGAGTACTGACCAACCGAACCAAACAACAACAAAAAATCGAAAAAGATTAAGTCCCGGCCGTAGGCCGGGGGATACCTAGTATAATTATAATTAAAAACTGACAGTATTCCTTCATTCCACATATATTATGGTGCTGACCTAATTGCTTTGGCAATTCCTAATAAGCTTAAAGCTCGGGTCTTCCTTGGACTCGCCGTGTAGAATTGATTACAGTGACTCGGTTTTGTCTATATTTAATTTGTGCTCCATGTTTCCGTTTTGTTTGAAGGAAGAAGTTTAGTTTCATTCCGGGTTACAACTTCCCTTAATCGTTTTCTTTAGAAATATTCAATTTTCATAATAAACACTAACTATAATATTGTTGAAGGTAGACGCACGTAATTGTTGAAGGGCATCCATGCCATACCCAATGCATACAATCGAGACTACCTAGCATTCTTGGGAATCCCCTTTCCTCATTCTCCCTTAATATTTGTCTAACATCTTCGTCGGTTGGTTTTCATAAATATGTTGGACCAAAATGATTAATCATTACTTCACAGAACAATGAAAGGTAAGTGTAAGAAGTTGTTTTACCCATACGAATGTACTCATCATTCGCATCCGCTGGAGTGCCATAACCTAGAATCCTTAAAGCCGAAGTAACTTTTTGTTCGGGACTATGACCTCTAATATTCAGTGCATCAAACTGATAATTGAATTGAGGTTCCACTCGACAAAGCTCTTCAATAATCTTTTTCACCAGATGACGAGGCATGCGGAATCGACCTTGAAAATCTCGATCAGAGTACACACAATTGGGAAGAAAACAATCGTGCATGAGCTTCTGATGGTAAAATTCCCTCCTCGATACGTATATCTTCTTGATAATACTTCTTTGGGCTCTGGAACTCTTGGTATTTGACCCGTATGTACAAGCATCAAAGTTTCGATTAGTTTCTCATCTTCAGCTTCCTCTTCGTCAATTTCTTGCAACCTCATACGATAACTTTCTTGTTGTAACCTGAACCTATTCATAATAATATCCCTTTCTTCATTAGATCTCGACATTGTAATGAAGCTTAAAATTGAGAATAAAGGAGTAATATCTTTAGAAGCAGGTGTGATTTTTCTGTCGAGGTAAAATGGCGTATATATAGGAACCATAGGGGGAACTAGCCGTTGCAGAATAACTACTTGGCGATAACCATTGTATCGCCAGCGTTGTTATTTTTATCGGGCGATATTAACAATATCGCTCGATAGAATATCGACCGCTCAGCGGTTTTCCCATAGTGGCACAAATGGTTTGGCATGCCACCTGGCATGCCAAACACCATTTTTTTGGCATGTGCATAGGAATAGGCCTAAGGATTGCAAGTTGGTGTGTCATTTATTCCGTTGCGAGTTTAAGTTTTCTAACTTCATTGGCGATTTTAATAGTCGCTTTCGAAGTGGGATTTTGATTATTAGGTTCCTAACTTTTACTGCAATGGTGATGTGAAGGGAATACTGACGGCTCATGTGGAAAGTGGGAACTGTACAAGGGATTTCAGGTACTTATCTCATACTGAATTTTACTTGAGAGTCATTTAAATTATAGTGATATTATTTAAGATGGAGATCCCTGGGAAGTAGCAGTTATAATTGCTAGGTGGCCAATGGGGTTGCGGATTCTCTACTGTAAAACATTGTAGATAAGAGAGATGCAAGACCTAGCATGGTGTATGTTAATATCCGGAAGTAGAAATCTATATGAATTGGATCTCAAGAAGGGACATGTTAAACTGATCCTGACGCGGCACCATAAATCCCGCGGTGTAAGAATCTTTGCTTATGGAAATTCTTTAAACCGTTTGGGTTTGAAAGAAAGCCCTTAAAATCGGAAAATGTACAGGAGATATTGGTTCAATTGACCAAAAGAGTTTGTGTTGTAGGAGCATATCCTGTTTTCTTTAAGGTGGTTTTCTAATTATATTGGTTACTAGGATGAATCCATAAAAGAGGGCGTTATGTTAAGATGCCTGAAGTCTCAGAGTTACATCCAGTGCCTGATGCTTATGTACCTCTAAGCTACTTGAGTGGTCCACAACTATATATGTAGAACAGACAACAGAGTGAGTAGACACAACTCATTAGTATTAGGTAAGATAATCCTCTTCAGTAAGTTGAGCATCTTGGAGCGCTGAATTATAGCGTATGGCCTGTAGCAACCGTTATCAAAGTAATGGTCTTCGACTGTTGTCATGAACAACAATAGACGATGGGTTAATGAAATTGTACTTGATACTTCTATATGTTTTTAACTTTTTAGCCAGCACCTGATAATGGATGCCTTAGGTTAGCCATGAATATGTTCTTTTCTACATTTCAAGCAAACCCAAAAGCTATAATGTTAAACAGGAGATATATTGTACTCTTTAACACGTTTACATTTGAAGAAGATGGGGGCGTAATTGCTGCATATGATAGAGATGTTACGAGGAACATTTTGAGTTTCTTTCTTTATTTGGTAAATCCTTACAGGAATAGCATACCAATTTTCCATTAGCATACTCATCTCAGAGAAGAATTGTTCCATGGTTGTACTTTAATTAGACTACCCGTCCTCTATACCCTTTTCAAGTTTTGAAAAAAATTCTATCTGAACACAGGTCCAATGAAGTCCCCTCAGTTATTGAGGTTCTGTCTATTGAGTTAAAATAGAAGGGTGTCTCGGAAATAGACAAAGGAATATATTGCCATCAGATATAACCAGTCTACTTGATTTTTTTTTCATGCTATCCAGATATATCTTGCTAATTAAATTTGTTTCAGTATGCCAGCACGAAGATACAGTCAGAACACCTAGGAAACTCTGGGTTTCTGCAGAGCAATGTGGACATCTTCTCATGATGAGCTTGCCGTCGTCGGATCCTGTGAATAGATGGATAAATGGTAAGAGTAATTTGGAACTGATAAATTCTATATTATGATTAATTGGAATTTTAATAACATGGCAACAAAGTAACAATTTATTAGCATCTAGATACACCGATTCTCATTGTACTACTGGATTGGGTATTCAATGTAATCTTTTTGTAATATTTTATTACGTATTGGACGTCTCGAGTAAAACAAGTCATTCCAATCAATCAAGTCTGGAAGTTTTAAGGAAACTTTCAATATTCAATTGTGATGTCAGTTTTTCCGATATAACTATAGTAACTTGATGAAGATTTTCAGTATATGGCTTGACATGTTCCTTGAATCTACTTTTTGACCTTTAGGATGGGAGATTATATTACTTTGGGAGGCTTGGTAGTAATCCAAAATTATGTTTCAATTTCATCAAAAAAATGAACATTTCAATTTCATCAAACCAATGAAATCTGTTTGAATAAGAAAACCAAACTAAGGGCATCAATGTCGGATTTTGGCTACGATTCAATCTCCATGATTGTGTTGTTGTTGATTCAACATAATATCGTTAGAATTTAACTCTATGCCTTTGTTTTTTGTCTTTTGCTAAATATAATTCCTGGAGCGAATGGTTTGTAATCAATGTGAAGTTTAGGTATTCAAAACCGGTGGATCAAAAGCCATGTACTATATTTTGCTAGCTAGGTAAAGATAGAGAGGAAGTAGAAATGACAGTGAAGATAAACACAGCATCAAGAAACGCGGAGCACCCTTCTAGAACCACCTGTGTGTAGCTAGGCACTAGCTTCTATCTTCATTTCTTAAACTCTCAACTACCTTTGTGTTGTCTTTCCTGAGGATGTTCGTATTGGCAATTGATCCATCTTTTTATTTTAACATTTTGCAATACAACTAAGCTGTTGATTTCTTATTTTTGACAGATTTTCATAAGTGTGGTTTGATATATGTGGTTAGAAAGCTTTGATATATGTTTATGATTTGGTGACAGGTATCACGGTTTATATAAACCGACGTTGTCCAAATCTTTTTTTTTTTTTACCGTAAAAGCTACGTCAGTAAGATGCTTCTATGATGGTAGCTGACTTAATTATTTACTTCCATGCTTCTGACTATTAAGCTAAGAGAAGATAACTAAACAGTGACTAACAATAGCATGCTTAAGACAAGCTTACCAGTTTCCTTAGAATGCTGGAAATCATTTTCTTTTTAATGGAATATTTAAAGTTTCGTGAATGGTTAAATAATACTAGGAAGGAATTTATTCTCAACTCTCGTGGTTACTGTTCGATGATCAATTGTTTTATCTAATGCATTTTTCTTCTTTAGATGCACATAAAGATGATTTGGCATCTGAAAAGCTTCAAGGTATTGTGATTGCTTAGTGTTGTGGTATTGTGATTGCTTAGTGTTGTTGTTAACTGTTCTTATACAACTATTAAGGTAATTTAGTCTTCTTTTTGAAGGGTTCATACTTCGTTTTGCTATCAATTAGGAATTAGTATTTTGTGGAAGTGTTTTCGGAGGATCTGTCTTCTCTGCGAAGAAGAGAATGTCATGAGAACCAATATTTTAAAATGCCGCAACTACTCATCTTTATCTCGCGATTGTTCATTTTTACTCATTTTATTCATGTACGGAATTTATTACAGGTGTTTCTTCTTCCACTCTTTTCTTGACACGTCTCTTTCAACCGCTTATTCTTGACCATTCACGTCCCATCTCGCATTAAATGCATTTGTTTTCTCGAGGATTCTCTTCTCTATATATAGTTTTCTTACCCTTCTCTTTTTCTCTTTTATTTTCTTTCTGCAACTTTCCTTCAGCTTCCTTCCTCCGTAATTTGCGTTTCTGCTACTGTAAATCCTTTTTTCCTTCTCTTGATTTTCGCTTCTCCCTTCATTCCCATACTCTAATAATGGCTTCACTTGGTCGTACATACGCACCCCTTTTCAATGATGTTCAAAAGAAGTTACAAGAAAAGGGTTTCACCTTATCAACCATTCCTGATCAAGAATCTTCATCTATACTTTCTGCAAAATTGTTTTCTGATCATCAATGTGATGATCATAAAATCATAGTCTCGCTAGGTCAACTCCTCGCCGGTCTCCCCATTCCTCTATACAATCCCGAGATACCATTATTCTATGAAATCCTTGCTCATGAAAAATTCTCGCGAGCTGTTTATCAGTTGAGTGGCGACTGCATCCGTTTAATGCTTGAATTCGCAAACCGTGAGTACTGGTAAAGGATCTTTATATCCCGATAATGTCAAAGATCCTAGATTTGTAAATTTATAGATATCCGCTGAGAAGTATACTGTAGAGAACTTCTTTGCGAATTATGCAGTTATAAATATGAGAAATGATAAATCTCGCTGGGGTGCTCGACTGAAGAAAAAAGATAATGTTGATGTTGATAAACTGCTCATGCAAGATATTGATTGGCATTCGGGCAACAATAGTACTCCTCGTCATTCCAAAGATGAGAAATGGTGGGTTGTTCCTTTATTTTTGAATGGACCTTACATCGCAGGTTCACATGTTCTCCCTGCAACCCTCGCGAATTATCATCCTTGGGAGTTTAAGTGGCCTGAGAAGGCAAAAGAGGTATATTTCCTTTTTTCAATTTTACTTTGCGACATTTTCTTCCTCCTTTGCTTATTAATCTTCCAAAAAATTTAGATTGCCAGAATGAGAAAGAAGTATAAAGAAGATCCAAAGGCAAGTACCCTGGCGATACTCCGATCGCTCACGGATGAAGTAAGAAACATTTTCTTTTGTTATTTTAAACAATATTGTTGCCTCTGTTTCTTATCTTCATGCGTATGCGAAGGTTGACGTTGAAGAAGCTGAAGTTGCGAAGGTTAAAGGCAAAGATAAAATCACTTTTCGCAAGGACAAGTCTTCTGCTCCACTTTCTAAAAAACGGAAAACCCATCCCTCTTCTCATTGTAGCTCTTAAACCAATGAGAGTTCTGATGAGGATGAAAATGAAGTTGGTACTTCCTCTGCGAAAGAGAATCACTCTACTACTTCTTCTATGGCGCAACTGTCTAGTGTTTTCTCCGATTCCATGCAAGGAATGGGAGATGATCACTTATCTGCAACTTGCGTAGCTCTCGCGAAAATCTGCGATGCCCCGCTATTAGAGGATAATGAATCTTTTCGCGGAGTTTCCCGAACATTGACTTCCATCCACTTGAATGCTCTCAATGCTTTGGTATGTTCATATTCCTTTGCTTCTATGTAATTTCGATTTTAAGCTTTATCTTAACAATTTCTTTATTTTCCTTTATAGTCTGGGAGAGCTTCCTTTGTTGTTGCCTCAGACCTCGAGAAAAGACGCGACAACCTTGAAAAGAAAAATCTCCAACTTAAAGAAAAGATCCGAGAACTAGAAACTGAGGTTGCGATGTCTCGCAAGAAAGATGAAAGAATTCAACAATTGGAAACTAAATTCACTTCTCAGGAGACTAAAATATCTACTCTTCAAAGCGCAAATCAACAACTTTATGGTACAAAAATTTTTACTCTTCAAATCGTCTTTACTTTGTCATCTACTATTATTTGCCTGATTTACTATTTTCGCAGACATATATAATCTCTCTGAAGAAGCCATTCTTCTCCATTCGTTTCCCGAGCCTATGGATAATGATGTTCTTCTCACCCATCTCAACGAGTCTTTAAGTAATTCGTCAAACAAAGTTGATTCCCTTTCATTAAATGATATTCAAACCAAATATCGTCTCTTAGAGATTGAGCATAGATCTAGTTTAGGTTTAGCCAATCAATTTAAACAAATGTATATTGATTCCTATAGAAAAACCGAACTTTTAAGGAAGAAAATTAGTGACCTTATAGATGACAAAGATCGCATTGCTAATAAAGGTGCACAGGCATTAGCAACATTTCAAAAAACTCTTCTCGAAGTACAAATTGAACGAGATGAATCTCTTCGTCAGAATGCTATACTTAATGAGCGAGAAGATCAAATTCGTTCGCTTCTCGTTATAAATAATGATGATGAATTCGCTTGGGCTGCGAAGGTTCTAGATAATGCCAGGAATAATTTAGGTGTTGATGTTAGCCTTCATGCCGAGCATACTGCCTTGGTTAAAGACATGATATCTGACAGAGAAGGTTGTTTATTATACTTTACTGCTCTTTATCTCTGTAGTATTGTTATTGTGTTGTTAATTCATTATCATATGCTTTGCAGAATCCGAGAAGAGATTTCAAACAAGGATTGAAGAACTTGAGTCTGAAAAAGGGGAACTCATGAAGACCTTTCTCTTCGCAATAATAAGTATTCTAAGTTGAAGAAACAAGCGCAAGCTACAGTGGCGAATTTCAACAATACTCATTGTTCGTTTTTCGCAATCAAACTATTGAAATGGTTTGCAATGATCACCGCATTCCTCTTAGTTCATATCCTTTTCTTCGCGATGATATTCCTGAAGATACACCTTTCTCGGATGTGTCTGATAGTGAAGCTAGCGAAGAAGAAGAATCTGGCGAAAAGAATGATGGAACTGAAGAATCTGACCAAGAAGAAGAATCCTCCAAGAAATAACTTCTTTTTCTTCTTTCGCTTCGTGTAATACATATACTCTTTCAATCTTCTTGGATTATCAAATATGAATTCAATCTTCGTTTTCTTTATTTGCGCGTATTCGTCAAGCAATTCTTCTTTATAATTCAACTGACCATCATTATGAATACATAAATCCATCATGTGGAAATGAATAACAATATTTTATCCTATTCATTCCCATACTTGCCTCTGTTATTCATTTTCAAATGAGAGATTTGACCAATTATATCTGAGTAATGAAATCTCTGACTTCATCCTTTATTATTTGTAACTCTATGATGGAACATAATCGCTTTCGCAAGCTTACTCGCTTCCTCAATTGTATATATGTCTGTATTTGTAGTTATGTTGAAGTTCATTATTGTGACAAGATCGCGGGATGTCTTTACGAATGAAGAAATCCATTGATCTTGTCTTATCATTCTTGTGTGGTCTTATTTTGCCTTCCTAATTAAAGGTCTTATTTCGCCACCCCTCGTTGCGACAAAATCGCAGGACGTCATTACATTTTCATGTAATGACCCATTGACCTTGTCTTATCATTTGTTAAGTATTTTTGCCTCTGCAGATATTTTATCTCATGCGACAATATGACAGCTTAAATACTCTTGCGAGTGTAAAATCCCATGACATTGCCGTCTTTGCGACGAAATCGCAGGACGTCTTTGTATTTTCATGCAAAAACCCATTGATCTCGCCTTATCCTTGCGTCGCATATATTGCCTCTACGGGATCATCGCACAAATATGACAAGCCTAAATTTCCTTGCGAAAATAAAGCCTCATGACATTTGCGTCTTTTGACACTTATCGCCTCCCTAATGGAGGGTGCCGCCCTTATCTTCTCCCTGGTTGCCCCTTCAAGGAGGCGTACATCGGCCATACAAGACTAGCTCCTCCATCATCCGGTCTTAACAACAACCAGATTGTTTTCGCAGCCTCTTATCCCTTATACCTATATGGTTTATGGTTACGAGATCGCACCCTAAGTGGAGTTTTCTTGGGCCGAGCAAAAGATATACCAAGACTTGCCAAGAATGGCCGAGACACTTCAAATACCCTGGCACTCTTGGCTCAACCGTGTACCCCGGCGCCTTGAGCATACACTCGACTCCTTGGAAGAGATCCTCGGGCGTCCAACCAGGGTATAACCTTATATATATAGTTGGAAATCCAAGGTATCTCCCCCGGATAGGCTTTCATGGGCCCCAAATCTTCATGACTCAGGTTCCAGGAGCGGTGTAACCTTTTCGCTGAGCCATGTCAAGAGATACCCCCTTATATGACGCACTTTAGGTCTTACATTTGCCTCTTGCGAAATGTCATTCGCGAACTAGGGTGTACGCCATAAAGGTTCGTCCCATTCACTCACTCTTTCATTTTTGTTAATTCATTCAATCATTCATTTTGTTTGCGAAATTATCGCGCAATCTTACATTGTTTAATCATTTTTGTTTTTCAATTTTTCAACCAAATTGTCATACATTCTTAATGGCGAGATCCTCGCATATTTCCTCTCCAATTATTTTTTCTTCCTCTTACCCTTAACAAGCTTTTGTTATTGCCTTTTGATGATTACTCACTTCTTACACTTTTTGCTCCCCGCTACCGTCTCGCCTCTGCACCATTCAAAACAAATTTTTAGCTTTCGATCCAACTTCTATTACGAATGTTTCTTTTCCCTTTGTTGAATTTGTTCTGTGCATTTCAAGCGGTGGTGGTAATGGCTGAACTTTCCTTCACTTTTTAGAAAATGACTTAGTTTTCCCCTGGTCAATCATTCGAGGATGATTCTTTTTATATTTCTCAGTCATTTGTTAAGTGTCCATGAAAACGGTGGTAAGAACAACTCGTGACTTCTATCACTTGGTGGTGGCTCAGTCCCCATGTTCCATGGCGCAGGTATGTTTTCCATCAAGAGTATAGCTTCCCATATTTTTTCAACGCTAGCATTTAATGGTGGCATTTTGATTTCTTCCCATACTACTCGTGACGTCACGACCTCCATGATAATTCTGCCTTTGACTTCCATAAGTTTCTTGCGGATGATCAAGTCTCTGAATTTTGTTATTGCCGCCACGGTTATAGTAGTTTCTTTCTCTTTCAAACTCTTCTTGATCTCGGCTTCCCATGGCTACTAACTTTGGTTGTTCATCATTTATCACTCTTTCTTGCTGCCCTTGCGAGGTACTCGCCACTGTGTGTATTAATTTAGGTAACAAACTTGCATTCGCAGCATTTGAACTTGTATTCGCAACCGGGTACGACTCCACCTCATTTTTCCTTTCTTCCAAAGCGATATATTCCTCTTGCAGTTCTCGCAACTCCGTCATCGTGATCGTATTCTTGACTCTAAAAATTTGAATATATAGCAAATTGGTTGCGAACATAGCGTTTATAAATCATAAAATGAGATATGTTTCATCCACTCTTCCAGCCATCTCGCTACACATCGTCTTCCATCTCACAGTTAGGTGTCATAAACTTTCGCCAACTCTTTGTTTCAGCCCAAATACATCTTCAATTCCTTGTCGCGAGGAGTTGTTACTTATGTATGCCCCTAAAAATATAGCTTGTAAATGATTGAATGACGTGATGGTGTTTTTTGGTAAACCTTCAAACCACTTCAGTTCTTCTCCTGTTAAACTTGATGCGAAATATTTGCACAATATAGCGTCATGATTTTCCCACTGTAACATACATCTTACATACGCTTTGATGTGTTGTATTGCGCAAGTTGTTCCATCAAAAATGCTGGTTAATGCGGGTAAATTGCACTTTGGAGGTATTCCTCCCAACTGCACCTCTAGTGTAAAGGGGGTTTTTGCAGCTTCTTCAATTGCCTCAACCAATTGTCTCCTTCCTCCTCCTCTTCTATTGTTCAACATTCCTCTCATCTCTGCCAACTCTCTTAAGATTTGTTCATTTACATCAGGGTTCGAATTTATTGGTCTTTTTAGTTCCGTTTCTCTCCTTCTGCGTTCATGTCTATCTTGATTTTCTCGTTCAGCATTTTCTTCTCTTCTTTCTCTGCGATTTTCTCCTCCATCTCGTTCTCGAATTCGCACACCATTATATCCATCGTTTTGTCTTCTTGGTTGTCTATCAGCTCTCCTTTGTATTCTTTCATACTCTTCATTGATATTTCCATTGTTGCGATTTTGCTCGCGCCTTCTTTCTCGATTGTCATGATTATTCTGCCGAATTGCTTCCTCCAATTCCCGTTCTTCTATTTCTACTCTTAATCTTTCTCTTTCGCGAGCTAGACGCGCCTGTTCAATATAATGCTTTTCGATATCATCTTCAATCTCCTTTTGTTTTCTTTGTGTTTCTCTTCCATGCAGTATTCTTCTTCCTTCTTCCGGATTTTCTTCATCAATTGGATTATTTTGCTGCCTATTTCCTTGATTTCCATTATTTTGATCACCCTGTAAAATCTCTGGACGCGAAACACACACCATTTCCCTTCTTTCGCAGTATCCCTCACCGAGATTTAGCTCTCTTTCTAAATTTTCTTCATTAGCATTTTCCACAGGCAACATTCTCCTTCTATCATCTCTAACCGATCCTGGTCTTGTCCCGTTATTACTTCTCGACCTCCTATTATGCAACCTCACATTTTCCATTCTTAACTCATGGTTTTGCCTTGTTAAATTTGCGCGTTCTTCCGCTTCTAATCGTCTTTCTTCATATATCGTTTGTCTCAACGTTTCTAATGCTACGATTTCTTCATTTCTATGAGTTGTTTCTCCCATTTCTTCTCGATTTCTCTCCTCTTGTTCATTATTTATCAATTGTTGCACTTCTTCTCTTTCTTCCACAAAATCTGATCTCCATGTATGCACGCTCACCCTATCATAATCTACCACTCTATTCGGTACTGGTTGAATTGGTGGTTGAATTGGTGGCTGAATTTGACCTTCTTCTCTATCTCTTGCGTTTATTCTTGATGGTTCACCTACTTCATTTCTCCTTTCTCCAGCTAATCTCCCACTTCTCCTCACAATTGTTGGTTGTTCTGATGCATTCCTTCTTCTAGCCATTTCTCAATTTTAGTAAATTGTTGAGAATTATCCGAAATTTCTTTCTTGTTACTCCTGATTCTTTCAATTCACAAGGTTGATCTTCTACTCATCCCTGTTTCTAGTGCATATGTAGTTGCAGGAAATCCCACAATACACCCCTCACAAGAATTTACTTTACTCATCCATTTGAAGATGAATAACTATCTATTTTTATTGATTATCTTCTTGAAATGTTTACAAGGATAGATAGAACAGAGCTAAAGAAATTATAATCACTCTAGATTTTCTCTCTCCTAATGACTTGCTTCACCATTCAAAAAGCACCCCTCCTCAACAGACTAACTCAACCCTTTATATAGGGTAATACACAGTGGATGACAGCTAAGCTGTCCTTTATTTTCGGGGATGACTCGCGAAGTGTCGCGAGTGTTATAAACACTCTTCTTTGCGACACTCCTAAATTTCGCCAAGTCTTCACACTTTTCTCATATTTTGACTGTCGTCATCCATTGCGTCATTTATATTACTTCTCTGCGACGCCTTCGCAATGTAGTCGTTTATTACTCTCGCGAAGTATTGATGTCGCGATATTCTGCTCCTACACAGCAGAAACAGTTTTCACCCACAAACAAGTATATTATGGAAAACTGAATTGTGTCGACTCAACGAGTTAATTAAAATTGATCGATTAACAAACAAATATCAAGCAAAGAATTTAAAGAACCAATATATTTATAAAACTAAACGAAGCAAAATAATACCAACGTCCTCAATATTTAAAAAAAAAATCAAAATAAACAATTTCTAAAAACAAAAACCACATTATTCGAAAGTTTCTTTGATAATCTGCTCAACTAAAGCCATCGCATCTGGTACTCGTGTTGCAGCGTTAGCAGGCTGTGTCGGAACTTCAAGTACCTTTTTCTCTAGAGGTGTCTCCCTGGGTATTTCTGGCGTGCCAGATACAGTTTCACCAACAGGCTCATTCGAAAGAATGGGAGCATGGACACCATCCATTTCAACAGAAGCAGAAGCAGGAATAGTAAGATTGTCAACATGAGCTTGAACTTCATCTAACAGTGGCATGCCAGGAACCTTACACACGCCATCAATAGTTATGGTGATCCTTAGCTTTCTAGGTACAACCATTACTATCCTTGGAATTGTTTTAATCCTCTCGGTATTGTTCTTATTGGAACTCATCTTCTTCCTCTAATATATCAATCTATCTTTTATGCTGGTGTGGTTTGTACAACCTCTTTAGTAATATATATATATATTTGTACTAGAAAAACCCTAATTTTTTTTAGGTTAGGAGCATTATCTCCAATTACCTAATTTAGTTGTATTCCGCATATCACTCTCAAATAAAAAAAATATAACAGTTTCCATATCGATAAATATATACTCATATACGCGTACAACACCACATTGATTTTAGTATATATATGATTTATCTAAATACGGGAAAATAGCACGAAAAAATTGCGAAAACACAACCATGTTGATTGAGTATATGGAGTATATGCTTTATCTTACAGTAGATCATAATCATGTACTCTTCGCTAATGTGCATGCCTTGGCTACACTCTTGCCAAATCTGTAGGTATCTGAAGTATCTCTCTCCATGATTCACCATGCATAATCTTCTCTGAACAAATTTCTATTTTTGGTGTAATTTCCTCGGTAATTCACACCTACTCAAAGCCATGCGCAACAATTCCGTCCATCCAAGCGCTATAACCATGCCCAAATTCTCTTTTGGCTTTCGTATATTGGTCAACACCATAAATTACAGCTATGATTGGCAATAGCAATATATATTGGGATCATTTTTTTTTTCTTCAAAAGATTAATATACTATGGTCATAACCCTAATTTTTAAATTTGCAAGGGACACATAAATAGAATGTTGATAAACTGGAATAAATCTCACACAAACACTTGAAAATATCCATTTCTTGTTTGGATCATGAATTTTTAAAGAATGTATGTTGATTAAGGATGCGACCATTGACCAAACGGTGTAATGGTTCACACCCCTTTAACCGAATAGATTTTGAAACCCCAAAAGACGTGATAGATTTTGAAACCCCAAAAGACGTGAAAATTCCAACAGGTGTGTTGTGTGGGGACACATATTGCATCCATTGGATGTATATATAAGCTTTACTCGTATCTGCTAGTAGCATTCAACAAAAACAAAATCCTAAATGCTCTACATTTAAAAAAATAATATTTCACCAGTAATAGTAATGGAAATATTACCGGATTTAACTCCCGAGATACTACACCTCCTCCCAAGTACAAAAAGTATTTTGGCAAGCAAATGTGTATGCAAAGAGTGGAATTTTGTCCTTGCAGACAAAAGAATTGGACTCCTTTTCGGTTTCACTAAAAAAGTGAGAAGAAAATGTTACGCAACTCTTCTACAGAGAACAAATTGAGGAGGAAGATTACTACGCGATGATGGGAGATTTCAATCAGATGTTATTTGGAAATAATGGTACTTGGAATATTATCCAATCATATGATGAAAACATGTCACACCCAATCGTTGGATCTTGTAATGGTCTGGTATGTTTTTATGTTTCGCACCACGGCATACAAGATCCTGTTTATATTATGAATCCATCAACGGGTGAGCGCCTACATCTGCCATAAATATGCGATCCAACACCAACGCCACAAATTAGTTGGGATCCACGATACGTCGTAGGGGGTTTCGGCTACTGTGAACATACCGGTGAATACAAAGTAGTTCGAATTCAAGTGGGTGGTAAAGTGGACGTACACACACTATGAGACAACATGGGATGGAGGAACATCGGGGAATTTCCTTTTACTTTTCGGGATTCAGGTGTGTACGCACATGGTTGTATTTTTGGATAATTATATTTATAACAATGATCAGATAGTGTCTTTCAATTTGGACAATGAGACATTCCAGTCACATTCGCCACCCCCACATCATATTTATGAGAATGGTGGATTCAGTATTCCAAGACTTGGAATACTCTTTTCTGGAGTTCGCCTTTTATTTTACAACATTCACGATATTTATGATATCCGGATTGATTTTTGGGGACCCATTTCCGATAATGACATTCATGCACGGGCACCCGGTGTAGAATGGAATTGGGTACTTAAGAGGAGAATTGTATTGGAAGAGCCTTTGAATCCATGGTGCCCGCATTATATGCTGATAGCCTTGGGAAATAACAACGACATCCTATTGCAAAACAACCGCTGTTTAGCGTGTTATAATGAACTCACCAGAACTTTGACAGAAATTAGGGAGACAAGGTGGCCGGTAAAGGTTAGAGTTATTCCTCACATAAGGAGCGTCGTCTCGTTGAGGAATTTTGGAGGACAATCGGAAACATGTACTGACGATGTCCATGCCACAAACATATTCCGTGTGTAGTGTTTTTGTTTTTGTTTTGATCAGAGTAATGTAGTTTGGTGTTCAATATATATTATTTATATTTAATAGTACTATTTCTCATCTTTGATTTTTTTTTCTTATCTTGTCTGGACTAAAAGTTGTTTTGAAATTTGAAGAATCGAACTTGGTCTTATTTTGGTTAATAATGGTTGGTATTTTTATTTAATGGAGTTGATGCTTTAAAACATATTCCGGACGAATTTAGAGGGGGACTTTCTTTTATGGTGGTCAATTTGGTACAAAGGGAGGCATTTCTATATTCCAGTTGTATTTATGGTTATAAATTTTGCGAATCTATAGGGAGACTTTTATGTGTTCATAAAAGTAAATCCGAGAGAGAAAAAGAAAATGTAAAAAAAAAGTGAGAATTTGAGATGCAAAAGGTATAATTGATTGATAGACAAATCAATGATGATATTCTTGAAAATGCACACGAATGAAAAAGATTTTTGAGAAGTCGAAAAAAAAATGTTGATTACGTGACTAATCGGGATTCTTTTTGTAGAATAATTATAGATTTGAAACTGATGTTTGATACCAAAACACAAAACCAGAACATAAATGGGCAAAACAAATTAGAGACATATGTAACACATCATTTTAATTTCCAGAATTGTGTTATTACGTCTTTTTTATTATTAAATAACTAAGAAATATAAGAAATATTGATCAATAAGAAACCTATTTTGTCAATCTAGTCTCTTTTTGAATCATGAACTATAAATGCCACGCCCTATTCGTTAATATCACGAAGCAATTGTTCTTGAAGTATATTCACATGTTGTTGGAGACCAAAATAATCACGATCAAAGGGACAACATCATCTACTTTCCCCATGCACCAATTCCACGCAATGCTCATCGACAGCAAATGCATTAATCTCACGCAAACCCTAATAATCTGCATGCTTCCTCATGCATATTATGAACACGCCGAGTCTTGGCTGAAGAACTCGTACATCGTAATTTGAGATCTTAAAATCGTCTTCTAGGGTTCTTCTTAATGAATTGTATCTTAGGACCCATAGCAACAAATTGGTATCAATAGGATGTGTAGTTCATTCTGATCGAAAAGGAAGAGCGATTGGTAGCAGGAGAGAAGAAAAGCTCCTTGTATTGACAATTAGATATGGTGGCCGAAAAAAATTAGGTTGATTTATTTATTAAGTTCTTTATGTTCAGAAACTACATCCGATTAAAAAGGAAATTAGATAAAGATGAAATATTCATTCCATATATATATCTCATTATCTATTTCATATATAGTGATACAGAAATTGAAATATTCGATGTTCTTTATCCAAAAAATGTAGGGGCTAAAAGAGAGATACATAAATTATGGTACCATTAGCCCATATTTGTAATGGTAAATTCATGTTTTGTATTTTATGGATAGTTCCTGTTTTATATTATCAACCAATGCCGTTGTAAATATTAAGATGTTGTTGTTTGGGTATTCTAACTCCAGGAGGTCAGCATTAGTGAATTGGTGCATAAGTAGTTGTAATGAGAATCGCAGCTGGTTTCTGCAATTCAAATAAAATCCAGGAAGACCCCTTCCCCTTGATGTACTCTAGTCTTATAGAATCCATGTAATTTCAGCAATCATTTGTGATTTCAATACAATGTCAAATTTGTGTAATAAAATTAGGCGTGATTTTTCCAAGTTTTCAACATAATACTTGTGCTTTCTATATACTCCTATTCAGTTCTTTGGTCATAGATTGAGTTTGACAATGCAACCAACAACTCCAACACCATTCAATCATACACAAGAAAACAATCATTAAATAAGAAAATTAATCCATTAGACAGTCATTAAACAGTCATTAATTAAGCAACTCCAACACCATTCAGTCATTAACATTACAAAAAACATGAAAATAAATCCTAAATCCAAAACATAAATTCCAAAAAAACAGAACAAGATTGATCGTCCACAGTCCACAATTTCCCATTAGACCACTCTTAATTCCAATTTTTCTCTGTACTTTGATGATATCTATTTCTTCAAAATAGTAACTTGTGTAACCATTTGCAAAATCTGTATCATCATTTCCATTAAAGCAACTTAACCCAAAAAATCCACCAGCTATAAGAAAATTGGAATTGGTAGAGCCTTACCTGTTGCCGCCCATCACTCGGAGTCGTAATCCGACCTTTCTCTATCCGATCGCATATCAGTTTCAGAATCAGTCACTATGTTGAGTATAACCTCATTTTCATGTGTTGTTCGTGATAGGTATACCTGATACTCATCCTCTACACTGACTTCATTCACAGGGTGGTCTGTATAATTCTTATATCTTCCTGCATAAATTGATGCTCTTCTAGCCCTAATCCTTCTCATTAAAAACACACCTTGTCTCCTTTCCCTTTTCTGCAACAACTGCAAAAATTCTTTTGGGTATTCTTCATTTTTTACTTTCTCTATGCTTCTCTTCTTTGTCTCTTCATTTTCTGCCTCATATACTGAGTTTGCATGATAAAACTCATTCCACAACAAACCCATATCATCATCTTGGTTATTGTTCTGCAAACCTACTTCTTTATCTTCTCTCATATTCCTTGCATCTTCTTTCTTCTTCTTTTTATTCAATCTTATTGCTTTCGATATATGGCACTTAGCTTTCTCTGGTTGCTCCAAATCCATTTTACATACTGCTAATTTGAACCCCATCATCACTTCCTTTCTCTTCAAGCACTCCTCCTTATCAAATTCTTCCTCTATCATTGGGGTCTTGCCTTTTGATGGTTTGGAACCACTCCCTTTTTCTGGGTTATTTGGAGCCATTGTTATCTCTGAAACTTTTTTTTTTCTTCTCCTCTCTTGGCTTAATTTTCTCTCTGGAAAATAAATATAATCCCTAATTCCTCTTTCACATTTATTATCTTTTTTTTTTTCTTTTTTCTTCTGAGACCTATTCCCAAGAGACGCATGCAGCGGTTGAATTCAAAGAAATAATAACACCCTACTAAAATGTCATGTCCTTTCAGACCTACTTCATGACGTAATGGTTATCCTTTAGATTTTGTTCCCTTTTAAATAAAAATCCATTTATAGGTTTAAGCTATAACCGCTTATAAGATAAAACGTGCAAATATGCGTTACTTGCCTGCTCATTAAGGACGCGACCATTCAAATAATGCCTGCTCATCAAGGACGCGACCATTCGCCAACAGGTGTATTGGATGTCTATATAAGCTTTACTCGTAGCTTCTTGAAGCATTCTACAATATTAATAAAATCCTAAATGCTTTAAAAAAAATGATAATCTTTCATCAGTATAATAGTGATGGATATATTGCCGGAATTAACTACCGAGATACTACAGCACCTCCAAACTACAGAAAGCATTTTAGCAAGCAAAAGTGTTTCCAATGAGTGTAATACTATCCTCGGGGACAAAAGAATTGGACTCCTTTTTGGTGTCACACCAAGAATAGGGAAAGAAGTTACTCAACTCTTTTATAGAGAGGAAGATTTCAGCCCGATCGTAACAGCCAACAATCACGACGCCCCGAATGATGGAACCCATGAAGATTTGAGTAAGTTGCACCCAATATTTGGATCTTGCAATGGTCTGGTATGTTTTTATCTTTCACACCACGGCATACAAGATCTTGTATATGTTATGAATCCAGAAACTGGTGAGCACCTACATCTGCCACAACTATGCATCCCAATTGCACGAGATCAAGTACTTTCGTGGTATCCACGATACAATGTAATTGGGGGTTTCGGCTACTGTCAACGTACTAATGAGTACAAGGTTGTTCGAATTCACATGGATGGTAAAGTTAAAATACACACTCTAGGAGACAAGATGGGATAGAGGAACATAGCAGGGGAGATTCCTTATTCTTTTCGGAGTTCATGTGTGTACGCACATGGTTGTATTTTTTGGAAGGATTGTTGTCAGTGGGATAATGGCATAGTTTCTTTCAATTTTGACACTGAGACATTTCATCAACATTCGCGACCCCCGCATCATATTCCTGGGAGTAAATTCCCATCACTTGGGATGGTTATGTTCGGAGTTCACCTTTTATTTTACTACATCCATGGGGCCTATGATGAGGGGATTTGTAGGATCAGAATATCGCTACATCAATAGTTCGCGAGATCAATAAACGACAGCATTGCGAAAGTGTCGCAAACGAGTAATATAAATGACGCAATGAATGACGTCAGCTAAAACACGAGAAATATGTGAAGACCTAGCGAGATCTAGGAGAGTTGCGAGATTATATGTTTGTACACTTGCGATATTTCGCAAGTCATTCCCGAAAATAAAGGACAGCTTAGCTGTCATCCATTGTGTACTACCCTATATAAAGAGTCGAGCAAGTCTGTTATGAAGGATCTTCTTTTTCCGAGTGTCGGGCAAGTCATTAGGAGAGAGAAAGTTTGTGGTAATTGTAATTTCTTTAGCGCTTTTCCATTTATCTTGTAAACATTCAAGGAATTAATCAATAAAAATCATAATTGTTCATCTTCAATGGTTTAATTGTGTGGATTCTTGTGAGGGGTGTAGTGTAGGATTTCCTGCAACTACATATTGGCGCTAGAAAGGGCTGATTGAGTAAGGATTGACATCGTGATTTGAAAAAATTTGGAGTAGTAGGGAAGGAATTTCATATAATTTTTAACAGTTTACCAAAATTAAGAAATGGCTAGAAGAAGAAATGCATCCGAGCAACCAACAACTGTTAGAAGGAGTAGGAGACTTGCTGGAGAAGGGAGAAATGAAATGGGAGAATCCTCAAGAATGAACATAAGAAATAATGAAAAAAATCAAATTCAATCACCAATTCAACCAGTAGCAAATAGAACTGTGGATTATGATAGAGTAAGCGTGCATACTTGGAGATCAGACTCTGTGGACGAAAGGGGAGAAGAACAACAATTGGAAAACAATGGACAAGAGGAGAGAGACCGAGAATAGATTGGAGAAATAATTCATGGAAATAAAGAGATCGCAGGATTAGAGGCGTTGAGACAAACAATACATGAAGAAAGACAATTAGAGGCAGAGGAACATGCAAATTTGACAAGACAGAATCATGAATTGAGGATGGAAAACATGAGATTACAAAACAGAAGGTCGAGAAGCACTACAAGGTCAAGCTCAAGATCAGTTAGAGAGGAAAGAAGGAGAATTTTACCTACAGAAAATGCTGATGAAGAAAACCAAGAAGAAGCGCAAAATCCAGGCACAGAACATTGCGAGACAATAGAAATAATGGAAGATCGTTATATCCCACATCCCGAGACTCTTCAAAATGGGCAGAATGATGGAAATCAAGGAAATAGGCAGCGTCAGGGGCGGAATAATCCAGTTGATGAAGAAAATCAAGAATAATGAAGAAGAATATTGCATGGGAGATAAGCACGGAGGAAGCAAAAAGAGATTGAAGATGAAATTGAAAGACATTATGCTGAACAAGCACGTCTAGCCTGCGAGAGGGAAAGATTAAGAACAGAAATGGAAAATCAAGAATTGGAAGAAGAAATTCGCCAGAATAATCATGATAATCGAGAAAGAAGGCGAGAACAAAATCGCAACAATGGTAATATCAATGAAGAATATGAAAGAGTACAAAGGAGAACCGATAGGCAACAAAGAAGAGAAATTGATAGATATAACGGTGTGCGAATTCGTGAAAGAAATGAAGGAGAAGATCGCAGAGAAAGACGAGAAGAGAATGATGAACAAGAAAGTAAAAGTAGATATGAACGCAGGAGAAGAGAAGCGGAACTAAAAAGACCAATGGATTCAAATTCTGATGTAAATGAACAAATTTTGAGAGAATTGGCAGAAATGAGAGGAATGATGAACAGTAAAAGGGGAGGAGGAAAGAGACAGGTTGGATGAAGCCATAGAAGAAGCTGCGAAAACTCCATTCACACAAGAGATACAATTAGGAGGAATACCACCGAAGTTCAACTTACCTACATTAACCAGCATTTTCGATGGAACAACTTGTGCGATACAACATATCAAAGCTTATATGAGATGTATGTTACAATGGGAGAATCATGATGCTATATTGTGCAAATATTTTGCATCAAGTTTGATAGGAGAAGCTTTGAAATGGTTTGAAGGACTACCGAAGAATACAATAACATCTTTCAATCACTTGCAGGCTGTAGGAGCAGAATATCGCGACATCAATACTTCGCGAGAGTAATAAACGACTACATTGCGAAGGCGTCGCAGGTAAGAAATATAAATGACGCAATAGATGACGACAGCCAAAACATGAGAAAAGTGTGAAGACTTGGCGAGATTTAGGAGTGTCGCAAAGAAGAATGTTTATAACACTCGCGACACTTCGCGAGTCATTCCCGAAAATAAAGGATAGCTTAGCTGTCATCCACTGTGTATTACCCTATATAAAGGGTTGAGTTAGTCTGTTGAGGGGAGAGTTCTTTTTGAATTGTTAAGCAAGTCATAAAGAGAGAGAATCTAGAGTGATTGTAATTTCTTTAGATCTGATATATCTATCCTTGTAAACATTTCGAGAAGATTATCAATGAAAGTATATAATTAATCATCTTCCAATGTGTTAATTAAGCAAATTCTAGTGAGGGGTGTAGTGTAGGATTTCCTGCAACTACATATGCGCTAACAGAGGGTCGAGTAGAAGATCAACCTTGTGAATTGGAAGAATCAGGGGTAACAAGAAAGAAATTTCGAATAATTCTCAACAATTTACTAAAATTGAGAAATGGCTAGAAGAAAGGATGCATCAGAACAACCAACGATTGTAAGGAGAAGTTGGAGATTAGTTGGAGAAAGGAGAAATGAAGTAGGTGAACCATCAAGGATAAATGCAAGAGATAGAGAAGAAGGTCAAATTCAACCACCAATTCAACCGCCAATTCAACAAGCACTGAATAGAGTAATCGATTATGATAGAGTGAGCGTGCATACATGGAGATCAGATTCTATGGAAGAAAGAGAAGAAGTGCAACAACTGATGAATAATGAACAAGAGGAGAGAAATCGAGAAGAAATGGGAGAAACGGCTCATAGAAATGAAGAAATTGTAGCATTAGAAACGTTGAGACAAACAATACATGAAGAAAGGCGTCTAGAAGCAGAAGAACGCGCAAATTTAACGAGGCAAAACCACGAATTAAGGATGGAAAATAGGAGGCTGCAAAATAGAAGATCGAGAAGTAATAACAGATCAAGAATCTTCGCAGAAACATTACCTGCAGAAAACGTTAATGAAGAAGATTTGTAAAGAGAACTAAGTTTTGGCGAAGGAGGTCGTGAAGGAAGAGAAGTAGTAGAAGATCGTTATATTCCACGTCCTGAAGATCTACAGAATGGTCAAAATGACGGAAATCAAGAAAATAGGCAGCGTCAAGGGCAGAATGATCAAGTTAATGAAGAAAATCAGGGAGAAGGAAGAAGAATATTGCTTGGGAGAGAAACACGAAGGAAACAAAAGGAAATTGAAGATGACATTGAAAAACATTATATTGAACAAGCACGTTTATCTCGCGAGAGGGAAAGATTTAGAGCGAGAAATGGAAGAACAGAATTGGAGGAAAGTTCGGCGTAACAATCATGACAATCGAGAAAGAAGGTGCGAGCAAAATCGCAACAATGGAAATATTAACGAAGAATATGAAAGAGTACAAAGGAGAATTGGTAGACAACCAAGAAGAGAAAATGATAGATACAATGGTGTGCACATTCGCGAACGAGATAAAGGAGAAAGTCGCAGAGAAAGAAGAGAAGAGAATGTTGAACAAGAAAACCAAGATAGGCGTGAACGCAGAAGGAGAGAAACAGAGCTAAAAAGACCAATGAATCCGAACATTGAGGTAAATGAACAAATTTTAAGAGAATTGGCGGAGATGAGAGGAATGTTGAATAGTAGAGGAGGTGGAGGAAGAAGACAATTGGATGAGGCAATCGAAGAAGCTGCAAAAACTCCCTTTACTTTAGAGGTGCAGTTAGGTGGGATACCCCCAAAATGCAATTTACCTGCGTTAACCAGCATTTTTGATGGTACAACTTGTGCAATACAACACATCAAAGCGTATGTAAGATGTATGTTACAATGGGAAAGTCATGACGCTATATTGTGCAAATATTTCGCATCAAGCTTAACGGGAGAAGCATCTGAAGTGGTTTGAAGGTTTACCAAGAAACACCATCACGTCATTCAACCATCTACAAGCTATATTCTTAGGGGCATACATAAGTAATAACTCCTCACGACCAGGAATTGAAGATGTATTTGGGCTAAAACAAAGGGTTGGCGAAAGTTTAAGGCACCTAACTGTGAGATGGAAGACGATGTGTAGCGAGATGGCTGGAAGAGTAGATGAAAGATATCTCATTTTATCATTTATAAACACTATGTTCGCAACCAACCTGCTATATATTCAAATTTTTAGAGTCAAGAATACAATCACGATGACGGAGCTGCGAGAATTGCAAGAGGAATATATTGCTTTGGAAGAAAGGCAAAATGAGGTGGAGTCGTACCCGATTGCGAATACAAGTTCAAATGCTGCGAATGCAAGTTTGTTACCCAGGTTAATACACACAGTGGCGAGTACCTCGCAAGGGCAACATGAGGGAGTGATAAATGATGGACAGCCAAAGTTGGTAGCCATGGGAAGCCGAGATCAAGAAGAGTTTGAAAGAGAAAGAAATTACTACAACCATGGCGGCAATAACAAAATTCAGAGACTTGATCATTCGCAAGAAACCTATGGAAGTCAAAAACAGAATTATCATGGAGGGCGACGTCATAGAGTAATATGGGAAGAAATCAAGATGCCACCACTGAATACTAGTGTGGAAAAAATCTGGGAAGCTATACTCCTAATGGAAAACATACCCGCACCATGGAACATGGGGAGTGAACCACCACCAAGTGATAGAAGTCATGAATTCTGCTCTTACCACCGTTTTCATGGACATTTGACAAATGATTGCAGAAACATAAAAAGAATCATCCTTAGAATGATTGATCAAGGAAAGCTGAATCACTTTCTAAAAAGTGAAGAGAAAGTTCAACAATTGCCACCACCACCATCAAAGGGGAAAGAAACGTTCGTAATAGAAGTTGGAGCGAAAGCTAAAAATTTATTTTGTAACTCCATTGTTCACTCATATCGCACAATTGAAGATTTTCATGATAATATACTCAGTAGGGTTTTTGCGAGGGATGTTGATAATAAAGAAGTGATGAATATTGCGAAGATGTCGCAGTTAAAAGAATGGCAAATGCAGATTATTTCTTTCAACGCAGAAGAGATTCCTGAAGGCAAAGAGATGCATGACAACCCATTGGTTGTAAAATTGGAGATTAATCCAAAACCAGTAGATGGCGAAGACGATGAAGCAGAGAATTGTTGGGCGATTAATAGAATGCGATTGACACTTTGGAAGTTCAAGTAAACATCCTCTTTTACCATACTTACAAGACTATGGGAGGAAAGGATGCGAATTGATACCTTCAACATACAAGATATATGGTTTCAATGGCACAACAAACAAGCCTAAAGGAGAAGTTCATATGAGAATACCTCTGCAAGGATTATCTACCGATATTCATTCGTGTGGTCGATGTGGAATCCCCTTATAATGCATTGATTGGAAGGCCATGGTTGCACGACATTTTGGGAGTAGCGTCAACATATCATCAGTGTATAAAATTTCCTCATCCTAGTGGTGTTGGAATTATAAAAGGAGATTGGACAGAGGGACAAAAATGCTATGAGATCGATGTGGAGAGCTGCGAAGAGAGAGCTGAGAAAAGAAAGGGTTGGAAACAACATGCAAAAGATGTGAAAAGAAGAGAAAGATTAATGGTGGATGCCATTGATGTAAGAGGAGAAGAAACATTGCGAAACAAGTGCATGAAAACAGTTGGGAATTATGATGGAAAGGAATCATTAAGAGATTTGAATGATATAGAGGCAGAGAATAGCAAGAGCAAAAAGTGTAAGAAGTGAATAATCATCAAAAAGCAACAACAAAAAAAAAAAAAAAAAAAAAAAAATTGTTTGGAGTAAGAGGAAGGAAAAATAATTGAAAAAGAAATATGCGAGGATCTCGCCATCAAAAATGTATGACAATTTGAGTGAAGAATTGAAAAATAAAACAATGTAAGCTTGCGCGATATCTTCGCAAACAAAATGAATGATTGAATGAATTAACAAAAATGAAAGAATGAGTGAATGGGACGAACCTTTATGGCGTACACCCTAGTTCGCGAATGATATTTCGTAAGAGGCAAATGTAAGACCTAAAGTGCGTCATATAAGGGGTATCTCTTGACATGGCTCAGGGGAAAGGTTACACCGCTCCCGGAACCCGAGTCATGGAGAATTGGGGCCCATGAAAGCCTATCCGGGAGAGATACCTTGGATTTCCAACTATATATATAAGGTTATACCCTGGTTGGACGCCCGAGGATCTCTTCTTAGGAGTCAGTGTATGCTCAAGGCGCCGGGGTACACGGTTGAGCCAAGAGTGCACAGGGCATTTGAAGTGTCTCGGCCATTCTTGGCAAGTCTTGGTATATCCGCACTCGGCCCGAAGAAAACTCCACTTAGGGTGCAGTCTCGTAACCATAAGCCATATAGGTATAAGGGATAAGAGGCTGCGAAAACAACGGTTGTTGTTAAGACCGAATGGGAGGAGCTAGTCTTGTATGGCCGATGTACGCCTCCTTGAAGGGGCAACGGGAGAAGATAAGGCGGCACCCTCCATTAGGGAGCTGATAAGTGTCAAAAGACGCAAATGTCATGAGACTTTATTTTCGCAAGGAAATTTAGGCTTGTCATATTTGTGCAATGATCATGTAGAGGCAATAATACTGACGCAAGGATAAGGCGAGATCAATGGGTTTTTGCATGAAAATGCAAAAACGTCCTGCGATTTCGTCGCAAAGACGGAAATGTCATGGGATTTTACACTCGCAAGAGTATTTAAGCCCGTCATATTGTCGCAGATAAGATATCCTGCAGAGGCAAAAATACTTAACAAATGATAAGACAAGGTCAATGGGTTATTACATGAAAATGTAATGACGTCCTGCGATTTTGTCGCAACGAGGGGTGGCAAAATAAGACCTTTAATTAGGAAGGCAAAATAAGACCACACAAAAACGATAAGGCAAGATCAATGGAGTTCTTCATTTGCGGAGACAATCTGCGATCTTGTCGCAATAATGAACTTCAACATAACTAAAGATATAGACATGCATAAAATTGAGGAAGCGAGTAAGCTTGCGAAAACGATTATGCTCCATCATAGAGTTACAAATAATAAAGGATGAAGTCAGAGATTTCATTACTCAGATATAATTGGTCAAATCACTCATTTGAAAATGAATAACAGAGGCAAGTATGGGAATGAATAGGATAAAATCTTGTTATTCATTTCCACATGATGGATTTATGCATTCATAATGATAGTTAGTGAATTATAAAGAAGAATTGCTTGACGAATACGCAAGTAAGTAAGGAAAACGAAGATTGAATTCATATTTGACAATCCAAGAAGATTGAAAGAGTATATATATTACAAGAAGCGAAAGAAGAAAAAGAAGTTAATTCTTTGAGGATTCTTCTTCTTGGTCAGATTCTTCAGTTCCATTATTCTTTTCGCCAGAATCTTCTTCTTCGCTAGCTTCACTATCAGAAACATCCGAGAAAGGTGTATCCTCAGGAATAACATCGCGAAGACAAGGATATGAACTAAGAGGAATGCGGTGATCATTGCAAACCATTTCAATAGTTTGATTGCGAAAACGAACAGCAGTATTGTTGAAATTCGCCACTGTGTAGCTTGCAGCTGTTTCTTCAACTTAGAATACTTGTTATTGCGAAGAGAAAGGCCTTCGCGAGTTCCCCTTTTCAGACTCAAGTTCTTCAATCCTTGTTTGAAATCTCTTCTCAGATTCTCGCAAAACATATGATAATGAATTAACAACACTATAACAATGATACTACGAGGTAAAGAGCAAGTAAAGTATAATAAACAACCTTCTCTCGTGGATATCATATCTTTAACCAAGGCAGTATGCTCGGTATGAAGACTAACATCAACACCTAAATTATTCCTGGCATTATCTAGAACTTTTGCAGCCCAATCGAACTCATCATCATTATTTATAACAAGAAGCGAACGAACTTGCTCTTCTCACTCCATAAGTATGGCATTCTGACGAAAGGGATTCATCTCGTTCAATTTGTACTTCGAGAAGAGATCTTTGAAATGTTGCTAATGCTGTGCACCCTTATTAGCGATGACGGTCTTTCTCATCTATAAGGCCACTAATTTTATTCCTTTGAAGCTCGATTTTTCTATGGGAATCAAGATACATTTGTTTGAATCGGTTGGCTAAACCTAAACTAGCTCTATGTTCAATCTCTAAGAGGAGACATTTGGTTCGAAGTTCATTTAATGAAAGAGAATCAATTTTGTTTGATGAGTTACTTAAAAACTCGTTGAGATGGGTGAGAAGAACATCATTATCCATGGGCTCGGGAAATGAATGGAGAAGAATGGCTTCTTCAGAGAGATTATATATGTCTGCGAAAATAATAAATCGAGCAAAGAATAATAGGCGACAAAGTAAAAATGACTTGAAGAATAAAAATTTTATACCATAAAGTTCTCTGGTTAGCGCTTTGAAGAGTAGACATCTTAGTCTTCTGAGAAGCAAATTCAGTTTCCAATTGTTGAATTCTTTCATCTTTCTTGCGAGACATCGCAATCTCAATTTCTAGTTCTCGAATCTTCTCTTTAAGTTGGAGATTCTTCTTTTCAAGGTTGTCGCGTCTTCTTTCGAGATCTGAGGCAACAACAAAGGAAGCTCTCCCAGACTAAAAAAAAAAAAAAAAATTGTTAAGATAAAGCTTGTGATCGAAATTACGGAGAAGCAAAGGAATATGAACATACCAAAGCAGTGAGAGCATTTATGTGACTGGAGGTTAACGTTCGGGAAACTCCGCGAAAAGATTCATTATCCTCTAATAGCGGAGCATCGCAAATTTTAGCGAGAGCTCCGCAAGTATGATTAGATGATCATCTCCTAATCCTTGCATAGAATCGGAGAAGACATGGACAATTGCGCCATAGCAGAAGTAGTCGAGTGATTCTCTTTCGCGGAGGAAGTACCAACCTCATTTTCACCCTCATCAGAATTTTCATTGGTTTGAGAAGAGAATTTGGGTTTTCCGTTTTTTAGAAAGCGGAGCGAAGACTTGTCCTTGCGAAAAGTAATTTTATCCTTGCCTTTAACCTTCGCAGCTTCAAACCTCTTCAAAGTCAACCTTCGTACACGCATGAAGATAAGAAACAGAGGCAACAATATTGTTTAAAATAACAAAAGAAAATGTTTCTTACTTCATCCGTGAGCGATCGGAGTATCGCCAGGGTACTCGGTTTTGGATCTTCTTTATACTTCTTTCTCATTAAAGCGATCTAAAATTTTTTGAAAGTTAATAAAAGAGGAAGAAAATGTCGCAGCGAAATTGAAAGAAGGAAGTATACCTCTTTTGTCTCCTCGAGGCCACTTAAACTCCCAAGGATGATAATTCGTGAGGTGTGCGGGGAGAACATGTGAACTGCGATGTAAGGTCCACTCAAAAATAAAGGAACAACCCACCATTTCTCATCTTTGGAATGGCGGGGAGTACTATTGTTGCCCGAATGCCAATCAATATCTTGCATAAGCAGCTTGTCATCGGAAATATTATCTATTCTTTTCATTCGAGCGCCCCAGCGAGACTTATCATTTCTCATGTTTATTACTGCATAATTCGCAAAGAAACTTTCTACAGTATACTTTTCAGCGACTATCTCCAAATCTGCAAATTTAGGATCTCTAACATTAACAGGATATAAAGATCCTTTACCAGCGCATGTTTTATGTAATTCAAGCATCAAACGGATGCAGTCGCCACTCAGCTCGCGAGAACTTTTCATGAGCAAGGATTTCATAGAATAATGGTATCTCGGGATTATATAAAGGAATGGGAAGTCCTGCGAGGAGTTGACCTAGTGAGACTATGATTTTATGATCATCACACTGATGGTCAGAAAACAGTTTTGCAGAGAGAATAGACGAAGATTTTTGATCAGGAATGGTTGATAAGATGAAACCCTTCTCTTGTAATTTCTTTTGAGTATCTTCAAAAAGGGGTTTATATGTACGACCCAGTGAAGCCATTGATATAGTATGGGAATGAATGGAGAATGGAAGGTTGAGAGAATTGAAGGGGAGGATTACAGTAGCAGAAGCGCAAATTGCGGAGGAAGAAAGTTAAAGGAAAGTTGCAGAGGGAAAATAAAAGAGAAAAAGAGAAGGGTAAGAAAGCTATATATAGAGAAGAGAATCCTCGAGAAAACAAATGCATTTAATGCGAGATGGGACGTGAATGGTCAAGAATAAATGGTTGAAAGAGACGTGTCAAGAAAAGAGTGGAAGAAGGAACACCTGTAATAAATTCCGGACATAAATAAAACGAGTAAAAATAAACAATCGCGAGATAAAGATGAGCAGTTGCGGCACTTTAAAACATTGGTTCTCATGACATTCTCTTCTTCGCAGAGAAGACATGAGAAGAGGCAAGATGTAGGAGCAGAATATCGCGACATCAATACTTCGCGAGAGTAATAAACGACTACATTGCGAAGGCGTCGCAGGTAAGAAATATAAATGACGCAATAGATGACGACAACCAAAACATGAGAAAAGTGTGAAGACTTGGCGAGATTTAGGAGTGTCGCAAAGAAGAATGTTTATAACACTCGCGACACTTCGCGAGTCATTCCCGAAAATAAAGGATAGCTTAGCTGTCATCCACTGTGTATTACCATATATAAAGGGTTGAGTTAGTCTGTTGAGGGGAGAGTTCTTTTTGAATTGTTAAGCAAGTCATAAAGAGAGAGAAAATCTAGAGTGATTGTAATTTCTTTAGATCTGATATATCTATCCTTGTAAACATTTCGAGAAGATTATCAATGAAAGTATATAATTAATCATCTTCCAATGTGTTAATTAAGCAAATTCTAGTGAGGGGTGTAGTGTAGGATTTCCTGCAACTACACAGGATATATTTTTAGGGGCATATATAAGTAATAATTCCTCGCGACCTGGTATTGAAGATGTATTTGGGTTAAAACAAAGGGTTGGTGAAAGCTTGAAGCATCTAACTGTGAGATGGAAGACAATGTGTAGCGAAATGGCTGGTCGTGTGGAGGAGAGATATCTCATCTTATCATTCATCAATGCTATGTTCGCGACAAATCTGTTATATATTCAAATTTTTAGAGTCAAGAATACAATCACAATGACTGAGTTGCGAGAGATTCAGGAGGAGTATATTGCTCTAGAAGAAAAGCAAAATGAGATGGAATCATACCCCGTCGCGAATACAAGTTCAGGAGCTGCGAATGCAAGTTTGTTACCCAAATTGATAAACACTATGGCGAGTACCTCGCAAGGTCAACAAGGAATGATGATACCGGATGATGGTCAGCAAAAGTTGGTAGCCATGGGAAGTCGCGATCAGGAAGAATTTGAAAGAGAAAGAAATTTCTACAACCGTGGCGGAAATAATAAAATTCAAAGACTTGATCACCCGCAAGAAACCTATGGAGGTCGAGGCATAATTATCATAGAGAGCGGCGAGGTCATAGAGTAGTATGGGAAGAAATCAAGATGCCTCCACTAAACGCTAGCGTGGAGAAAATATGGGAAGCTATAATCCCGATGGAAAACATACCGCACCATGGAACATGGGGAATGAACCTCCTCCGGTGACAGGAGTCATGAATTCTGTTCCTATCACCATTTTCATGGACACCTAACGAATGATTGTAGGAATGTAAAAAGAATCATCCTCAGAATGATAGACCAAGGGAAGCTAAATCATTTCTTAAAATGTGAAGAGAAGACTCAACCATTACCAACACCTCCGAAATTCACGAGTAAATACAACAAAAGGGAAAGAAACGTTTGTAGTAGAAGTTGGAGCGAAGGCCAAAAACTTGTTCTCGCAACTCTATCGTACATTAAATACAGGACAATTGAAGATTTTCATGATAGTGTTCTCAGTAGGGTTTTCGCAAGAGATGCTGACAATAGAGAAGTAATGAACATCGCGAAGACGTCGCCACTAAAAGAATGGCAAACGCAGATTATTTCTTTTACCGCAGAAGAGGTACCTGAGGGTGGAGAGATGCATGACAGTCCATTAGTGGTAAGATTGGAGATTAACCCAAAACCTGTTGGGGATGAAGATGATGGGGAAGAAAATTCATGGGCAATAAATAGAATCTTAATTGATACTGGAAGCTCTGTAAACATCCTTTTTTACCACACTTACAAGACTATGGGAGGGAAAGACGATGATTTGATACCTTCAACCTATAAGATTTATGGTTTTAATGGCACTGCCAATAAACCTAAAGAAGAAACTCGTATGCGAATACCATTGAAAGGATTATCAACTGAAATCTTGTTTTGCATAGTCGATGTGGAATCCCCCTATAATGCATTAATTGGGCGACCTTGGCTACATGAGATCTTGGGTGTAGCTTCGACTTACCACCAGTGCATCAAATTTCCTCATCCCAGTGGGGTTGGAGTTATTAAAGGAGATTGGGTTGAGGGACAAAAGTGTTATGAAGTTGATGTGGAATCTTGCGAGGAAAGGGCTGCTCAAAAGAAGAACTGGAAACAGAACATTAAAGAAGCACAAAGAAGGGACAGACTGATGGTGGACGCAATAGAAGTGAGAGCTGAAGATACATTGCGAAACCAATGTCTGAATACAGTTGGAAATTGCGATGACTTCGCAAAAGGGAAGGAAATATCAGGAAATTTAAATAAAGAGGCAAAGAGCAACAGAAGTAAGAAGTGTAAGAAATGAATAATTGACTTTAGATTTGTGTAAAAAAAAAAAAAAAAAAAATTTTGAAGGGAAAAGACTTGTCGAAAGTACAAAGAATATGACGATTGAAGAAGGAGTACGCGAAAGTCTCGCGAGATAGAACATATGCAAATCTGGTTAAATAATTAGAGCGAGATCGCAGAAAATGAAGCAAGGCTATGCGATAATTTCGCAAAGATAATGAGAATAAATAATCAAAAATCAATGAATGATTGAAAGAATGAGTGAATGAGACGAACCTTTATGGCGTACACCCTAGTTCGCGAATGATATTTCGAAAGAGGCAAATGTAAGACCTAAAGTGCATCATATAAGGGGGTATCTCTTGACATGACTCAGGGAAAAGGTTACACCGCACCTGGAACCTGAGTCATGGAAATTCGGGGTCAATAAAGCCCATCCGGGAGAGATACCTTGGATTTCCAACTATATAAGGTTATACCCTGGTTGGACGACCGAGGGTCTCTTCCAAGGAGTCAGTGTATGACCAAGGCGCCGAGGTACACGGTTGAGACAAGAGTGCCTGGGTCATTTGAAGTGTCTCGGCCATTCTTGGCAAGTCTTGGCACATGCTGCACTCGGCCCGAAGAAAACTCCACTTAGGGTGCAGTCTCGTAACCATAAGCCCTATTGGTATAAGGGATAAGAGGCTGCGAAAATAACTGGTTGTTGTTAAGACCGGATGGGGGGAGCTAGTCTTGATACTATTGAGGTACATTCTCCAAGAAAAATAACTTGAATATTGCAATTAAGGAATATTGATCCTACATCTGATGAAGAAGACGATGATGTAGACATTTCTACTGCGAAGGAGGATCATCCAACTGAATCTCCTATGACGTTGTTGTCTAATATCTTTTCAGACTCCATGTAGGGACTTGGAGATGACCACCTCTCTGGTATATGCGAAGCTCTCGCAAGTATATGTGATGCTTCTTTACTGGAAGGTAATGAGTCTCTTCAGGGGATCTCCAGATCATTGACTCCCAGCTTCTTGAATGCACTCAGTGCCTTGGTATGTCTATGTTTCTCTATTCCTTCATAATTTTAATTTTAAATCATATATTAATAGTTTCTTTATCTTTCTTTATAGTCTGGAAGAGCTTCTTTTGTTGTTGCCTCAGATCTTGAGAAGAGGCGCAACAACTTTGAAAAGAAAATCTTCAGCTTCACAAAAAGAACGAAGAACTAGAAGTTGAAGTTGCGACATCTCGCAAGAAGAGTGAAAATGAGATTCTTTGCTCTTCGCGAAAGAATTCAACAACTGGAAGTGAATCTTCTACCCGGGAAGAATAAAATATCTACCCTTCAAAGTGCTAATCAAAGAACTTTATGGTATAAAACTCTTCTATTTTCCTCATTTTTACTTTGTCATTTATTTTTCTTTGCCTGACTTATCATTTTCGCAGACATTTATAATCTCTCCGAGGAAGCCATCCTTCTCCATTCATTTCCTGAGCCTATGGATAATGATGCTCTTCTCGCTCATCTCAACGAATCTTTAAGTAGTTCGTCAAACAAAATTAACTCTCTTTCATTAAATGAACTTCAAACCAAATTTCATCTCTTAGAAATTGAGCATAGATCTAGTTTATATCTTAGCTCCCACGAAAAAAAATAACATTCTTAGGAAGAAAATTAGTAGCCTTATAGATGACAAGGATCGCATTGCTAATCAAGGTGCACAGGCATTAGCGAAATTCCAAAAAACTCTTCTTGAAGTTCAAATTGAACGAGATGAATCTTTTCGCCAAAATGCCATACTTAATGAGCGAGAAAACCAAATTCGTTCACTTCTTGTCATAAATAGTGATGATGAATTTGCTTGGGCTGCGAAAGTTCTAGATAATGCCAGAAATAACTTAGGTGTTAACATCAGCCTTCATACTGAGCATACTGCCTTGATTAAAGATATGATTTCTGACAGAGAAGGTTGTTAACTGTTCTTCTTTACTTTACCACTTCTTTTTTGTGAAACTGCTATTAAGTTACTGACTCATTATCATACGTTCGCAGGAGCTGAGAAGAGGTATCAGAGAATGTACCTCTTTTGCTTTCTCGGGCCAATTAAATACCCAAGGATGATAATTTGCGATATTCGCAGGGAGTACATTGGAACCTGAAATGTAAGGTCCGTTCAAAAATAGCGGAAAGACACACCACTTCTCATCTTTAGAGTAGCGAGGGACATTGTTCTTGCGAGTGCCAATCAATATCTAACATGAGTATCTTATCGTCGGGGAACGTTCTCTTTTCTTTTCAATCGAGCACCCCAATGAGATTTATCATTCTTCATATTTATCACTTCATAATTTTCAAAAAGTTTTCTACCAAGTACTTTTTGACTATCTCTAAGTTTATGAATTTAGGATCTCGACGTTATCGGGATATAGAGATCCCTTACCGGCGCCACGATTGGCGAATTCAAGCATTAGACGGATGCAATCACCACTTAATTGATAAATAGCTCGCGAGAATTTCTCATGAGCAAGAATTTCATAGAACAAGGGCAGTTCGGGATTGTAGAGAGGAATGGGAAGACCTGCTTAGGAGTTGACCTAGCGAGATTATGATTTTTCGATCATCACAATGATGATCAGTAAACAACTTTGCAGAAAGAATAGATGAAGATTCTTGATTGGGAATAGTAGACAAGGTGAAACCCTTCTCTTGTAAATTCTTTTGAGTCTCACCCAAAAGGGTTTCGTATCTACGACTAGGTGGAGCCATTCTTAGAATATGGGAATGATTAGAGAATTGAAGATCAAGAGACAGAAGAAAAGGAAGATTTACAGCAGCAGAAACGTAAATTGCGGAGGAGGAGAATTGAAGAAAAATTGCATAGAGAAAGTAAAAAAAGAAGAAGAGGAGGGTGAGAAAACTATATATAGAGAAGAATTCTCGAGAAGATGAATGCATTTAATGCGAGAGGGGACGTGAATGGTCAAGAAAAAACGGTTAAAAGAGACGTGTCAAGAAAAGAGTGGAAGAAGAAACATGTGTAATAAATTCTGTGTAAAAGTACGGAATCGTAACAGATAAATATGAACAGTTGCGGCATTTTAAAATACTAATTCTCATGACATTCTATTCTTCGCAGAGAAGACATGAGAAGAGGCAAGATGTAGGATCAGAATATCGCGACATCAATAGTTCGCGAGATCAATAAACGACAGCATTGCGAAAGTGTCGCAAACGAGTAATATAAATGACGCAATGAATGACGACAGCTAAAACACGAGAAAGATGTGAAGACCTAGCGAGATCTAGGAGAGTTGCGAGATTATATGTTTGTACACTTGCGATATTTCGCAAGTCATTCCCGAAAATAAAGGACAGCTTAGCTGTCATCCACTGTGTACTACCCTATATAAAGAGTCGAGCAAGTCTGTTTCTTTTTCCGAGTGTCAGGCAAGTCATTAGGAGAGAGAAAGTTTGTGGTAATTGTAATTTCTTTAGCTCTTTTCCATTTATCTTGTAAACATTCAAGGAATTAATCAATAAAAATCATAATTGTTCATCTTCAATGGTTTAATTGTGTGGATTCTTGTGAGGGGTGTAGTGTAGGATTTCCTACAACTACAGGATTAATCAGCCCCGGATAGATTTCTGGGCACCCATTTCCAAAAAAAATATTCATACATGGGCACCTGGCGGGGAATGGAATTGGAATCATAAGATAAGCATTTTCTTGAAAAGGATGAGGATGAAGGGTGGCCGACCTATTACCCGATAGCTTTTGGAAAAAACAAGGACCTCATATTGTGGCAGAATGGGCATTTATTGCGTTACAATGCACTCACCAGAACTTGGACGGAAATTTGGGGGACACTATTGTGGGAAACAAGCAGGGTTGCAATTATTCCTCATATGAGGAGCGTTGTCTCGTTGAAGAATTTCGGTGGACAATCGGAAACATGTACTCATGATGTCCATGCCACTAACACATTCCTTGGGTTATCTATGTAGCTTTTTTTTTTCTCTTGTAGTTGTGTTTTTTTTTTTTTTTTGGTATTTGGATTTTTTTTCTATGTATAATTTATTCCTTGGGTTATCTATGTAGCTAGTTGTGTTTTTTTTTTTTTTTGGTGTTTGGATTTTTTTCTATGTTGAAATGTACAATTTAATTAGTTTGGGTCATTGTTTAACTAGCCAACCTTTGGTTTTTCCTTTTTTTTGCGTTACACCTATGGTCCGTCTGGGCCACCCCAACCGACCTGGGTAATTACTCGAAAAGTAGAAAAATTATTTGGGTATTTCCTAAGAGATTATGATTTATTTTAGTTTGTTATGTTCGGAATGTATATTATATTAAAAAGGAAATTAGATAAACATGAAAATATTCATTCCATATCTCATTATGTTGCTATAATATCTCATTTTTTAGTAATATGGAAATTGAAATATTCGGTGTAAATACCAAAGAATAGTGATTTAAGATGGAAAACCTAAAAAATTTAGCTAACAGGTGTATTGGATGTCTATATATATATATATATATATATAAGCTTTACTCGTATCTGCTTGTAGTATTCTACAATAAGAAAATCCTAAAAGCTTGTAAAATTTTTTTTTGATAATCTTTCATCAGTATAGTAGTGATGGATATGTTGCAGGAATTAACTACCGAGATACTTCAGCGCATCCAAACTGCAGAAAGCGTTTTAGCAAGCAAATGTGTATGCAAAGAATGGAATACTATCCTTGGGGACAAAAGAATTGGATTCCTTTTTGGTGTCACACCAAGAATGGGGAAACATAGAGTTACCCAACTCTTTTATAGAGAGGAAGATTTCAGCCGGACCGTAACAGCCAACAATCACGACGCCCCGAATGATGGAACCCATGATGATTGGACTATGTTGCACCCAATAGTTGAATCTTGCAATGTTCTGGTATGTTTTTATGTTTCACACCACGGCATACAAGATCCTGCATATATTATGAATCCAGAAACTGGTGAGCACCTCCATATGCCACAACTATGCATCCCAATTACACCGGATCCAGTACTTTCGTGGTATCCACGATACAACATAATTGGGGGTTTCGGCTACTGTCAACGTACCAATGAGCACAAGGTAGTTCGAATTCACATGGATAGTAAAGTTCAAATACACACTCTAGGAGACAAGAGGGGATGGAGGAACATAGCAGAGGAGATTCCTTATACTTTTCGGAGTTCAGGTGTGTACGCACATGGTTGTATTTTTTGCAAGGATTGTTGTCAGCAGGATATTGGCATAATATCTTTCAATTTGGACACTGAGACGTTCCATCAACATTCGCCACCCCCGTATCATATTCATGGGAGTGAATTTTGGATAAATACTTACCCATCACTTGGGATGGTCATGTTCGGAGTTCGCATTTTATTTTACTATATCCATGAGGGGATTGATCGGCCCCGGATAGATTTCTAGGCTCCCATTTCCGAAGAAAATATTCATACATGGGCACCTGACGGGGAATGGAATTGGAATTATAAGATAAGTATTTACTTTGAAGAGGATGAATGGCCGACTTATAACCAGATAGCCTTTGTAAATAACAAGGACCTCTTATTTTGGCAGAATATGCGTTTATTGCGTTACAATACACTCACCAGAACTTGGACGGAAATTTGGGGGGCACTACCGTGGGAAATAAGGGTTGCAATTATTCCTCACATGAGGACCGCTGTCTCGTTGAAGAATTTCGGTGGACAATTGGAAACGTGTACTCATGATGTCCATGCCGCTAACACATTCCTCGGCTTATCTATGCAGTTTTTTTTCTTGTAGTTGTGTATTTTTTTTTTTTTGGTATTTGGATTTTTTTCTATGCTGAAATGTAAAATTTATTACTTGGGTTATCGCTTTTTTTTTTCTTGTATTTGTTTTTTTTTTTTTTTTTTTTGCGTTTGGATTTTTTTCTATATATGTTGAAATGTTCAATTTCGTGTATCAACATGATAGTGTTGCCGCTAAATGTTGGGTCATTGTTTAACTAGCCAACCTTTGGTTTTTTCCTTTTTTTGCGTTACACCTATGGTCCAGCCGGCCGGGCCACCCCAAACCGACCTAGGTAATTAGTTGAAAAGTAGAAAGTATTTGGGTATTTCCTAAGAGATCGCGTATATTAAATAAAAAAATAAAATTAGATAAATATGAAAATATGAAAATATTCATTCCATATCTCATGAGATCGTGATTTATTTTAGTTTGTTATGTTCGTAATGTATATTAGATTAAAACGGAAATTAGATAAACATGAAAATATTCATTCCATATCTCATTATATTGCTACAATATTCGGTGTAAATACCAAAGAATAGGTGATTTAAGATAATGATGGAAAACCTAAAAAATTAGGGGTTTCCTTACAAATATATATATAAATTCCAGCAAGCATAGAAAAAAATTAACATAGAGTATTAAGAGGAAAATGAGTTCTGCTAAGAGGGATTGTAGATATGAAACTGAAGAGAGGATCCAAAAATGTCCTCGACTGATGGTTGGTCCTCGTAAATTGAGGATTATCATTACTGTGGACGGAGTAACTATTGTTCCTGGTGTTCCTCTCGACGTTGTAATTAGTTTTGTTGTCAGTAGTGTTGACAATGATGATGTTCCTATTTATGCTGATGTTATTCCTGGTGTTCCTCTGGACGTTGTAATCAGTAGTGTTTAGAATGCTGATGTTCCTACTGTGAATGATGATGCTCCTGCTTCTATTATTGAAATTATTGATGAAGATCCCGATGTTCCGGACATGGCAGAGGATCCAAAAGTTAACAAGCATGATCTTAACAAGCATGTGGAGCCTGATAAACAGAAAACGGCAAATCTGAGGATGACAATGCGCCCAAGCCTGCTGGTTGGAGTGATCAAGTTCACCTCATCATCGCGAGAAGAATTGTTTGAAGATGGGGGATGGTTCATTTGATATGGTTTTTTTTTTTTTTTGATGATAGGGTTTGATTTATCGATTTCTTTTTGTGGATGCTTTGAAAGTTTGTTTTCATTTCTTGTTTCGTTTGCTAATTTTGTCATTTAGAAGAAGGTGATGTTTATGAATTCTTTTATTATTTAGGTATTGGAATCATGAAATAAATCAGATAATTATATACAAGTTCACAGACTTTACAGAATGCAATATACTCTTGCAAATTTATTTATTTATGAGGTGTGCATTCTTTTGGAAAAATAAATATAATTAGCTGAAAGAACGGGGGAAATGTAGAAAAATACAGTTGTTCCCCCCTGTAAACAATAAGAATCAATTTATCACTTTAGGTCTGATCTTATTATCTCCTTGCTAATACTTTTAACAAAAATATGAGTTTGAACAAGTAAAGTGCTATTAAAAGTAAAGTACTGCTATACGACGATGTTAATGATAATGATCTTTGCGTGGATTTGGATGAGAATGAAGAACCAGACTAATCTGAAAAAGAACCAGGCTAATCTGACAAATATCCAGACTCATCTAACAAGTTCTTTGCTTTTTAAACAGGGTTTTTGATGTGTGAACTTTTAGTTTACGTATTTTTATATATAAAGCATTTCATCTGACCATTTTGTTTTCAGTGGTGGTTGTATTTATTTTTTAAGTACTGCACTAGATGCAGGCTTTTTACGCTGATAGATAGGTTGACATTTATGTGATGAATGATTCACGTTGAACTTTTATATTTTCTGGAAATGATGAACATCAAAATGGATGGGTTTAGTTTATTTATCTTTAGTAGCTTACTGTATGAATAGAATAATATGTTTCCTACATAGGTGCCACTAATAATTCATAAGTTTCCACCCTAAACCAAGAATAATACAGGAGACAACCCAGCTTAAAATTATTAAGGAAAATATTATTCGAAATAGGAAAGTAATTTTTTTCTATAGCCTCTTCTCGAGTTGGTTAGAGATAGGAAACTAAATTTCGAAAATTTTGGGAAACAATTTTATCATAACTGTCTACGATATATTCTCTCATAAAATAAGGAAACTAGCCATATTGGTTACACATCAAAAATTTGGAAATAAAAAAAAAACAAAAAAAATCTTTTGTTTGGCGGGTGATGAAAATGAATTTTACTGGGCGGGATGATTTCAAAAGGAAAATCATTTCCCGCCTGATGGTTTGGTTAAATTCCAAAAAGAAAAAGAAAGATGAGTTCGATATACTTTTTCAGTTTTTATTACTCGATTCATTCTCTCTATGAATTCATAATTCTACTACTATCTCTAATCTTTACAAGGAATCTACCTCTAAGGACTCGATCTTTGTTGTTCATATTATTTTCACAACCCATTATCGAATGAATATTAAATTGATGTTAGATTTTTTGTTCGATCTCATGGAATCATATGTTAGATCTTATAGGTTTACTAGTTAAAGCATGGTTAGGGTTTTTCTTCTATTACTTCTTATAGTTTTACTAGTTAAAGCATGATTATGGTTTTTATTCTATTACTATCTCTAATCTACAAGGAGTCTACCAAAAGAAAAAAAACCTTTTTAAACTCAATCTTTGTTGCTGGTAATATTTCTACAACCCATTATCGAATGAATATTAAATTTATGTTAGATTTTTTGTTTGATCTCATGGAATCAGATGTTAGATCTTATAGGTTTACTAGTTAAAGCATGATTAGGGTTTTTATTCGGCTGTATCAAAGAACAAGTTAATGACAATCACGGGTTGTACGATGAGATGTGATTTCATTTTGTTACAACAATAATGTTTTAGGCTTAAGTTACATGCATGAACTATTATAAGATTTAGGTAAGGATCTTTCTTTCATGTTACTTAGTTAGGCTTTACTAGTTAGTTAGGTTTTACAAAATTAAAAAAAAAAAAAAAAAAAAAAAAAAAAAAAAAACTTAACGATGCTAATTGTTTTCTAGGGTTTTTGTTATTGTTTGGGTTGGATTTTGATTGAGAGTTAATAACTCTACTTTGATCGACGATGTGGTGTCAATCATATATATACACAAGGCTTCTCAAGATTTAATCATTTGAGTCTCTATTACTTGGCGAGCCTGTAACATCTGCATTTTAAGTTTCCACTTTTAATAATACCATGTTGCTGGTTGGCCAATTTGACTATCATCTTCAAGCTAAAAATGGATAATCATTATGTGGTGCTTTAGTGTTTTTTTTTTTTTTTGCTAAGTCCAATAGTTTATTAAGAAAAAAAAAACGTAATTACAAGTAATTACAAAAGGGGACTCTAAAGTCCCCCACCCCCATAAACCAAAGGGGTTTTAAAAAATAACAAACTAAAATAACCCAAAAGGCTATTAACTAAAAATCAAAACAAAGAAAAGAAAACTCTATATGCGTTTAGCACTCCCTCTCATTCTTCCTTTCTTCTTGGTCTTGGAAAAAATAGCATCCATAACGCATGTAACTTCAATACCTGAGACTTTAATACCATCCAAAAATTCTTCTTCTTCCTCCTCGTCGGAAGTAGAAGTAGAATTACCCGGAACTAGCTTACTTGAAGTTAGAGCTTGCTGATTATTAGCACTTACATTCTTATTCTTATTAAGCCCATGAGACTTACCATTTTTAGCTTTAAAAGCCAGACTATTATTAACCAAATCCGGAGAAGCCTCCAAATCAGCCAAAAGTTCCTTGGCTTGCATAGAAACTTCTCTTTGCTCCTTCAAAATTCTATCACGCTCCTCTTGTTGCACGTTCAGAGTTGACATTATATCTATTAACTCCTTTTTTTTCCTTGAAATAATCTTGTTTAAAGGATGGATTTCGAATAAAATTAGCACGCACATCATCATTCTGAATATTGCTTGCCTCTTCAAGTTCCTCTTTGGTCAAAATATTTTTCCTATCAAAAACAATATCCTCCAGCACGAGTTGTGTTTCCTTGTCAGTCTGAATAGATTTAGTTGAAGTCCCAACTGAATCTGTAGCCTCCGAAACCTTGCTATTCTTGTTTTTATTATCATCCACAAGCGTACCACATTCTTTTAAGTTCTTAACTTCAGCTGCCATAGTTTCCGCATCCAAAACAGTATTACTTTTCTTATCTTCGTCTTCTAAATTTTCAGTATCACTTTGCATAACTTCCTAAACATCATCTCTAAAACCCAATTCTAAGCTTAGAGAATCATATTTGTTTTGGTAAACAAATTCAGAGGAACTGAGTAACGCATCAGTTAAAGGAGTAAAAGAAAATTTGGTACCTGAGTTCTTACCTTTAACTTGTGTCCAATCATCTATTGAATTTAATCCCACGGACTTGCCAGCATTTTTTTCTGCCAAACTAGGGTTAAGCTTGGCCACGGACATATCATCCACTGGCCTAGTCGCTGACTTGTCCAAAAAAATTCTATTTATCTTGGACACGGAAACTCCAGTTTGCACGTTTCCTGCCATAATAGATTTCACAGATTTCCCTTCCAAATTCATAGAGTTTTGCTTGGACACGGTTGTTGTACCTTCCTTGGTCACGGAATTTTTATCCATATTAGAATTTGAGTTGTGCACGGTCTTGTTTTGAGCTTTTGCAAGCTCTTTTAGTTCGGCACTTGCTTGAGTTTTAGCATTATCATCTCTACTTGAAACTGGAGCGATCTCTTTTTCCTGATTTGCATTAGTTGCATGGGAATTATCCCCAACTGAACCCTGAATAGCTACAGCGTTACTCACGTCTTTTTCTTTTGGTTGCCACTTCTCAATGGGTTTTTTAACACTTTTTTGGTGATTAACTGCTGAATTCTTCTTGGTATTCCTCCTACAATCAGCCTCTTCATGGCCAACAATTTTGCATTGGGCACAAAATTTTGGATATTTCTGAAGTTCTACAAACTGATCAAAAGACCTACCTCTCACTGTTATATGAATACATTCTGGTACTTTGTTTGCAAAATCTATATCAACCAAAACCGCTGCAAAAGAACCATATTCATGGTTCAACGTTCGTTTATCCGCCATTATAGGTTTGCCTAGGTTTTTTCCAAGCGAAAGCAATATTTTTTCTGTCCATAACTCCACGTATAAACCAGGGAAGTTTACCTGGATCATGAGAAGAATTTTGTTTATCTGGATCAAACCATGGAAACCAATTTTAAAGCCTAAGCTCCTGTTGATTGACCTTCCAAGTCTCTCCATCCCGGACCTTGATCATATCCTCTTCAGTTGTAAACTTGATAATAAAAAAACCATTGCTCATAGGAGTGAACTTGAATTTTCCCGCACCTAACTTCCATTGATCTTCTAATGATATCTTGACGGCTAGTAAAAACAAGATCTTTAAAAACCAATCTTCCAATATGGCTGAACTTCTAAGCCTCACACCCTTCATGGAATAAATCTAACAGAATTTCCATTGCTGGTTTATCATCTAAAAAAATAGGGTTTGGTAAAGAGGCAATATCAATATTGTAAACCTGCGAGTTCTTACCTCTAACCATGTCTGCAAAAGATGTAGACATAAGAGAAGTGTTGCTAGACTCTGTAGCATGATTTTCCCCCATTGCAAATCATCCAAAGATGATCAAAAAAAATGGAGGAAAACTTGAAAAAACTAGAAACCCTAAAAAACCCAAGCAAAAAATTGCCAGAGCTAATAGGAGAGAGAGAAAAAAAAGAATTCCGTCTACAATGTTGAAGCAATAAATATACCTATTCAAATGCATGGGGTGAGACTTGAACCCAAGTCTATAGTGTGGGAGCCCAAAATTATACCACCACACTATTTCTCTAATTGTTAAAAAATCATGACATTAATAAAGGATTTAAAAAAATTCATCTTCTATTTCGTTTTGATCCTCAAACACTTGAGAACATCATTAAACCCAAACGGTATTTATGCACTTAAAATCACTAATCTATGAACATCATTGAAAACCCAAACGGTATTTATGAACATCATTAAAATTCGATGATTTTATGTGTTGCAGTGATATAAGACCGTTTAACCGGTACCTTTCGCTTTGTGGATAACACAATAATCATGAGGAGATTTTGTGTGTTGCAGTGATGTTTTAGCCTCAAGTTACATGCATCAATGAGTTCATGTTTGTTTTCTTTTCATATAATAGAAAATAGGTGTAACACATGTTGCCTATCCTGTTAGGTTTAGCTAATATTTTCCAAAATAAGCTCAAATTCCTAACTGAGATGCACGTACCTACACAGCTTTTGTCATGGGAGAAGATGATGATTACAACGTGTCCCCAGAGGATGACCAATGGAGGGAACCAGATGATGAGGGGGATTCTGATGAAGAAACGATAGAGTTTTATGAGAGTCATGATCACATTGTACAATCATATGACGATGATGGTGCAGATATGGTCCCCACTGTTAGATTTGAAGAATTAACAGGTAATGGTCGAAATCTTGTACTTACTTGTTTCTACTTAAACATCACATGGTTTCATATGTTTCCTCGGTTATTTCCAGTCAGACGATTCTGAAAATGATGATCTCGAAGTGTTAGAAGAAAAAGAATTGGAAAATGCTCCAGAAGCAGAAAAGCAGCCACAACAAGAAGACTCTACAGAAGAGGTCATAAAAGAGAGGGGAATGACAAGAATGTTGAAGCTGCATAAATACTTCTCGAATTCTGATGCCAAAAGAAGGGATATTGAATTTGAAAAAATGTTCTGGCCTATTGGTGACCATAGAATTGAATTCAGTAGTTACCTAAGCTATTTGTCCCGTAATATGGTTGGCATAAAACATTTATGTTGGAAGGAAGTCCCTTCAACTACAAAAGAAAATATGTGGGAGAAAATTCTTGTATGCATATGCGGTTATCAATTCGTCGTTTTTGTTGTCTAACTGTGAGTCTGTGATTAACATACATTAGATGTTATTGCAGCTTCATTTTGAGGTGCCCCATGAAACGAAGCTAGTGTTCATGAAGCGTCTACATGTTCAGCTGTGGGACTTCAGAAGGAAATTGTACAACAATCATGTAAAACCCTTCCTGGAGAGACCAGACAAACTAAGAACTTTCCCCAAAAAGTACAAAACGGTAATGGACCAAGAAAACTGGGACAATTACCTTAATCATGTAATAAAATCGCCTATATTTAAGGTATGGAATACACATTTCTTTTTCTAATTTGTGTTTCGTTCTTATTGTCTATCCTAGCATACTAATGAAATTATTTTTATTTCCTCTGCAAGAAAAATTCGGAGTAGGGAAAAGAGGCAATATCACAATCCAAGTTCCCACATCGGACGGGACGAGGAGGATACTCGGGATTAAAACTAAAATTAGTAAGTATGTTGTCTTATTTATTATACAATGCATAGTAAAACCGTCCATATCAGATACTTCTGTATTGTATGTCGTGTTGCGTGTCTCATATATGCAGAAACTTATAACGGTATAGGGATGTGTCATCTTACACCAATCTGTAATTTTGTCACATTAGATGCTTTGGAATAGGTTTTTCTGTTTTACACAGTTAATATCTGTGCGGATGTAAATCCTTACTTGTTTCCGGTAACTACTAGGTCCAAAGGGGAAATGTTGCCGAAGAAGATCTTGAAGACCGGTGCTTCATGTGGGCAAGAGCACGCGAAAACAAAGACGGAATTGTACCAAACTATTTTGTCAGGGAAAAGACATCTGAAGTTGTGAGAAAACAGAAACTTTAAAGTCCTCATGTTTTTAACCAAAGTAAGTGCGCAAGGTTTAAATCAGAATTTAACACATAATTTGAACAGGAAGAGAAGCGGAAGATGATTCGAGAGGGAACTCTAACGGTTGGTCATAACGAGGATGCCCTAACACTTGCGATCGGCCCGGATAAGGGTGGACGTGTCAAGGGGGCTGGCTTTGGAGTGACGGCAACCCTTTACTTTCCAAATGGAAGAAAACCAAGACACTCGAAAGAGAATGATGAAGCTGCGTGGAAAAGCTGAAAGCTAAGGAGAAAGAATTAGAGTCTACTAAAAATGCGTATCAGAGATTAACAGATAACTTGTTATCTCAAGGAGTCGACATTGCAAAAATTGTGGGAAACAATATCAGCAAGTCTGGAGGAGAGGTAAGTGAACTGAGTTTTGATTAGATTGTGTAAATTTTTAAAATAATTGGCAGACAGTATCTGATTTTTTAAAACAATGTGTTTAACTGCAGTCACAGGATGCAGGACCTAGCAACGCCTCCAATCGATCTAAGAATAACATAGGTCCAGAATCAGTTAAGAAACTTCCAAAAAAAACATGGGAAATCCGGTCCGCAGAAGTCATCTGAAAGCATCAAAGGGTCCGCGAAGCGGGATTCTCCTTGTACTAAAACGCCAACCGTTTCTACTGAATCCCCGGCGCCTTTAGTATCAAAAAAGAAGTCTCCGTCTCCTCCATCCACTGGGGAATATCAGAATGTGGCATCTGAAAAAGTTACCATTGATGTATGGTTTTCCAACGCATTTAAATTTTTAATCTTCCATTTACTATCTCTCATGCGCCTTGTGTTTCTGCAGGGCATAGGATGCAAACTTTGGTTTGGAGAAAAGTACAACATTGTTGCCATTGGTAGAGCTTACTCTACAAAGACGATACTCTATAAAATGAAGTCGGGAACGACGGCTTCAGTTACATGCTATAGCGTCCGGGTTAGTGAAGTACTAAATGAAACCATTAGATTACCCTTTGGAAAATCTGGGATAAAAACTTTAAAAGATGTTGGTGATACTGAAATTAGTTGGCCATCAAATCAAACCACCTTGGATCAAAAGGTTAGTTGCTTGGCTTGTTTGCTTTATTAACTCATTGGATATGTTTTTACACAAACCAGTTTTATATATGTATCTTGTTTGATATAAGAGACGAATATGTTATCAGCTATATGAATCACGGACGTTAGTGTATATTTTAGAGAACCTTATAGAACGAGATATGTGGTTAGGTATTTGATTGTGAGTCAATTGTGCATTGTGCTTAAATGGTTTCACTGCAAAAAGAAGGTACAACTTTCATTTCATTTTTCTGATGCAGGTAAGTCAACCAAAACATTTCAAGGATGTGAAATCACCGGCTCTACTCAATGGAAGCCAATCTCGTATCGCAATATTTGAAAAAGTTCTGAAGGTATTTGTTTTAAACTAGTTACATGATCTTAAGACCATATGAGTCTGAAATATGCTATCAACTATATGAATCACGGATGCTAGGGTGTATCTTGGAGAACCTTGTATATTTGTTGCCTATTCAATATATCAGTGTCTTCGCATTCACGGTGGAATTTGGTATATTTGCTACCTGAATATGGAATATTACTCTACTGCTGCAGGTAAGTCAACAAAATTCGGGGAAACATACTCTGGATGTGACATCAAAAGCAGTTTATCCGGTATATGTTTTATTTTTACATGCATTTTAAATCTCAAATTTGCTTTGAAGTTTTCCCTTGAAGACATTCATATGCCATATATTTCCGCAGGGTAAAAGGTGCTACCTTTTTGACCATCTGTCTAAGGCAAACGTCCTTGCTAGAGGTAGAGCTTTTCTGTTAGCAGAAAAGCAACAATTACATGCAAAGGATGGGGTGGAGGTTGATTTCCAAAAAATCCTAATTGAGGAAGTAATAAAACCGAATTTATGTCTACCTTTACGATTTGATGGTATGGAAACATTAGGACAAACTCTTGGAAAAGCGATTCCTTGGCCAAAGTATGGTGTTAAGCTTACCAAGCCTGCTAAGAAGGTTAGTTGCTTGGCTTGTTTGATTTGTAATTCAAATATACATAAACCAGTCTATCAATTATATGAATCACCGATCCAAGTGTAAATTAGAGAACCTAGAAAAATAGAAATATGTGTAACTTTCAAAAGTAACTAACTCTTTTAATCTTATGCAGAACCCTACCAGTAATTCACAACCAACTACTTCTCTGCGGAAGTCTCCTGCACGTAGCAACCCTTCTGATGGCTCTAAGAAGCAGTCTCCTAATCTTATGCAGAACTCCACCAGTAATTTCCAACCAAATCCTTCAATATCTTTAGAGAAGTCGTGCACATCTACAGCAGAACCTCTGGCTAAGACATCTAATGGAGTATGTTTTTTTTTATTTTTTTTTCTTCATAAACATATATTGCTAATTCTAGCATCTTCTTTTTATATGATGTTCATATGCCATATATCTTCGCAGAAAGCAAAATACGACTTTTGGAATGGATCTAGGGGAAACGTCGTTGCTAGAGGCAGTATTTTACCTATGGTGCCTAACCAGAAAATACATGGAGAAGATCTTCCTAAAAATTGTTATGTTTTCAATATTCAGGAGGTTATAGTTCCATCGTTCGTGTTAACCGAACCAAGTGGTGAGTTTAAGTTATTAGGGGAAGCTGAAGATAGTTTTGTGGCATGGCCGAAAGATAATTGTTCCATCTCTGATGACAAGGTTATTTTCTTAGCTTGTTTGCTTTGTTAATCAAGTATATATATTGTTTTACATAAATCGTGTATTCAGTTTGATTAAAGAATATGTACGAGACAGAAATATATTAACAACTAAATGGAACAAGAATGCCAGTGTAAATTAGAAAATTGATATTTGGTTACGGATTTTATTATGGGCGTCAGTTGTGAAAAATGGTGCGGCCTTCAGTGAAGTTGGCTTTACTACATTGTTGGAAAAATGACTTTTGTCTGTCTCTTTTTCAGAATTCACATGACAGACGAATTCGCCTTGGATTTACCTATGGTGAAGAGGCAGTATTTTACCTATGGTGCCTAACCAGAAAATACATGGAGAAGATCTTCCTAAAAATTGTTATGTTTTCAATATTCAGGAGGTTATAGTTCCATCGTTCGTGTTAACCGAACCAAGTGGTGAGTTTAAGTTATTAGGGGAAGCTGAAGATAGTTTTGTGGCATGGCCGAAAGATAATTGTTCCATCTCTGATGACAAGGTTAGTTTCTTAGCTCGTTTGCTTTGTTAATCAAGTATATATATTGTTTTACATAAATCGTGTATTCAGTTTGATTAAAGAATATGTACGAGACAGAAATATATTAACACCTAAATGGAACAAGAATGCCAGTGTAAATTAGAAAATTGATATTTGGTTACGGATTTTATTATGGGCGTCAGTTGTGAAAAATGGTGCGGCCTTCGGTGAAGTTGGCTTTATTACATTGTTGGAAAAATGACTTTTGTCTGTCTCTTTTTCAGAATTCACATGACAGACGAATTCGCCTTGGATTTAGAATATATATATATATATATATAATACATTTAATCTCTTCTTTGCAGAAACTCCACAAACATGGAAAACCTCATAAGCAACCAGAACCAGTTTTAGATTCTGAGAATAAATTGGACAGTGACCTAAGAACAACTAGCAGCCTTGCAGATGATAAACAGAATGAGGAGCACCTAGAAGTCAATCCACATTCGGGGAGTCATGTAGCCTCTGAAAAGCTTCCTCAGAAGACTAAAAAGGCGCAGAGAAAGTTATATGTACAAAGTGTAGATTAGGCGTACCAACTTCCAGATGGGAAACAGAGGAAGACAAGTTTTGGCGCGTCGAGAATGTCACAACTTGATCCATTGCATGCAGAGACACCACCATCAAAAAAGTTGAAGAAAAACTGATGATATTTGGATAAATGCTCTTTAATATTTTCTTTTGCAAACTGTTAGACCAAAGCTCAACATTTTTTACTGTGTTATTAATAATAATAATTTTTTTTTGGCATATATGAATTTCAGATTTAACCACAATTTATAAAGTATAAGAGAATTTGGATAGTGCCAGGTGGATGGTTTAGATGCGTCATATCTGAACGTCTTAGAGGCGTCACACGCGTAATATACACGCTTCGAGATTAATTGGCGTGGCTAAACATAACATAAAGACACATTAAGAAGATATAAATTAGCGTGTATAAATATCACATAAAGCCACGCTATATGGCGTGTCTATAGGATCTCCAATGAACGGCTCGCAACGTTACATGTGGACGATCAACGTTACATCTGAACGGTCAATATTGCATCATCTTAAAAGAGATCCAATGGTTCCTAATACAGCCACGTGGATGAAGTTAATTGTAAAATGGCGTGGCTAAATATCACATATAGCCACACTATATGGCGTGTCTATAGGATCTTCAATGAAAGACTCACAACGTTACATGTGGACGGTGAAGGATGCATATAATTTAATGGTCAGTATTGCATCATCTTAAATGAGATCCAACGATTCCTCATACGGCCACGTGGATCAAGGTAATTGTAAATTGGCGTGGCTAAATATCATATATAGCCACAGTATATAGCGTGTCTATAGGATCTCCAATGAACGGCTCACAACATTACATGTGGACGGTATTCAACGGTTCCTAATACGGCCACGTGGATGAAGGTAATTGAAATTGGCGTGGATAAAACATAACATATAGCCACGTTAAACCTATATGGGGCGTGTCTATAGGATCTCCAATGAACGGCTCACAACGTTACATGTGGATGGTATTCAACAATTCCTAATACAGCCACGTGGATGAAGGTAATTGAAATTGGCGTGGCTAAAACATAACATATAGCCACGTTAAACCTATATGGGGCGTGTCTATAGGATATCCAATGAACGGCTCATAACGTTACATGTGGATGGCATTCAACAGTTCCTAATACGGCCACGTGGATGAAGGTAAGTGAAATTGGCGTGGCTAAAACATAACATATAGCCACGTTAAACCTATTTGGCGTGTCTATCGGATAACCTATGGCCACGCCAAAAAGCAATTTGCGTGTCTAAAGTGAACCAAATAGCCACGCCAAAAGCAATTTGTGTGTCTATAGTGAACGAAATAGCCACGCTAAAAGCAATTTGCGTGTCTATAGTGAACCAAATAGCCACGCCAAAAGCAATTTGCGTGTCTATAGTGAACCAAATAGCCACGCCAAAAGCAATTTGTGTGTCTATAGTAAACAAAATAGCCACGCCAAAACAATTAGTACTTAAGTTTTCGGCAGAATATATAGCAACGCCTATATGGCTCTGGCGTGTCTATTTCATGCAGAAATAGACACGCAAGGCAGGCGTGGCTATAAGCTACCTAAAACCACGCAAGCAGAAACCACGCCAAGTCCAAACCAAATTGGCGTGTCAAAACCCCTATGGACACGCCAATTTGGCGTGGCAAAAGTGTCGGTTTGTACTAGTGCATGTGTAGATGGAACCGATATAACTGGTGTAACAGATCCTAGTGAGTGGTGTGATAGATCACAAGTGTTTCCATAATTAGGTAGAACCGATTGAACCCATGTATGTGATTTGGTATTTGATCAATCACATAGTAGTCTAGGAAAATCAGGCGAACCAATTCTAAACTTGTTTGGAAGTGTGGTATAACCAATTCCAAGAATGTAAATCCATGTAAATATGAAATAAGGATTTGCAGTGAAAAGATGTCAACATACTTTGAACACGAGCAGTAACTCTTATCATTTATTGTTCAAAGATATTCCTTAGTACTCAAGGTGATCCGTGCCGAAATAAATTAAGAATCTTTTAATTAAGGTTGTTGGTTTTATACGCTTTAATTACCAGCAATTAAGGCATATCTCTAGAGAATAAAGATTAGTAATGTTCCTTTACTAATTGGAGATTTTCTATTGAGAGATTTCGGAAATATTGGATAAGCATTTATTGGAATCATGAAAACCGAATTTTGCCATTCATTGCATATCTTGAGAATACTTTCGGTTTTGGAAATTCCTTGGTTTCCAAACATCCTTGGTCTATAAATACCTAAGTTTGCGTCTCTAGCAAACTATCCTAAGAGCCAGGCAAACTCATTTTTTGTTGTTTCTGGTGGAGCCGTCTATTCAGATTGAAAAGTATTCTAATTAGGTGTGTTAGAGCACAGCTCGGTTGAACTCACCAAGCGTTGGTATGTCAAGTTTGGTTGTCATATTTTAGTATCAAAACTCATCTAGAGTCGTTTGGTTAAATATTAGAGTCAACTTCGTTTAGGTTAGACTAGAAAGTCTAGGAATGTTGAGACATACAAGTGTTACTCCGAAGACCTGAAGAATGTGAAGAAGTAACGAACTACAACGACGACATCACCCTTCCACTTGAGGTTAGTAATATTGACTTGAATTGTTTCATTCCTAACGTATCTTTTAAGTCGTGCTATATTGAAAACATAACTGCGAAGCTATATATCCTGTACATATTGTATAATAATCTAGTGATGTGACATGATCATAATAATATGATCATAGTATTAAGAAATTAGACTACGAAGTATAACGCTTATCTTTTGAACTTCGTAGATATGATATCGACATAATCTTGTATATAGTGTTACGATATGGTGATGATTTCATCCTAGGAAACAATGTTTTACATTTGCTTAAAAACTAATGTTATCATCCAATATTCAAAAATTAACTATCCGGGGGAAAACCCTCTCACACTTAAACCCGTTATTTTTTGGGTTTTTTTTGTCAAATCAGATCTGGTTCAGTAATACAAACAAAAGAAGAAAATCTAGCAAAGCAAAAATCAATTAATCCGATGCAGAAAAGAGATGAATCGCGAGTAGTTCTCCTTCGGGGTGCTGGCCTGGTTGCCGGACGGGATCAAGTCAGGTTGGTGTTTTCGTAATTGGTAAGCTTATCAAATCTGCGAATGATGGATTAAGTTGCCTCTGTTATTCCCTGCCAGGGAGTAATGCTTCTTATTTGATTTTATTTAAGTGATCGGTGGTAATGATTTCAATTTAATTTCCTTTTTATTTTTAGGGTTCATTTTACTGGGTTAGCTTGATTCTTTTGGGTTGTTCAATTTTTCGTTCGTTTCAGTTTCATCTTAGGAAATGGAGATTCTAATTCTTTGTTAGGTTTCCGTTTGATGTTTCGATGGTTTTTCTGGTGGCTGTTATAATTGGAGTATATTGCATCCGTGGTGGTTGTGATATGTTAATGAAGATTCATTTTTTGGATTAAGAAGATAAGGTTAATAGTTTTAGTACGATGGTGACGATTTAATTAGTTTCCTTGTTCAATCGCCGGAGAAGAAGATTTTTTTTCATTCTCCGGGGAAGAAGTGTGTTTCAAGTCGGTCGTGTTAGTGTTTTTTGAATCGGTCTCATTTCGATGTGTGAAAATGGTTATTGATTCTTTTTTTGTTGCAAAGTTTTGGCTCGAAGGAAAATAACGGGAAAAAGAAAGTTTTGCCTCTGAAGTTTTTTTCCACGTGTTGATGCTTTATGTGTGTAAAAAGAAAATTTTATCTTTCTTTGGGCTCTTTTGGTCACGTTAACCTATCTTGTTTGATAACTACCCAGTTTTTATTTGTCGAAAGAAATTAATTTTAAAGTCTTAGTTCAGAGGAGTTGTTTGTTTTTGTCCATGGAGAAGAAGTGGCTACTTTTATTTCATTTTATCGAATGGTGCTTCCTCATTCCTTACCCAAAAAATTTTGCTAGGTTTTTACCCTTATACATTCACAACTGTATTTGGTCTCTCTTTTGGCCCAAATATGGCACCTCGGTATTGCATCAACAGTTTTCATATATACGTATTTTCAGTCGTTAGCACATTTTTTTCAATTAAACTCCTCACTGCTATTGTGGGTATATTTTAGAATTTATTCACAACTAATCTTTGTTTGGTTACTAGGTTCCATTCTAATTTTGTAAGTGCTATCCTATAAAGCACATTTATAAATCTAGGTAATAATTGTTGTATTGTGTATTAATATCTTTAGTCCTTATCGTCATCAGTTGTAATATCTTAAGTTGTAATCCAGTTGGAGTCTGTAATTCTGTTTGCTTCTTAGTTACACTTTTAGTAGCTTTAGTAATAGCATTATTAGCGTTATCCTTTAGGGGAAGAGATTAGAAAGCGCTTTTCAGAGTATTTCTAGTTACCTATGTAATATCATTTTAGTATTATTATCTTTAATCCTTCATGTGAAAAAGACTGGATTTTACCTCAAGACTCAATCAAAGTTAAAGATTCATTGAAGTTATGGATCGAGCCGAAAATCAAAGGAGTAGACGAATATCACTTGGGAAGCTCATCACAATATCAAAATACAAAAAATATGACTAGCAACTTCAATCAATTGCATCAAAAAACTCTACCGCCATTTGAGATCCTATGGACATTGTTGTGTTCATCAAAAGTACATCTTTTCTTGTGGAAAGCATTGACCGAATGCATTTTGACCTTCGACACCAACACCCGCCCTCGATGCAACTCTGATCCGAAGACTGTTATTATGCTCCAGTATCATGATACTGAAGATTTATGGCTCACCAATCTAATTGTAACTGATGAATCTTGGGGTATCATATCCCTTCCTGTAATAATCCCTTAGTAATTTAATAAATTTCATGCTTCAAAAAAAAATCACCCAATATTCTAATTTTCACATTATATTGATAATTGCAAATTTCACTTTTTTATAATTAATTATGTTTTGTGAGAGTCCCAATTGCCGTTATCACTTTTATAATTTAATAATCACAATTTTCACCTAATAGATCAGTTGCAAACCGCAATTATCACAAGCTCATAATAGGAACCTATAAAACAAGGCAGCAACTAAATAGAACCCACAATAGTGTTAAATACAGCACACAACAAAAAATATAAATATTTTTACACCCAAGTTATTCGGGTAATTAAAACTCACTATAATCATCATCTTCTTCATCAAGTTATGTTTTTTCAATATTTAATTACAAATCAGATTCAACAACAACTATAAGTTTGATTTGTTTCTATGCATATGCATCTGCACCCCTTTATTTTAACACAACGATATCAAACCAAAATTCAAAATCCTTAAGATTTAATTGTAAAATAAAATTAGATAATCAAATTTAGGGTTTACTAATAAACCATGAAACAAGCATGAAGAAAACTCTTGAAAACCTTAACTAGTAATCTCCCCCCAATATAAATCAAAAAAATCATGTTGATTATGTAAATTCGAGTTTATTCAAAATCATGTTCCTTAGCTTAAAGGTGTTTTAATTAGTCATGGTATTGGCAATATTGTTGTTCACTAAAACTTTGAAATTAAAAATAATCATGTTCTCAATCTCACCTAATCACCTTTACCAATCCATTTTAATAGTGTTAATGGTAGTTGTTCGAGTAGTGACAAACGGAAAGCTCGAAATCTCCTTAATGTCATGAATTGACTTTAAAAGAAAAGGAAAAAGATGATGATTAATGGTGGGTTTTTCTTATCCACGTAATTTGGGTTTACAAGCACTTTAACTCTTAGATTTAGGTTGTAATTAACTTTAATCTGGGTTGTATTTAGTCACTGCCAAAAACAAAAAACATTATTGATCATGTAGAATACAAACAGAACAAATAAAGAAGGTGACGGAAACCAATGGATTCTTGGTAAGAAATTAGATTGAATCCAACTTATTTATTCCCAATTCCTTTTAGATTTATACACAAAAACCGCTGCCAGGCGGTTTTGGATCAAATACCAAAAATAGATCAAATATATACAGATTCGAATGATTACATAGACCTAATAACATTGAACTAGATGAAGTTGGAGTCGCAGTATCAATTGATATAAAAGGTGATGTTGGTACATCGATGTTTTGTCAGTTCCTCGATTCACATGTTTATCGCACTTGTTGGAAATGATCGGTCCTCAAACTCTTCTCTGAAAGTAGAAAGCAAATTTCCTAAAATGTTATGCTCTGGTTGCTTTGCAGCTTCTTTTACTGATTTTTTAGAAAGAGGGAGAATGAAATATGGAAATTTAAATCATTTTGCTGAAGAACAACCATTCATTAACAAAGAAGGAAGTTACAAACATCCACAATGGGTTCATTCCTAACTAGAGAGTCCAAAAAAGAAGAAAAAGGAACCCAAGTTTCTTTTATACAGAACTTCCTAGAACGACGTGCAATCCGGTCAGCTATCATATTCTTAATACGTTTTACATACACAACATTATAAACATCACTACTAGAAATAAAACGTCGACAATCTTCAAGAACATCGCTGCATCTCCACCCGACCGAAGAACTGACTTCATTAACAAAATCCAACACTTGAAGACAGTCACTAACAAAAAGAACTTTGGATAGATTTAACTCCTTCACCTAGGAGATGGCCAAAAGAAGAGCAGTTGCCTCCGCGCAAACTGCATCTGAAACCAGCCCAAAGTCCGTACGAGAAAACTTTATTCTTCCTGCATTATCACATAAGAGCATACCCACACCCATGTTAAAATCTTTATAAGAACCATCTAAGAATAAAACATGGTTGACAACACTAATACAAGTTTTAACATTTTTCCTAAGTACTTGAACAGGAGAAGAAGGAGCAATGTAGGTATTAATCATTCTTCTTGTATTCAGAATAACTTTATCCAAATTTATGGAAACTCTTTTGAAAACCACATCACATCTCAGTTTCCAAATACACCAAAAAACAATCACACTAACGCTGGGCCAGTCCACTGCAAAAGGAGACTGACCTAACCTCGAATCAAACCAGTTAAGAAAGTAATCATCAACCAAGGGAAAATCATATGAGACTAAATGTTGCAGGGACAAACCAAACCATATATGGGAAGCCAAAGGACAGTGAATAAACAGATGCAAGACAGTTTCAGTGTCATTATTGCAAAGAGGAAAAGTATCATCAATAGAGTTATTGCAAGCTTTCATAGTAGTGTTAACAGGCAGCATATAGGCAAAAATCTTCCACATAAAAAACCCGATCTTAGGCAAACACTGCAGAGACCAAACCTTTTCCAAAAAACAGACTCTTCAACTGTACTAACATCATTTGTATAAGCTTTATAAGCTGATTTAATAGTAAAGTTACCATCTCTAGTATGAGACCACATGATTTTATCTTCGCAAAGAGGATTTAACCTAATTGTCAGAATTTTAATCACATCTTCGGGGGAAAACAAATCATTTAGAAGATCTAGATTCCAAGTATTAGATTGCATATCAATAAGCTCACTGACAAAAACATAATCATTAAAATCTGGATTAATAGATAAAGGAGGAGAAGAAGCATATGGCAACCAATTAGAAGACCAAATCCTTGTCAATTTACCATTATTGATTTTACTAACAATGTTGGACCTTAAGAAACCCAAACCTTTGACTATACCTTTCCACATCCAAGAGGAAGTATTTGCAACTTTATCAATTTCCAATAAGTTTTGATTGGGAAAATACTTTTCTTTCAAAAACCTAGACACCAAATGATCAGGGAACTGCATAATTCTCCAACCTAATTTAGAGATAAATACTCTATTTGTAGCATAAGAATTTCTAATACCAAGACCCCCACAAATCTTAGACTTTCCTATATCTAGCCAAGAACGAAAATAAGCAGCTCTCCACGGGTTTTTCTTAGACCACCAAAAAGTTCTTTGAATAGAATCAATTTTAGAAGTAAATTTTTTAGGCAAAGGAAAACAAGACATATGATAAACTAGAAGGCTAGACAGAACATGTTTAGTAACCACTGTTCTTCCAGCACCATTTAAATTCGTTCTTTTCATATTACTTAATCTAGAGTAGAACTTATCTAACAAAAATTGAAAGGACTTAGTTTTATCTCTATTAATAAACAAAGGAGTTCCTAGGTACTTTTCAGAACTAGATAAAAATTTCATCCCTAAAGATCTAGATAGCAATTTAATATGTTTGTGATGCATATTGGCACTTGTGAAGAAACCCGACTTTTCAAAATTTATGGCCTGACCAGAAGCTTTGGCAAACTTATTTATTATCATCATAAGGTTTCTAGCATAAGTAATGGAAGCCTTAGAGAACAACATACAATCGTCAGCAAAAAATAAATGAGAAATCGAAGGCTGTTGTTTCTAATTTTAAAACCTTGAATCAACCGATCGAGACTCACCTTTCAAAGAAAGAATCGGGATAAAACCTCCATACACGAGAATAAAAATGTAGGGGGAAAGGCAGTCCCCTTGTCGTATGCCTCTAGAAGGGAAAAAAATCTCTCCAGGCGAACCATTAATAAGGACAGAATATGAAACCGTACTGATACATTGAAGAATCAACTGACACCAATCATATGAGAAACCTAGCTTCTTAAAAACAGCAATAATAAAGGGCCATTCTAGTTTATCGAAAGCTTTTGATAAATCAAGCTTAATAGCCATATATCCATTCTTAGCTCTATTTTTTTTTTTTTAAAGAATGCAAGATTTCATGACTTATAATGATATTATCTTGTATTTGCCTATTTGAAATAAACGCCGATTGAAAAGGATATATAATAGAATCTAGCAATGGCTTGAGGCGATTTGTTAAAATTTTTGATATGATTTTGTAAACTGTGTTAGCCAAACTAATAGGTCGAAAATCATGTGGGGTAGACGGATTATTAACCTTAGGGATAAGAGCTATGAAGGAATAATTAAGTTGTTTCAGCAAGAAATTAGTCTTAAAAAAGTTCCGAATATGCTCAATTACCTGACCAGAAACTATGTCCCAATTATCTCTGAAAAAACCGGCCGGAAAGCCATCTGGCCCTGGAGAATTCCACGGTTCCATTACCTTGATAGTAGAATAAATTTCTTCAACAGTGGGAATTGCCACCAGAGAAAGATTTATGTCATCAGTGATAATGGGCTGGACATCTTTCAAAACATCTTGTATATCAGCATTACTAAGGTTTGAAGAAGTAAAGACTTTTTTAAAGTGGTTTTCAAACAAAGAGACAACCTGCTCCCTGCAATCTAGCCAATTCCCTTGATCATCTCTAACAGTATGAATGGTGTTATACATGTTTCTAAGTTTAACAGTATTATGAAAAAATTGAGTATTTGTGTCATATTGTGTAAAGTAGTTAATCCTAGCTTTTTGTTTATAGAAATAATTTTCAATCTCATACCAATAATCAAGCTGCTTAGAATAATTCAAAATGAAAGTACATATGGCAGGAGAATAAGGCAATGACTGAAGCTTTTAAATCTCTAAGTTCAATTTATGAATAGTGTTTTTAATATGACCAAAGGAATTAATATTCCAAAAACAGAGATCTTGTTTAACATCCTTGAGCTTACCAGCAACAGTAAAGCTCGGAGAACCCTTTACCCTTTTAGACCAAGAATTAGTAAGCACACTTTTGAAATCAGGACTTAATTGCCAACATTTGAAGAATTTATAAGGAATATAAAGTTTTCGTTCCTGATGAAAAGATTTAAGCAATATAGGACTGTGATCTGAATACACTCTACCAAGGTTAGTGACTCGAGTTTGAGGCAAAACTAGCACCCACTTATCATTCATAAAACCTCTGTCTAACTTTTCAAAAATGAGTTCCGCAGGATTCTTAAATCTTTTATTGCACCACGTAAAGGGTTTGCCAAAAGAAAAAACTTCATTTAAATTCAGTTCAACCATTCTAGATCTAACAAAATCCGGCACTAAGGAATTTTCAGCTATTCCACCTTGTTTTTCAGATTCATGCATAATAAAATTAAAGTCACCTAACAACAACCACGGTCTGTTGGCATCTACATTGATACTACTCAATACATTCCATTGGTTTCTCATACCCGTGATATTCAAAGACCCATAAACAAAAGATATAAGATAGTTCCTAATTTGAGGAGTTATATCACAAACAATATGAATCATGTTGAAGGAAGAACTAATAATTTCTATATTAGATTTTTCAAAATAACCAAAATCTAAACCACCCGATTTACCCACTGAAGGCACAACAAACCAAGCATCAAAAGGCAGATGATGACTATATTTCTTAACTGTATCACTGTCAACCATAGTTTCCATCAGACAAATAGCATCAAATTTAAATTTTCTAAACAGATTTAAAAGATGGAGCCATTTCTTATCAGAGCAACAACCATTGATATTCCAGCAAAGAAACTTCATGGCTAAAACAATAATTGGAACTCAAGCATGCAAGCAATCAAGCAAAGGAGCAAAATAAAGTTAAATATTTTTTTTTTGTAGATAAGACCAGTAGAGCAGAAAAAGTAATGAAAGACTTACTAGTTCATGGGATTCACTTCCTTGTCTAATTCTTCATCGGAAACTAGAGGCTCCGGAGTTAATGTTGCTAAAGGAATAGGTTCAAGTAGAACTGCATCTTCAACAAAGTTGTCAGAAACTGGATCGAAAAAAGTATCACTGATAGAGCTTGATTTCACGATCAAATCCAAAAGAATAGCTTAATTCGGTAGATGAGTTAAAAATAACTCTAGAGGAAGTAAAAACAGTCTGATAAAAACCAGAATACTAACCGCCTCTCTGATAGATTGCAATAACAACACACTAGATAAGACTGACAGAACAATAAAGAGGATAATTTACACATCAACACTCAACAGACCAAAATACTCCACAGAGTGCAAGAACAAGGATAGAAATTATCAAAAATCTGTCAAGTGTTGATTTCCTTCTGAATAAAACCCACTAGTGCCTTGGAATAGAGGAGAAACTACCCAATATTAAAAATGTTAACACAGTTTTTTAGATAATTAATCAATCGACCAACCATTAAGATTTCCACTTAGGAATAATCAATACCCAGAGGCCTGATAATGCCTAGAAGTAGCTCAATAGGCGGCTAAACAGCCAAAAAACACTCCAAAAATTGTCTACAAAATCCATCATACTCAGAAGAAAAACACTTCGAGTAGAAAATTCATCAAATCCCTGCTAAAAGTAGGATCTCAACATGCTATAAAGCAACAAACATATACTATTCTTCATAGTGCAACACAATCCCAGATCCAGACGAAATAAGAAATTGAGAAGTTCATAGAACCATACCTACAGAATAAGTAAAAGCTCTCCAAAATCTTCCGTATGTCTTCAAAATCTCATGATGATGGCTTGTAGACCCTATAGTTGCTTCATCTTCAGCTCATGACCTAAAATTAAAAAACAAACAAAGAGAGAACAAAAACCAGAGGAGTTAGACAAAACAAATCAAAGAGGATAAATCAAATCAAATTAGAAACATAGACATAAGAAGAAAGAATTCATACTATTAAACAAACTAAGAAACAGATGAGAACTAAAAAGGAAGATTAAATCATGAGAATTTTCAAAATTAAGGCACAAAATTAGAAAAGGGGATTAACTCAAAGAGACATCAAATTATGCTTGTAATAAGATACTAAAGCAATATAAAGATCACGAAAAAGAAATCTAATAGAGCTTAAACATCATGATATGGAAATTTAAATCGATAATATTTTCCATAACCAAAAATATTGTTAACAAATTAATTGACCGTAAAATTTGGTAAAACATTTTTATATAAGTAAGGTCCACCGATGACGCCCACAAATACACTTATAATTATTTGACCATAAATAAATAATTTTATTTCAAACTTTTATTTTGTTAATAGCATGTAATGGATAAAGGTTAATTTAGTCCTGCTAAAAGTTTAAAAATTTAGATTCAATCTAAAACCACTAATCTTAACCGAACATCTTATATTTTGGACTAGATATATATATACCATCTTATTGATGTGTTTATAGAAGAGAGATGGTTCAAATTTGGGTTGATTAGATATTTCCACCTTTAATTGCGCATAGAAGGTATTTAAGAGATTATGAATAAAATAATTTTCTTCTAGAAGGTGGAGGTGCATAAATTATACTCCCTTCGTCCCACTATTAGTTGACATATTTACTTTTAGATTTTATCCCATAATAGATGACCTATTTGCATAAACATCATTGAACAAGGCGATATTTCTAAAATTATCATTTTAATTTATTATAAGAAATAAAATATAAGAAATATGCATAATTTGATAGGCATATTTATATTCATTACGTAGGTGTTTTAAAATGCTTTTCAATGGTATGAAGTTTGCGAACATCCGTGGTGAGAGATAGATCATTTCAAAATTTCACTAGTTATTATCCATAAGGGTGTAATTGTAAAAAAATACTTAAAAGCACTCTTTTCGCTTCCTTGCCTTAAGAATTGTGTAAACTTGAACTTGGTCATCTGATAGTGGGACGGAGGGAGTATTTGGCCAGGTATTTGTGAAGGCCATCAAAAACAAGAGTACTTATTGAATTTCCACTTTCATCGAACCGTTGTAAATTTGCAAGAGCAATCGTCAAAGAAATTCGAAGGAATCAGTCAACCCACCGATCCAGCCAACACTTCAGTCAACCTTTTTTTTTTTTTTTTTGATGCTAAAGATGTGAAATTTTATTAACTGGAAACTGATACAATGTCTGCCAGCAATGAACTCTCAATAAAATCAGGAGGTTTATCTAACCAAATCCTAGTAACTCTATTTCGTCTGCTGTACTTAGCTAATATATCAGCAGGTTTATTACATGATCTAAAAACAAAATGACATTCCCAACCTAAATTGACGGAAAAACGATTTAGTCCTTCTGTGATATAATAAGTATGCTATTTATCTTCCAAATTAACCCCTCCACCGTAGTTAGTTATGCAACCATAGTTGGTCTTTATTTTAGGGTGTGGAATATGATTTGGTATACCCGAATTGAAGTTTTTCAGTTTTTCTTTTTTTGTAACTCTAAACTGAGATAGCCTAGTTCCAATTGATATCTCAAAAGATATAAAATTCGTACGAAAACATAACTGTGAACCAGATTATTTTATGCGACATTGACGCAGTTAAGGTATGTTTATTTATAAGGAATTTGGGTTCCTGTACAACTAAAATTATTACATTCAAGGTCTACATTGTTCTGTTCAACCTGTACATGAATATATTTTTCTAAGCTGAATTGCAGATCAATTATGTCGGGACTATAATAACTTTGAAACTTTTTATTCACTACCAGAATACATTCACATTTCTGGTAACAATTTTCATCCCTTTAAACGAACGGGAGCTATCCATGCATTTATGTTCATTACAGTTAAATGAACTGGATATATATTCACTACCAGAATACATTCACACTAGATTTTGTGCCCGTGCTACGTACCGGGCGAACCCGAAAACCATCCACCGTCATTTTTTTCTTTTAACCATATTTTTGGTTTGGTGTGATGTGGCTCCATCTCGCCCCGTCATGCATTTTTGATTTGGTGTCGCAGGACTTTACTTCATCCCGTCGCCATGCATTTTCTATTTGGTGTGGCTCGGCTTTGCCTCGTCCTGTCGCAATGCATTTTTGATTTCGTGTGGCTCGGCTTCGCCTCGCTCCCGCCCCGATGTATTTTTGATTTGGTGTGTTTCGACTTCGCCTTGTCCCATCGCGTTGCATTTTTTTTATTTGGTGTGGCTCGGTTTCGCCTCGCCCGTCGCTTAACATTTTTTACTTGGTGTGGCTCGGTTTCGCCTCGCCCGTCGCTTAACATTTTTTACTTGGTATGGCTCGGCTTCGCCTCGCCCCCCGTCCTAATGCATTATTGAGTTAGTATCACCAAGTTTGGTCGTCGGAAAATCTCTGGGATCACCAAAATCCGGCCAAAAAAACTGCCTGAATTTCGTTGTCCAGACACATGAGTCACTAACAATCATCATTACAATAAACATTCAAAATTTAACGGTCAATGGGACCTTAGTCAGGTACCGAGTCAGATGGTCTAAGAGGTCTCAATTACTGAGTTGACTCAGTAAAACAGAATTTCGGATTGCATTACATCTCTTTTGATCGTGCACTTTTTGTATGTGTAACCTCTATATTCCTTTTTTTATGGCAAAAGTAATTTTATTAACCTCTATATTCCCATGTGAACCTTGTATATTTTTGCACCCGAAATATGCAGTATAGACCTTATGACTTATTAAATATTTTCTAAAATCCATTTTTAAAGGTTCATCCAGAAACAACACTTAACAAAAAAAAAAAAAAAAAAAAGCTATTCAGTCGAACAAAAAAGAAAACAAAAAAAAAGAGACAAGAAAAATCCATTATATCATATTTTCGTTTGTTTAGTTCATTTTTAGTTTTGTATTCATTCAATAAAGCCAATGGAAGAAGGAATATCAACAATGAAGTTTCAAGCAACAAGGAATCAGAGTAAAAGAGTTACATTGTCAAGTATCTACGAAGTTCAAGAATTATTATCAAGAGTTGAAGACCTAAGACGAAGATGAAGACACCGATTGAAGACCGAAGACGTTTCTATGGATGCTGTGAGAGTGGTGCTAGCTGCACGTCGAACGGATAACGAGGTAAGTAAGCATATTCTCACCTTCGTTAAGTGGTTGATTTCCTTTCTTAGAGATCGTCAGAAAAATGAGTTTTCAAAAATTATAAAAGATGTGGGTTTTCAAAACAATTCGGAGGATTTTTGCCTTCCTACCATTCAACGTGTCGCAGGATTCTCTCTTCATTCCTACCTGGACACATGTGTGACCCATAAAAAGCTGTTTATTATTGAGAGCAATATCATAAAACCCTTTCTTTTGAGGCAGAGTCAAGACTTTTGATCACTCCGAACCCGAATTTATTTCGATAAGGGATGGTTATTTCTCTCTCAACTTTTAAGGATGAGATTGTGTTCATATATGTGTCTAACTTCTTATGACTAGTGTGCAGAATCTCTATGTCTTCTTAGCTCGTTGGATGCTATCATTTCGGAGAACTAGTAAGTTGGTAAAATAGGTTTTGTGGGTATATCTCTAGTAAACCCTCACGAGACTATAACTCGTCCACTAGGGACACCTAGGGGTTTAAAGGCTTGTTATACGTGCTAAGTGTGACCGTCGCCTGGACGACACGGAGTTGTATGTATATTTTAGAATAAGTTTTGTTTGATTTGCTCGAGGACTAGCAAAGTCTAAGTGTGGGGGAATCTGATAGGTGTCTAAAACGCCTAATTTTATATCTAGTATTTATGCTTTCTTTGTTATTATTCTTGTGTATTGCATCTCTTATGTTTAGTTTTGAGTTTATCAGGTGCAATGGAGTCCTTGGGAGCAAAAGAAGGAGAGAACGTCTATTTGGAGCGTAAAAGCAAAAAGGTCAATTCACATTCGAGCTACACTTGGAGCGGGCAAAGTTGCAAAAGGAAGTGAAGAATAGACTGTCAGTTTCCCATAACTGAGAGTTGAACAAAATCGAATAGGCTGTCGGTTCTATGGAACCGACAGGCCAAATGATAGTTGATATCCCTTATCCAATTTCTGGGCGCCTTCAGTAATTCCATTTATTACAACCCACAAATATCTTCTCCTCATTATTGTGTCGATCTGAAAGTTAGAAACGAGAGACGACCGTTACCGAGAGTTTGAGTTGAGAGAGGAATCGATGTGAGAATTCAAGATCGAGATGAAGTTTAAGAAGGACGAGGATCTATTGCTCAGATTCAGATCGAGAAGAGGGTGATTTGCCGTTGAAGGGGTTTGATTCCGGTTGTTGTTGAACTAATGGAAGAACGAGAAGAATCTGAGGTGGGTTTGAGGTAATTCATAAATGGAAATAAGAAGAGAGATCAAAGATTGAGTTTCTTCTGTTGTTGGTGATTGATTGAGAACTCAGTGAAGGGAGAATTTGAAGCTAGGGTTTCATTCGAATTTGAGGTGGAGAAATTAGGGATTAGAGGAGATTGTGCTCAATTGTTTGTTATTGGAGTGAAGAGTTAATCTGTTGCTGTAGAAATTACATACACAGAATTAGGGTTTCAGTATAATTTGAAGATCAGAAAAGAATTGAAGTTCAAGGGCTATGGAAGATGATACTATTGACAATAATTGGGGGTTTCTAGTGAAGATTTGCACTCACATGGTGTTGGTGCTGCAGTTTCTGGTAGTGTTGGAACAGTTCAAGAAGGTGGAAGAGAAGATGAAGCTGTTGTAATATGGAAATGGAAGAATACTGCAGGGGATGCAAAATGGTGCAGCTCAGACGGAGTTGCAGCTGCAGTTGGAGACTCGGATGCAGGAGCAGTTGCAGGTAATGGTGAATTCGCAAGTGAACTGAAACTGCAGAATGTGTTGCGGCTGAGCAGCTGAATCATTGAGAGATGTTGATACTGTCTATGGTGAAATTGCAATGGTACTGGTTGTGTGTGTATGCTAGCTGTGACCTAGATGGAGTTGGTCTTTGTGTGAGCAGAGAAGCAAAAAGATGATGAAGTTGCAGGTGCAGTTCAAGGAGGCAAAGCTGTAACTGGTGATGGCTTGAGATATGAATGTTTAGGTTGCAGCTGTAATGTTACATGGAAATGACTCGAAGCTGTATGCTGGAAGGGATGAGGAACAATGGTTGTATGGCAATGCAAGGAATGAGCTGAAATTGCCAGCAGATGAACAAGTCAGGGAGAAGCTGAAATGGCAGTGATGCATTAATGAAATTGGCAAACTAGGGTTCGATTTGAGATGGGTTCTGGAGTCGCAAGATGCTGTTGCTGGGTAGATTCAAATAAGAAAAGAGTGTGTATGAAATGCGGATGGGGTTATCTGTGGTTGAATAGGTGGTGCCAGAACTAGGAATGGTGTTGTGTGTTGCCATGGATGAGAAATTGCAGTTGGAGCAGAGAAGAAATTGAAGCTAAGAAGAAGCAGGATGTCTTTTCGGTTTTCGGTCTTGGTTGTGTGCTGCAAGACTCGGGAGATTACAGTCAGGTGTGTTGGCTGGAACATTGGCCAAAGGAAGCAAAGAATGGTCCTGGAGTTGCTGAAGGGTATTGCAAGCAGCTATTGCCGGAAATGTAGTGGAGTTTGAAGCTACATGGTGGTTGAATTATTGGTGTTGTGCATGAAGTTACAACATGATTTGTTAGCTGAGTTTGCATTGCTGCAAACGAGTGAAGCAGAAACTGTGGTGATGAGTCTGGAGGTGCTAGTGAAACTGCAGTTTGCTGGTGATGGCAATGGAATGATGGAGCTGAACTGAATGGCAGTGAAGAGGGTGGTGCATTGGAGCTGAAGTGCAGGTAGTAGCCATTATGGCTGGATGTGTAATGTTGTTGCACAATGATATGCAACTGAGTGTAGGCCTATGCAAATGGCTCAGGCCTTAGCAAGTCAGCCCACTCAGCTTAGAGATCTCAGCTGATTCATGGTCTGACTCTCTGAATCACTTTACTCAGCTGACTCGGTATGACTCGGTGCTTGACCCGAGTTCACTCAGTTGACCCGACCGAGCTGACTCGTTGACCGGTGACCGGCCGGACTTTGCTGGTCACCTGAGCCATTTTCCGGTTACTTCTCCGGTCGATTTCCGGCCATAATACCAGTTTTCCGACGACAATTTTTGGGGCATATTTTCTACATGGGTTTTTCTCACATATGGGCTTGGTGGACTTCTATCTATTAGACCTTTGAGACTTGACCTAATTTTGGAAAGCAAAGCTATTTAAAGGAAAGATTTCTACAACTTTATGGGACGTATTATTCTTGGAACTTGAAGGAGCCGATTTTGTTTACGCTACTAGGGTTTGCTTTTGTTCATCTTCTTTTATCTATTCAATTAATATTTTTATGATGAACTCCATAGCTATGAGTAGCTAAATAATTATTATTGGTTATGGGATAAAGTTGATTTCTCAACATGTTATTTGAATCTATGAATTAGTTTTGTCTCAATACTTTATTTTTTATGATTCATTATTAATATTGTCATTTGATTGTTTGTTTGGTTGAGTCCGGAATCAATCCGATTTACATTCATCTCTATTGCTAGATTAGGGTTTTCAATACGAAATAGTTGTTTATCCCTGATTCTAAGTAGCATAGTGTGGTTATTACTTGTAGTGATACATCTTTATAATTGCATATGAATCATAACCTTGGTTAAATTGAATTAGTGCTTTTACACGTTTGATTGCCTTGATTAGTCTTATTCCATAGAACTTAGTGCTTTTAGGGAGTTAAACTTGATTGTGCTTTTACACTTTAGGTTGCTTTCTAGGAAGAATTCGCATATGCATCTTTTGATGTGGTTGTGATGAAATCAGGGAATTAGCGGGATATACTTGCGATCAAGGTATCCTAGGACTTTTAGTAAATAAGAGATTAAATTATCAATTCTAATCATTGATGAAAATACATGTTTATGAATGAACTATCCGTGATCAATATCTTCTCCGTATTGATTATTCAAATTATTTTATTGATTTCAATTATTTTTATTACTTAGATAAAACAAAACTCCCCCTTTGGTTACTAAGAAACTTAAATTCTATAACAACAAAAGCCTATCTGTGGGAAAGAACTCTTTCTTATCACGTACTTAATTTATATTTAGTAGAGTGAGAAAGTGAAATTATTTTTGCTCGGCTGACACACGATCAGTTGCATTCTCAATTACCGAAGACAATGACTTGGTGAGAAGTTATTGCAAAATTGACAACACTCAAATAACAACCAACTCCTTTTGGTGACAAGTTGTTGAAGAATTTGTGAGAATCAATGGTAATGCTAATGAAAGATGCAAAAAACAACTACAAACTCGATTATCAAGCATCAAGCGTAATTCCAAGCGTTTTCACATTTCATTAATGATGTCAAATGGTAATCTTGAAGATGCTTTGAATTTATACCAAACGGATTATAGAGTGCCATTCATTCATATCACCGCTTTGGAGATATTTTGTGGAGCTCGAAGTTGATTTGAATGAAGTATATGCATGAAGAAGCATTATGAAGTTCTAGTTAAATATGTAATGTAATGTAATTGTAAACGTGCATGAAGAAGTATTTATGAAGTTCTAGTTAATTATTATGAAGTTCTAGTTAAATGTGTAATGCAATTGTAAACGTGCATGAAGAAGTATTATGGAGTTTACAAGAACTAATTAAATTGTCTACTTAATGAAAACGTGCTTGATTGAAATATGGAGTATGAAATATACTCTCCATTCTCATAAAATGTTCCATCTTCTTGAGGGTCATATCGGTTTTCATCGGTATTAACGTCGCTTGTACCCTCATGAACTTCCGGCAAGGCATCATCCATCACTATGTTCGGAATATCTCCATCTATCAACCCATCTCCATATCGTAGCCAAATGTGTGTAGTGAGTTCTTCGCGAAGTTCTGCCCAACGCGCCGGGTTGTACAATACTTGACGAGGTAGCCTTATATTTCCTTGAATTGGTGGTTGAGGTTCTTGTCCCGTGATCATCCCCCATTCCTCATTGCGATATTCCATCTCAACACACATATTGTGCATTATCAAGCACCCCCTCATAATTGCCTTCATGTCCGATTTTTTATAATAACGACATGGTTTCAATATAATACCAAACTTACCCTTTAGACCACCAAATGCACGTTCAATGTCTTTCCATTTTGCTTCTTGATATCGATTGAAAAGACTTTCTGCATTGTTTGAGGCGGGTTTGTATGCTTTCACAAGACAACCGTACATAGGATATGCTCCATCTCCTAGGTAGTACCTCGTATTGTAGTTTCTTCTATTGATTTGATAATGACAAGGAGGTGCTACACCATTAAGTTCTCTATCGAACAAACCCGAAGCATGCAAGACATTACAATCATTATTCTGCCCACCCAACCCAAAATAGGAATGCCATATCCATTTATCATATGTAGCTACCCCTGCAGAACAACCGTGGGTGTAGTTGCAGGAAATCCTACACTACACCCCTCACAATATGTAACACAACTAAGACATTTTTAAGATGAATAACAATGATTTTATTGATTATTTCCTTGAAGATTTACAAGATAAAATAGAAAGGAGTTAAAGAAATTATAATCACCACTAACTTTCTCTCTCCTAATGACTTGTCTAACACCCTGAAAAGAATCCCCCCTTACAACAGACTTATTCGACTCTTTATATAGGGTAGTATACAATGGATGACAGCTAAGCTGTCCTTTATTTTCGGAAACGACTTGCGACGCCCTCGCAAGTGTACAAGTATACAATCTCGCAACTCTCCTAACTTCGCTAGATCTTCACACTTTTCTTATGTTTTGGCTATCGTCATTCATTGCGTCATTAATGTTATTCTTCTGCGACGCCCTCGTAATGTCATTATTTATTAATCTCGCGAGGTATTGTTGTTGCGATATTCTGATCCTACATCTTGCCTCTTCTCATGCCTTCTCTGCGAAGGAGAGAATGTCATGAGAACCAATATTTTGAAATGCCGCAACTGTTCATCTTTATCTGTTTCAATCCCGTACTTTTACACGGAATTTATTACAGATGTTTCTTCTTCCACTTTTTTCTTGACACGTCTCTTTCAACCGTTTATTCTTGACCATTCACGTCCCATCTCGCATTAAATGCATTTGTTTCTTCGAGGATTCTTCTCTCTATATATAGTTTTCTCACCCTTCTCTTCTTCTCTTTTATCTTCCCTCTGCAACTTTTCTTCAACTCTCTTCCTCCGCAATTTGCGCTTCTGCTACTGTAAATCTTCCTTTTCTTCTTTCTCTTGATCTTCAATTCTCTAATCATTCCCATACTAGATGTAGGATCAGAACATCGCAACAATAATACCTCGCGAGATTAATAAATAATGACATTGCGAGGGCGTCGCAGAAGAATAACATTAATGACGCAATGAATGACGACAGCCAAAACATAAGAAAAGTGTGAAGATCTAGCAAAGTTAGGAGAGTTGCGAGATTGTATACTTGTACACTTGCGAGGGCGTCGCAAGTCGTTTCCGAAAATAAAGGACAGCTTAGCTATCATCCATTGTATACTACCCTATATAAAGAGTCGAATAAGTCTGTTGTAAGGGGGATTCTTTTCAGGGTGTTAGACAAGTCATTAGGAGAGAGAAAGTTGGTGGTGATTGTAATTTCTTTAACTCCTTTCTATTTTATCTTGTAAATCTTCAAGGAAATAATCAATAAAATCATTGTTATTCATCTTAAAAATGTCTTAGTTGTTTTACATATTATGAGGGGTGTAGTGTAGGATTTCCTGCAACTACATATTGGCGCTAGAAAGGGCTGTTGGAGTAAGGATTGACATCGTGATTTGAAAGAATTTGGAGTAGAAGAGAAGAAATTTGATATAATTTTCAACAGTTTACCAAAATTAAGAAATGCCTAGAAGGAGAAATGCATCTGAACAACCAACAACTGTTAGGAGAAGTAGGAGACTTGCCATAGAAGGGAGAAATGAAATGGGAGAATCCTCAAGAAGGAACGTAAGGAATGATGAAGAAAATCAAATTCAATCACCAATTTAACCAGTAGTGGATAGAACTGTTGATTATGATAGAGTAAGCGTGCATACTTGGAGATCAGACTCTGTGGACGAAGGGGAAGAAGAACAACAATTGGTAAACAATGGACAAGAAGGGAGAGACCGAGAGGGAAATGGAGAAATAATTCATGGGAATGAAGAGATCTCAACATTAGAGGCGTTGAGGCAAACAATACATGAAGAAAGACGATTAGAGGCAGAGGAACGTGCAAACTTGACAAGACAAAATCATGAGATGAGGATGGAAAACATGAGGTTACAAAACAGAAGGTCGAGAAGCACTACAAGGTCAAGCTCAAGGTCAGTTAGAGAGGAAAGAAGGAGAAATTTACCTACAGAATCTGTTGATGAAGAAAACCAAGGAGAAGCGCAAAATCCAGGCAGGGAACATTGCGAGAGAGGATAAATGATGGAAGATCGTTATATTCCACGTCCTGAGACTATTCAAAATGGGCAGAATGATGAAAATTAAGGAAATAGGCAGCGTCAGAGGCAAAATAATCGAGTTGATGAAGAAAATCAAGAAGAAGGAAGAAGAATATTGCATGGGATAGAAGCACAGAGGAGGGAAAAAGAGATTGAGGATGAAATTGAAAGACATTATGTTGAACAAGCACGTCTAGCTCGCGAGAGAGAAAGATTGAGGACAGAAATGGAAGAACAGGAGTTAGAAGAGGCAATTCGCCAGAATAATCATGATAATCGAGAAAGAAGGCGAGAACAAAATCGCAACAATGATAATATTAATGAAGAGTACGAAAGAGCACAAAGGAGAACTGATAGGCACCAAAGAAGAGAAATCGATAGATATAATGGTGTGCGAATTCGCGAAAGAACTGAAGGAGAAGATCGCAGAGAAATGCGAGAAGAGAATGATGAACAAGAAAGTCAAAGTAGACATGAACGCAGGCGAAGAGAAGCGGAACTAAAAAGACCAGTGGATTCAAATTCTGATGTAAATGAACAAATTTTGAGAGAATTGGCAGAAATGAGAGGATTGATGAACAATAAAAGGGGAGGAGGACAGAGACAGTTGGATGAAGCAATAGAAGAAGCTGCGAAAACTCCGTTCACACAAGAGATACAATTAAGAGGAATACCACCGAAGTTCAATTTACCGGCATTAACCAGCAGTTTCGATGGAACAACTTGTGCGATACAGCATATCAAAGCTTATATGAGATGTATGCTACAATGGGAGAATCATGATGCCATATTGTGAAAATATTTTGCATCAAGTCTGATAGGAGAAGCTTTGAAATGGTTTGAATTGATACCGAAAAATACAATAACATCTTTCAATCACTTGCAGGCTATATTTTTAGGGGAATATATAAGTAATAATTCCTCGCGACCAGGTATTGAAGATGTATTTGGGTTAAAACAAAGGGTTGGTGAAAGTTTGAAGCATCTAACTGTGAGATGGAAGACAATGTGTAGCGAAATGGCTGGCCGAGTAGAGGAAATATATCTCATCTTATCATTCATTAATGCTATGTTTGCTACAAATCTGTTGTATATTCAAATTTTTAGATTCAAGAATACAATCACCATGACTGAGTTGCGAGAGCTTCAAGAGGAGTATATTGCTCTAGAGGAAAAGCAAAATGAGATGGAATCATACCCTGTTGCGAATACAAGTTCAGGAGCTGCGAATGCAAGTTTGTTACCCAAATTTATAAACACTGTAGCGAGTACCTCGCAAGGTCAACAAGGCATAAAGATATCAAATGATGGTCAGCAAAAATTGGTAGCTATGGGGAGTCACGATCAGGAAGAATTTGAAAGAGAAAGAAATTTCTACAACCGTGGCGCAAATAATAAAATTCAAAGGCTTGATCAACCACAAGAAACCTAGGAGGACAGAGGCATAATCCACAAGAGACTTATGGAGGTCAGAGGCAGAATTATCATAGAGGACAGCGAGGTCATAGAGTCGTATGGGAAGAAATCAAGATGCCACCACTAAACGCTGGCGTGGAGAAGATATGGGAAGCTATAATCCTGACGGAAAACATACCTGCACCATGGAACATGGGGAATGAACCACCTCCAGGTGACGAAGTCATGAATTCTGTTCCTATCACCATTTTCATGGACACTTAACGAATGATTGTAGGAATATAAAAAGAATCATCCTCAGAATGATAGATCAAGGGAAGCTAAACCAATTCTTAAAATGTGAAGAGAAGACTCAACCATTACAAACACCTCCAGAAAATCGCAGAGTAAATACGACAAAAGGGAAAGAGACATTTGTGGTAGAATTTGGAACGAAGGCCAAAAACTTGTTCTACAATTCTATCGTACATTCGTACAGGACAATTGAAGATTTTCATGATAGTGTTCTCAGTAGAGTTTTCACAAGAGATGTTGACAATAGAGAAGTAATGAATATCGCGAAGTCATCGCCACTGAAAGAATGGCAAGCACAGATTATTTCTTTTACCGCAGAAGAAGTACACGATGGTGGCGAGTTGCATGACAGATCCATTAGTGGTAAGATTATAAATTAATCCAAAACCTGTTGATGATGAAAGTGATGGTGCAGAAATTTCATGGGCAATAAATAGAATCTTAATTGATACTGGAAGCTCTGTAAACATCCTTTTTTACCACACCTACAAGACTATGGGGGGCAACGATGAAGATTTGATACCGTCAACATATAAGATTTATGGTTTTAATGGTACTGCTAGTAAACCTAAAGGAGAAGCTCGCATGCGAATACCATTGAATGGATTATCAACTGAAATCTTGTTTTGCATAGTCGATGTGGAATCCCCTTATAATGCATTAATTGGGCGACCCTGGTTACATGAGATCTTGGTTTTGGCGTCAACTTACCACCAGTGCATCAAATTTCCACATCCCAGTGGTGTTGGAGTTATAAAAGGAGATTGGGATGAGGGACCAAAATGCTATGAAGTTGAAGTGGAGTCTTGCGAGGAAAGGGCTGCTCAAAAGAAGAATTGGAAGAGAAACATCAAAGAAGACCAAAGAAGAGAAAGACTGATGGTGGACACAATAGAAGTGAGAAATGAAGATATCTTGCGAAATCAATATTTGAAGACAATTGGAAATTGCGATGGTCTCGCAAAAGGGAAAGAAATATTTGGAAATTTGAATGAAGAAACAGAGAACAACAGGATTAAGAAGTTCAAGAAGTAAGTAATTGATTTTAGAGTTAAAAAAAAAAAAAAAAAAAAAAAAGAGATGACAAAAACATGTCAAAAATACAAAGAATGTGATGATCGAAGAAGGAGTACGCGAGAATCTCGCTATTCATGAATGTAACGAAAGTTTAGTTAAATAATTACAGCGAGATCACAACAAATGAAGCAAGATTATATGAAAATTTCACAAAGAAGACGAGAAGAAATACTCAAAAATCAATGAATGATTACAAGAACTGACAGAAATAAATGAGTGAGTGAATGGGACGAACCTTTATGGCGTACACCCTAGTTCGCGAATGATATTTCGTAAGAGGCAAATGTAAGACCTAAAGTGCGTCATATAAGGGGGTATCTCTTGACATGGCTCAGGGAAAAGGTTACACCGCCCCTGGAACCTGAGTCATGAAAATTTGGGGCCCATGAAAGCCTATCCGGGGGAGATACCTTGGATTTCCAACTATATATATAAGTGTTTATGGGTGAAAACTACTCCTGCTGAATTTGGTAATTTGGGGTGTGGATGAGGAATGAATCTAAACCTTCAACAAATGCACTGCGCGGTGAGTGCTTGTAGATTCGAGAGATCAATCTGTGCAAGTCCGGCCTAAACCAAGAAATGGCCGTTCAGGACTTGTTTCGGTCACAAAGTGAAGGAGATGGGGTTGATCTTAGGGAGGGAAGCGAAGAAGGTGTTGAGATTGTGAAGGTGTTGGCTTGCTTATGACTTGTAACAGAAAGATGAGCAAGCTTACGGTTGATGCAAGCAGACTCTGAGTGTTTGAATACGGTTTTTGTATTAACACTTGGTTTCTGTCGACTGAACTTGTGTTGTTCTCCGTTATTCCTTGTTGTTGGAAAATAGGGCTATCCATTTATACAAGTCATTGAGCCTCATTCACGTTTCTCGTGGGAAGTGGAGGTAGTGGAATGATGGAGTAGTGGAGTTGTGTGTCGGTAACACACGACCCGGTCTTGCCCACTTTTCTGTTCATCTCTAACCGTCCACGACTTCCTAACACGTTCTTGTGATGGCGCGTTGCACGCCGCACGCCGTAAACCGCCAGACCAATACCCCGTATGTATCCCCGGTTTGTGACATGATTGATATGCGGAATGTGGATCGTGGATCCACGGAAGATAGCATGTAATCTTTGAATTGAATAATGCGTTATTCGTAAAGTCGATACTTGTGGAGTATCGTGTGTATTTTATGCGAGTCTTGCATTACGGTGTGGTAAAGTGATGGGTAATGACTCCTCACTAACCAAATAACTCGACCAAGGTTGTATAACCAAGTTTGGTGAAGTCGGACGGATGAGATGATGTTTGAGACACTCATCTGCGGCCAGATTTGATGAAATTAGGGTTTTTAAAGAGGTGCGCAAGCATCACTCTTGACTTGGTCGAAACCAAGCATGGGAAGGATTTTGTAGAGAACCGACCATACATGCGTGTTGACGGCATGATGGTGTACACGTCCATGTCTCACCGTCTCATGAAGATGCAATCTAGGCCACTCAATTTGACCGTCAAAGAGGAGTGGTTGAGATCGGTTTGCGTGAAATCCCTTGCCGCAAAGGAGTTGGAAACCGCATGACATCCCAAGTTTGGGCGTGCGTTCCAAGACGACCCATCTTGGTCGGTCTTGGTCGATCATACCAGCGTGTAGATGGTAGGCTAGTGTTCACACCTATACCGATTACCCCATGAAAACGTGATCTAAGCCACTCAAATCATCCAGGTGAAGTTGAGCGGTCGAGATCGATTTAGGATTTGGGAGATGTAACCGCGTGAGTTTGGTCGGGCGTTTTGGATTAGCCGGGCATGGTATGCCTTGGCCGACCGCAAGAGGAGGTAGATGGGCCCACGGTGGTCATCTTTGGTGTGACCGGCCTTGGTTAATCCAATCTGTGACCCTCCATTCGTCTTAGGAGAAGATGGACGCGCGTGATGACTTGAAACCCTAATTTTGGCTTTCAAAGCCGCGCGACCATGCTCTTTTGGGCGGACGAATTTGTTGTAACCAACCATGGTTGGCTTTGACCGACTGGTCATGTGTGTAGGCGGTCACATGGTGATTGTGTCGACATATAAAGGGCCCTTTGAGTCTACATCTACACCCTCCATCTATGCCTGCGAAGATGGATGGTTGAGACCGTTTCGCGGCACATGTAATATGCCGCAAACCCTAATTTAGGGTTTTCCGTCCATAATGCTTGGTATGGATGGTTTCTTGGCAAGCGAAGGCCGATGGTCGACCACGCGGGGGTCGGCTGTGTGTATTCCATACCTGCTTGGGGGTGATGGAATTGATCTGTGGTCATCCAATCATGCTTGTGGAGTTGGATGACTGCGATCAGATCATATCTGGCAAGCTAAGGCCGTGGGTATTCCATACCATGCTTAGGGTGATGGAATTGATCTGTGGTCATCCAATCATGCTTGTGGAGTTGGATGACTGCGATCGAGATCATATCCGAGACCGATGATCAAGTCCGGTGCTCAATCGGGCTAGTATAACACACCGAGAGGGGCTCAATCGGGCTAGTATAACACACCGAGAGGGCTCGGGCTAGTATAACACACCGAGAATCAGCACTGTACGGGTATTTCGTACATGGTTTCATTATAGTGCTTGGAGGTTCGTGTTACTGTAAGAGTAACACTCGATCGTCATGCCACACCGATAATGATTCATTATAGTGCTTGGAGGTTCGTGTTACTCAGTAAGAGTAACACTCGATCGTCATGCCACACCGATAATGAGTACAGAAATACAAGACCGATATGAAATTCACGGGGAAGGGATTGTTGCTACATGTTCCATTCTTGGTGAATTAAGTGAGGAGTATCCGTCACTTATAAACGGCTTTATCTTTTACAAGATGTCGGCGCATGATTTTACGGTTTTTACAAATTTAACCTTAAACGAAAATCCACCATCAACATTAAGTCCCCCCGCCTAGCACATAATGGTTACACTATTGTGTGGTAGGCATGAGATGGTGACATACGAAATGACCAAGCTAGAGTGAATACATATTTAGGATAGTTTCACATTGTCGGGCGTTCCCTGGAACTGGTTGGTCTTGATTAAGGATGCGAAAGAAGCAGGACTTGATCCGGTGAGTCGCTTTGGTTCCTCTTTTACATGTATGAGCTCGACCGCTCCTTCATGTGTACTTCTTTCATCATATACGGCTTTCCTCAGGTATATCTGATAAGCCTCGTCGATTGTTATCCCGAATTAGCAGCCTTCATAGGTGGTAAGTGAAGACTTCTTTTCCTTCGGGATTACGTCGACTTGTGAGATTATAAAGAATCATCTCACGTGGTCGTTTATTCCATATCTCGAGTCTTGCTTCGATTTTTCGATTAGGCGATCGATAGATTTGATGATCCTCTTTTTTTTTTTGTGTGCTCATAACCTCCTCTCCTCTGCAGATTATCATGGAAGCGGTGGACGCTCATTCTGTTGCTTCCCCAGAAAGAAGTTTTGAAGTTGACAAGCCTGAAAACCATGCGCACGGAGAAGTAATGGCTAAGATCGATCTTCCTCTTCGCGAAGTCAGCCGTGCTATCCAGGGGATGTCTATCCCACACCTTCGTATTGCCAGAGGACGTATCTGTGCACTTTCGGCTGTGATTGACATGGAGGAGCGGCGGAGGCGCGAGGAAACGCTGCAGACACTAGTAAGTGCAAGGGCAGAGAGATTTGCAGCGCGGTTGAAGAGGCGGAGAGTTGAGCATAAACGACCTCCAAATGAAGACAAGTGTGATTACCCGATCCAGGACGGCGTGATAATTCTTGATTCTGATACAGAGGAGTCTGGACATGTGAAAGCAACTTGCGCAGCCCCTGGTGTTGCTATGCCCTTTGATGCTCCGCCGCCGATGTTGGGATGGAGTGCGGCTGCTGCTGCGGAGATGTCGATGCGAGAGATTGAGGAGATTCGAAGGGAGGCGCATCAACAGTGATGGAGCAGAATCGACGGCGGCGATGCGGCGAGGCCGGCTCTTTTGGCGATTAAATTTCATTCTTTCTTTTCCAAGCATGTTCCGTACCTTTGAATGTCTTCCTTGTACTCAGTGGCAGCTGAGTTCAAGTTTTCCTTTCGTTTTGTGGTTTGAACAAAAGTTTTTTTTTTTTATAATCCTTTGCCAAAATTGCAACTGAATCTTCTCAGGAACAAGGTTGTTCCTCCACACGTGATTCTTTGTGATAAAAGAAGTAATTATCATGATGGAACATTTACGGACCTGTGATGCAAGATCTTCCTGGCTTTGCTGGGGCAGATAGCAATCGTTTTCCTTTCTGTACACACGTTCTGTTTCCTTCTTCCCATGAGATACTTGCTTAGGGTTTCCCTTCTTGCTCTGCTTTAATGTGTTGATTTAGGGGTAGAGAGGTTCTCAGATGGAAATAATACTTCAATTAAATTGAGGATTAAAAATTGGAACCCTAACTATGAATGCAAGTATTGCAATCATTTTTTGGAGGAATTACAAGCATGACATGAAACTGCAAAAGGAAACACGCTGGAAAAAAATAGCACATCGTTTTAAAGTGTGGAGAATGATGGAAAGTGGTAGCACAGTATCTTAAGCTCGGTAAGGTTTGAGCCATCGTGAGTGAATTGTTATGCCCTCCAGGTTATCAGCGTTGATGAGCTTGCAGTAGCCGCCTAGGATAACATCTGCTACCAGGTACGGTTCATCTTCTCTTTCGGTGGGTGAGTCAGGTGGAGTAGTCATCTTCACCGTCATGCTCCCAATATTGAATGTAGTCGCCTTCGTCACCAAGTCTCCAATTCCAAATGGGTTTGGTCGTGTAGATACTCGTGTCTTGGCCTTATCGTCTTTGACCAAGACAGCTTTTATGCTCTTGATGAAACGCTTGAAAGGGCCGGCTTCCCATTCGCATCTCCTAGCCGCGGTGGGCTTGTTGGTTGGAGCCAGTCCCCAGGATTTGTCAGAATGAGGGGCAATAGGTTGTGGAGAGAGTTGCGTGATGAGACTTACTTGAGATCGGAAACCTTCAGCGTATGTCAACATGGCTCTCTCCGGAAGTTGTGTCACATTGGCAAGTTCTTGATGCGGCGGCAATGAGACAGTCACCGAGTGGTCCAGCGGGCGTGTTGGAGACTCTTTCAGTATCGAAACCGGTAGAGGACAGACTTCCAGTATGGCTTTGTTGTCATGTATCCAAGAGCGCCCTAGGATCATGTCGTAATTGGGATGTTCTTTGACTATGTAGAACTTTGCTTGTGTTGAGGCATCTCCCAATTTTACTTCAAGGTCGATGTATCCGTATGAATCTCTGAGTCCTCCTCCTGAATCTCTGACCACAGTTGGATGACGAGTAGCTTCCTGCTTTGAGATCTTTGCCGCTCTCAAGGTCTTGACAGTAATGATGTTAGATTCTGAAGCCGTATCGATCAACGCGTTATCAAACTCAACGTTTCTCAAACGAGTGACGGTTAGGAGTCCCCAGTTTCCGTTGCTCATGTCTTTCAGGAAAGACTGGGGTTCTGTATCGCATTTTGGATGCAAACGTCTCCCTGACACAACGTGATTGAGGGCCGTGAATATGTCTTGACGCTGTCCTTTGGAGAAATATAAGATTTCACACATGTGCTCCATCATAGATTGCACGGTCTTGCGAACAGAGTCCCCAGAAATCATGCAGTTCCTGATAGGTAGGGGATCTCTATGAACACCTTCGTTTCAAAGCTGGAGTTACCCTGTCTCTACCTTTTCCCCGAATATTTGTTTCAACTTTGTTGCAATCTTTGGTTTGATGATGGACGAACCAGTGGTAGCAACAATATATGGGATCTGCTATTTCTTCCTCGGTCGGAGGACGCCTGATAGGGGGTAGTTTTACGGCATCATCTTGGATCCACGCTTCCAAGAGCTCTATCACTTCATTCATGGGAAAAGGAAAACCCGTGTCTTTGGCGTTTTGTGTGGGAGTTTTGTCTGTTCCTTTTCGAGACGAAGTCTTGTGTGCCGAGGATGTTCGCTTGGTTTGTTGTTCCGTTATCGAAGCTTTCCTCTTTTCTCCTCCGCTTAACACACTGCGAAGGAAGGGCCGGTGTTGTATTGTTTGTTTGTGAGACGCTTTGCTTCCTCGACTTTCACGCAAATCTTCACTTCGAACAACTCGGTTCTTTCTAGTAGTCTTTGGTGCGATTGTTCTTTGAACGTTTTGCGGCTTCGTGGAGTTCAGAGAATGTTTGAAAGCCCAGATTCTCTAACAGAGCGCGGTATATGGGTATCATCCCATTGATGCACGATTCCACCAATTGCCGTTCGGTAACATTCGGGTCGTGACAGTCCAATGTGCTTGGGTTCGAATCTTTTAACGAAGTCGTTGGGATGTTCATTGTTATTTGGAGAATTCTTCCCAGTGTCCTGAAAACGTGATTTGTTCGAGACACGAAGAAATACTTCTGTAGAAAGCACTGACCATCTCGCTCCAATTGGATATCTTTGTTAGGCGCAATGTTGTTGTACCAGGTGTATGCCCTCCCCGTGAGTGATTTTGAGAATTCTTTTAGGCGTAAAACATGATTGTATTCATGTTCCCCCAAGGCTTCCAAGAATCGAGAAATGTGTTCACGAGCATTACCAGTACCGTCGTATAGGGAGAACTGGGGAGAGGTGTAACCTCTTGGTAAAGGAATCCGTTGCACATCCTGAGGGTACGGCGGCTGATGTTGGTGTACGTCCGTTCGGTCCCCTTTTCCTCGATTTTGGAGAAGTCGCTCTAGATCTTCACGCGTAATGAAGTTGGAAGGCTGGTCTCTCTCCCTTTGGCGCTCAGGAGCAACACGAGTTTCTTCATTCATGTGAGTCAGATTGGAAACGCCTGCTCCGGGTGTATTGAATGTATCTCTCGCCGACTCCAAGGGTTGCCGTGAATCTTGCGGCAATCGTTCGGTCAAAGTTTTAAGGAAAGTGAGTACCTCTTTCTGAGTTGCAGCCATATCTGTTTGAGTTTTAGCAAGAATTTCCTGTTTCTCCATCAAGTCTGCAATGGTACTAGACGGCGGTCTTCCTCTTGTGTCTCCGGCTCCTCGTCCTGATGGAGGAGTGAAAGTTGTTGCTCTGGTAACCACTGGAGGCGTTACGCTCGAAGAGATGCCAGGATTTGCGGCTGCTCTGGCTCTGGTGATGGGAGGTGTTACACCTGCTGGGATGTCTCCTGCTCCGCTAGTGTTGGTGACAGAGGTAACGGCTCCTCGAGATGTGTCGGCTACGGTAGCTCCACTGACAGGCACGTCAACACCGGGAGTGTTATCCACGCTAGCTCCGTCCGAATTGATTGTTGATCCAGACCTGAGTTCCACCATCTTGAAACGAATTGCTGATTGAATTGGTTCTAAGATCTACCCTTTTTGAAATTGATGAAATTGAATCGGATTTCAAAGAAATTGATTTTACGACCGAGAGATTAATCTCCCTTGTGGTCGCCAATTGTTGATGGGTGAAAACTACTCTGCTGAATTTGGTAATTTGGGGTGTGGATGAGGAATGAATCTAAACCTTCAACAAATGCACTGCGCGGTGAGTGCTTGTAGATTCGAGAGATCAATCATGTGCAAGTCCGGCCTAAACCAAGAAATGGCCGTTCAGGACTTGTTTCGGTCACAAAGTGAAGGAGATGGGGTTGATCTTAGGGAGGGAAGCGAAGAAGGTGTTGAGATTGTGAAGGTGTTGGCTTGCTTATGACTTGTATGAGAAAGATGAGCAAGCTTACGGTTGATGCAAGCGGACTCGAGTATTTGAATACGGTTTTTGTATTAACACTTGGTTTCTGTCGACTGAACTTGTGTTGTTCTCCGTTATTCCTTGTTGTTGGAAAATAGGGCGGAGAATCCATTTATACAAGTCATTGAGCCTCATTCACGTTTCTCGTGGGAAGTGGAGGTAGTGGAATGATGGAGTAGTGGAGTTGTGTGTCGGTAACACACGACTAGTCTTGCCCACTTTTCCTGTTCATCTCTAACCGTCCCTGACTTCCTAACACGTTCTTGTGATGGCGCGTTGCACGCTGCACGCTGTAAACCGCCAGACCAATACCCCAGTATGTATCCCCCAGTTTGTGACATGATTGATGTCCGGAATGTGGATCGTGGATCCACGGAAGATAGCATGTAATGCTGAATTGAATAACTGCGTTATTGAAAGTCGATACTTGTGGAGTATCGTGTGTATTTTATGCGAGTCTTCGCATTACGGTGTGGTAAAGTGATGGGTAATGACTCCTCACTAACCAAATAACTCGACCGGGGTTGTATAACCAAGCTGGTGAAGTCGGACGGATGAGATGATGTTTGAGACACTCATCTGCGACCGTTGATGAAATTAGGGTTTTTAAAGAGGTGCGCAAGCATCACTCTTGACTTGGTCGAAACCAAGCATGGGAAGGATTTTGTAGAGAACCGACCATACATGCGTGTTGACGGCATGATGGTGTACACGTCCATGTCTCACCGTCTCATGAAGATGCAATCTAGGCCACTCAATTTGACCGTCAAAGAGGAGTGGTTGAGATCGGTTTCGGCAGAAATCCCTTGCCGCAAAGGAGTTGGAAACCGCATGACATCCCAAGTTTGGGCGTGCGTTCCAACACGACCCATCTTGGTCGGTCTTGGTCGATCATACCAGCGTGTAGATGGTAGGCTAGTGTTCACACATATACCCGATTACCCCATGAAAACGTGATCTAAGCCACTCAAATCATCCGGTGAAGTTGAGCGGTCGAGATCGATTTAGGATTTGGGAGATGTAACCGCGTGAGTTTGGTCGGGCGTTTTGGATTAGCTAGGGCATGGTATGCCTTGGCCGACCGCAAGAGGAGGTAGATGGGCCCACGGTGGTCATCTTTGGTGTGACCGGCCTTGGTTAATCCAATCTGTGACCCTCCATTCATCTCGGAGGAGAAGATGGACGCGCGTGATGACTTGAAACCCTAATTTTGGCTTTCAAAGCCGCGCGACCATGCTCTTTTGGGCGGACGAATTTGTTGTAACCAACCATGGTTGGCTTTGACCGACTGGTCATGTGTGTAGGCGGTCACATGGTGATTGTGTCGACATGCTCCGGGCCCTTTGAGTCTACATCTACACCCTCCATCTATGCCTGCGAAGATGGATGGTTGAGACCGTTTCGCGGCACATGTAATATGCCGCAAACCCTAATTTAGGGTTTTCCGTCCATAATGCTTGGTATGGATGGTTTCTTGGCAAGCGAAGGCCGATGGTCGACCACGCGGGGTCGGCTGTGTGTATTCCATACCTGCTTGGGGGTGATGGAATTGATCTGTGGTCATCCAATCATGCTTGTGGAGTTGGATGACTGCGATCAGATCATATCTGGCAAGCTAAGGCCGTGGGTATTCCATACCATGCTTAGGGTGATGGAATTGATCTGTGGTCATCCAATCATGCTTGTGGAGTTGGATGACTGCGATCGAATCATATCCCAGGAGACCGATCTGATCAAGTCCGGGTGCTCAATCGGGCTAGTATAACACACCGAGAGGGGGCTCAATCGGGCTAGTATAACACACCGAGAGGGCTCGGGCTAGTATAACACACCGAGAATCGGCACTGTGCGGGTATTTCGTACATGGTTTCATTATAGTGCTTGGAGGTTCGTGTTACTCTGTAAGAGTAACACTCGGTCGTCATGCCACATCGATAATGATTCATTATAGTGCTTGGAGGTTCGTGTTACTCTGTAAGAGTAACACTCAGTCGTCATGCCACACTGATAATGAGTACAGGAAATACAAGGCTGATATGAAATTCACAGGAAGGGATTGTTGCTACATGTTCCATTCTTGGTGAATTAAGTGAGGAGTATCCGTCACTTATAAACGGCTTTATCTTTTACAAGATGTCAGCGCATGATTTTCTGGTTTTTTACAAATTTAACCTTAAACGAAAATCCACCATCAACAATAAGGTTATACCCTGGTTGGACGACCGAGGGTCTCTTCCAAGGAGTCAGTGTATGACCAAGGCGCCGAGGTACACGGTTGAGCCAAGAGTGCCTGGGGCATTTGAAGTGTCTCGGCCATTCTTGGCAAGTCTTGGCACATCTTTGCACTCTCTACCGAAGAAAACTCCACTTAGGGTGCGGTCTCGTAACCATAAACCCTATAGGTATAAGGGATAAGAGGCTGCGAAAACAACTGGTTGTTGTTAAGACCGGATGGGAGGAGCTAGTCTTGTATGGCCGATGTACGCCTCCTTGAAGGGGCAACCGGGGAGATGATAAGGCGGCACCCTCCATTAGGGAGCTGATAAGTGTCAAAAGACGCAAATGTCATGAGGCTCTATTTTCGCAAGAAAATTTAGGCTTGTCATATTTGTGCGATGATCCTTAAGAGGCAATAATACTAACGCGAGGGTAAGACGAGATCAATGGGTCTTTACATGCAAGTGTAAAGACGTCCTGTGATTTCGTCGCAAGACGGCAATGTCATGGGGCTTCAAGTTCGCAAGAATTTTTAGACCTGTCATATTGTCGCAACAAAAGCATCCTGCAGAGGCAATAATACTAAAGAAATGATAAGACAAGATCAATGGGTTGTTACATGAAAGTGTAACGACGTCCTGCGATTTTGTCGCAAGACGGCAATGTCATGGGGCTTTATGTTCGCAAGAATATTTAGGCCTGTCATATTGACGCAATATGAGGGGTGGAAAAATAAGACCTTTAACTAGGAAGGCAAAATAAGACCACACAAAAACAATGATAAGACGAGATCAATGGGTCATTACATGAAAATGTAAAGACGTCCTGCGATCTTGTCGCAATGATGAATTTCAACATAAATGAAGATGAGATAACACAAGAAATTGAGTAAGCAAATAAGCTTGCGAATATGACTATATTTCTTCATTTATTTGTGGAGAATTAGCAACAACAGTTGCGAAATTAAGAAGTATCATTACTTAAAAATTATCGACTTAATTTCTCTCATGTGAAAATAAATAACAGAGGCAAGTATGGGAATGATTAGAGTAAAAACTTGTTATTTATTTTCATATGATATATTTACAGTAAGAGATTACAAAAATGGAAGGTTAGAAGGATAAATGTACAAGTATCACAAGAAGAGAAAAAGAAAATGAAACAATCTTTCAACTTATTCTTCTTCTTCATCAGATTCTTCTTCTTCGCTTGCATCACTATCAGAGACATCTGAGGAAGGCATATTTTCAGGAATTTCATCGAGAAGGCAAGGATATGAAGAAAGAGGAATGTTGTGGCTATTGCAAACTGTTTCAATAGTTTGATTGCGAAAACGGACAACATCATTATTGAAATTCGCCACGGTAGTTTGTAGTTACTTCTTCAGCTTAGAATATTTTTCATTGCGAAGAGAGAAGTCTTTTGCGAGTTGTGCTTTCTCAGATTCAAGTTCCTTGATTCTAGTTTGAAACCTCTTCTCAGATTCTGCGAACAAATGACAATGAGTTAGCAACTTAATAACAGTTTCATAAAAAAGAAGCAGAAAAGTAATGAAGAACAGTAAACAACCTTCTCTGTCAGAAATCATATCTTTAACCAAGGCATTATGCTCAGCATGAAGACTGACGTTAACACCTAAGTTATTTCTAGCATTAACTAGAACCTTCGCAGCCCAAGCGAATTCATCATCATTATTTATGACAAGAAGTGAACGAATTTGATTTTCTCGCTCATTAAGTATGGCATTTTGGCGAAAAGATTCATCTCGTTCAATTTGGACTTCAAGAAGAGTTTTTTGGAATTTCGCTAATGCTTGTGTACCTTGATTAGAAATGCGATCCTTATCATCTATGAGGCTGCTAATTTTCTTCCTTAGAATATTATTACTCTCCTGGGAGTTAAGATATAAATGTTTAAATCGGTTGGCTAAACCTAAACTAGATCTATGTTCAATTTCTAAAAGATGAAATTTGGTTCGAAGTTCATTTAATGAGAGAGAATTAAACTTGTTTGAAGAACTACTTAAAGATTCATTGAGATGAGCAAGAAGAGCATCATCATCCATAGGTTCAGGGAATGAATGGAGAAGGATGGCTTCGTCAGAAAGATTATGTCTGCGAAAATGATAAGTCAGGCAAAGAAAAATAAATGACAAAGTAGAAATGAAGAAAAGAGGAGGGTGTTATACCATAAAGTTGCTGATTAGCACTTTGAAGAGTAGATATTTTGTCCTTCTGGGAAGAAGACTCAATTTCCAACTGTTGAATTTTTTCATCCTTCTTGCGAGATGTCGCAACTTCAATTTCTAGTTCTTTGTTCTTCTCATTAAGTTGAAGATTTTTCTTTTCAAGATTGTTGCGTCTTTTCTCGAGGTCTGAGGCAACAACAAAGGAAGCTCTCCCAGACTATAAAGGAAAGTAAAGAAATTGTTAAGATAAGGTTTATAATCGAAATCACAAAGAAATAAAGAAATATAAACATACCAAGGCACTGAGTGCATTTAAGAAACTGGGAGTCATTGTTCGAGAAACTCCACGAAAAGAATCATTATCCACTAGCAGGGGGGCATCGCAAATATTTACGAGAGCTTCGCAAGTATTAGATAAATGATCATCTCTCAATCCTTGCATAGAATCAGAGAAGACGCTAGACAATTGTGCCATAGCAGATTCGACCGAATGATTCTCCTTTGCAAAAGAAGTATCAACCTCATTTTCATCTTCATCAGAATTCTCGCTGGTTTGGGAATTAGAGTGAGAAGAGGGATGGATTTTCTGTTTTTTAGAAGATGGAGCAGAAGGTTTATCCTTGCGAATAGTGATTTTATTCTTGCCTTTAACCTTCGCAGCTTCAGGAATGTCAATCTCTTCAACGCCAACCTTCGCACACGAATGAAGATAAGAAATAGAGGCAACAATATTGTTAAAAATAATAAGGGAAAATATTTCTTACTTCATCCGTGATTGAACGAAGTATCGCCAGAGTACTCGCTTTTGGATTTTTTTTGTAGCTCTTTCTTAATTTGATGATCTGAAAAAAATCGCAAAATTAGATATAAAAGGGAGTGAAGATTGTAAAATAAGTAAAAATTAGGAAGTATACCTCTTTTGCCTTTTCGGTCCAATTAAATACCCAAGGCTGGTAATTTGCGAGATTCGCAGGGAGTGTATTGGAACCAGAAATGTAAGGTCCGCTCAAAAATAGTGGAAAGACAGACCACCTCTCATCTTTAGAGTATCGAGGAATGTTGTTCTTGCCAGAATGCCAGTCAATATCTAGCATGAGTATCTTATCATCGGAAACATTCTCTTTTCTTTTCAATCGGGCACCCCAGCGAGATTTATCATTTTTCATGTTTATTACTTCATAATTTTCAAAGAAGTTTTCTACAGTGTATTTCGCGGCGACTATCTCTAAACTTGCGAAGTTAGGATCTTTAACGTTATCAGGATATAGAGATCCCTTACCAGCGCCGCGATTGGCGAATTCAAGCATTAGACGGATGCAATCACCACTTAATTGGTAAATAGCTCGCGAGAATTTCTCATGAGCAAGAATTTCTGGTAGGTGTAGAATACACCTAATTTACTATCTAGTAGTTTATGCTTTCTTTGCTATTTTTCGTGTAAATTATGTATTTTACGCTTGTTTTGAGTTTTATAGCTACTTTGGAGTCACACGGAAGAAAAGAAGAAGAAACCACCCAATTTGAGCCAAAAGGGCAAAAAGGTCATTTCACCAAGGAAGGAACACTATCTGGAGCCAAGTTAAAGTCAAGGGGCACTCATGTTTGGAGAAGTATTAAATAATAGCCAAGACGAGTTAAGGGATCGCCAACTTGGTCACCCTATCGAAGTGACCACTTGTTAAAAGCACCCGGTCGGGGTGGACTTATCCAGGGTGTACCTATCCATTTCGTTCCAGCCCTAAAAAGAACTCACCTTACATTCATTCATCTCATTTTGTTCACCCGAGAAAACGAAAAAGCGGCGACAGCCGTCGAGTAAATCGAGAGGAAGCTCGTGAGGGATTTGAGTCAAATCGAGAGAGGTAGGGGTTCGATTCATCGAGAAGGAGGAGGAAGATGCAACGATTGCTACGGATTTGTGTTCTTTGTTTTACACATGAGAAGAATAAGCAGAGGGTTTTGGTGTGACGATGGGTTGGTGGTGGAATCGATCGATTCAATTCGACGAGAGGAAGAAGATGGTGCTACTTTGATTAAACGAGAAGAGAGATCGGATGAAATGGGTCTGCGATGGTGGTAGTCTCTCGATGAGAAGTCTCGGGAGAAGCGAGAATGATGGGTTCGGTTAGGTTGAAGCTCGGGGAAGAAATGGGATCGTTGCCGTTTGAATTGGGGATGAACATTAAGCGGGGAAGTTCGAAGAGCACTTGTTTAAACTCGGATGTGAGATCGGGCGCTGTTGATAGGCAATAGAATCGGAGATTGAGTTCAGTGAAGAACGAGAAGATGGGTCCGTTAATTAAAATAGGCTTTGTTCAATTGAGATAGGAGAGATCGAATTGATGGGATTCTTTGATGCTAAAGATGGGTTTACAGAGATAAAGAATTAATGGGAGACAAAGAAGGTGATTAAATGGCTGAAGATGGTATGCCGTGAAGATTGAGTTCACTGTGTATGGGGACACTGTGTGTTAATGGCGAGATGAAAGAAATTGCGAGAATGGGGTATAGATGAATGTGTAGGTTTGTCACGGGAGAAGATTGGAAAGTGAGGCCTGAATTCGGCGGAAAAACGATAAGCAGTAGAAACTTCGGCCAAATCGTCCTTCCGGCGAGTTGACTCGGGCCGATCCGGACGATCCCGATGACCGATCCCAACCGAGTTCGATGGCGATTAGGTGAGCTGAATTGATCAAGTCGCCCGTAAGTAAGTCCGACTCAAGATTAACTCAGTGAGTGAGCCCGATTAGGCGAGTCGAAAGCTAACTCGAGTCGACTCATTCCTTCCCTTGACTTCCCTTGACAGTTGACTAACGGTTGACCACTTTGACCGTTAGTCATAACAGAGGACTGACGGAATATTCCGTCGAATATTCTCTCGACGGAGAAATTTCCAGGTGGCCGGCGGTGACGTTTTCCGGCCAAATTCCGGCCACAATCCCAGTTTTCCGGCGAGCAAAATTCCAGAATTTTCTATGGACCTCTCTCATGGGTGTGAAGACTTGGGCTAGGAATTGGATGGAGAATTGGACTCAAATTTGGAAAGAGAAGGTGGAAGAGTTGAGAAAAGCTTGGAATTGGAAATTGAATTGCAAAAGGAAAAGGATTCTACTCCTTAGAAGATTTGGAGAATATTGAAGCCTATAAATAGAGAAGTTTTCTACAACTTCTACACACCTCTCTACACACACAACACTTTTCTTTTCTTATTCTTTGTGTGAACTCTTTAACATGAGTAGTTAATTTATTGATTGAGGATGAATTCCTAGTTCTTAATATGATTTGAGTTTTTGTTTTTAATTCTATCTTGAAGTTCTTCACATGATTATCGTTTGTTTTTACTAATAGGAGTGATCTTAAAGACATTCATGATTGATTGATAGATTGTTTAGAATGCATGCTAAATTGATTTGTTAGTTTAATCTAATGCTAGTGAAAGTTAGGAGATAAGTAATCGTTTCTTGACTCTTTACATAAGTAGCAAACACGAGACCTTGCGGAGGGATTCCGTGGAGCAATTGTGTGTAGAAACAACGCTAGAAAGTGAACCAAGCGAACCGAGTTTAACTACTAGTACTAAACCTAAATTCATAAATCTTAATGCATTCTGGGAATTACATCTTGTAAGCGGACCTCAAGGTGGTTCTTTTGAATAGAATCGATAACTAAGCGGACTGTTACTCGGTGAAATTAGGGATTTTGGGGCTAGCTAAGTGGACCTGCTATCCTACGGTTGGTGATAATCTGTGACTAATAACAAGTGGAAAAGAACATAACTTGATTCATTATTTCGCAACGAAGAAGGATTCCTTGATCTTGTCTCTCTTATTGCTTTCAACTTTACCTTTTAATTGTTTTGTTTATTTTCTTTTGCTTTTTACACCCCCCTTTCGTGACAACTTTTACAACTAGAATCTCGTGCTCCTCGTGGGATCGACCTTGACTACCCTATATTACTTGTTAATTAGGTAGTAAAGTATTAATTAATTTGTTGTGGTTACGACACGCATCAAATTTTGGCGCCGTTGCCGGGGAGCAGCGGATGATTTTAGTTGTTTTTATTTTTCTTTTTGCTTTATTCTTGCTTTGTTGGATTCTATTCCGTATCTAACTTGGTTTTTGAATCGTATTTCAGGTATCGGTTTTCCAATGTATGGTGGACGAGAGCAAGCATATTACAACAATCAATACGGTTTTCAACCTCAACATTATGACAACTTCCAACCATCCTTAGGATACAATCAAAACCAATCTTTTGGCTATGATCAATTTCCTACAGAACCTTATGGATATTCTCATACATATCAACAACCTTATGACGGACAGAGAATTTGGAATATACTCCTCTTCATCGTGTTTTTCCTTCACTTTTTCCAAAAGAGGAGATGCCGTCTAACGGTGGTAAGCGTGTGAACGTCAGGAAACTTGCACAGAAATTATACAAATTGGAAGATGATGGAGACTCGGAAGAGCTTGTCGCAGAAATTAGTAGGACCATTCATATGGAACTTAAACGACGTCGGGATAAAGGTTATGAAACCGATGAAGATTCTTATTATGGTGAGTCCGAAAATGAAGATGATTGTGTTGAAAAGGACCAACCTTTAGAAACTTTTGATGACGCTAGTGTAGATTACTCAAGCCTTGATCTTAATAATGATCAATCACCTATTCAAAAGGACGAGCTTGAGGAAGATGCATTTATTGCTTGGAAAAAATTTCTTAGGGAAAGATGGGAGTCCGCGGAAGTGTATGAACGTTGCAACAATGAGGAAGTTATTCCAACTCCGGATCATAATAACGATCCTTCACCTATTCAAAAGGAGGAGATTGGGTGTGACTTACCTATTGTTGTAAACGAAGTAACACCCGCACAAGAAGATCTTACAATTTATACCGAGGAAGATTATATGAGGGAAGAATGGCCCGATTCCGATGATGAGAATGTTGAAGAGATGATACTAGAGGATGAAACCACATTCATTGATTTTGTGGAAGACCCAATTGAACTTGCTAATGATTATGATGATACCGAGACTTTGGTTAAGGTAGAAAATGACGAAGAATGGTTGCAAGGTTTAATAGAGGACCACGATATACAAGAGGTAAGTAATTCACTCGAATTTTTTAAGGATGAAGAGGATTCTATAATACAAGAGATTGTGCAAGGTTTGTCTAACCCTTTGCATATTGATTCTTCTCCTTTACCTCTTATTGGTTTGAATGTATGTGCTTCGAAAGTATTTTTGGATGATTTTGTTTCTAAATATCCACCATTGGAAACACTTGATGCTAACACTATGCAGGTTTGCCAAGAGGAATACATGGAAGTTCCCGAATTCTATGTTCTTTATACACTTCCGAGTGTGGACGAGAATAAGTGTGGGGGAAATTTCTATCGAGCGATAACATCACTATTGTTTTCTTGTGCTAATATTTGTATGGAGTTATTGTTTGCAAAACAGGTATTATGGGTGGATCCTCAAATTTTCAGATTGTTAGTATATGGGGAATGAATCATGCAAGAGCCAAGTCGGGTCGTCGACTTTAAAACAAGCGCTTAATGGAAGGCAACCCATGGGTTTTGTATTTCTTATCTTTTTGCTTTTTGATATTTCTTTTTCTTGTTTCTTATCATGTTAAAATTTCCCACCTTGACTTTACTAGGAGGATTCAATTACATTGAGGACAATGTAAGGTTTAAGTGTGGGGGAGTGGTTAAGCATGTTTTTAAAACAAAAATTACAAAAAAAAAAATTAAAAAATTTTGAAAAAAAAAAAAGAGTTTTACATAAAAATTCCAACTTTTAAAGATTTTAGAGTCCCTAGCATACTTCTAGGTATGTTTACATAGAGATTTTGACCGACATAATTGAACTTGGAAATGTTAGAGAACTACATTCGGATTTCTTGTTTGTTTGAGTGTTAAATAATGGATTTAATCATGCCGGTGATGCGAATTTGGTGCAGGGAGAAAGGCGTTATTAGAGTTGCTGATCAATCATTAGTGGAGACTACCCGTATTCATATCATGAGAGGCACCGACCAGAAATTTTCCATTTACTAAAGAGCTTCTTTTGAGTGTGTGTCACCGTAAGTTAATTAGGGTAGAATGGTGAGCTACCCAACCTCCCACCAATAGAAGCACTACTCTTTGATCTCTTGAGTGCTAATTTTGTCAATCATGAGGGTGACGTCCATGGATGAAAGCCTCCTTCTTGTAGTTCGATTTGCAGTTAGCACCATTCTCTCTCTCGACAACAACGGATCCATAGAAACTCTCATCATCAACAAGGAGCAACATCAAAATCTACAAGGAAAGTTGGAAAAGTTTAAGGTTTATAAGCAACAAAACGAGAAAAAGAGCAAATTTCAAATACAAGTAAAGCAACATACAAAAGAGCGGATTTTACATATATGTTGAAGACTTACACTACAATGAGGTAATTTTATATTCAAGTATGAAGACTTATTCATGAAAGCGAAGAAAAATAAAAGGTGAAAATTTTTGAAGTTTATGATTTCAAGACGATACAAGTTGTGAAGAATCAAGCGGTAAAATACTTCTCCCACGGCCATGGTTTATTTTTGTATTTAATTTCTCTTAAAAAAAAAAAAAAAAAAAAAAAAAAGATGATGAAAAGAAAAAAAAAAGAGAAAAACAAGAGAAATATTTGTTTTAATTTAATAAGCCGTGGGGAAGGAAAATTTATAAGGAAGTTTCAAGCGACAAGGATATTTAAGGTAAAAAGAGTTAAGAATTGTTAAGAATTTATGAAATTCAAGGGTTTATCATCCATAGTTGAAACCGAAGACGAAGACCATGAAGATCAAGATAAGGAGCGGAAGACGTTTCTATTGGATGCCGTGAGAGTGGTGTTATCATAATTGGCGATCGGATGTGAAGGTAAGTAAGTAATCTCATCCTCGATAAAAATGGTTGATTTCCTTTCTTAGAGATCGTCAGAAAAATGGTTTTTCAAAATATTAAAAGATGTGGGTTTTTAAAAATATTCCGTAAGTTGTCCTTCCCACCATTCAACGTGTCGCAGGAATTCTCTCTTCATTCCTACCTGCACACATGTGAGAACCATAAAAAAGCCGTCTTTTAGAGTGAAATTATCATAAAATCCTATTTGGTGAGGCAAAAGTCGAGGCGAAATGCTTATTGATCGTTTCTCAAACACGCATTCTCTCATTATGGTGTGGTTATTTCTCACTCAACATTTAAGAATGAGAATATGTTCTTTGGTATTTCTAACTTCTCATTACTAGCATGCAGAAACTCTATGTCCTCATAGCTCTTTGGATGCTTGTGACGCTTGAACGCTTTGAAATTGTGAGTTTTTAGTTTGATTTGCTCGAGGACTAGCAAAGTCTAAGTGTGGGGGAATTTGATAGGTGTAGAATACACCTAATTTACTATCTAGTAGTTTATGCTTTCTTTGCTATTTTTCGTGTAAATTATGTATTTTACGCTTGTTTTGAGTTTTATAGCTACTTTGGAGTCACACGGAAGAAAAAAGAAGAAACCACCCAATTTGAGCCAAAAGGGCAAAAAGGTCATTTCACCAAGGAAGGAACACTATCTGGAGCCAAGTTAAAGTCAAGGGGCACTCATGTTTGGAGAAGTATTAAATAATAGCAAGACGGAGTTAAGGGACTGCCAACTTGGTCAGCCCCTATCGAAGTGACCACTTGTTAAAAGCACCCAGTCTGGGGGTGGACTTATCCAGGGGTGTACCTATCCATTTCGTTCCAGCCCTAAAAAGAACTCACCTTACATTCATTCATCTCATTTTGTTCACCAGAGAAAATGAAAAGCGGCTTGACACACTTGAGTAAATCGAGAGGAAGCTCGTGAGGGATTTGAGTCAAATCGAGAGAGGTAGGGGTTCGATTCATCGAGAAGGAGGAGGAAGATGCAACAATTGCTACGGATTTGTGTTCTTTGTTTTACACATGAGAAGAATAAGCGAGAGGGTTTGAGTGTGACGATGGGTTGGTGGTGGAATCGATCGATTCAATTCGACGGAGAGGAAGAAGATGGTGCTACTTTGATTGATTAAACGAAGAGAGATCGGATGAAATGGGTGCGATGGTGGTAGTCTCGATGAGAAGTCTCGGGAGAAGCGAGAATGATGGGTTCGGTTAGGTTGAAGCTCGGGGAAGAAATGGGATCATTGCCGTTTGAATTGGGGATGAACGTTAATGGGAAGTTCGATGAGTGTTGTTTAAACTCGAGATGTGAGATCGGGCGCTGTTGATAGGCAATAGAATCGGAGATTGAGTTCAGTGAAGAAGAAGAAGATGGGTTTGTTAATTAAAATAGGCTTTGTTCAATTGAGATAGGAGAGATCGAATTGATGGGATTCTCACTTGATGCTAAAGATGGGTTTACAGAGATAAAGAATTAATGGGAGACAAAGAAGGTGATTAAATGGCTGAAGATGGTACTGCCGTGAAGATTCAGGGTTCTCTGTGTATGGGGACCTGTGGGTTAATGGCAGATGAAAGAAATTGAGAATGGGGTATAGATGAATGTGTAGGTTTGTCACGGGAGAAGATTGGAAAGTGAGGCTGAATTCGGTAGGAAAACCTCGATAAAGCAGTAGAAACTCGGCCAAATCGTCCTTCTGGCGAGTTGACTCGGACCGATCCGGGACGATCCCGATGACCGATCCCAACCGAGTTCGATGGCGATTAGGTGAGCCGAATTGATCAAGTCGCCCGAGTAAGTCTTGACTCAGTACTAACTCAGCTGAGTGAGCCCAGTTAGCTGAGTCAGAAGCTAACTCGAGTCTGACTCATTCCTTCCCTTGACTTCCCTTGACAGTTGACTAACGGTTGACCACTTTGACCGTTAGTCATAACAGAGGACTGACGGAATATTCCGTCGAATATTCTCTCGACGGAGAAATTTCCAGGTGGCCGGCGGTGACGTTTTAGAGCCAAATTCCGCCACAATCCCAGTTTTCCCGCGAGCAAAATTCGAGAATTTTCTATGGACCTCTCTCATGGGTGTGAAGACTTGGGCTAGGAATTGGATGGAGAATTGGACTCAAATTTGGAAAGAGAAGGTGGAAGAGTTGAGAAAAGCTTGGAATTGGAAATTGAATTGCAAAAGGAAAAGGATTCTACTCCTTAGAAGATTTGGAGAATATTGAAGCCTATAAATAGAGAAGTTTTCTACAACTTCTACACACCTCTCTACACACACAACACTTTTCTTTTCTTATTCTTTGTGTGAACTCTTTAACATGAGTAGTTAATTTATTGATTGAGGATGAATTCCTAGTTCTTAATATGATTTGAGTTTTTGTTTTTAATTCTATCTTGAAGTTCTTCACATGATTATCGTTTGTTTTTACTAATAGGAGTGATCTTAAAGACATTCATGATTGATTGATAGATTGTTTAGAATGCATGCTAAATTGATTTGTTAGTTTAATCTAATGCTAGTGAAAGTTAGGAGATAAGTAATCGTTTCTTGACTCTTTACATAAGTAGCAAACACGAGACCTTGCGGAGGGATTCCGTGGAGCAATTGTGTGTAGAAACAACGCTAGAAAGTGAACCAAGCGAACCGAGTTTAACTACTAGTACTAAACCTAAATTCATAAATCTTAATGCATTCGGGAATTACATCTTGTAAGCGGACCTCAAGGTGGTTCTTTTGAATAGAATCGATAACTAAGCGGACTGTTACTCAGTGAAATTAGGGATTTTGGGGCTAGCTAAGCGGACCTGCTATCCTACGGTTGGTGATAATCTGTGACTAATAACAAGTGGAAAAGAACATAACTTGATTCATTATTTCGCAACGAAGAAGGATTCCTTGATCTTGTCTCTCTTATTGCTTTCAACTTTACCTTTTAATTGTTTTGTTTATTTTCTTTTGCTTTTTACACCCCCCTTTCGTGACAACTTTTACAACTAGAATCTCGTGCTCCTCGTGGGATCGACCTTGACTACCCTATATTACTTGTTAATTAGGTAGTAAAGTATTAATTAATTTGTTGTGGTTACGACACGCATCAATTTCATAGAACAAGGGCAGTTCGGGATCGTACAGAGGAATGGGAAGACCTGCGAGGATTTGACCTAGCGAGATTATGATTTTTTGATCATTACACTGATGATCAGTAAACAACTTTGTAGAAAGAATAGATGAAGATTCTTGATTGGGAATAGTAGATAAGGTGAAACCCTTATCTTGTAATTTCTTTTGAGTTTCATCCAAAAGGTTTTCATATTTACGACCAGAAGGAGCCATTCTTGGAATATGGGAATGATTAGAGAATTGAAGATCAAGAGAAAGAAGAAAAGGAAGATTTACAGTAGCAGAAGCGCAAATTGCGGAGGAAGATAGTTGAAGAAAAGTTGCAGTGGGAAGATAAAAGAGAAGAAGAGAAGGGTGAGAAAACTATATATAGAGAGAAGAATCCTCGAAGAAACAAATGCATTTAATGCGAGATAGGACGTGAATGGTCAAGAATAAACGGTTGAAAGAGATGTGTCAAGAAAAGAGTGGAAGAAGAAACATCTGTAATAAATTCCGTGTAAAAGTATGGGATTGAAACAGATAAAGATGAACAGTTGCGGCATTTCAAAATATTGGTTCTCATGACATTCTCTCCTTCGCAGAGAAGGCATGAGAAGAGGCAAGATGTAGGATCAGAATATCGCAACAACAATACCTCGCGAGATTAATAAATAATGACATTGCGAGGGCGTCGCAGAAGAATAACATTAATGACGCAATGAATGACGACAGCCAAAACATAAGAAAAGTGTGAAGATCTAGCGAAGTTAGGAGAGTTGCGAGATTGTATACTTGTACACTTGCGAGGGCGTCGCAAGTCGTTTCCGAAAATAAAGGACAGCTTAACTGTCATCCATTGTATACTACCCTATATAAAGAGTCGAATAAGTCTGTTGTAAGGGGGGATTTTTTCCAGGGTGTTAGACAAGTCATTAGGAGAGAGAAAGTTGGTGGTGATTGTAATTTCTTTAACTTCTTTCTATTTTATCTTGTAAATCTTCAAGGAAATAATCAATAAAATCATTGTTATTCATCTTAAAAATGTCTTAGTTGTGTTACATATTGTGAGGGGTGTAGTGTAGGATTTCCTGCAACTACAGTGAGAATTGACTTATAGCCCACGTGGGATCCTTCCTGATCCACAAGACATGCTCTCCATGCCCAATGAAAACAATCCACACTACCAAGCATACCAGGAAACCCACGAGCTTCATTCTCTGCCAAAATCCTCTCAGTATCTTGAGCGGTAGGTTGACGCATGTATCGACCATTATAGATCAAAATAATTGCATCCATAAACTTCTTAGCATAAAAGTAGATAGTTCATGCTGCCATTTGTGTGTAATCATCTAGAGAATCTGGTGCAATTCCTTTGGCAAAATGTTTCATCACGGCAACTATTTTCATATATGGAGAATGACCAGGAATACCGCAAGCATCGGTTTTTTGACGAAAATCATGGTCAAAATCACAAACTTGCTCTAAAATTCTCAGAAAAAGGGGACGAGGAAAAGCAAACCGACCTTTGAACTTTTTTGGCCCATATGTACACCTGAAGTTGAAGTATTGATGCATCATCCTTGCATCGACATCTACACGGTTTATGTGCACCTTCTGACGTTCCTTTACTTCATTTGGGATGGGTTGATGTAGTCCTTGCCTCCTCTGTGACTCCAAAAGCGTAGCCACTTCTAGAACATTCTGCTCAGTATCATCTTCATCATCTGGAAGACCGAACAAAATTCTTCTCAAAGCTCCTTGCATAATGTACCTAATATAACAAAATTAAGACAATCTATTAAAAAAATAGCGCTTCATATAACACTCCAAAATAAAGAGAATGAAAGTACTTAAAACACTTCTTAAAACACTCCATAATAAAGAGAAAAATAATACTAAAACACTCCATAAAAAAAAAGAAATAACAATCCATATGTTTTCATAAACACTCCATAAAAATGAAACCACAATCCATATGTTTTCATAAAACACTACAAGTACTTTCATTCACTCAAAGTAGCGACGGGTTGGTTGGGTGTATTGAGTTTCATAAACAATGTTAGGTTTGGTATCAAACAACAACGCATCGGTAAATTCATTTCCTTGGTTGATTGGTTGTTGTTGATTGTGTGATGTAGTTGCTTCATCATCACGACTAGGATGGTAACATCCTTGAGTTGAAGGCCATTGATTAAATGAACCACCCAATCTGAGATCTTCTTGATTAATTGGTTGTGAGGAATATGCAGATGATATTGAAGAAGAAGATTTGCCGGATGAGGAACATGAACTTGAGGCATAAATGCGCCTTGACTCCCTTGGTACTACTTCATGAGCTCCATTGTAGAATTCATATTGTTGTGCCATATAACTGAAGTACTGATCCTACAAGCACAAAGTAGATAGGTTTAGTAGAGTATTCATGAACTAACTCTTTTGTAGTTTTTTTCTAGGTCAAAAAACACAACTCTCACTTTGGATAACTCTAGTGCATATTCATAATGTTCTTCCTCAGAATACACACTATCTAGCCATGGTTGCCAAATACATAACGCACTGGTTCTAGTGTCAATTTGTGCTCTTGCGGTGGACACTGAGTGTTTCTTCGTATCCTTTTGGCCTCCTCTTTGGCCTCTCTTCCTTGATTTAATGTTATTCTTCTTGAAGAGACTAATCTTTGGGAAAACATCATGGTGTTATCCTGAAGGTGTCTGACAAAGCAAGGGTTGTACCAATACTCAAGTACCATAACCATGCCAGATAAATCCTTCCCATTCTCTGACCATCCATCAAGAAATTTATAGGTATTACCTAAGGAAGCTAAACCCAATCATATTCCCCAACTTTATCCAAATCATCCAACAATAAAACCCAGCGTTTATCTACTCTTCCACTAGAACCCGCAATAAGAAAATGACCAAAACACCAAAGAAAAAATGCTCTTGTCAATACATTTACACATTCAACATTGTTGGTAAATTCTCTACTTTTAATGTAGGTTCTCAAGATAGCCAGGGATATTGTACTTTGCTTAGTGTTCCATTTTTCAAGTCCTTTGAAATCTTGAAAATACAAATCATCCAAAGAAGCATATGTTAGCTCACCTTAGTGTTCCATTTTTCAAGTCCTTTGAAATCTTGAAAATACAAATCATCCAAAGAAGCATATGTTAGCTCACCCAATAACGGCATAACTACTTGATTTTTCGTAGGGTCACCAATGGGAATTCCCGTTAACATATACCAATATAAAGGAAGGATGCCAAGCTTAAATTCTCTAAAATGGAAGCTCTTGGTTTTTTCCCGCCATCTCTCAGCTATGGCTTCAACTAAACCTCTATCTGCATTGGAAAAATTAAACTCAAAGACAGAAGAAAACCTACAATTATCACAGTATCTTCGTGCTATCGGATTATCTTTCACTACAATTTGGTATAACGTTTCAACCTCATTAAAACTGCCTCTAAAGTTTATCGTGCGACTATCACTCAAATTATTAGATACATGCCTATCTCCCTTTGCCGATACTATTTCCAAAGCATCTAAATGTTCTTCCATATTCATACTACAATCAATAACAAAAGAAAAAAAGAACCAACCACATATCATTTTCATCATCATTCATACAAATTCATAATTTTATCAACCACATTTTATCATTTTCATCATACAAATTATATAAATTCAAACAAATTCATAATTCATACAAATTTAGCTTCATCAAAAATACTACAAGTATCATTTTCATCTTACAAATTATCATTCATCTTCATCACAAATAATCATTTAATCCCCAAAATCAAGTTTCATCACAAAAATGCAAATTAAATCATACAATACTAGAAATATCATTTAAATCATCTAAATAACAAATACCAATCATCTAAACAAATCAATTTCATCAACAAATCATGATCATCGAAAAAAAAAAAAAAAAAAAACCTAAAGTTTCAAAATCATACCCAAATCGATTTCGTGGACGGATTCGCTCCAAACCAATCTCAAAAGATTCCTATAGTGTTGATGTTCAAACCTTTCAAACGATTTGAGATGAAACTCCCTGGAAATCCTGATCTCCCACATGCATTTTCGGAGGGTTTTGGGGTGAGGAAGAAATGAAATGGAAAGAAGAAGAAGATCGACCTTATGTTGGGTTAGATCGATTTTTTTAACGCTGAATGGTGCAGCGCTAGGCGCGGAATGATTCAGCGCTTTGACCGAGTTGACTGGTCAAGCGCGGGATGGTTCAGCGAAAAGTGGAAACGTTGGATGGTTCAGCGCTCGGCGATGTTCTGTTTCAGCGACTAACATGTTAGACTAGCACTCCCATAAGACTTAGGTGGTTTTGCTAGCTGACGTGGATTGCTAATCTAGGTGCTAGACTAGCACCCCATAAGACTAAGTCTAAAGCAACACTTAATGGAATAATCAACACTGATAGCAACTACTGATAGCTTCTGATGAGTCAAACCCAAACATAAATTAAATATGAAAATTTTGTCAAATAGTTCCCTTAAGCTTAACCATCTGATATGCAAATTTCTAAGTTTGTATATGCATATTATATAGCTATGAGTGTTAAAAGGATTCTAATAGCTTGTATACCTGGATCTTTAAGGCTGAATCTGGAATGTTGGCAACGGGCGTCCAAAGTGATATTTGGATTGTCCCGTGAAACATATAAATATATTAGTCGACAAAAAGTGTACCAAAATAATCAATTTAACTGGAAGCTTTTTTTCTTCCAACTCCTAGTTGTCAGCACCACCATCATGATCAAAGACACTTGTAACTCCTACTGCTTGCACAACATCATACAAATTACATTATCAAAGACACCCGTAACTTCTATACTGCCATGATCAAAGACATCTGTACTCCTACTTCCTGCACGACATTTTACAAATAACATGATCATGTCACTCTAATAAGAATATCCAGAACTTCGAATTCGATTGCAATGAGAGAAAAATAATCATCGTTAATGGGAATAAACACCTTATTTTGGAGCCATAAGTGGTTAGTATATCGCTGCTTGTCTGAGATTTGTCATAAAACATAGCAAAAGAAAAATACCATTCGGCTAAACAAATCAAATTTCAACCACCAATTCCCTCATAAGTTCTCGATCTGTAAAATTTCATCAACTATCAAAAGCAGAACTATCAAAATCAACCACAAACCCATTGATTCAAAGACAAACCCACTACCAATTTCTTCATGGAAGAAACCATTCTCCTCTACAATCTTGATAACCAGTAAAAATTAATCTAAACCCATGAGAACTTTCAGATCTCCTCATATTCATCCTCCCAAGATTCCTTCGCATCGGTTTCATCTATATCCTTATCCGCCCATGGATTTGTTGGTACATCCTTTCTCAGAACATGTATAACTGGCTCAGCTTCCTCTGTCAGACCCACAGAACATGAGTTGAACATCAGCTAAAATAATTACAATGATTTTTTATCACTTTCAACCTTGAAAAAGGTTTTGGAAGTAAGAAAAAAATATCTAAACAAAATTTAAAAACAGTAACATTACCCCAATCATCCATCTTTCTTGAGCTCTTAAATTCGTTTTTTTTTCTTCTTCTGACTATGATCCACAAAAGTACAAAATCTGTCCTGCATAGCAACATAGCAAAATTTGTTAGCCACATACTTCAATGAAAAACAAATCAAGATAGCTACATATAGATGCTTAACTAAAATCTAATCCCTACTTGGTCCAAAGTTCACAATTACGCCAACTCTCTGATAACATATAGCTAAAAAAAGCAGGTAACATTGCATTTTTTTTGGAATGCTAACGCTCCTTCAAAAGTCAGTTTATTCATCATGGATTCCGCAGATAAGGCTTGTGTATGAAAAAACATTGCTATATTTCAATGAGTGACAGACACTCTGAGAATCACACAATCTCTCAGTCTGACTATCATTGACACTGCGGTAGGTCAGTCATTGACACTACAGTAACTCTACCGAGGTGGTATAATATATCCTAGGGTCAGTAAAACTCTGATGCTAACCTAGAATCCCCTAATTTTTACTTCATCATCGATAAGGTTCATTCATCAGGCAACTCCCCAAACCTCCCGAAAAGTAAGAACAATAACATTTCCGAAAAATCCAATTGCCACCTTTGACAATTTCAATGTATTTGGCCGACTGTTAAGGAGGACTTCTTTGTGATGAGAAGATGAAGTGTTTGTCCATCACGAAGTTTGTACAAAAAAAAATGATTTTAATTTCCTGAAATTGAGGTTTAAGTAGAGGCAATCAATCAAATTATTCACAAACTTCTTCCAACTAAAATCAAATAAACATATTATAAGTTCAAAGTTCATCAAATCATCCACTGAATCGATCAGATGATTCGGTCTGTAAACAGTAGCAGAGAAACGGGTAAATAAGGTGAACTATTCGAATATGGACTTCACTTAATCTGGCCCATTGGCCCATATTCGATCCATATTTAAAACCCAACAAACGTATACACAAAAAAAAATATAACTTCACAAATTGAACTGAATATTTCGTAAAATTGAAAAGGAAAATTAAAATGAGCAACCCATTTAACAAATATACAAAAAATTTCATTAACGAATTTCAATTTTTGTTACAGAGATTCAGAGAATGAAATGAAGAAGAACTAATGGAGAAAAAGATGATTATTAAATACAAAAGGAACAATACCTATTTGATAAATTTACAGAACATTATTAGGCTAAAAGTACCTCTGAACCTTCAAGTTGATTGCTTTCACCAGAGCTAATGGACGGTGTGATATTGGAATTGCCATGGGAAAAATGTCTTCTTTTTAAAAGTTGTTGGATTTATTTTTGATTTGATAATCCACACCGTAAAACCACAAATGCCCTTCCATCACAATATCTCGTCACTGATAATTCATTCGCAGTATCTCCTTTGAAGCATATTTGAGAGAAAAAGAGGTTGAGAGAAGAAGAGGCAGAGAAGAACTATCTATTACTATATATAAAGCAAACTCTCCTTGCTACAGTGTTTTGAAGCTGCAATTTTTGTAATGTGAAAAATACTTGAATCCCCCTACTATATGGGTTCAACATATACAAGCCCCACAAAGTGGATCCTCCACTATCAACTCCACACTTTCTATTTTTGATATTTCTAGGCCCAGAAATTTTATTTTTGGGGCCTGGTTTTGAATTATCCCGGATTGCTGACGTCAGCACTTTCTTTAATAAAACTTAAAATACCCAAAACTCCAGTATTTATAGTCGTTTTATAACAGAAACAGAAACAGAAATCCAATTCAGGTTAGGTTTTAGCTCTATGTTCTCTTCTCTCGATTAGGTTGATTTCTTCAGTAGCAGAATTAGGTTGATTTCTTCTACACGAATTGTTGCATTGAAGAACAAGAGTTCGTTAGTCTGTTGCTGTGTTGAAGACGAGACGAAGAACAAGGATTCATTGTTGCTTTTTCTCAATTTTATTGATGTTATTCATTGGATTTCAAATCTGACGAGTTTGAGACGATGCATTGAAGAACAACAAATAGGTTCGTATCAATTTTGTCTTCTGTTTGTATCGAATAGGTTTGATTCATTACTTTTTCCGATTGATTGTTTGATTTCTATCTTCTACTGATAGATGATTTTTGTTTTTGTTTCGATTTTATTGAGTCTGAGAAGAGGAAGAAGACCTGTTGGAATAGAGATAGAGAAATCAACGTAGGTACGAATAATTCAACAAATCTAGGTAAGAATTTTATTTTGTTTTGATTTCAGATCTGTTTTAAAAAAAAAATTGAATTATTTTTTCTTCTTGCATGTCTGATCCTGTTAATTTTTGTTGATACTGAGAGGAGTATGAAGAAACAATTTTGTTTCAGTAGAACAACTTCAATTTGATTTGTTGGACATGCTGTTTTTTTGTTACAGGATGTGTAACTTTAGGTTACACATATATATCCTATTGTATTTTTAAGCATGTGTAGGGAAGATGCAGATGTTTTTTAGTTGCAGCATGTGTAATTTTAGTTTACACACATATATCCTGTTTTTGTATTTTAAGCATGTGTGAGCAAGATGCACATGTTTTTTTAGTTGTAGCATGTGTAATTTTAGTTTACACATATGTATCCTGTTGTTGTATTTTAAACATGTGTAAGTTGAAGTTACATATATATGTCCTGTAACATGTTTATGTGTAAATAGTTGTATCATCTGTATCTTTTACTTAGATTTAGCTTGCCGCATAGAATATACTTCTCACGAGGGGGCAACGCCCCCAAGTGAATTGCGTTCGTTTTAAAATTTTGACATTGTTATTGTGTGTATTGATATTTTTTAGGTTGTCATGGATTCGGTTAGTTGCGCTACTGTTAGTTGCATTGCTGTTGTTCGCTACTTTTCAGATTTTATTACCCTGCGTGTTAATACTGATATCAGACTTGAAGAGTTTAAGGAACAAGTTTGCGGGAATGGAAGCAGTTTACTCCTCTTGGTATTACTTTCTTCTTTCGAGAAAGTGGGAAAGATTTCCCGCTTGACTGTAATTTTTCGTTGCAAGCTCTTATATCCATCACAAATAGTAAACAAAAGACCAGTGTTGATATTTTCTTGCAAAATGTTCCTCGTGTGGCCTCTTCCTCCAGCTCTAGGGCAGATTCTTCTATTTCTAGCGGGTCTAGTAGTATGTCTTCGTCCAGAAACAATTTTACTGTTGCAATGTATTTGGAAGACAAAAGCAAGCCTGCGAAACCTTTGTTATCAGATGGTTGGCCCAAGGTTCTTGGTGAGATTAGTCATGTGTTTGTTGAAGGAGTTAAGCAAGTCAGGGTTGCTTTCACCAAGTATCGTCTTCGCACTGGTTTCAACATGGTTGTAACACACAATGAGCGTTCTAGTTTCACGGCTAAGTGTGCAGATAAAAATGCTGTTTGGAAATTTCATGCGGCTTCTATTGATGAAAGGAACGAAATGTTTCAGGTAGCTTTTCTGTGTTCTGTCATCTTTATGCTTAGCATATGTTATGTTTTGTTACAGTATGTGTAACTTTGGGTTACACATGATGTTTTTTGCACCATATTGTTTTTGGTTGATTTTGTTTATATCTTGTATGAACCTCTTCATGTCAGATCTTATAACCCTGAGCACATTTGTGGTGCTGGTGGGCGCAACATGAACCAAACATACTCCACCAGCTTCTCGTCTAGTTTGATTGAGGAAGAAGTTCGGAAAAATCCTCACAAGAAGCCCAAGCAAATTGCTGCTGATTTCCAGACCAACTATGGGATTAAGATGGAGTACTATCAGGCCTATAATGCTAGGGAAAAGGTTTATGAGACGATTTATGGCGACGATGTGAAGTCCTACTCGCACTTGGTATGGTATATTGATGCTATAAAAAAAACCAACCCTGGTAGTGTGATAAAGTTTGAACGTGAAAATAAACAGTTCCAACGGATTTTCATCGCATTTGCTGCATGCATCAAAGGGTACCGGTTTTGTCGTGCAATGGTATACTTGGATACTACTTTCCTTACTGGTACATTCAAAGGTTGCTTGATGGCAGCTACCGGGATCAATGGTGGTAAAGGTATGTTTTTTTTTTTTTAACAACTTCAGTTGACAAATAACTGAGAGTTACACATGTGTAACTCTCAGTTACACATTACTTTACTCAGTGTGTAACTAAGAAAATAGCATCTGTAACCTTAAGTTACACATTTGTTTTAGCATGTGTAACTTGTATTTACACATTGTTTTCTGTTTGTGTGAAACTTATTATTCTTTCGATTATGCACAATGTTTTTTGTAGGATTTCCCCCCCTTGCTTTTGCACTAGTCGATTCTGAGACTGTCGACAACTGGGATTGGTTTTTGAGGAATTTGACTGAAGTTGTTGGTGATGGGAGGCCAATTACCTTCCTTTCGGATCGCCATGAAGGACTCTTGCAGGGTGTTCCACTTGTCTATCCGGATGGGTTCCACAGACTTCGCTACTATCATTTGACGAAAAATATACCCATCACTGCAACAGATCCTAGGTACTCGCTTGTGATGAACCATTTCCGAGAGGCGACATACGCACTCTCACCTGAAAACCATGCGAAAGCCATACAGAAGATTAGAGACTTGAATTGCAATTGGGTCGCTGATTACATCGAGACCATCCCACCTGAATCATATGCGAATGCCTATTTCAAAGGTTGTCGGTATGGACGAACATCTAGTACTCTAGCAGAATCAGTCAATAGCTGGGATTAGAAAGATGCCTGCATCTGCTATGGTGAGAGTAATAAGTCATAACCAACAATAACACCAGAATCAGCACAACAACACCAGTTATATGCGAATGCCTATTTCGAAGGTTGTCGGTATGCCGTCGTCTTCTTCAGCAACCTCATCCATTCTTTATTCTTCTACTTCTGGAACTGCGTCCATTCTTTCTTTTTCCACTTCTGGAACAGCGGCCATTATTTCTTCATTAACAGTCTTCTTAATCTTCTTCGTCCTCTTTTCATACTGCTTCAGATCTTGTGTTGGAATTTTTCTATTCCTCAGCACACGTTGTTGTATGAATGCTGGTTGGTTTTCTCTTATTGTATTGGCAACTTCCTTCAGTAACTCTCTTGCAGGTTTTGGATTTTTATCTATTCCAAGGCTAAAAAAGTTTCCATGTGTTGTAGCTGTGCAAACAAATATAGGTAGAATCTCAGTAACTTAGCACATGTATGTAACTTAAAGTTACACAAGCCAAAATAATAATGTACTGTATGTAACCTCAAGCTACACATGCCTTTTACAATGTGTAACTTGAAGTTACACTTCCATTACAAACAAAACATAAAGGAAAAATAAAACGGAAGAGTGGTTACCACTTGAGCTAGGTTCTGCATTCTCCATCATTGCAGGTCCAGGTTCAATTTTGTTAATTTCACCGACAATCTCATCTATCATTTCACTCACTAAAACATCCGTAATATCAGTAGGGTTAGCTCCTAGTTGCACCAACCTGTAGGTCTGAGCATTGTCAGGCTGTGTTTGCGGTGTTGTAGCAGTTATCACCATGGAGTCCTCAAACTGTGTTGAAGCAAAACTGTCGTCAATAGTTTCTGATGTTGGCTGAGTTGGAGCAGTCAGAACCAAACCGTCACCAACAGTTGCAGGTGTCTCTTCAATTACATTTGCATCATCACCTGTGGCTTTCTCACGCGGCTCAACCACAACACCACCTTCTGCATCTTTCTTTTGTTCCTCATCAGCAGCATGCGTCTCTTCATCAGCTTTCTTCTACGCCTCATCAACAACATTTGCAGTAGTGTGCTTTTTCTTAGCAGTGGGCTTCTTCTTTTGATGAGCCTTGCGCCCCTCTGCAGAAGTTTGAGCTTGCAGAATTTTTGGCGTATTTCCAGCTGCCAGGCTCATACATGAAACTGCACAAGCATTGAAGATAGAATTAGGATGATGATTATGATGTTAAAATTTTTTTAATAAAATTTGAAGAAGAATATATCATGTGTGATTGACTGGCTTGGATAACTAGCATGTGTAAATTTCATGTTACACATGAATATGGCATGGATACCTAGTGTAACATGCAGTTACACATGCATCTAACTAGTGTAACCAGAAGTTTCACATGCATATAACATGTGTAACTAGGGATTACACATCCATATGATTAGTTTACTCAACAATAATCAAGTGTAATCAAGTTACACAAGCATATTAAAACTGAACAACTAAAATATGAACCTAAAAAGGTTCAAAGACCTTAGTGTCAACTAATTAGGTACCTCTATCAAGTTAAAGAAGCATATTAAAAATGAACAACTACTTACATTCTTCACGGAAGGATTTTTCCGTGTCATCTTTCTCTTTCTCTTGCTCAGTCTCTTTCTCGGACTCTTCTTCTTCATGTTCACTACCTCCATGCTCAGTAGCTCCATCTACTTGTTGATCAGTTGCTCCACGCAGTAACTCTACTTCTTCATGCTCAGTAGCTCCACGATCAGTACCTCCATGTTCAGCATCTTCATGTTGCATAAACTCTTCCTGGGTCACTTTGTAAGGATCAATACCCATTGCTTGCATAATTTGGCAACTGAAATTGTGAATCTTGAATTCTCATTGTTCCTGAAAGGTCCCCTTCTGATATCCCTTCTCTGGCAATTGCATACACTTCTTTAAACATTGCTTGGTTTGCTTGCAGTTGCTCTTTCAGTTGGCCATTCTCAATGGTTTGCGCTTTCGGCCCGACTTTGGGTCGTCCTTCTTTGGGTACCACGGTTGATATACCTAGTGCTTCTCAATTTGTGAAAACTCAGCCACAAAGCTAGGAGTTGGCTGCAATTAACAGATGGAGAGGTTAAAAAGAGATAGCAAAAACAGTTGAACATTCTAAATATACAAATTTTCAGTTTTATGTGTAACTTAAAGTTACATAAGCACATTTTATACACAAGCACATTTAAATGTGTAACTTATAGCTACACATGACAATTCTGATTACATCAAAGTTTTATCTAAATTATATTGATATTACCATAAATTTACAAAACATAAACCAACTAACACTTACCGAAAACTCTGTCATGTCGTTATAGAAATGTAATCCGAAATCGGTATAGATCCCACCTTCCAACCCGCGGGATATCTTCTTCGTGGTTTGCAACTTTGGGATTGAGCCTTCGGTGCATGTTAAACAAACAATATCTCGCAACATATATAAATTTTAATTAGTCAAGCAAATAATATTAAAATAAAATATCCTGAATGTAACACTAAAAGTCTTTGGAATAGAAATTACACACAAGCTTTACCAGTAAGTCTTTGCACACAAGCCTTCACATTTGCCAAGCAATTAATATTATCATGAATTTCTTCAAACAAGTGCTCGTGTATTAAGTCAGGCCAAGACACCTTGAGCACCGTCTCATATGTTTCAACGACACTAAGATATTTCACGTTCACTCCATTAGCATTTATGTCGCCAAAAAATAATACACAACAAAGATAAAAACCTATCAAACAAACTAGATCCTTATCATCAATTTTCTTTCTTCTCTCACTTTTGCTCCTTTTGGTCATAAGTTGTTTTATCTTCTCTAAAATTTTTTGTCTTAGTCACTGTTGTCTGATGTGTTGTAGACTTAATATCGGTGAAGAACTTGTTGTACAAAACATTGTCAATCAAATCCTTATGAGAAAAGTTCTTTAATAGCTTTTGACCCTTTCTACTTCCAATCCTTTGCATGTAAAATAAACCAGCCAGCTTTGCCGGTGTAGACTCTATAAACTTATCATCACCAAACTTGAAAGAACAAGGTGTGTCACAATCCATATCAAAGCAGTTCAAAAGCTTCAAGATGCCACTTTTGTTAGTAGTGATTTGTTTTGTTGTACTTGGTACAGATGGATCATACTCATCGTAATACATCATTACGAGCTTACCATAAGCAACTCTCAAAAGATATCTCTGAGCCCTATCAGTCAATCCTATAGGTTTTATCACCTTTACCAAATCCTTAACGGCATTCAAGGATTGCCTTAATTTTCCTGTACACATCACACACACAAAATAGCATGAGTCAGTATTTTGTGTACTTATCAAATACACTCCTTTATAACTACAAAATAAAAATCATGTCACAAACTATGTGTATTTTCCAAGAACACAAACTGAATCATTCTATTATGTGTTGTGTAACCTCAATTTACACATGCATAAGAATCTGTATTTGCTGTGTAACTATAAGTTAATCACACCACAAGGCAAGTCAGTGGTGAGATTTTGAATGTGTAGCTTGTAGTTACATAGTCAATTGGAAAGTTAGTGTTGATATTTTCAATGTGTAAATTATAGTTACACATACACAAATCAATCAATATATAACCCATTGTAGAGTCATTGGTGAGATTGTTTAAAGTGTAACTTATAGTTACACATGCCCTTAGCAAGTCAGTGGTGAGATTTTCCATGTGTAACCTATAGTTACAAATCTAGGCTCATTTTCTATAAAATTTTTAATGTGTAACTATAGTTACACATACACAGGCATTACATATGATCAAAACATGAGATTCCAAATGTGTAAATTATAGTTACACGGCTCCTTGGCAACTCGAGGCGACATCTTGAATGTGTAACTTACAGTTATATAGGCTCATTTATATGTGTAACTTCAAGTTACACACTCAATATACATACCACAATACAGTCAGTGGTTAGATTTTGAATGTGTAACTTAAAGTTACACAGGGCCTTGTTTGTATAGTTAAACATTAACAAAGGCTTTTTCATTAGCATGATACCATAACAACACATATACTCAAATAATTTCACATCTAAGTACAAAACATTGTCAATCACTACTAGTTACACATCCTAAACACAACCAATTTTTTATGTGCAACTACTAGTTACACATCCCAAGGCAAGTCAGTGGTGACAGGCTCATTTGGTATGTGTAACTATAAGTTACACAATCAACATACAAACCACAACACAGTCAGTGGTGACATTTATAGTGTGTAACTTATAGTTACACATGTCCTTGTCTATGTAGTTACATATTCACAAGTATTACATGAGAAATAAACATGAGACCATGACAACAATAGTTTTCACATCTTAGTACCTGTAATTGTATCATCTTTTCCAGGGGGATTCATTTTTCCTTTCACCATTTTTATTTCAAAAGAATTTTGATTCTGAATCTGCAGTTGATGTAGTAATAAAATCAAGTTAGTTGATTGCAATTCAACTTAGAGTTTCTAGGGTTTTCAAACAGTAACATCTAAGAAATGAAATCCACTAAATCAAATTACAATCAGTTATATCTCATCCATGACTTACCTTTGTTTCTATTCAGTCAGTTATTTCATGGATTTTATGCACAAACGATTGTTCTCCTTCTCCGATCTGTAAAATTATCAGTCAGAATGAGTTATGTTCGTTATAATCTCATTACAAACCCTAGTTCAGAAATTTTTGACACACGAATTAGTAACAACAAGAATCAAAACTAACAGATTCCAATCAAAACATACCTAGTGATTCATCGTCGGAGTATTTCATCAACAGGAATCAGTAATAACGGCGATTTAGGTTTTGAATCTCAAACTGAAACTAAAACTATTTTTTGGTTTTGAATATGAAACTGTTTCGATATGTTTCTCTGATTTAGGGGTTAGCAGATTCAGCAGATGATGAATAGTTTTTGATCTCGATCTGATTTAGGAAGATTTCTTGATTTCTAGGTTTTTTTCTAGATTTGTTTTCTGTTTTCAGGTGAGTGAGATTTGTTTTCTCTCTCCTGGTAAATGAAATAATGGCTTCTGAACGAGAGAAAGGTAGGTGATGTCTATTATATACTCGAGGCTAATTTAGTCTTTTCGCTTTCATTAAATTTATTTTTTAATTCGGGGCCTGGTTTTAAAACTCTTTTAACTAGGGGCCTCATATTATGGGTTATCCATGGGTGGGGCCTTAGCCTAATTTTCCCTTTTGTAATACCATTTTACCCATATGTCTTACTTAAACAATAAATGCTCTATAAATAAAATGAGGCTATATTAGTAATAACAGTGTAGACACCCCAATTTTGCAAATGCCGCGAAATCGTATCCGAAACTGTCTTAGATATTAAGTAAGATAGAGGCCTCTAATCATGGTCATGAGGAAGAAACCAAAACGGGTGAAAGACCAAAAGTCTGTCCACTAGGTGTTGAACCTGGGCTAAATAAACTAGTTCCCACCGGTCATGGAGTCCACTATGGACGTACATACAATGAGCCAAAATTGATAAACTAGTTGCCTCCTGAAGTCCAAGTAAGTTGGACGTCCACCAAAAGTGATGATCCACTAAATCCGTAGTCCAAAGTTGGATGTCCGTCCCAACAAATGAGCAAGAATGTCGACACTTTAGCTTAGTCTTGTTCGCAAGTCATTCCATTTTAATAAGATCTTGGATTAAATGATACTCCCTCCGTCCCACTATTAAGTGACCTAGTTCAAGTTTGCACAATTTTTAAGGCAAGCAAGGGGAAAAGTATTTTTAAGCATTTTTTACAATTATACCCTTAAGGATAATAAATAGTGAAATTTTGAAATGATTTATCTCTCAAACTACACCATGTATGCCCGCAAACGTCGTACTATTGAAAAGCATTTTAAAACACCTACGTAACGAATATAAACATGACTATCAAATTATGCATATTTCTTATATATCTTATAATCAATTAAAAGGATAATTTTAGGAATATCTCCTTGTTTAGTGATATAGGTCACTTAATGGTGGGACAAAATCTAAAAGTAACTAGGTCACTTATTAGTGGGACGGAGGGAGTATTTTGGCTATTTTAGTTAAGGAGATTAAAATGATTTTTGAGGATTTTTATTAATTGGAAATAATAATGATTTAAATGGTTAGAGAATTTAGGTTTTTAATATGAGCCATCGGATTTAGGACATTTTAATCCAGGGGTAGTTGTTGACGGAAGAAAGCTATAAATAGGGTGTCATTTTTAGGATTTTAAGGGGGAGGAAAAGATTGATAGAAATCGGTAGGGCAAAAGAATTAAGAGAGGAAAAATCGGTAGGGAGAAAAATAGGGGAGAAGTCGATAGAGTCACAAGGGTAAAAATTAATCTCGGATACGGTTTGCGGCATCGTTGGTTCTTCAATAATAATCTAAGTAACATTTACTTAATAACAAGAATATTTGCGGCGGAAACAGGTTTGTGCTAAGGTCTCTTTTACTATCAATAATAAAACTTGGTTACTGTTCACTTCCGTTTCGTGTTTGAACTCTCATAGGCTAATTCCGTATTTCTTCTTGGTTAATCCTATTACTTGCCTAGGCTCACGTGTGTTGCTTACTTTGTTTAGACACGTTCACATCTAGCTCCAAGTTAATAGCCACATGTTAAAATATGATCATATGCTAGGTTACTTATTTGGTGTTCAATAAAATACTGTGTTTGGCATTTGGTATACATACTGCTTGGTACTTGGTGCGGTTCATATCATCTTTGGTTTGAGAAATTTGTTCTGTTTTGGGCTTTAGCTTTGTTTAGATTTTCGATAATAATAATAATAATAATGGGTAGTTAATGGTACTGATAATAATTTATTTTTTTCTTTAAAATCTTATTTAATTATTAAATTGTATGAGTCTAATATTTTTGCATTTTTGCAGGTGATAGTTGTACAAAATTGATATTTATGCACTTGTTTATTTTATATATTACAATCAAAACCCTAGTATCCCGATTATAAAGTAGAGGCCAATCTTCGGATTGGACAAACTAGGTGCCTCACACCTTCCTAGTTTGTACATTGATTCCCGGACTCTTTCTCTGTTTTGGACCAGTGTTACTTTGTTGGGTCCCAACTCCCTAAGTTGGGTGGCGGCTCTTCCCTAATAATAATTTCCACGTGATTCCCATTTCGGATATTTGAGAGATCCTAACCGATTTCGACGGTATCCACAGTGGCGACTCTGCTGGGGACTTTGAGAATATAACTCGAAAAATAATTGGGATTTTAGGGTTTTGATTTACACTACTCGGTATTTGCACACACACACGTGCACGCACCCATCTGCACATTGCATTCCATTTTGCATCGTCAAACGTCCGATTCTTAGGAAAACAAGTGGCTAGTAAGCTGAACCCGTGCCTTGGGCCTTATGGGAGTTACCAGCTGAACCACCACAAGCCTTAGCCCAGTACCAAAGAAGACTAGTCTGACTACGTCTGAGGTATATTCTGCTAAGGTAGCCCAAGCCTACCCAAGAGTTAGTGAAACCTGCATGCACGTGCATTAATTGTAAATTGCATTCATTGTTGCACAAAATCCGAGACATAAGCACCCTTGTGTTACCATATATTCTTTTGTTTCCTTGAAATCAGGAACACGAGCATAGAATCTGAAATGAATATCGATATTGGGGCATTGTCTTGGTTGCGCGAACAATTTCAACAGATGTTGGATACCAAGTTCTCAGAATATAAAGACACGATGGAGGTCGAGATCAAGAAGTTGACTCTCGAGGCCATTGCTGAGTCCACAGGAAAACATGTCGGGGCTGATATGGGAAATGACAAAAATAATCATAATGAAGAGGTTAAAAAGAATGAGACCACAACACAAGAAAGACAATTAGCCCAGAGGCTCAAAAATATCGAAAGGACCTTGCATAAAATGGGTGAGGATACGATAGATATACATGGGCTATATCCTTATCCCAATATTTTTTTACCTCCTGGATTTAAATTTCCGGATATGGATAGATATGATGGAACTGGGTGCCCAAAAACCCATATTCATATGTATGTTGGGTACTTGAGGCCACTGGGTATTAATGATGGGTTGTTAGTCCAATTGTTCCAAAGGAGTTTGACTGGAACGGCCTTGAAGTGGTTGATGAAGACAGACCCAAGTCTAGTTTCGAATTGGCAGGATATGGTGGGTATGTTTGTGAGACGGTTTATGTTGGTCCCTGAAATTCAGTTTACTAGGAAACAATTAGAGGCGGTCAGACAAGAACCCAATGAGGCATTTACAGAATTCTTTCCACGTTGGAGGACCAAGGCATTAGAGCTCGATGAGAAATTGTCTGAAGAAGAGATGGTAGATATTATAATGAATTGTTTGAACCATGAATATTGGAACCGGCTGATATCATCCTACCATCCAACATTACACTCTTTATGGAAGGCGGGCTCACAGATTGAAAATGCATTGGACACGGGCAGAATGACCAGGTTGACCGACCCAGAGGACTCTAATGGGAATAATTGCGGAAGGTCCACATTTACAGATGAAAATCAAGTGAATACTGTGCCAGTTGCATCAGTAATTGCATCACCCATAGGACCATACCAGGGGCAGAGCCAGAACTTGAATCAGGGAATATGTGGACATCCTCAGAGGAATTTTGCAGAGGAAAAGCACCCATTACCCTATCATCAAAGGGAACCCAGGGTCAATTTTGTCTTGGCGAAAAATGAAACCAATTTAGCCGACTCAATCCACAAGCAAGAAACTGCAATGAATCGGCCCGTCCACATCAGTGAACTCTTCACGAATCAGGTACAAACTGTGAACTCATTTAATTCAACAACTAATCGTCCTGTTATTTTGTCTGAATTAATGACAGATTATTATGGAGTCGAGCAACCGAGGAACGTGCCAAATTCCAACCGATTTCCAGCAGATCCTGTGCATATCTCTGACCTTCTACCAAAGCAGACCTCACCTTTTAGGCCTGTGCATATTTCAGAGATCTTGTCTTATCCCGTTCAACCATCAGCGAGTCCAGTTTACCTCTCAGATATCTTGCATGCTGATCCAGTACATGCAACAAAGCAATCTTCATCTACAAGGTGGAATCCGTTTAAAACTGAGGGTGGTGATGAGGTTCAAAATGTAGCAAGAAACAGAACCATTTACAAGCCACCTCATCTCCGGAATAAAGACGTAACTATGCCTCCCACACAACCATCATTCAGATGGAAGTCTGTAAGACAAGAGGATGAACAAAAAGTGGTAAGAACAATAGAGGCGGAGTCAGGTAATCTCTAACTCATTCTGTTGAGTCAATCAGACCGGTTAAGGGTACATCACCTGAATTTGTAAACAAGTCGTCTTTTATTTCCAATTTTCAAAATATTTCAAAAAATCCAAAAAAATTTAATAAACTAAAAAACCAAAAAGATTTTGTTTGCAGGTTGGAAAACAACATACTTGGTATAAATAAAGTGTTTGGGAACACTGACAAGTCGTGGGGACTGTGGAACCACCAAAAAGAAAAACCTGAACCGGCTAAAGAAGTAAAGTTTGTCAATCAAAACAAGGAAAATCAATGTTTAATGGCACCTCAGAGAAAGAAGATGAATGTGACCAAAATGTGGATACAATGCAAGAATGCGCCAATACAGAAGACAGAAATAGTGAATTAAATTGAAGAGAAACCATTGCAGTTAAGACCAGAATGGATGTTGAAGACCAATGATATGAAGGAAGAGAAATTCAAAACACATGAAGATGAGATTTTTCCACCGAATAAAGGCAAGACGAAGAATCCTCTACCTAAGGAAACAGTTTCTTACAAGGACGTGTTATTAAATTTGAAGAATGACCAGACAAGCGATCAAAAGGCAAAGAATGATATTCCCAACATAAAGTTTAAGAAAGCAATTAATCAAAAGGAAGTGAATGATTTTCCCGGCAGAAGGTTCAAGAAAGAAAATAATAAGAAGACGGTGAATAATAATCAGAAGGTAATGAATAATTTTCCCAGCACAAAATTCAAGAAAGATATTAATCAGAAGACAATAAATGACTTTCCCAGCAAAAGGTTCAAGAAGGCAATTAATCAGAAGGCAATGAGTGATTTTCCCAGCATAAGTTTCAAGAATGCAGTTAATCCGAAGATAATGAGTGCAGTTAATCAGAAGATAATGAATGGTTTTTCAGACATAGGGTTCAAGAAGATGAAGCAAGCAGAATTTCGAGAAGATCCGAGAATCACACAGAATAAAAGAATTGTTCAACCATTTGATCGGGGCATCCAACATGATCCAGGCCCAGTAAGTGTTACTCGACCCAAGAAATACCATATCTAGGTAAGTGCACAAATCTATCTAAGGGCGGCGAACACTCATAAAACTGAAGGAGAATTTTTTAGAAGTCCAATATCTCTCTCATAGTGTCATAGTCTAGGGGCAGAGTCGTCATCATGTTTGGCCCCTTTAATCAGTCAAAAAAATAAAATAAATAGGGGCAGAGTCATCACCATGTTTGGCCCCCTTCAGTCAGTCCATTAGTAAAAAAAAAAAAAAAAAAAAAATTTACTAGGGGCAGAGTCGTCATTATGTGAAGCCCTCGTCGAAAAAAAAGAAAAAAAAAAGAAGAAGAATTATTATTTTCGGGTCTATAGTGTCAAAAAAAAAAAAAAAAAAAAAAAAAAAAAACTAGGGGCACCGTCATCATCATACTGGGCCCATGTCATTGGAGCATTTCAGTCTTTTATTATAATGTCCAGTCTTTTTAAGTAAATAATTTAGAGAGAGATATGTTAGTCCATTTGTATGTCATCATTAGTCCTGTAAGTCATCTCCTAAAGTTCAATGAGCAACGGACGTCCAAACGGATAGATTTAAAAAAAAAAAAAAAAAAAAAAAAAAGTGGTTATTAAACAGCCACTTGGGAAAATTGAGTAGCACTTAAAAGAGATAGAGGAAAAGAAAAGTCGCGTGGAGAAAGTTGAAGATTTGAAGCATCGAACATCATCTCCGGAAAGCAGCAAGATTGGGAATCGTTTTTACAATTTGAAGCCAAATGATGAAGTTAATTATAGCTGGGAGATAGCTGGGAGGATTGACATATTTGAAAATTTGGATGGGAACGGTAATATTTTTGGTGGCATCTATCAGACACGTGGCAGGTCAGGATTCCTAAACCTTTGTATATATTGAATATATTGTTTTTGAAAATTATTTTCTAGGATTTGTTTCTTAATTATAAAAATTTAAAAAAAATTTAAAAAATTAAAAAAAAATTAAAAAAATAAAAAAAAAAATAAAAAATAAAAAATAATAATAATTTAGTATTTATTAGGAACATGTGCTACTAATAGCTCTTTTGCAAGGTCATCAATTACAGGGTTTCCCCAGATTTTGGACGCAAAGCTCAAAGAGGAAATGAAAGTGAAAGTGTACTTTCTTCATAAGGATTGTGGCAATCAAGAATGCATGGGGCAAGTCGTATATCCCGAGCTTCTAATGGATCGTAAAAGGGCTAGAGATGATGAAAATATTGGAGCAAAGTCTTAAAGATTGAAGAGCTTTAGCACGTGGTTAGAAGAATTAATGTAATAAAGCACAACATGTTTTTGCAATAGTTGGTATAGCACAAGTACCGCTTCTTCATGATCTCTATCATGAGGATGTGTACTAGTGCAAAATCAAAATACTTAGAAATAATTCAGATGAACTTTCTAGTGTCATTCTGGATAATTTATGAGTGAGGAATCCAACATTTTAATGTGCAAAATTGGTGTGTATGTCTTTGGCATTCAGTTACACGCAAACCTCTGCCAAAGAGGGGCAACTGTAGACACCCCAATTTTGCAAATGCCGCGAAATCGTATTCGAAACTGTCTTAGATATTAAGTAAGATAGAGGCCTCTAATCATGGTCATGAGGAAGAAACCAAAACGGGTGAAAGACCAAAAGTCTGTCCACTAGGTGTTGAACCTGGGCTAAATAAACTAGTTCCCACCGGTCATGGAGTCCACTATGGACGTACATACAATGAGCCAAAATTGATAAACTAGTTGCCTCCTGAAGTCCAAGTAAGTTGGACGTCCACCAAAAGTGATGATCCACTAAATCCGTAGTCCAAAGTTGGATGTCCGTCCCAACAAATGAGCAAGAATGTCGACACTTTAGCTTAGTCTTGTTCGCAAGTCATTCCATTTTAATAAGATCTTGGATTAAATGATATTTTGGCTATTTTAGTTAAGGAGATTAAAATGATTTTTGAGGATTTTTATTAATTGGAAATAATAATGATTTAAATGGTTAGAGAATTTAGGTTTTTAATATGAGCGATCGGATTTAGGACATTTTAATCCAGGGGTAGTTGTTGACGGAAGAAAGCTATAAATAGGGTGTCATTTTTAGGATTTTAAGGGGGAGGAAAAGATTGATAGAAATCGGTAGGGCAAAAGAATTAAGAGAGGAAAAATCGGTAGGGAGAAAAATAGGGGAGAAGTCGATAGAGTCACAAGGGTAAAAATTAATCTCGGATACGGTTTGCGGCATCGTTGGTTCTTCAATAATAATCTAAGTAACATTTACTTAATAACAAGAATATTTGCGGCGGAAACAGGTTTGTGCTAAGTCTCTTTTACTATCAATAATAAAACTTGGTTACTGTTCACTTCCGTTTCGTGTTTGAACTCTCATAGGCTAATTCCGTATTTCTTCTTGGTTAATCCTATTACTTGCCTAGGCTCACGTGTGTTGCTTACTTTGTTTAGACACGTTCACATCTAGCTCCAAGTTAATAGCCACATGTTAAAATATGATCATATGCTAGGTTACTTATTTGGTGTTCAATAAAATACTGTGTTTGGCATTTGGTATACATACTGCTTGGTACTTGGTGCGGTTCATATCATCTTTGGTTTGAGAAATTTGTTCTGTTTTGGGCTTTAGCTTTGTTTAGATTTTCTGATAATAATAATAATAATAATGGGTAGTTAATGGTACTGATAATAATTTATTTTTTTCTTTAAAATCTTATTTAATTATTAAATTGTATGAGTCTAATATTTTTGCATTTTTGCAGGTGATAGTTGTACAAAATTGATATTTATGCACTTGTTTATTTTATATATTACAATCAAAACCCTAGTATCCCGATTATAAAGTAGAGGCCAATCTTCGGATTGGACAAACTAGGTGCCTCACACCTTCCTAGTTTGTACATTGATTCCCGGACTCTTTCTCTGTTTTGGACCAGTGTTACTTTGTTGGGTCCCAACTCCCTAAGTTGGGTGGCGGCTCTTCCCTAATAATAATTTCCACGTGATTCCCATTTCGGATATTTGAGAGATCCTAACCGATTTCGACGGTATCCACGAACAGGCAACCTTTTCTGTTTAAAAATTAGAAAGGACCTAATTCACGTGCCTTTATATTAAAATGGACCCAATCGTCATGCACGTGCGTAGGCACGTGCGGACTTCTAGTAAAAAGATAAATAAAGCAAATATGTCTCAATTCGGATTTAGGATGATAAAGTCAAGAGTTGTTTTACAAAAATATCCTTGACCCTAGCAATAGTTAACACGTATAGATCATGCGCATCTTTTTTCAGCTCACACGTGGATTAAGGAGAAGAGATTTTCTTTTAATTCACCAGCTTTTAAGTTCCTGGCACTTTTAGGGGCGACCCCAAAAGAATTAGGGGCGACTTTTTTATTCCCAACCCATATACACCATTAAGGGATGTCCAAAAACGCGGAGAATACGTTAATGCCCTTACATAATCGGAAGCTATTTTGTGCCCGATTATTATACAGCAATCGGAAGATTAGTAACGATATTATACTACCGATTAATATCGATTTTGTGTGAAACGCGTATCTTGCTTCTATAATAATCGGTAGGAACAATAACCTCACGAGACTACCGATTATAGTAGCTCCTAAATTCCCAAAATTGGTGATTTCGCCAAGGAAGAAATTTGGGGCAACTTTATAATCGGAAGTCTTATTCACTACCGATTATTCTAGATCCCAAATTCGAAAAAAATGACATTTCTGCAAAAATAAAATTTGGGGCAACTGTATAATCGGAAGTCTTATTCACTATCGATTATTCTAGTTCCCAAATTCGAAAAAAATGACATTTTTGCAAAAACAAAATTTGGGGCAACTGTATAATCGGAAGTCTTATTACTTCATTTGACTACCGATTATACAGTTGCCCCAACAAAATAGAGCCGTTGGAACTCTAAACTCTATATAAGTATTGTATCATTTTACTCTCTATGAACACAAATACCTTTAAACTCTCTCCAACATCATCTTCAACATAATGGCCCAACCATTCATTAATCCTACGGAGTTCACGATTGAAGAAGATTTATCTTTATGTAGGAGCTATGTTCAATTCTATCCGAGACGAGGAGAAGAACGTAGGCAAGGAGGCATAATGAGTACGAGTTATTTGGGGAAAATTCACGAAAAATTTTGCGCCGACACCGGTAACCCAAACAACCGTCACTCCGCTGATCTTTTCTGTCGAGTTGGTTCAATAAACAGAGACACGTCGAAGAATTCGTCCATTTAACTTATCTTGTGAATCAATATCGATTGAGGGGTGAAACCAATGATGAGGTTATAGAACGATCTCTAGGGGAATGGCGGAGATGGAAAAGATCAAGCTGCCGTTATGAAGCTCATTTTAGAATCCTTAGGGCGATGGAAAGATTTAATTCGTTTAGGACTCGTCCAACACGTCCACGACGCTAATCACAATACCTTGTAATAGAATTGCGGGAGTTCAATGTAAAATTATGATGATGTGTTACATGTGTTGGTGATATTGTTGTGAATTTCAAAATATTTATGATAGTCGGAAGTTTTAATTGTTGATCTAACTATCGATTATACTCCAACGGCTAGTTCGTTCAAAAGAAACTAGCCGTGCCTCGAAAACCACACATAATCGGTTGATAATACATATTGATAAACCTCCGATTATACTACTCTAATGAAACTGAGAACTCTGTTGACAAAACATCCTATAATCGGAAGTATATAACAATAAATATTTACCGATTACGCATGATCGGGTGCTTTGTTCAACCATTCCCTACCGATTGTGTGTAATAATTGTACGTAATTTGTACAGAGTCTTGTAAAAGTACGCATCAACGGCCATATTTTCAAAAAAAAAAAAAGAGACGTTGGGACTCTCATCTATATAAGGAGGGTAAACTCTTCTTATTTATGCACCAAACAACACATATATAGCATCGTGTATTCTACAAATAGATTTTCCATCATCTACTCTTGTGAATTCATTCTATATCTCAACTTACAAGCATGGCAACGTTTGACGCAGCTGAAGATTTGGTCATTGTGAAAACATGGTATCGTGAAACAAGACGTGAAGATGTCATAGCAGGAAGGTTAGCACCCGAAGTCTTTTGGGCGAGGGTATATAGCCAATTTGTGCGAGAGTATGGAAACCCAAAGCAAAGATCACTCCAACAAGTTCATGATCGTTTCCGACTTGTCCAAAAAGGGGTAAATGATTATATAACAATACAAAAGAGGATGTTTAACACTAGCCACTTAAGCTTGTCGATCCAACAATTTGTAAGTATAACGCTCGGTTATTCTTTTTAAATAACACCGGGTGTTTAATCTTTCTTACTAAAACGAAGTTGACATTATTTTATGTTTGTTTATGTAGGAGACACTCGCAAAAAGACAGTACTTAGTGGAAAAGGGTGAAGAATTCACTTATGATGGAAGTTATGAATTCTTGAAGTCCGTCAGAATAAAGATAAATGTTGATTGATGGCTACAATCGAAGTTATTATTTTATATTGTCTATCGATTCTGGGAAGATTTTCAGCTTTTTGTCAGACTTTGGTGACAATCGGAAGTTTATGCAATATATTGTCTACCGATTCTGGGAAGATTTTCAGTTTTTTTGTCAGACTTTGGTGACAATCGGAAGTTTATGCAATATGTTGTCTACAGATTCTGGGAAACATTTACAGTTTATTGTTTGTCAGAGTTTGGTGACAATCGGATGTTTATGTAATATGTAATCTACCGATTCTGGGAAAAAAAATTCAATTGTTTTGTCAGCCTTACAATCGGAAGATAAATTCAAAAAGTTAATAACCGATTATAATATTGATTGAGTCTGTTTACAAAAGCTTGTATAATCGGTTGATATATTAAAAATATAACTACCGATTATAGCTTTATACTTCACAGTATTTTCCACAAAATTCCAAAAAAAACATGTACAAATAGGGCTTTCCAAAATACATCTTTCAAGCATAACGATCATTTATCTTCATCATCCGAGGGAACCAATTCCAGTAGGCCTTCCGGGAAATCCTCCTTCATGACGCGATCCCAATCCAACATGTTGGTCTCATATTGTTTCAACCAATCGTTACAATGATTCGTTGGGAAGTAATCACTCAAACCACCCAACGGAGGTAATGGGCAATCCATCTTTACTCTTAGACCGATAAAATGCATCTCATTCACAAATGCCATAACAATTCTTCTATCTTTAACAGATTCATCGCAAACCGTCCTTGTAGGTGTAAACGTAAAAGAATGTCCATACCTAGGAGGAACAAAGAAATATACCACACAATTCAAAGCGTCCGCTAAGAGATATCCACATTTAGGCATTGTCATCCAATACTTGGATCCAATTGTATTCAATCCCTTTCGGCACTTTACACGCGCAACTAAGTCTTTGAACTCTAGTTCTTTGTCGTGCCTATCTCCTTCCTTCATCATCTCCATATAGAAATCCTTGTCCTTTATTAGTTGTACCGCCATCTTAGTTCTTAAATTTTTCCATTGGGTGACATCTTCGTTCACCACCTCTCCAAAGTAACCAATTTGTTCCGAGGCGACGTGAAACCCACAATTGCCATCCCCATCAACCTCGTCGGTGGACAAAACAAATGGAACAATGAGTGGAGGGAGTTGTTTCATATACTTTTCTATAATCGTATACCTTGATCGTGTTGGTCTTCCATGTAAATCCCTAGAACAACGAAGAGTACCATACTTCTCTCTTATAGTCACCATTTCCGTTGATTGTGTTTGTTGCGAGTCGCTCATTTGATCAATAACTACGGAGCTAGTTTGGGTCTCCACTAACACAACTTCTTCCACCGCATCGACTTGACTTACTTGAGAAGGCTTCGTAGAGACATTTGGACTCACTTGTTGTCCGGTTGGTCCATTTTGATCTTTTCTTGGACGACCTCTTTTCTTAGGTTGCGACTCATCTTCAAATTCGGCTTCCGAACGCTCATGCCGACACAATATTCTTTTATTAGACAAATGCTCCTTTAATTCTTTTCTTTCAATGGTCCTCGACACTTCGGTGTTTGGCCTACCCGCCCCCTTTTGCTTAATAGGTTCATCAACCTCCCTTAAACGAGGGTGAAGAGCTTGCTCCAAATCATGCATCAATATTTGCTTCTTGGCGCCATTTGTTGTAGCATAACGCTCGGCTATTCTTGCACACAATTACGACTCCATGAACGACTGACCATCAACTATGGGGGTGCTTGGAGTGAAATTTAATTGCTTCCAAAATGGATGAATATCTTTGATGTCAATCACATCGACGTACCTACCCATTTTATGACGATATGGGAGACCAATACCTATCATATCCTTGCAAACACAAACCGTATTATCGTCATCGTAAGCTTTATACAACTTCAATTGTTCCATCATGTGATTTATTGCCCAACTTGAAACTTTATGAACAATGCCCCTTAGAAGCAATCTTTCCCTTTCATGTTCCGTAGGGAATTTATGTACACATTGCATAGAATCCTTAATCTTTATGAGATCACGATTGGTGAATTCATGGATTGCTTCTTGGATCGACACAACTCCATTTTGACTACCTAGAATTATTTTCTTTAATCGGCCATGAGACCCCTCCGCAATGCTTGTCGCCTCGTTCTTGAAGTTACGATATTCATATGTCCATGCATACACAAACCTCTCCTTAATCGGTAACCATTGTGTTTTACAATACTCAACGGGTTTTGGGTAGTCCTTGCAATATTCTTCCTCAAATTTCTTCAAGTTTCTTTCGTAAATTTCCTCGGTCATTGACAAACGATCTTGTCCCATGCTTTCATGAACGCTCTCCAAATTATTCCATCCTCCTTCCATTTTCATCAAATAACCTCTTCTCTTCCTCTCGTTCTTCCGCGGTTAATTTACTAATGCGCTCATCCTCTTCCTTCGACCTCTTGGTACCCTTCCTTGGTTTTTTAGCTTCGAAATGGTGATGGCAATTGTGTTTGAGGTTGCCTTGAATGTGCCACGTACATTGCAAGTTTCGGGCTTCAGGAAACACTACCGCTATTGCATGCATTAAGGCTTGATCGTTATCCGTTACAATAACCCTTGGAAAATCATCCCCATTGTAAATGGACCTCAGCGTCTCCAACATCCAAATGAAACTCACGTTGTTCTCATGATCCATTAAACCCCATGCAATCGTAAACGTGTTTTTGTCCGAAGTGTGACAAGCAATGTTCAACAACGGCATGTTATATTTGTTTGTCTTGTAAGTGGCATCTATCAACAAAATTTAATGAAAACACTGAGCCAATTTTATCATTTCGGGATGTGCCAAGAAAATACGTACCACTTTACCATCCTTTCTTCCGTTCTCAACGTGTAGTCGTGTAACTCAGCTAACCACTGCGATTGTTGAATGACCGTTCTACCATCCCATTCCGTCCTTTTGATTGTAGCTAGGGCCGACCTAATTGTAGACAAAGAAGACAAGTTGTCGGGGTCGTCCGCCTTTATTTTACTTAAGATCGCACTCGCCTTTTGGATACGCATAGACCTCACCGTCTCCATTTCATGTGTTTTTAACTTCGCAACCATCACATGTCCAATAAGAGTATCCGGATCATCGTGGTTGTGACAACCATTAGCAACTTTAGACATTTTCCAATCTTTACTTTCCTTACCATCGGGCTTATAGAAGACAATCTTAAATGGGCATCCAATCTTCTTTGTATGAGTTCGGTACTTCTTCCTCTCCGTCTTCCTTACATACTTATTATTCTTTCCCTCGTGACTCTTTTTCTTCCCACCTCGCTCACAAACCATTTCAAACCTAATGTCCTTCACGCAAGGGTTCTGAACTACCACGCATATCTTCTCTTTTGCCTTGTTCATAAGCCATTCCTTTGCTTCCTTCTTACTTCCAAATATCTAAATGCGCATATAACAAACCAAAAAAAAATAAGCATAACCATCTAACATACATGATTGGAAAAAGAAAAGATAATTCATGAACATACCAAATCGTTTGCATAGTGTAGGGAAGTATCAGGCCTCAAATAATAATCGTCATCAACCGCTACAACAGCCTACGCACAACAACAACAAGTTATGCATTAGAAATCGGAAGGAAGTTTAGATAATAAGTAACCGATTAAAAAACAATCGGTAATTTAATACTACACAACATAACCGATTATGAGAAATCGGTAGTCATGTACGAATATAGTATACCGATTAACGACATACACAAATGAACAATTCTTCTGTATAAAAAGCTTCAATAATCGGAGGGACTATAAATTCATAAACTAACCGATTATTAAATATCAATAATCGGACGTTTATTCATGTATACAACTTCCGATTGTGAGAAATTGAAGCTTTCAATTTGGGTATTTTTTCATATTCGGCAGATTAATACATCAAAATATATTTCGGTAGATATTTTACTAAATTAACTACCGAATATATGTCGTTCATGTCATTCAATGCATGCAGAAATCGAATTTTCACGTTCGAAAACACACACAAACGCACATAACATGGATAACATGGGTATTAGAGTTTGTTAACAACATACCTGTATGTTTGATGCATCGTTAGCTTCGATCTCGGGGGATTCTCCATTTTCTTCCATGAAAGCGTCGTCTAGGGTTTCATCTCCATCAAAGTTTGGATCATTCAACATATACCCCAAATCGTCATCTCTAAACGGTAGTGAACCTTGAACTTCAACAACTTCACCTCCTTCTTCGTACCTATCCATGTTTATGGAAGTTGGAAAAAATCGGAAGTTGGCAACATATACCCACTCCTTCTTCTTTTTTTTTCTTCTTCTTCTCTCACTCAATCGGGAGTTACCTCACAATGAGTCAAATTTTTTTTCCAAACACTAATATATAGACCCCAGCCTACCGATTACAAGAGTTTGCTTCCGATTATTTTGTGAAACTACCGATTATTGTTTTGGCTACCGAATATAATAGTTTTTGGCAAAGGTTAAATCCCTGGACACTTATAATCGGTAGGATTATAAGTTTTATCATCTACCGATTATGGCAGATTTCAAAATTTCGCAAATAAGGATTTTAGCAAAAACTCATTTTGGGTCAACCTATAATCGGTAGGTTTTGGAACGTATTTGGCTTACGATTATGGATACATCCAAATCACGAACCACATGGTTATGCCTGGCTCTGTACCCTCTAAACCTATGGATTTTGACACAGGTTGGATTTGGGGCTTCGTATAATCGGGCAGTAAGAAGTAATATACTCTACCGATTATGGTAGATTTCAAAATTCATCACATGAAGGATTTTAAAAAAAACTAAATTTGGGGAAACTGTATAATCAGTAGGTTGTGGAACCTATTTGGCTTACGATTATGGCTACATCCAAATCACAAACCACATGGTTATACCTGGCTCTGTACACTCGAAACCTATGGAATTTGGCAAGGGTTCGATCTGGGGCTCCTTATAATCGGTAGGTTGTTAAGTTGTTAACTCTACCGATTATGGTATATTTCAAATTCTCTTACATGAAGGATTTTAGAAAAAACTCATTTTGGGGCAACCCATAATCGGATGGTTTGGTAATATATTTAACTCCCGATTAACGCTGCATCCAAAACACGAACCAAGTGGCTATGGCTGGCTGTGTGCACTCAAAACATATGAAATATGGCAAAGGTTGGATCTGGGGATCGTTATAATCGGTGGGTTATATAATTATTTACCCTACCGATTATGGTAGATTTCAAAATTCATTACGTGAAGGATTTTAGGAAAAACTCATTTTGGGGCAACTTATAATCGGTAGTGTATGTAACATATTAGGCTTCCGATTATGGCTACATCCACAGCTCACGCCAAGTGGTTATGGTTGGCTCTGCACCCCTCAAAACCTATGGAATTTGGCCAAGGTTGAATATGGGTATCCTAATAATCGGTAGTCTTACAAGTTGGATAAGCTACCGATTATAAAAGGGATTATTAGCCGAAGTATGTACACAATAATCGGTAGGTATAATTTCAATTTAACCTACCGATTCACCTTTAAACTACCGATTATGGTGTTGGCTACCGATTATATAAGGGCATATTGGCCATTTCGAAAAATCGAAGATAATGGGTAGCTTAGATTTACGTTTGGGTGACCTTTTTTGTCTTTTAGTGTCGCCCCTAAAAATGCCAGGTTTAAGTTCAGTTTAGAAAAGAAACCTATTATAGGGCTCCAAGGGTTTGGTTTTGAGGGCTTCTATGGATTCAACTATCCTAAATGTGGATGAGGGGTGACTTATTTTGTTATCAAAAAATACAAAAGTACCCTTTGATAATCAAAATATTTACCAAACCTAAACCTAATTAGATCAAAAACTAAACCTAGACCCAAAAAGAAGAAACCCGTCTCTTCTTCTTCCTTTCTTCTTCTCCTCCGTCGCCTCTTCTTCCTTCTTTTTTTTCCTCAATGACGATTAGTCATCGATTTTCAGCTAGTAATAATTTTAATTTGGTAAGAATAGAAAACCTAGCCTATTTTTATTGTTTTTGATCCCATGAATAGATTAGATTGGGTTAAATTAGAGATTGAAAATTTAGTTTCAGAACTGGATACGGTTGGGAAAATATGAACTCCTAACCGTATACAATGTTTACGGTTAGGTTTTCCTACCGATATTATATTTTCAAAAAATCAAAATCAATTTTTTTTCAACTTTCCCAACCGTACGTCACTTATACGGTCGGAAAACCACACCGAAGCTTTTCATCTATAGTTTCCTACGGTTGGAAACCCCACCGTAACCTCAACTGAATTTGTATACGGTTTAATTTTCATACCGTAAGTCGCTCGGAGTTTAGCTACGGTTAGAAACCCCTCCGTAGCTTTCCCTATTAATTTCTAAACTCTTCCTTTTCTTTTTTGTTTTAACTTTAAACTCGAGCTCAACTGCTCCCATGTATAGACGAGAAAACTCATATACTCGAGCTCAGTCAACTATGTTTCCATATCTATGCACTTCAACCAACTCTGTACCATCACCAGCGATAATCAAAGCATTATTGAACCCATTTTCAAATTATCCATCCCTTGTTTGTCTTCATAGCTCCATCATTCACAGCTGTGTCATGATGAACTCCATATATTTCTCATCACCGTTAACCTAATCATCATCACACTATCATGCTTCATGAACTCTATTAGCAGACACTGATCGATCACTCTTCAACACTGTCACAACCAGTGTAGTTAATCTCGGCCATCTCGGCCGAGATATCGCCGATTATTTCGGTCTCGCTGCTGGAGCGAGACGAGAACTAACTTATCTTGAAACGATATTCTGCCCCAAAAAATCGCCTATCTCGGTCAAAACCGTCTGACTCGGTGAAAATTCGCCCGGAATTTCGTTTTCTGAGATAACAACTCAAACATCGAGAAGAACAAATATCATCAAAACAATCTCTGATGAGATAAAAAGATCACAATTAAGTGATTCTGCATAAACCCATCTTATGATTGAAATGACCAAAAATTGCTTCATATCTTAATGGTTCATTATTTGATGTTTCTTTTCATTCCGTTGAAAAGAATATGTATCTTATTTAAAACTCTAGAGATCTCTGGCTGGTTTTGGGTCATTGTGGAGTGCGCCGGAGCATGAGAAAGAGAAATATAGGGAGAACAGATGCAGGGAATATAGAGCAGTATTGTTGAGAAGAAAAAACATGAAGCTTTTTCTTTGCTGCACGTAGATGGATGTTACAATTTACTGCACGTGGATGGATGTCATGTTACAAGGTTGTGAAAAGCAGGAAGTTTATTATTATTCCACGTGGATGGATGTTACTACTTACAACCTTTAATAGGTGTAATATGGCCAAAGCACTTTATGTATATGTTATTAAGCATGAAATTGTATAAAATTTGGACCGATATAACACCAATATTTGGAACCGAGATCTCCCCGATACAAAGTTGTATCAGTGTACCGGTCCCCAGCCGAGACAAACCGATATCCAATATTAATTACATAACAACCAACATCTCAACTGGAAACCACAACCCCAGCAACAACATCCTCTTCTCCTTCTTATTTAGCACGATCACCATCATCAATCGCATGTGTTTGCTCATCTTCACCATTAATGACAGGACAATCTTTCCCTGTAATTCAAATGATTAGTCTAATCATATTACTAATCTTATCATTAACTTTACTTAATTTAATTAACCTAATTATTATTATTAATTAACCTAATTATTATTATTAATTAACCATGGGATAAGGGGTTTTGCAACTACTAATTGATGACCCGAATTTTTGTCATTTTGTGAGCCTCAAAACCAAAATTTTAGAGCCCCTGTAATAGGTTTCAAACAATACCAAAGTGAAAAGTGTTGGGAATATATTTTCAAAACATAAATTTATTCCCAGTCAATATGTTTTTTATAGCCTTTATTGAAAGAAATTAATTTTTGTTATAATTAATTTGACCGTTTCATATTTTTAGTTTTAATGGGGTTAACTACACCATTATAACTTTGAGAGTTTCATTTTGTGGTTTTTAATGGTGTTAACTCAACCATAATAACATTTCATGAACATTTAATTGTTTTGAAACTCTTGACTATAAATCAGAATTTTGGTTGGAAAAATAATAAGAGAGAGTTTTTCTTTTATGTTTTGGTGTTAAAAAGAACTTGGAGAGTTGTTGAAATCCTTTTTGTTGTGAGAGAGGTTTTCTTTTAATGACTTGAGTTTACAAAAGAAAAGATTTTTAGAGAAAGAAAAATAAGTGTGTGAACATCTCTTATTTTTCTAAATGAGTTTCTGAGCAAGAATGAAGTGTAGAAGTTTCACATCCTCTCACCGTGCAAGAGCGATTGTGTAAGAGATTGATCTCGGCTGTTTTATCCTGGGGACGACGCGACATTGAAGAACTGCTTGCACAATCTTGGGCAGAGCCGCGAAACGTCCTAAAGATAGCGACCTAGTCCGCGACTCAGCCATAAAGTTGTTTGTTTCGTGTTTGATTTTATTTGTTGTGCAGGCATAATTCGGCAATTGTTCCAACAATAAGAAAAACTAGAGAGACTGCCTAAGCACGCGGAGTAGTTAATACCAAAGTGAGACCTGTAAAATGCATTAAACGCCAGCGCATCCTTTTATAATAAAACCCTGTAAGCATTTTTCCAAATCTCGCATTGTTAACACGCACTATTGACCGAACAGTGGACATCATTTATATTTTGTCTTGCTTTAAAAAAAAAAAAAAAAAAAATTATATTTTGTCCAGCCAATTAACGCGCGAGTCTTTGTCTTTCGAAATTTTATCACTCGCAAAGTTGCCAATTAATCAGGGGTTAGAGTGACACGGATACAGTAAGTGTTAGGTGCCTAGGGAAAAAAAAGGGAATATTATCTATATACCCCTACTATGAGACCCATTGCAAATATACCCTTTTGAATTTTACAAATACCCTAAGCATAATACACTACTAAAATACCCTCTTTTGTGTAATGTATATACAAAACCATTACCATTGACCACTATTCAACAAAACAAAACAAAAAATAAAAAAACCTCTACTGTCCGCCATCACCACTGTCCACCACCGCCAACAACCACCATCACCAACAACCACCAACGACCACCACAACCACCACCACCGCCAACCACCACCACCACCGCCAACCACCACCACTGTCCACCACCGCCAACAGCCACCACCACCACCGCCGCAAACCACCACCAATGTCCAGCACCGCCACCACTGTCCACCACTACCGCCGCCAACCAACACCATTGTCCACCACCTCCACCGCCCACCACCACCAACGACCACCACCATAACCACCACCACTGTCCACCACCTCCAACCAGCACCGCCATTTTCCTCCACCATCGCCGCCAACCACCACCGACAACCAGCGCCACTGTACACCACCGATAACCACCACCGCCACCAACCACCACCATTTTCATCCACCGCCACCAATCACCACCGGCAACCACCAATTCCATCACCATCATCTAAAGGCAACTTGCTGAAAGTTGTCTCCAAATCCGGAGGCAACTAGCTCATGTTGTCTCCAATAATGGAGGCAACTAGCTCAAGTTGTCTCCACATATGGAAGCAACTAGCACAAGTTGTCTCCAAAAAAATAAAAATTATACACAAATAAGTGAACCTAGTGTGAGTCGAACACACATCTTCTGACATATAGTCAGTTGTGCTACCATTGCACCACAGGATCGCCACACAATCAGTGCTCAACCAACAATTCAAACCACCACCATACAACAGCACATCCTCCATCTCTGTTACTTCAACTCTACCTGCAATAGCTTCATGACCACAATCGTCTATGCACACTTGCAACATGAGCCAATAGCTGCAGTCACTTCCATGCCCCTACTCAAACACCATCAGCAACACACAAGCAGTAACAACTTCTTGTTCTGCTTTCAATGCCTGTATACATATTGAGTTCCTTCTCAACTTCCTAAGCATTCATCTGCCCTCTTGACTTTAAAGCATGAGCATCAGCAGCACAACGATCATCATCAACTCAACATAACCCTGTGTTACCATTGCACCACAAATTCGTCACAACTACTCTAAGATATAGGTATAAGATAATTTCCGATGAATGAATGGACCCAAAAACATAACCAAGTTGCCTCGGAACTGGAATCAACTAGCTCAAGTTGCCTCCAATATGGAATCAACTAGCTGAAGTTGCCTCCAAAAGTGAAAGCAGCTTTCTCAAGTTGTCTCCAGAAAAAGGAAGCAACTAGCTCAAGTTGTCTCCAATAGTGAAGCAACTTGGTCAAGTTGTTTCCAAAGTTGGAAGCAACTTGATGAGGTTGTCCAGGGTTGCAATTACTTTACCTACCCGACGGAGTAGTGGTGATCGCTGCAAATATTTCAAGTTTTAGAAAATCCCATGAAGCTTGAAATTCAGCCTTGCCTAGAAATCATCTCATTCATTCTGCAAACCTGTAAATTTGGTGGTGATTAGATGTAAGTCCTGCATCAACACCATGTAAATTTATGAAGATAAAACAACCTGCATCAACACCATCACTAAAAATCCAGATAATAACTACTAAAATCCAACAGTTCCACAAACAATACCAAACAAACCACTACCAACTCTAACAAACACCATCATTACCACCCCATAAACCACTAGTTTCATAATTAATTAACATACTCGCCAACAGTAACAACAGGATGGAAAAATTACCTTTCACAAGTGCATAATGCAGTCCATTCCTTCTTTCAGCCACTTCTTCTTGTCACCCACATCAGAGTCATTCAAACGAATTTCCTCGTACGTACAACACTCAAAAACTAAATGAACACATAAGAACAACAAGTATAGACGATATCCTTTCAGTAAAATCAAGAGCATAAGAACAACAAGTATGTGCAGTACCAGGTCCATGAACACAAATTGAGCGCCCTTTTTGTAAGGGTATTGCTTAGTCTCCTTCGCGACATCAGTTTCACTCATCTAACATTACACGAACATCAAAAAATGAGTCAAAAACTAGTATTTTGTCATCAAACAACATAATTCAGTGCTACATGAATCACTTTATAAGCGTCGTATTACATTCCAATATTCCAATGCAATGAATTCAGAAACAACTGTTCTTCTAACGAGCTCGCAATCTCGATACTATCGCTTTATATAAACAAAAGAAATCGAAAGAATTTACCGAAATTCCAGCTCGAAAAGTCTTCTCAACAGTACTGCCAGTAACATAATTCCTAATCTTGGTCCTCACAAACGCAGCTCATTTCCCAGGTTTCACATGAAGAAATTCTACATACACAAAAACCCATCATCAGAATCAAACTAATTCATCGAAAAACCCTAAATTTAACTCAAATTCATAGTAATTGAAATTGAAAAAAACCTAAAGAAATGAAATGTTTTCAGTTAGCAAATTACCGAAAATTAATAACAAAACCTAAAAGAAAGTTGAATCATAGCATTTTCTGAATCAACAATCTCGATCTCTCTGAAATTTGAATCAGCAACTCGAAATCGATTTCAGAAAAAGCAAATCTTCATCGAATCGCAACAGTATCCATTTTTTCACCTCAATCATCTCCATCTACTGATTCTTCATAAACCCCTTCTTTTAATCATTAGCAGCAACTTCATCGATCTTCTGCTTCATTACTGCAAATTGATGGCAGCACCTTCATCTCCCCTGATTTCTTCAGTTCCATCTCCCTTCCGACTGCAACATCAACTCAAACCCTAATATCAACAAAACCATCTTCCATTTCATCTCGATTCAGTCAACAACAAATTCAATTTCACAATTTCACCCTGTTAATCTGTTCGATTTGTCTTCATCCATCTAACCCTTTATCCCTCTCAGATTCAGATCTACTCACTTTGTTCTTGATCCCTTTTGAAAATTCCGCTCAATCTGTCTCGATAATAAGTACAGTGGTGGTAGGTGCGATGCAAATTTTTCTGAGTGGCGATGACGGCGATGGAGATGATGGTGGTGTTGGTGGCGTTGGTTGTGGTGGCGACGGAGACGGAGACGGTGAGAGTTAAAATGGTTTTTTCTCGAGTAAAAAATGAAGAAGAAGTTAAAGTATAAGATGTAAAGGTTAAAACTGGAATTATGTGAATTATTTTTCTGTTCATAATTTCAACTATGCCATTACGGGTATTTGTAAAGACTGATAAGGGTGTTTGTGCATGACCCATGGATAGTAGGGGCATAAATAACATTCCCACACAAAAAAATGTTACGGACAAGAAGACTTTATGATTTTACATGTGTAGTAGCAGGATTTCCCACACTACACCCCTTACTCAATTTTGCTTAATTAATCCATTGAAAGATGTAAGACCAAGAATATTTATTGATTGAATTCATGAAGTGTTTACACAGGAAAATAGAATTACACTTAGAAGTTAAAACACTCTTAAACTTTCTCTCTCCTAATGACTTGCTCAAGAATTTCCCCAAAAGGATCCCCCTTCTTACAGACTCATTTAACCCTTTATATAGGGTAATACATAGTGGATGACAGCTAAGCTCCCCTTTATTTTCGGGAATGTCTCGCGAAGTGTCGCAGATGCACAAACATTCACTCTCGCGACACTTCTTAACCCTCGCCAGGTCTCACGTCTTCTTTATGTTTTGCCTGTCGTTATTCGTTGCGTCGTTTATTTTAGCTCCCTGCGACTCCCTCGCGACACCGTCGTTCATTAATCCCGCGAGCCTTGTACGTTGCGATATTATGATCCTACATCTTGCCTCTTTTTCCTTGAATATTGCTTGAAGAGCGATTTGAAGGAAAAATTCATGGTTTGTAATATTCCTTGGTTTCAATTGGTGAAGGAACGAGCAAAAGAATATTTTTCTTGAAAAGTACGTACTTGCCTCTATTCTTTTAGCGAAGTTCCGAAGCTTCTTTGTGGTATATATATGAAGTTCCATCTCCTGTCTCTCCTTATATCTCCTCTGCGAGGGGGAGAATGTCATGAGAATCAATATTTTGATTTGCAACTACTTATCTTTATCTGTTTCGGCTTCGTACTATTACACAGATTTTGACTATTAAAGTCTTTTCTTGACACGTCTCTTCCAACCATTTATTCTCGACCGTTCATGTCTCTTCTCGCATTAAATGCCCTCGTTTTTCTCAAGAATCTTTTTAATTTTTCTATATATAGTTTTCTTTTCCTCCTATTTTCTTCCTTTAATTTCTCTCTGCAACTCTTCTTGACTCTCTCCTTCCGCAATTTGCGCTCCGCTATCTTGTAAATCTTTTCTTCATCCTTTCTAGCGCCGATCCTAACCTTTAACCTCCCATCCATTCCCATACCGATAATGGCTTCCATTAGTCGTGCATACAAAGCTTCTTTTGATGAAGTTCAACGAAGTTGCTCGAGAAGGGTTTCACTCTATCAACCATTCTTGATCAAGAATCTTCATCTATTCTTTCTGCAAAGTTATTTTCTCGATCATCAATGTGATGATCAAAAGATTATAGTCTCGCTAGGTCGCCTTCTCGCGGGACTTCCCATTCCCTTGTACAATCCCGAGATGCCTTTATTTTATGAAATCTTGGCCCATGAAAAATTCTCTCATTTGTTTATCAATTGAGTGGCGATTGCATTCGCCTAATGCTTGAGTTCGCGAATCGTGGTGCCGGCAAAGGATATTTATACCCTACTACCGTTAGACACCCCGATTTCGCAGACTTGGAAATAATTTCTTTGAGAAGTACACTGTAGAGAGCTTTTTGAAAACTATTCGGTGATAAAGATGATTAATGCGAAATCTCATTTGGGGCATTCGCTCGAAAAAGAAGGATAATGTCCCTGAGGATAAATTGCTCATGCAGGATATTGATTGGCACTCGGGCAATAATACTACTCCTCGCCACTCCAAAGATGAGAAGTGGTGGGTTGTACCCTTGATTTTAAATGGCCCTTATATCGCGGGCTCGCACGTTCTTCCTGCGAATCTCACAGGGTATCATCCTTGGGAATTCAAATGGCCTGATAAGGCAAATGAGGTATGTTTTCCATTTTAAATCTTGCCTTTGCAACTTTCTTTTTATATATGTTAAGTTTGTAAAATTTCTCAGATCGCCAAATTGAGAAGAAAGTACAAGGATAATCCGTTGGAGAGTACTCTGACCATACTTCGATCGCTTACGGATGAAGTAAGAAACATTTCCTTTGTTATTTGAAACAATTTTGTTGCCTCTGTTTCTTATCTTTAACCGTATGCGAAGGTTGAAGCTGAAGAAGCTGTAGCCGCGAAGATTAAAAGTAAGGGTAAAACTGTCGTTCGCAAGGGTAAATCTTCTGCTCCATTAGCTAAGAAGCGAAAGGTCCAATCTTCTTCTCGCCTTAGCTCAAGCTCTGAATCTTCTGACGAGGATAACCATGACTCGAATCCTTCTCTCGCCAAGAAGATTCCGTCCACCAGTTCTTCTATGGATCAGTTATCTAGCATCTTCTCAGACTCTTTTCAAGGAATGAGAGATGCTCCCTTAGCTTCCCTTTACGGGGCTCTCGCAAACGTGTGTAATGCTACTTTATTAGAGGGCAATAATTCTTTCAATGGAGCCTCTAGAATTGTGTCTCCTGACTTCTTGAATGCACTTGGATCTTTGGTACGTATGCAGTCATATTTCCCTGTTAATTTTAGATTTTTAAATATATATATATATTAATGATTTTTCTATCTTCTTTTATAGGTTGGAAGAACTTCTTTTGTAGTTGCCTCAGATCTCGAGAGAAGACGCAGCAATCTTGAAAAGAAGAATTCACAATTGAACAAGAAGATTCGAGAATTAGAAATTGAAGCTGCGTCATCTCGCGATAAAGACGAGAGAATTCAAAAGTTAAATACCGAACTTGACTCCCAAAGGGATAGGGTGTCCACTCTTCAGAACGCTAATCAACAACTTTATGGTATAAGATTTTACTTCCTTTTATCATTTCTATTTTATCGGTTGCATATTGCTGCCTAACTTATTACCTTCGCAGATGTATATAATCTCTCCGATGAGGCTATTCTTCTCCATACATTTCCTGAACCTATGGATAATGATCTTCTTCTCGCTCACCTCAATCAATCTCTAAGTAGTTCCTCCAATAAAACTAACCTCCTTTCATTAAAGGATCTTCAATCTAAATATCATCTCTTGGAGATCGAACACAGATCTAGTTTAAATTTAACTAATCGCTTTAAACGAATGTACCTTGATTCCGAGAAGAAAATCAAGACTTTAAGGAAGAAAATTAGTGATCTCATAGATGAGAACGATCGCATTACTAATGAGAGGTGCACAGGCATTAGCGAGAATTCCACAAATCTCTTCTTGGTGTGCAAGTTGAACGAGATGAACTCCTTCATCGAATACCATGCTTAAAAATGAGAAGAGCAAGTTCGTTCTCTTCTCGTTATTAATAGTGATGATGAATTCGCTGGGCTGCGAAGGTTTTAGATAATGCCGGGAATAACCTAGGTGTTGATGTTAGTCTTCATGCCGAGCATACTTCCTTGATTAAAGATATGATATCCGATAGAGAAGGTTACTTATTATACCTTCATCGCTTCTTACTTCGTAGTATTGCTTGTAAATTGTTAACTTGTTGTTTCTTATTTGAGAATCCGAGAAGAGGCTTCAGGTTAGAATTAGAGAGCTTGAATCGAAAAAGAACAACTCGCCAGAATTTTCCAGCGAGAATTGAAGAACTCGAAACCGAAAAAGAACATTTCAGCAAAGAATCTCTCCCTTCGCGAGAATAAATATTCCAAGTTGAAGAAACAATTTCTAACGACAGTGGAGAACTTTAATAATGATCTTTGTTCGTTTTCGTAATGGAGCCATGGAATATGTTTGTAAGGACCACAATACCCCTCGCATTCATATCCCCGGCTTCTTGAAAAGGTTCCCGAGAATCTGCTGTCTCAGACGTTTCGATAGCGAGGTTGGCGAAGAAGAAAACTCGCGATGAGAATAATAGGTCGAAGAATCGATGAAGAAGAAGAATCGCCAAAGAGATAACTCTTTTTGTTTTCTTTCTCTCGCTTGTAATATCTGTACATTTTTCGTATCCTTATTATAGTGTATTTCTTGGATTTTCCCCCCGAATTCAATCTTCACTCCCCCTTTTTTTGGTAGTTCTTCCTTGTAATATAATTGGCTAACATTATTGATGTATAACTCTTTCATCGAGAAGATGAATAACAATATTCCATCTTTTCCATTCCCATACTTGCCCTCGTTATTTATCTTCAGATGGAAGATTTTAGTTGTCATCATGTATGTGGTTGAATAATAATTTTATTGTTATTGAGATGTATTGTTTCGACGAGGTCGCAGGTATCTTCATAAATCAAGAATTCTACTTGCCTTGCCTTATCTTCATAAATGTATTTTATCTCTTCTCATTGCGACAAGGTCGCAAGCCGCCCTTACATTTTCAAGTAAGAGCCCATTGACCCTGCCTTATCATTTTTGTGTGGTCTTCCGAGTTAGACCTCCCTAATTAGAGGTCTTCCCCTGCCACCTTATATTGCGACAAAATTGCAGGACGTCTTTACACTTGCATGTAAAGACCCATTGATCTTGCCTTATCATTTTCCAAGTATTTTTGCCTCTGCAGGATGTTTTAGTTGCGACAATATGACAGGTCTAGATATCCTTGCGAATATAAAGCCCCATGACATTTGCCGTCGTGCGACGAAAATCGAGGACGTCCGTACACTTTCGTGTAAAGACCCATTGATCTCGCCTTACCTTCGCGTTAGTATTATTGCCTCTGCAGGATAATTGCACAAATATGACAAGCCTAAATTCTCTTGCGAGAACATAGCCTCATGATATTTGCGTCTGTTTTGACACTCCCCCTAATGGAGAGCGTCGCCCTTATCATCTCCCCGGTTGCCCCTTCAAGGAGGCGAAACATCGGCCATACAAGACTAGCTCCTCCCATCCGGTCTTAACAACAACCAGTTGTTTTCGCAGCCTCTTATCCCTTATACCTATAGGGTTTATGGTTACAAGGCTGCACCCTAAGTGGAGTTTTCTTGGGCGAGTGCAACATATGCCAAGACTTGCCAAGAATGGCCGTGGTAGGTTCATCCATCCGGGCACTCGGCTCAACCGTGTACCTCGGCGCCTTGAGCATACACTGACTCCTAAGAAGAGACCCTCGGTCGCCCAACCAGGGTATAACCTTATATATATAGTTGGGAATCCAAGGTACCTCTTCCGGATAGGCTTTCATGGGCCCCAAATTTTCATGACTCAGGCTTCAGGAGCGGTGTAACCTTCCCCCTGAGCCATGTCGAGAGATACCCCTTATATGACGCACTTTAGGTCTTACATTTGCCTCTTACGAAATGTTATTCGCGAACTAGGGTGTACGCCATAAAGGTTCGTCCCATTCATTTACTCATTCATCTTTGTTAAATCATTCAATCATTCATGTTTCATTATTTGTTAATATTTGTTTGCGAAGTATTCGCAAAATTCCATTTCATTTGTTGTGTCTTTATCTCTTTCTTAATCGAATTCTCATTTACCCTTGACTGCGAGATTCTCGCACATCATTACTTCAATTGCTACTTTTCCGCCTGCTTTTGTTGACTATTCACTTCTTATGCCTTTTATTCCTCATATCCTTCGCTCCTTTGTTATCATAACATTCGCCTGTTTCTAGGCATTCACCTCGCGAGGTATGTTCAGTCCTTACTTCTATAACATCTACCATCAGTTTTTCCTTTATCTGCTCATCTCTCACATGTTGCTTCCATCCCTTTCTTTTGGCATTTCTTTCTTCGCAGCTTTCTACATCGACCTCATGACATTGCTGTGACTCCTTCCAATCTCCCTGTATAATACCAATGCCATTTGGATGTGGAAATTTTATACATTGATGATATGTTGATGCGGCTCCCAAGATTTCATGAAGCCATGGCCTCCCAATCAGCGCATTATATGGAGATTCCACGTCAACCACACATAATAAGATATCGGTTGATAATCCTTGTAGAGGTATTCTCATGTGAACCTCTCCCTTTGGTTTGTTTGCAAAGTGCCATTAAAGCCATATATCTTATATGTCGAGGGGATCAAATCCTCATCTTTTCCTCCCATCGTCTTGTAAGTATGGTAAAAGAGAATATTCACCGAACTTCCGGTGTCGATTAGGATTCGGTTGATCGCCCAGCAAGCTTCTGCTTCATCATCTTCCCCGTCAACTGGTTTCGGGTTAATCTCTAGTTTCACAACCAACGGGCTATCATGTGTTTCTCTTCCTTTCGGCACTTCATCTGCAGAGAAAGAAATAGTCTTCATTGCCACTTTTCTAATCGCGTCGTTCTCGCTTGGACTCATTATTTCTTTATCATTAGCATCTCTCGCAAAGACTCTACTGAGCACGTTGTCATGAAAATCTTCGATTGTGCGATAAGAGTGGACGATAGAGTTGCAATTCAAATTTTTAGCTTTTGTTCCGACCTCTATCACAAATGTTTCCTTTCCTTTCGCTGACACTGTTCTGTGCATTTCTGGTGGTGGTGGTAATGTCTGGCCTTTTTCTTCTCCTTTTAGAAAGTGATTCAACTTCCCTTGATCAATCATCCTGAGAATAATTCTCTTTACGTTTCTGCAGTCGTTTGTTTGATGTCCATGGAAGCGATGGTAAGAACAAAACTCATGACTTCTGTCGCCTGGTGGTGGTTCCATCCCCGCGTTCCAAGGTGCTGGTACATCTTCCATCACAAGTATAGCCTCCCAGATCTTTTCCACACTAGCATTCAGTGGAGGCATCTTAATTGGTTCCCATACTATTCTGCGACTTCTCTGCCCTCCATGGTTATATTGCCTTCGTCCACCGTAAGTTTCTTGCACATGATCTAGCCTTTGAATCTTATTATTGCTGTTACGGTTGTAGTAGTTCCTTTCTTGTTCAAACTCCTCCTGGTCATGGCTTCCCATGGCTACTATCTTCCGCTGTCCCTCATCAGCCTTCCCTGCTTGCTGTCCTTGCAAAGTGCTCGCCACTGTATTGATGAATTGAGGTAACAAGCTTGCGTTCGCAGCATTCGAGTTTGTGTTCGCGACCGGATAAGAATTCATTTCATTCTGTCTTTCTTCTAAGGCGATATATTCTTCCTGTAACTCTCGCAGTTCTGCCATCGTGATTGTATTTTTGACTCTAAAAATTTGAATGTATAACAAGTTAGTCGCGAAGAGAGCATTCACAAATGAGAGGATGAGATATCTTTCCTCAACCCGTCCCTGCCATTTCGCTACACATGGTTCTCCATCTTATTGTCAACTGCCTTAAGCTCTCGCCAACCCTTTGTTTCAACCCGAATACATCTTCAATACCTGGTCGTGAAGAGTTGTTACTTATGTATGCTCCCAGGAATGTGGCTTGTAAATGATTGAATGATGTGATTGTGTTCCTTGGTAGACCCTCAAACCATTTTAGTGCTTCTCCAATTAGGCTTGATGCGAAATATTTGCACAGTATAGCATCATGATTCTCCCACCGCAACATACACCTCATATAGGCCTTGATATGTTGTACCGCTGCGGAGTTGTTCCATCGAAGATGTTTGTTAATGCAGAAGATTGCACTTAGGAGGTATTCCTCCCATCTCGTACTTCTAGCGTGAAGGGATTCTTCGCAGCTTCTGCGATGGCTTCATCCAATTGTTTCCTTCCTCCTTCCCTTCTATTGTTCAAGCAATCCTCTCATTTCAGCCAGATTCTCTTAAGATTTGTTCATTTGCCTTAATTTGATTCTACCGGTCTTTTTAGCTCGCTTCTCTCCTTCTTCGCTCGTGCCTGTTTTGACCTTCTTGCTCGTTATTTTCTTCTCTCCTTTCCTCGCGACGCTCTTCTTCGTTTCTTTCCTCAATTCGCACGCCATTATATCGGTTGTTCTCTCTTCTTGGCTGTCTCTCAGCTCTCATCTGCGCCCTCTCATATTCTTCATTAATATTTCTATTGGTACGATTCTGTTCCCTCCTTCTTTCCCGGTTGTCATGGTTATTCTGCCGGATTGCCTCTTCCATCTCTTGATTTTCCATTTCTTCTCTTATCCTTTCTCTCTCGCGAGCTAGCCGCGCTTGTTCAATGTAGTGTCTCTCAATGTCATCCTCAATCTCTCGGTTTCTTCTCAGTTCTTCTCTCCCGTGCAAGATTATTCTCCCTTCAGCAGCTGGGTCATTTGGTTCTTGGAGTTGCATGTTTCCTTGATTTTCCCTATTCCGCTCATTTTGAAGATTTTCGCCGAGGAATATAACGATCTTCTATTTCCCTCTTCTCTCGCCATGCTCGTACTCGGATTTTGTGTTTCTTCCTCGGTACTTTCTGTTGGTAAAACTCTCCTTCTCTCTTCCCTATTCGATCTTGAACTTGATCTCACGCTACTTCTAGATCTCCTATTTTGCAACCTCATATTTTCCATCCTCAATTCATGATTCTGTCTTGTCAAGTTTGCTCGTTCCTCTGCCTCTAGCCGTCTCTCTTCGTGTATTGTTTGTCTCAATCTTTCTAATCTTTGTGATTTCTTCGTTTTCTCCATTCATTCCTTGCTCTCCTTGTCCATTGTTCACCAGCTGCTGCTCCTCTTCTCTCTCGTCTTCAGAATCAGACCTCCAAGTATGTACACTTACTCTATCATAATCCACAGCTGCGTTTGCTACTGGGGAGATCGGTGGTTGGTTTTGATCTTCTCCATCGTTTCTCATATTCATCCTTGACGATTCTCCTGTTTCATTCCTCCTTTCTCCAGCAAGTCTCCCACTTCTTCTTACAATCGTTGGTTGCCCTTGTACATTTCTTCTTCTAGCCATCTTTCTTTCCCAATGAATTCTTGAGTATCTTCTCCAAATCTTTTCTCTGTTAATCCAAATTCCTTCCAATTTCTACGTCAATCACTGCTCTGTCCCTGTTTCTAGCGCATATGTAGTAGCAGGATTTCCCACACTACACCCCTTACTCAATTTTGCTTAATTAATCCATTGAAAGATGTAAGACCAAGAATATTTATTGATTGAATTCATGAAGTGTTTACACAGGAAAATAGAATTACACTTAGAAGTTAAAACACTCTTAAACTTTCTCTCTCCTAATGACTTGCTCAAGAATTTCCCCAAAAGGATCCTCCTTCTTACAGACTCATTTAACCCTTTATATAGGGTAATACATAGTGGATGACAGCTAAGCTCCCCTTTATTTTCGGGAATGTCTCGCGAAGTGTCGCAGATGCACAAACATTCACTCTCGCGACACTTCTTAACCCTCGCCAGGTCTCACGTCTTCTTTATGTTTTGCCTGTCGTTATTCGTTGCGTCGTTTATTTTAGCTCCCTGCGACTCCCTCGCGACACCGTCGTTCATTAATCCCGCGAGCCTTGTACGTTGCGATATTATGATCCTACAACATGAGGCTTATAAAAAGGTCGGCCCCACTGCTGTAGCAGTAATCTAGTAAATATATTTCAGGGGTTTAAGGGGTTTTATCACCGTTCAATTTATGTGTACTCCCAAAAAAGAATTAATTCCACAATTCTTCCCGAATCAACAACAAATTTAACTTATTCCATTAGAATTTGATAACATAAAACGAAAAAAAAAAAACGAAAACTAAGTAAGAAATCATTACCTTTTGTTGTTGAGAGTAAATTCCACGGAGAATCAATCCTAATCGAATATCACAAAACCTTAAAAAAATACACATAAACTGATATTCTCTCCCAAAAGAATGCTTAAATTAATCGTTTCAAACATTAAATCGGTTCTTATCTGAAAACCCTAAGGCTAAGTCTTATGGGCTAAATTGAGCTGCTAGATTAGCAGAAATGTGTTACAATAAAAAAAGTGTTGTCTATTTGTTAACACTAGTTTTCTCTCCTACCAGTTGCTCGCATGTGAACTAGCAGCTAGATAGTTACGCTGAATCATTCAGCACCGGGAAAACCACCTTTTCGCGGAATGGTTCAGCGCTTGGCGATTTACTTTTTGATCTGGCGGCTGAGATTTAAAGCGTTGAAGGGTTCATCGTTGGGAGGTGGTCCCAGCTGACGTGGACTGCTAATCTAGCTGCTAGATTAGCACTCCCATAAGACTTAGGTGGTTGTCCTAGCTGACGTGGATTGCCAATCTAGTTGCTAGATTAGCCCCCCATAAGACTTAGCCTAAAGAGTTCGTAGGAAAAGAGATGAAGATTTTACCTTTTGTTTCTGTGAAATCTCGAGACCCATTTTTCAAATTAACGACAACAACTCAACTGATTCATGAGGAAGAACCATGGTTTGTCGGAGAAGAAAAGTATGGTAGGAATTTGTTGTAGAAGAAGAAGAAAAGTATGGCAGGAGGAAACCCTAATTTCTATTTCTTCTCATTTCTTCTTGTTTTAGGAGGACTCATTTCTCAATTAACTTGCAGATTCATCACCCTCTTCTTAGATTTATCTAGATTTCAATATTTACATGAATCACTCACAAAAAGAAGCTCGATTCATCTAAACCTTTGGAATTGAATTCTGACAGTGATAAAGAGATGAAGAATTCTGACAGGGAGAAAGAGATGAAGAACAGAAGAAAGAGAATATAACTCTCTTTAATATATTGGAATCCTCGTTAGCCTTAGGCATAGTTTTTGATGTAGGTACTGTCCACACCGACGGCATCCACTAACGTCAGTTAATATTCGGTGTAAACAAAGTGTAATGAATTATTTTGGCACAAAATCTGTATACCCACGTTTTTGCTAACGGGGTTATAAACGACCAGTTAAATACTGGAAGTAAACATAGTGTAATCTAAGTTTTAATGTCCCCACCAACAGAGTCCCTCCAAGTGTCGTCTCCAGAATTACTAATGCCTAAAGCTTTTATCTAATTTAATTTTAGGGGAGTGTCACACTCACCGTGCGACGTGGGAGCTCATATGACTTAGCATTTTACAGGAGGGGAGAAATTTGGTAACGGTTTTCATCCCTTTAAACGAACAAGAGCTATCCATGCATTTATGTTCATTACAGTTAAACGAACTGGATATAAGGAAGGTTTAACCCTGAAGTATTGGAGTTAAGTACCTAATTCCTGGTGCCTTTAGCCTGCAATTAATAGCTTACATAGCTTTAGAAAATTAACAACATCAAACCTTACAATAACACATTTTCTAAGACAAAATTTTCTCGAGCCAAATAATCCATTTTTTATCAAGGCACCTCATTGTTTCAGTATTTGGAATCACCCTCCACCTCCAGGTTGATATAAGTTCATCAACATTAGCTTTTTGTTCATCAATAGTAGGGGTGGGACTTGGGTTGGTTGGTCGGGTTGGAAGGCTTGGCCGAGGCAGACCCGAGGTAGAAAATCTTTGCCCAGGTTGCCCATGGAACCCGTGGAGGTGCTGCCCAAGTCCCGCCCAAGTTATATTCCTCGGGTTTCTCGGGTTGACCATGCTAATACTTTACAACATAAAAATTGTGGACATAGAATGGGGTTAGTTAGTAGACTCATATATATATATATATATATATATATATATATGAACCCTAATGACCTTAATTTAAGTCTTAAATTTATTTTTTATTAATGTGATAATAACAAATTTTAGTAATTATAAGATTTGATTATTGTATTTAACTTAAATTTCCAAATAACTTATGATTATTGACAATAATATAAATTTTTTTCATATTGAATTAATCATGAGATGGATATGATTTATAATTTCATTATTAGGTTTGAAGATGATGGCTAAAATTGCTTTTAATAGATAATACTGTTTTAGGATAATTAGAGGTGAAGATAGAAGATGTAGAGACAAGAAGAAGGATCTATTATTAGAGAGATAATGTTACATGGATATAATACATGTATATACATGGAGATGGGAAAACCAAAAGGCATATGTTTTTGGCCACACATCTATGGGATGTAAGCCCTACAACACTCCCCCTTGTGCGGTTCAATAAAACTTCATATGCAGTGCTTCACATAAAGTGCTTCGAATGTTGTTCTTCAAATGTCGTCCTCTCCTTGATGACTTGTGCCGAAATCAATTGCCTTACTAAAAATTTGACAAGGAAAAACCCAGTGGGATAAAACCTTGGTACAACTATTCACATGTAGTACTTTACATGTTCTCTCTTACTTTACATGTAGTTCATCACATGCAATACGATCTTCACAGATCGATGAGTCTAAGTTAATTGCCTCGTTAAAACTTCGCCAGGGAAACCCAGAGGGACAAAACTTGAACTAAAGAAAAAGAATACAATATAAGCAAACTTAGAACATAGTTGGACTCGAACATGTTGCCTCATTAAAACCTTGACAAGGAAAACCCAGTGGGATAAAACCTTGACGAAGGGAAAAGAGTACAACGTGATAGATGCAAGTAAAGGTGATATGTTGCAGATGATCACTTTGTTCCGTTGAAGTTGACTAGTTGCTTCACAACTCCTAAGGCAGAAAATCCTTGTGGGAAATACAATATCCTTAGTTGGGAAATTACTTCTCGGTGTTTGTTGTTGTCTCATTAAAAACCTTTCTGAGTAACAAAACCCTGTGGGAAAAAGTAACCTCGGTGAAGGAAAAGAGTTCAACACACCATTAGATGCTCCCCCAGATGTCAGACAATTTTCACTAGTATAATGCTGTCAAAAGGAGTTTATCACACTTTACTTTGGTGAATTGGATGTTTATAGAACCATGTTGTTGATTCTGGAAGTTACGTTGCTTAACGGACTATCGTGTTTCATTTCTTTGATTCAGATATTTTCAATAATGTCAACGCGATCTTTATGTCTTCAACGTTCAACATACTTGATGCTTTTAGTATTGTCTCGCTAATAACCTTGTCGAGTAACAAAACCTTTTGGGAAAAACTATTCTCGATTGAATGGAAAAAGAGTACAACATAGCTTCAATTTCGAAGTAAATTATGTAGACATCATATCCTTGGATCCTCCCCTTGATGTCGACATCTCCTCCTGATTACTTTTAGGGTTGTTCCAGGCTGTTCCTTTAGTCATGTACTTTTCGAAACTGAATATTGGGTAATGACCTAGAAAATAGTCTATCGTATCTCCCCCTGATTACTTTCGTTGGAGAAGAGATTATTGCTCCTTCATAATCAACAACTTTTGGATTGCACTTTCATTAGCATTCCTTTTAATGTCTTTGTATGGATAAAACAAATTTATGTCAATGGTTACATTTAAGTACATGATTACATTCACTATACCATTCCAATAACGTTGCGTTGGCGCGGAGCTATATCTAGCTAACAAGTTCCCTGAGGATGTAAAATTTAATCGAGTACATTATTATGCTAAGTACAACAATGCGTCTATTGTACTTAGATATGGGAATTTCATCTCCTAACACATCTTTGTCATATTCCTTTGGACGAAATGGTTACTTACTTACATTTGAACCTCGACTAATCATGGGAGTGCTATCAGGATGCATGTATTTATTAAATTGCCTGACAACTTTAGATATATGCAAACTGGTGGAATAATATACCACAAGCTCAGTAATCGATCGAGCTTTCCCTTGATTTTTCATCTCAAATTCGGATTTTAAATAGCTTTTAAGGTCTCTTATTACATCAAGAGTACACATCATGTCTGTACCATCAACATACATAGCTACAACTCTAAATCAGGAACTTTCTTATGAATACGCAAGGAAAAATAACTTTCTTGTCTATCCCTTCCAAATCAAATAGCCACTTAGACGGGTATACCACATCCGCCTGATTGCTTGAATCTATAAGTGAGCATTCTATCTAACTGTAGACGCACTCTGTGGTTTAGAGTCATTTGATTTGGGCAAAAAAAGTCTATCAAGTACTTTTGTAAATATCTTATATCTCTTGATTCTTTCAGAGATACGTAAAAACCACATACATATGCTGCATTTCAAGTCCTTTTGAAATTACCAAGCTAACTAAGTAGCAGAACTCTATAACTTTCATTACAAGAGAACAATTCCAGGGCTTTGTGAGAAACCTCGCGCCACAAGGCGAGTCTTTGTACTTTAATACTACTTTCTTCTCATTATTCTTTATTACAAATTAATTATGTATGTCCAATAGGATTTACACTTGGTTGGTTAGCACTAACACACCAAATACCCGTATATTTGCCAAAGAACTAAGTTCTACCTGGATTGTGTAGGCCAAATATGCTATTTATTTGAAATTAATCAAAATAAAGCATGGTTCGATCTCATTGTACTCTACTTTTGGAGAAACTATTTATGGATTATATCATCAATGTGCACGCATGATCCTTCCATTGACTCATGTGCATTCTCATAATCCGTCAGGATTTCATTGTTCTCTAGAATCATTTAAAACTTCAGAGCATCCTCCAGTATTTATTCATGGACATAGTCAGAGACAATCAAATGAGATGATTTCATTAATGATACAAATTAGGTTGTGCCTTACTCATCTACTTCCTTTCTAGGTGAGCATTGATTGAACCTGGTGGTCTCTCCATCTTCTTTTATGGATCCACGGCCTCAACTACACTTCCACCAAGTGTAGTTGCAACACCTTAGTCTATGGTGTACCCCATACTGAGGATTTATAACCTTGCAGGAATATTTGCAGCTGGTATGTGTGATCTTGTCACTTTAGCGACATCAGTGTACATTCTGAAAATCGATTATTCTTTGTCACTTCACATTTACATTTGTGGAGTACAAGAATCAATATGAGACACAATGGGAACACACCACGATAATTCCTGTCGTTCCCTTACAAAATACGTTTTCTTATCTCCCCCTAACGGCGGGAAGACTGTCTCATTAAAATGACAACCTGCAAATCTAGCGGTAAGAGATCTCCTGCCAAAGGTTTTAAAAATGCGGATAATTGTTGGGAACTCATATCCAACATAACTACTTAACAGTTTTGAAGACCCATCATAGTACGATGTGGAATCGTTATGGCACATGTATAGTGCAACCAAAAATGCGTAAGAACACGAATTTCAGGCTTAAATCCAGTTACCAACTGGTACAAAAAAAAAAAGGTTGACTAATATTGGGGTCTAAAAACGAATTAAGTAAAGATGCGCGTAATATTGCATATCCCCAAAGCAAATAAAGGTAGGTTAGTACGCATAACCTATTCCTTAGGAACCATCTGTAACCTTTGATGGTAGGCTCTGCGAGACCATTGGGTATAAGATGCTCTATATTGATCTTATTAAACATGCAATATTCATCAAAACCTTTTGATGTAAATTCTCTAGCATTAACAAGGGTGGTGAGCCTTTGCACTTTGCATTGTGTAATATGTGCTAGGAATTTTCAAACACAAATTTCTTGGGAACTATAACTAGTCCAAAATGTCAAAACATTCACCAGATCCATCAGTCACTTTAATGGTCCGCATTCTGCATGAATATTTTTCTAGATTTCACCTTGTTTTCTTTGTAATATGGAATTTTTACCATTTAGGATGGTCTCGATCCTGTTTTACTGAAGACTTTGTAAAAATGAGTGATATGCTTTCTTTCCTAAAAGCATAATGGGAAGGGGGGTTGTGCATCTAGTACTTTAGAGAACACTTATTAAGAGATATACCGTTACTTCGCATTCTGTCAATCTTTTTCCCATTGTATTTTCCACTCAAACACAGTGATGTATGTATGATTCCTTTCAAAATGAAACATCATGTCACAACCAAAGTGCCTTTATTATTATGTCAAAGCCTAAATGAGTCATGTAGGAGCAGAATCTCGCAACAACTATGTGCCAGCGAAATTATGACTAATAAGAATTCGCGAAGACTTCGCAGAGTACTTAAAGAATGACGTAGCAGATGACATCAGTATAATTCATGAGGAAAGTGTGAGTAACATGCGAAATTATAGAGTGAACCTGCGAGAAGGAGACAAGAGCTTGCGAGAATATGAGCTATACACCACTATGTATGAGCTGTCATCCACTATGTAAACACCTATATAAAGAGGAGAGCATGAGAGAGAAAAGAGGACACATTTAGTAAGGGAGAGATATTTTTAGAGAGAGACTTTATTTTCTTTATCATCTTCTTCCCTAAAACTAGATCTAGAGCTCTACCAAATACATTAATGGAGATTCTCAATGTAACCCAAATGTAATTTCAATAATCATAGTGAAGAACCCTAACCCCGTGGATGTAGATCACATTGATCGAACCACGTAAATTCTTTTATCTTTATTTTCATATCAAATAAGTTTAGATCTAGAAATTATTATCAAGATATGATGAGGGGTGTGTTGTGGGATTTCCTGCAACTACAAGTTAATTCCCAACATTTCATCGTCGGAGTCAATATGGATTCAATAATCCAAATACTATAGTGATTTACATTTCACTAGGTTGACTCATTAGTTTCTCTAAGAAATATTTCCTTCCAAATATATTAGAAACTATAAAAGATACAATCAATTACATTCTCATCATTGTAAGGTTCCACATGATATCCATTTGCATGGGTTACTTTGGAATTTAACAAGGTGTGATTATCTCTCGGTACATGTAGAGATTTTGTGACGTCTTTGTTCTATCTTGAAAAAAAAAATTTGTCTTGAGAGTTTTAATAAGTGGTGTGGCCTTATTACGTAATAAAAGTGGGATTCAACTCAAGTACTTTAGATTGAATATATATTACGTGTCACCAAATATATCTCAAGTGCTTTAGAGAATTTATGTCTCGTGTTTTCATTCCATAAGTGCAGACGTTGGATCTCGTTCAACTCAATAAGATAGTCGATTGGCCCGGAAAAGTTCTTGTTGCTATTAAAGTTGATGTGAAAATTGGTTGTTACTATGATACACACATTACATTATATATACCAACACCTATGACCATGTGCATTTCCAACTCTTTTATTTATGATGGGAGCTATAATTACATTTTAGCTGATCCCATACTCGGTTGATACTTGTGTATTGGTGTTATTACTACCGAAGACAAAAGTACATCTTTGTCTCATGATACATATGTCCCTTTTTCACATGTTTTATATGAGTCAGTACGTTTAACCCTCATTACTTGGGGGTTTCTTTCCATTTTCAGTTTTGCTACATTTAGCTTAATTTGAGAAATTTCTTTATCTCAACAGGCCAAGACACTACACATGTCAACCACTTACTTTAGGTTGAGTAGATTACTAAAGGTAATTCTCTTGTTGTCACACTTCAACATATACTATTTCGTTAGTATCATGGATGAAGTAAGGAAACGGAAATTTTCTAACTCAAATAAATAAATAAAAAATTGTGAGTTCTTCCACAAAAAAAAATTGGAATACATGTGATTTTATTGCAATGTATCTTTTGAAACGACCAACTCTTTAATAGTCAAGCAAGTGGATTACATCCCAAGGAACATTCAAATTTGAGGACAAAATATCGAGTTGGTACAACCAATTTAACAAAAGACATCATTCAACTATAGCCAATATCATATTCAAGAGAACAAAATAACATTAAGACCAAAATTCTTAATGATCGAGATAAGCAATCATAATTTAAATTGACCGTTTATATGATATGGACTTATCTTAAGACAAAAATAAACAAAATAGGCATGCTCTAAAAACAAATAAATAAGCCTAGCAAGTACTCGGTGTAAAATTCCACGTTATAGTTACGTACATGTACTTTGGTTCCCACTATATATATGCAGAACCGGTGTAACCATAGTCGCGCACGTCCCATAATTGAACTGAACAGGACATAACAAGTTGGACCAGATTGGCTGGACTGGATCGGTCCGGTTTGGCTGGCTGGATCGGACCATGTTTGGCTGGGCTGGATCGGACCGGGTTGGATAGACCGAACCGGGTTGGCTGACCGGACCGGGCCGGGTTGACTGGACCGAGTTGAACCGGATATAAGATTTCTTTCACGGATTCCTTCTTTTCTTCTGGGAAAGTGGATCTCGGAAAAAGCTTTTCTTTCACAGATTAGTGCAGACGGATTAGTATCTATACGGTGCCATAGAGTACAATCCAATCAATTTATTTAATATAGATATTGTAGTATACAGTAAAATCAGTAGCAACTATTGTAAGATTCAGTAGCAACACGGATTTATAAAATCAATTATAAAATCCAACACAGACATCACATCTATTATAAAATTCAATCACTCAATTGATTATGGATTGGCACATCTATAGCTTTTGTACATGACATATTAGATTAAATCAATTCTCAATTCAATCACTCAACTAATTATGGATTTGCACATACATAGCTTGTATGGGACAAATTAGATCAGATTAATTTTCACTATTAATTTAATATGTATTATGTATATACAGAGTTACGATCATGTTTGATATTGCCGAAATCAAAAAATAGGGGAAAAAAAGAGGAGAAAGTAGATCCAACTTAGCTTATTTGGTTCCGGCGATTTCAACATTAGCTTTACGGTAATTGCATAACTCCGTCTATGTAAATCATCCATGTCGGGAAAAAAAAAAAGCAATCGCTCTGCGGTATAGCATCGGTCATGATAACGTGTTTTAGGATAATTAGAGGTGAAGATAGAAGATGTAGAGACAAGAAGAAGGATCTATTATTAGAGAGATAAGGTTACATGGATATAATACATGTATATACATGGAGAGGGAAAACCAAAAGGCATCTGTTTTTGGCCGCACATCTATGGGCTGTAAGCCCTACAACAAATACTGCCAATTATAAAAATAGTTTATATAATTATATTATAGTTCCTCGGGTTGGGTGGGTTGCTCGGGTTAGAAATATTTGTGTCCATGTTTGCCCAAATTTAACTCGGGTTTATTAAAATTGTACCCGAACTTGCCCAAACTTTTAAAATACATTGCCCATGCCCGCCCAACGTTCGGGTTGGGCATGGGTTCGGTTGGTTGACCCAACGCAAGTCCCACCCCTAATCAATAGGATTGAATATTACATGCTCCAACTCTGGATCACATCTCTACTGAAGATAACAAATATTGACACATATGAGCAAAGAGAACCAACTGTGATACACGTATTAAAATCTTACCTTATAAACTAAACCCAAAATATGTTTATACCTTGTCTAGTTTGCAGACCAGGGACAAACTTTGGATCCTTGCATGTTGATATTGTGTAGTGCTTCTGGATATAAAGATAACTACCAGGATCGTTAAAAATGCTCTCTTAAGCAGCATTTTTGTGGCATGTAGAGCTTCAGTACCTGTCATTCCACACCAACTTCAACTTCACTAGCTCCTCTGATCTACAACAAATTGAGAAATATTTTTAAGGCACTTAATAACAGCGTTGAAAAATTATTGGCGCAAAGTTCTCTAGTTTGAGCATGAAGAGGCCACAACAAAGTAGCTCAAGATGATTAACATGCTCAATTTGCAAAAAAACAAAAATCACATATATGGCCATATTACTAATCGATATTAATAGTCCAGACAGCAAATGACAAGAAGAAAATAAAATTGTTTTTCAGACGGTCGTATAAAATAAATTGGGTACCACACTAAGACGGTCATATAAATAAATTGGGAACGATTTTCCAATTGTTGTATAAGTTAAAATGGGTAGCTGACACGGACAGTCGTATAAATTAAAATGGGTAGCTGATTTTTTTTTACTACAAAAGGAAATTTTATTAAAATCTAGAATCAGGCAGAGTCTGCCAGTAAGTTTTCATCAGCAGTAATTGTTGTTTTTAACCAAGTAGGCATATAATCTTGCCATTCCTGGATACTAGGAAATGAAAGTGCTTTTTTTGCTATAGTGTCTGCAACGTTGTTGCCTTCACGATGAATGAAAGTACATTTCCAGTAACTAAAATTATTCAGAAGAAAAATAGAGTCGTGTATTATGCTTGCATTAGTCCATTTTACCGCTCCATGTTTTCCATTTAAAGCATTCACCACCCTTTGGCTATCTCCTTCAAGATGCAACCGAGCGATCCCTTTAGCTTTAGCCCATTGGATTGCTTCAAATGCTGCTAGTGCCTCAGCTTGCTCTGGTTCAGCGGTTTTTGTGTAGAGTCCTCTAGCTTCATTGCCTGTACCTACAAAATTGCAGCAGATTAGTCCTATGCCTGTGGATTTAGTGTGTTTACAGAAAGCTGCATCAAAGTTAATTTTGATATCCCCTTGATCAGGCCTTTTCCAGATCTTTGTCACAATTTCAATTGAGTTTCCTCTGATGTTATGAGGAGAGACTATTTGTACTCTCATCCAATCAGCCATATGAGTTCTAATGCTCATAATAATGTCCTCTACCTTAACCTGTATGTTCTCAAAGACAACACTGCACCTGACTTTCCAGATCTGCCACATTATAAAACAAATGATATTGAACTGGGCTATATTGGTAGCTGATTCAGATGGTGGGATAAAAAAGAAGGGTAATTCGTTGTTTCGAGCATATTTTAGTATGATGTCAGTGGTCGAGTCGGTCCTCGTTAATGAATCGATTTCAGTGGAGGCCCGTAGGTGCTTAAACCACCTGCATAATGAATCGTGGTTAGAAACATTCTTAAATCCCAGCACCTTCACAAAGAGATGGTATTATAGAACCCTGTGAGCCTGGGTCTGTTAACTACAAAACTAGATAAACTTAACATCCATGGTGCCTTTACAAATTCTCCCCATTACTGTTATGTTTACATGGAAATATGAGAAACAACGCGGGTATTAGAAATATAAATTAACTTCCACGGCTGTCAGAAAAATGAATCAAATGCTATGAGAGAAAAACTGTATTTGTATTTGAAGTTTAGTGTGATGCAAATTAAGACCTACTACAAGGTTAGTTCAGAGTGGAAAAACTCAAGTACTAGTAAATCAAATGAAATTCAGTTTAGCACTAAATGATTCTTCATCTCTTCTAAGAAAACAACATACAAACAACTAATTATTGAAATCTATAAGAAATGGAAATGAGGTGGGATAGGGGTGGTTGTTGAAGTTGCTCTCACATGACTGGATAAGGAAAATAAAAACATTTTATTTGATAAAACAAATGAATAGCAGATAGCAAGTTACATCTTACCCATAAATTCCAGCTGGAGTGCTTCCCCAACTCTTAGGCACCGAATAATCATAGTTAACTTTGTATGTTGGAACAAGTATTACTATACATAAGTGAATGGGCTCTCTCCATTTACTAATTCTTGAGGATGGGATGCGGGGTTCCATCTTTTTGTCGTTGAGAATAAAGAAATGATCAAATAAACGAAGCACAACTTAAATAACCTAGCATTTTTAGGGGCGACCCCAAAAGAATTAGGGGCGACACAAAAAGACAAAATATGATGAAAATACTTATATGCCCCTTCATAATCGGTAGTTTAGTTATCTACCGATTGCAAAATCTCATTTTTGGGACAACTCTATATTCGGTAGTTATATGAACTATTTTGACTACCGATTATAGGCTCAACCAAATTAGAAAAACAGAGGAATTTTGCAAAATCTCATTTTGGGGCAACTCTATATTCGGTAGTTATATGAACTATCTTTGACTACCGATTATGCTAGGATTTCGGTAAAGAGGCCCACTGTATAATCGGAAGTCAGGATACCTTCATTTTCTACTGATTATAGGCTCAACCAATGCAGTTGAAAAAACTCGGTGCGGGCATGGACGTGGTATGAATACAATGTTGGTACGCTATACAGGGGGTCTAGGGGGGCGTACCCCTCCCGGATGTGTTCGACCTGACAGGTCAGGTCGCGGGGGTCTAGGGGGCAGCGCCCCCTAGCAGAGTGCGAGAAAACAACTCGTAACTCTTCCTTTTTTCTACGAGAAAATTGAATTTCAGTCCGTTTTGGATTTTTTTCTGGTTTTCAGTCCACTGCCGGCACATTCATTTAATTCTCGAGAATAATTGAATCGGGAGTCAAGATAACTTTATTTACTACCGATTATAGGATAATCAAAATTCAAAAAAAAGAGGATTTTGGCAAAATCTCATTTTAGGGCTACTCTACATTCGGTAGTTATATGAACTATTTTGACTACCAATTATGGTAGGAATTCAGCAAAGAGAGTCACTGTATAATCGGAAGTCAGGATAACTTCATTTACTACCGATTATAGACTCAACCAAAATTCAAAAAAAGAGGATTTTTGCAAAATCTCATTTTGGGGCTACTCTATATTCGGTAGTTATATGAACTATCTTGACTACCGATTATGGTAGGTTATTTGCAAAGAGATCCACTGTATAATCGGAAGTCATGATAACTCCTCATTTCTTACCGATTATAGGCTCAACCAAAATTCAAAAAAAGAGGATTTTTTGCAAAATCTCATTTTGGGGCTACTCTATATTCGGTAGTTATATGAAGTATCTTGACTACCGATTATGGTAGGATATTTGCAAAGAAAGCCACTGTATAATCGGAAGTCATGATAACTCTTCATTTCTTACCGATTATAGGCTCAACCAAAATTCAAAAAAAGAGGAATTTTTGCAAAATCTCATTTTGGGGCTACTCTATATTCGGTAGTTATATGAACTATCTTGACTACCGATTATGGTAGGATATTTGCAAAGAGATCCACTGTATAATCGGAAGTCATGATAACTCTTCATTTGTTACCGATTATAGGCTCAACCAAAATTCAAAAAAAGAGGATTTTTGCAAAATCTCATTTTGGGGCTACTCTATATTCGGTAGTTATATGAACTATCTTGACTACCGATTATGGTAGGATATTTGCCAAAGGTCGACTTTAATCGGGAGTCAAGATAACTTTATTTACTACCGATTATAGGATAATCAAAATTCAAAAGATGGAGGATTTTATTTTGGGGATACTTTATATTCGGAAGCTATATAAACTAAATTGACTCCCGATTGTTGATTTAACTACCGATTGTCTAGTTATCTACCGATTGTAAAGGGTAGTTTGGCCATTAAAAAAACGGGATTATAAAGTTATCTCCTGATTATGAATTAACCCTCCGATTATGACCTATTTTGTCCTTTTGTGTCGCCCCTAATTCTTTTGGGGTAGCCCCTAAAAATGCTAGGTTAAATAAGTCTATCAGATCTAAAGTTTTTTAAGCGATATAAACCAAAGAATGTCGTCTTCCATCCAGACGTCTCCGTTTAGAATAATCCCGAACTCCGAGAAACACCAGAAGACAAACTTTTTTCTCTGATCTCAAAAATGCAAAACCAAATTTAAAGCCAATATTTCCTAAATACCGAGTTCATACATCAAAAATCTAGTTTCATCAGTCTTAAACGTTCAATCCTACGATAAACATCTTTGATTGGCCGACTTTAGGAGGCGTTCTATAGGGTGACTCTAATGGATTTTGTCCCGTCACACTTTCATGGTCCTCAAAATTGGATCTAAAAAAAGAATATTTTTTTGTGCGAAATAACCGATTCTCTATCGTTTTCCTTCGGATTTTTTTCAACAGAGAGATCTTAATTATTGTATCTGTCATAAATTGAAAGAAAATTCATAAAATATCATCCATAGTTAGAGAATTCCCAGATTGAAATTCCAATCAAAAAAAAGTTTTTCTAAATTTTTAATTTTTTCGATTTTGATCAATGGTTGATTGTTTCTCTTAAAATTTCTTCCATCAAATGATTAATGATAGTTAAATTGTATTTGGGTTGAAAGGGATTTTGAAAATTTTCAATCAATAATTGAAGATTTTAGAGTCTGAAATTTTACCCAGAAAAACGGGTCACAATCGGGTTAAACGCGGGCGAAGAAGAAAGAGTCCATGGATTTGTTGCAACATATATAAGTGTTGTTATATCGTGATAATGAAAAACTGTTGCGAAATACTTTAGGAACGGTTTTGTCAGGCTAAAAGTGTTCTTCATTTATCAAAAAGCAGTACATTGATCTCTTTGCAACACATATAAGCGTTACTATATGGTGAAAGCGTGGCCATTGCTAAACAGTTCAGGAACCTTTTTTCTCGAGCTATAATAAGTGTGAATAAGTGTGATCTTCACTATCTACAAATAATTAGTAAGACATATACATAAAATTCTAGATTTCATTTCCGGCAAAATAAAATATATTAGTTAAAAGTGATTTAGAATAAAACTATTTCGGAACTTCAGTCGGCCCACTGCTGCAGCAGTAATCTAGTATTAGATGTAATCTAAATCCAGTTTCATATGTTTTATTCTTAAGCTTCTAATGCATACTACAAAAACATCTTCAATCCAATTAATAATCTGAACATGACATCCTGAATGGTATAAACACAAATTTAGGTCCACACTTCACATTTTAGCATATAAATTTCTAATTTTAGTTGCGTAATTACTATTATTTTTCTACATTTATACTCTCTATCTTTGGGCGATTGATTTCTGAATGAAGCTGAAACTTAATTTATTAAACTTAAAATCTATAATAAAATTCACAGAACCCACAATATATTTATATATAGAATATAAGAAAAACCGATGGAATCAGTATCCAACCATGAATCTTTCAAAGTCTTGAATTAAACTAAGTAGGAAATACCATATGGTCCTAGGAATAATATATTAGAGAGAGTCTAGTCCAGTTGACTGATTCAACTATCTGTTTGGTCCTTTTTGGTAAAATACATTATAGTTTGGTCCTAAAAATTATGGTTTGGTCCTAGGGTGACGTCATGGATGATGTAATTTTCAAATGGTAGTGGCAGAAATACCCTTTTAATGGGGACCATATATATACTCATTATTAGGAGAGAATAGAATAATTTTCAGATTTATTTTCTCTCACCTCCTTTTTTCTTTTCTTTTCTAGATCTACTTTTTCTTCTTCTTCTTCTTCTTTTTTCTTTCTTCTCTTTTTCTTCTGCTACTGTTTATGATGGTATGTTAAGATGAAGATGATGATGAAACGATGAAGATTTGTATGTTTTTTTCCTTTGTGTTTGTTGTTGTTTGCTGTTGAAGATGGTGGAGATGATGAAGACGATTTTTTAACGAATTTTTCTTGATTTTTTTGTCTCTGCTGCTGCTGTTGATGATGAAGAAGATGAAGATGATGATGAAGACGACGATGATTTTTTGTTTTTTCGTCATTTTTTCCTGTTGCTGCTTTTGAAGATGATGAAAAAGATGAAGATCTGCTATTGTTGTTGCTGTCAAAGAAGATGAAAGATTGAAACAAAGATGATGAAGAAGATTTTCGATGTTGCTGCTGCTGTTGAATGACGAAGAATTTATTTCTGCTGTTGTTGAAGACGACGAAGATGATAATGCTGCAGTTCATTCCATAAATGAAGTCTTTTTTTTAGGTTTTTATATGGAGTTCATTTCTGGAATGAACTCTGTTTTTTTTTTAGGTTTTTATATGGAGTTCATTTTTGGAATGAAGTCTGTTTTTTTAGGTTTTTATATGGAGTTCATTTCTGGAATGAAGTCTGATTTGTATAGGTTTTTATATGGAGTTCATTTCTGGAATGAAGTCTGATTTGTATAGGTTTTATATGGAGTTCATTTCGGAATGAAGTCTGTTTTTTTAGGTTTTTATATGGAGTTCATTTCTGGAATGAAGTCTGATTTGTATAGGTTTTTATCAGGAGTTCATTTCTGGAATGAAGTCTGTTTTATAGTATATAATGAAGTGTAAAGTTTTCATCATGCAGAATGAACTGCTACAAAAAATAAGTTGAAATTAACACGGAATGGTACTTTGGTCCATTTAATATTTTTAAATAATTATGGACCAAACAGTAAAGGCGTTTTCCCAAAGGACCAAACAGACATGGGCCCACCTAAAAAAGGCCCGAACGATATTTTTCCCTTAAACTAATACTATATCACATCAAAACAGTTCAAAAAAAAAAATATCAAATCAACTGACCCCGTATGGAAACTACATGATTTAAGATATAATCCACATAGATCCATCTAAATTATCGGAGAAGTTAAGGAAAAAATCCCTACCAGGGTCTGCTGCACAATCAGTAATAGCATCAGAGAATACACCTTGTTTAGATTTAGTAACCATCTATCCATACAATTGCTTTTCTTTTCATCAAAGCTCGGTAGTCTCATTTAGGTTTTTCACCCACAAAGAAGAAAAAAAAAGAAATGAGGTATAAATGGTCTAGGTAGGTTGGGTATGGGTTCAAATCAATGGGTATCGGTTTTTCACTTTACACATGGGATAGGTTAAGTTATGGATCAACCAGGACCACCCCTATTTGACTATGTTCGTCACTTTGGGTTGACTGATACCGCATATAAGGTCCGTTTGATTGATACCTTTGGATTTCGCTGACGATAGCTCATCTTCGTAGAAATCCGAAGATTTCTTTTTTTCCTTATAAACAGACAAGGTTTAAAACTTGCTAAGTAGTCGGCCAAAATCGGTTGTCCTTCCATGATATTTAAGTTTCGTTTTTTAATTCCAAATTTAGCCCTCAACCATTGTTAATAGCGGCCAATTAACTGTGTTTAAATCTGGTTTGAAATATGGGTTATAACCAGAATCTGATATGGGGGGTACCCAATCAAAACCCATTATTTTCTGAAACCACCATTGCTTACAAACAGATACATACGAAACGTTAAAACTTGCTATTGATATACAAGATCTTCGTTTGTATATAGTAAATTCTGGTGTTTCAAGTTTCAACTCTCTATTACCCATTTTAATTTATATGATCGTTGGGATCAATTACCCAATTTAATTTATATTACCAACAGACCAGACTACCCAATTTTTTTTTGTATGATCTTCTTAAAGGGGTTACCAATTTATTTTTTACAACCTTTCAAAGGGGTACCCAATTTATTTCATGCCCTTCGAAAAACCAATATATGTTTATTCGTGTCATTCGCTATCTGGTATTCGAATAAAAATGCACGAAAACTAAGTAAACCAATAAAAAGAAAAATCACCATTCATGATGGCGAGGCTATGTTCTACCCATGAGTTAGAAGGGTCTATCAACGAACCAGTCACACTCCATGCCATATCCTTTCTTTATATTCCAGTTGAAATAATATCCATTAGACCATTACAAATACAGTAACAAGGAACAATTCAAATATAAGACAAAGGGTTTTATACTCTAAAGTTTAAGCATCAATGTATACAAATTCATAAAACAAAACATTGAAGAGAATAAAAATAGAAGTTATCAAAAGGATACCGAAAAGGTATCAATATAGTAATTCTACTTGCAATATACGTTTGTTTCTACCTGGTATAAAGGTTGTCGAAACAAACTTGGTAAAGGTTGAGATATCATCGTAAACACATGATTAGAAATATCAAATTAGAAATTTAAACAAATTCAAATTTAGCTAGAGCGATCATGTTACCTATTCTCTAGCCAATAAAATTCAGATCACACCGAAGATGACAGTAAACAAACTAATTTCAGATAACAAAATGCACAGAGTACTATTAGTGAATACTTTCATTGTTTATCTAAACAGTTTAGAATCTTTAGATCTATTCTTAATGGTACTGCTTTTACCTTCTTCTTTTTTGTAATACACAAGTAGACACACCTGCACATAGCCTTCATACATCTTCTATTCGGATAAGCATGTACCCTTAGGATGAGGAGTAGTCTGCTGGAGCAGTCTATGCACTCATATCCATATTCGAATAAACGAACCGAACTGGAGAGAATGAAGTTTTAACCATTAAAGTATACAAAATAAAGCATACACTTTTGAATAGCCAATTGACCATATGCCACAAATAAATACAAAGTAAAAAAAGTTGAAACTTAAATTGATTTACTACTCAATACATCGCCATTCCCAGTGTCGAACTCTACATCATCATTAACTTCGGAAGCTAGTGGTTATCGTTGAAAGAGCAGTTATGAGCACGCTGCAAGCAAGAGAGCGATCCTGTGAAGAGATTACAATCTATGAGAATCTGTAAAAGGAATAAAAAAAATGTGTTAAGCAACCATTGGTTATAAACAACAACACATGTCAAAATCAAAAGGGAACACACAAAAAAACGATGGTTCCATTGGGCACAAGAGAAAGTGTACAAAAACGGCAAAACCTTCAAGTAGGTAACACAAAAATTATGTCCAAACCCAAATAAAAAACAGAAAAACAAATATCACTATTCCTTTCCTTAAGCAACAAATTGCATGAAAAACAGAACAGAGTTGCTTACTTTTAACACCTGAAAACACAAAAAAATAATAATTATAACTATTGATAGTAGCCTTTTGGTGTCACCATCGTGTACCTATCACCCATCCTACACATGCAACCAATGCTACCAATGAGAACCTTCAAGATTGAATCATGCCTAAAGGGGAAGGACACCTATATATATATATATATATATATATATACTTTTGACCTACCAATGCTACCATTTCACACTGTCCAACAACACCTCCACCTAATGTCCAGATAAAAAGTACCAGCTTATGACTTCACATGAGACAACAATATAAACACGTTTTGAGTCACTTGACATTTTTGTGCATTATGTCCACCCATGGTCCCATGCACAGAATCAACATACGAGTAAATTGAAGGCAAAGTATATTAATGAAGGTACAATGATCCGTACATCTTACTTCTTTTTATTGACAATAATTGCGATCAGTAAGACACTAAATGTTAAGTGCAGCTAAAGGGAGAAGAAACATCTACATTTACGCCCAAAACCTTCAATAATTATTGAAAAACCTACCCAAATTATAAACAACAACAAAAATAAAAATTGCATCAAAATGTGGGTCCAAATGTAGCTCTATTAATCATGAAAAGAAGATTATGGGGGATTAGCTCAGTGGTAGAGCGCGCACCTGATAATTGCGTCATTGTGCCTGGGGTGTGAGGGCTCTCAGCCACATAGATAGTTCAATGTGCTCATCAGCGCCTAACCCGGAGATGTGGATCATCCAAGGCACATTAACATGGCGTACTCCTCATTTTTTTTATCTTACTGGGAACGATTCAATGATAGGTCTGGACCGAGCTGCTATATCTCCTTTTTCTTTCTTGTTGATCTAAGTCTTCATTTAGTAAACTCATAAGAGAAGAAAAACTTCAATACAGACAAAACAAAAGCAAGATTCACGAGAATGACGTGTCATGTTAGAAGGGATGAAATTAATTGGAGCTGGTGCAACACTAGTAATTCAGATGGACCCGATAGTTTACTATGCTTCTTGCAAGCCGGCCAGTGGTGTAGCAGTAACCGTGCTGTTGTGATTTAAATCCCCGCCTTGACCATGGGTGATTCTTAAATGGTTGACACAATACGAGGGAATGGAACGTTTATTGGCATGGCGTCTATGGTTGTTGACTGAGACATGCTATCTCAAGAGACTATTTACACCACTCTCAAAGAGACGGTGAATCCAGCACCAGATAGATGGCAAGCTATCTCAAGAGCTGATTGTACCACTCTCTTTGTTTTCTTTGCCAGACTTTGTAAAGGTCCATACTATGTGTAGATACCTGGACTACGTATGTTCTCAATGTAAAAATATTGTATCTGCAATGAAATTATGGTGTTTAGTTCTTGAGACATGATTCACAATCGATGAGTACAATTTTATGAGACATAAATTATCGAGGTGGTACGCTCATTAACTGACCCGCAATACTTCTAGTCAATACTCAAATAAGCATTGTACTGATGACATTTCATTGAGGCATACAACCAAATAATTAAAGCGCAGTGTGTGAAAGCGAATACATATCAGTAAAACAAGCACTACTAAGAATAATGAAGCGTTGGGTAATTGAGATGCTGGTATTACCTTTGAATCAAGAGCGAGTTCCATGATAGTTTTTTTTAGCAGCAGAATAAGAACATGATGCATTGATACATAACTTGTTATCCCTCTCATTGTTATTTGACATCAAATAAAGAAAAAAGATGCAACTTACTCCATGAGAGATGCTTACAAGATGAAAATTTCAATATAAACAAGAAAATACAGTAACTTACTTGCAATGACAGCTAACCTTTGGTTGGATACAGCAACTCACCATTTACAAACCTTTCTCAATTCTAAATCCTGCATCTTAGACATTGCAATTTGAAAACTAGAAATTTTGGGTATTTGAAATTGGGATATCGGTGTCTTCGTCTACACCAGATTTGCGGTAACAAAGAGTTGCATTTGGATTTCTCATAACTTACGAAAAAAAAATCCGCGGTAACAGAGAGTTGTATCGGAATTTACAATAAAGATCTAGTTAATAAGAAATAAAATTTCGCGGTCTACTCTCTGCTAGGTTTTTCAACCAACGAAGAAGAAGAGAAGAAAACTGAGGGAGAACGAAGAAAAGAAAAGTTGGGCAAGTTGGCCATCGTGTTCATATTAACGGGTATACGGTTTAGTTAAGTTAACAACTCAAGGGATTAGAATGTCATTTCCCACCGATTCTGTGTTAACCAGGAGCACCCATTTGACTCCGTCCGTCAATAAATGTTGACTCAAAAGTTGTCTATCTATAAGGAAAACGGAAACCTTTGGATTTCCTTGACGATGGCCCAATTTGCAAGGGGTAAATTTGATGTCCTGTAATAATGGGCTGTACGTTTTGGATTTTGCTTTCATCTCTGAAAAAGATTCATTTTCCAGTTCTCCCACGTCCCACCTAGGGGTGCACATACCCTACCCAAACCCGCCATTTCTACCCTACCCGCCACGGTTTTACTCGTATCCTATCCTACCCGCTATTTGATGGGTAGGGTGACGGGTAAAGATTTCTTACCCGCCGTTTGATGGATAGGGTGACGGATGAAGCTCGAAATTATCCTACCCTACCCGCCTACCCGCTGATATATTGAAAAGACCAAGTAACCCTTTCATTATTTTTTTCTCGTACACGTTTTTTCGTTATTTTTAAAGATATCAGGGGTAAATATAAACACACTTTTATTCTAATCTTTCTTCAGAGAAACTCAACCCCAAATCGAACCCTTTCCTCTCTATTTTGTTGTCTGAAAAGTTAAAACCCCATTCAAAATTCTCCATTGAAGAAGAAGATCAAAAAAGTCTCATCTCCATATAAGTAATTTGGGTCTAAGTGGTTTCACATTTCTCTAACCCCATCTTCAGGTACGATTCAAACTCCTCAAAAACTGAAATTTCAGATCGGAAATCGATTTATTGATGTTGTTGTTGTTACCTCCGAAATCAAGTAATTCTTGGGGTGTTAAAACTAGTGTTTGATGACTTCGTAGTGTTTTTTTTAACTAGGGTTTACAACCATTGACAAAAGCTTTCCTCTACTTTCTTCATATGAGTAATAAGTTGAGTAATATGATTTAGGAATTTAGTTGAGAAATTAACATGCATGTTAACTGATTGATGAATTTCTCATAGAAATTTAGTTTGTTCCACATGGAGGACGAGTTTCAATGGGAGCAAAAGGCAATTGAATGTTATTTAAAAACTCAGGTCATATGTTAACTGATTGATAAATTGTCTCTTCATGGTTGTATAGATTTTCATCAATTCATGATTTCTAGCTAAAACCCATGTCTTGAAATGTAAAAAGTTTTAATGTTTCAAACAATTTCAGTGAGATTTTGTTCGTATAACTCTGAACTATCTTAGCATCTTGGCATAGACTGTGTTTAATTAGTAAATGTCCTAAAATTTTGTAATGAATTTTAGGTGCTGTAAGTGAGCACAAGCATGGCTCTCTGCTGATTGCAACCAGTGGAGGGCTAAACCAACAAAGAACAGGGGTAAGTGAAGATTTTCCTTATCCTGCATCGGAATCTGTCATATGTTTGATTCCTAGTTTTATCATCCATGAAGTGAGATTAGACCTGTTGTTATTGGAGCTAAGACTAACTTGAACGATTTGTCGACCAAAAAAAGGGTGTTGCTCCCAATTTAAGTTTATTTTTACTGATTGGTTGGTTAGCTAGAAAATAAATATATTGTTGCTTTAAGATAATATGTAATAAGCTCAATAATTATGATAGATAAGTGTCTTTATAGGTTCAATGGCTCCATATTCATGTTTACTTCATTCACGTTTCTTAAATATTGTAGTTTAGATACATAACATGTATTCAACCTAGTTGATTACAAGTGCTTGGTTATGGTGGATGGCTTCTTAGTTGATTACAAGTGCTTTAGTGTTTCTTACTTTGTAAGAGAAACATCTTTGTTGGATGGCTTTTTAGTTGATTATTACAAGTGCTTTAGTGCTTCTTACTTTGTAAGAGAAACATTTTTGTCTTATCTGAACTCTACGCATATTTCCCTTCTTGCTTTGGTAGGCTACAAGCTATCCACTTCCTCCACATATTAAAGTACATTGTGATACCATAGAGAGGTCTTCGAGGATCTGAAACAAAGGACGTTTTGACACGCAACTGTGTAGTAGGAGATGATATAAGCGCTTACTGAAGACAATTTTAGTTTAGTCATCGTAGCATCTTGTTCAGCTTTCTAGTTTCCGCATGAGCTCTCCAGTTGAGTTACCTTGCACTCTTGAAGTCTTGTATCATCTGTTTTTTTTGCCAGTTTTCCTAGCTATACTTAATTGATCTTGATTTTTTATTTTTAAATCTGAAGATGCATCACCTCTGTACTATATGCTGAAAGTTTTATGACCCAGTAATGTTTTTAAAATGTGCAAAGATAGTTTTGGAAGATGCTGGCCATTATCGTTGAATATATAATTACTTGTATTACACATTAAGAATTTCTCAACTTTTTTTTTTGTATCTAATCTTGTTTTAGAGAATGCAGAAGTATATTTTTTCAACGTATGAGTGTGATTAAACATGGTTTTCAGCATAACCCAAGTAACTATAGCCATGGCGATAATATTTTTCCATCACTTTTTCCTTCGTCGGTTTCATGTCAAGAATTGGAAGAGAAACAAGGTTATATAACAAGCACCACCTTCAACATCTGCGGGCATCAGCCAGCTCTCCCAATAGAAGCACATTTCATATCAGTTTTGGTGGCGTTGAAGGCCTTGATGGATGGGAGAGGAATAGCTAGCTAAAAGGATATTATTAGGTAGTAGGACGTTTGCATATTTCTTTAATTTGATAATTTCAGTTCATGTTGTTTCTCTTTTCTTCCTCGTCCGTTATGTACATTTTCTGATGGTATTTGTTAGTGTACTACTGCATCAAAAAGTAAGTTACAAAAATTATCAATTCCCATTGATCGACTTTTACCCAAAAAATAATAATACCGGTTATACCCGCCACCCTATCCTACCTGGCCCGCCAATTAATAGGTAGGGAAGGATCATACCCGCTTAATGGCGGGTAGGGTGGCGAAATAGGCCATATCCTACCCACCCTACTCGACTCCCACCACACTTGAGAGTTCACTCTGAGCTCTCGCTCTATCTCGCTAATGGCGACAGAGAGAAACAAATTGAGATCTAAAGAGGTCTCAAACATGATAAAGCAAGGGTTCATTGAAACCCCATCTATTATTTTCTCTCCATCAAGATACATTTCTAGGGTTTCTTCTCCTCCGCAAACCCCTTCACCTCCTCAACCTCCTCATGCTATATACCCACCACACCAACTGCAATCGAGAACTACCCTTTTTGAAATGATGTCCAATGAACATGAAAAAGAATCAATTCAATCTCTTGATCATGACAGGAATAGTACTAAGTTACAACAAAGAATTAATGAGATCTTAACAAATGCCCCCTTTCAAAATCCTTATTGGGGTGAACCTAGTGATGTGAAACTAGTTGTTGTTTCAAGGGATGAGTCTTTCAAGGTTGAAATGAAGGTTCATCTTAAGATTTTGGTTAATCGAAGTCGATTCTTTGCGGATAAGTTGAAATCTGGTGGGAAAATTGAACATTGTGTTGAGATTTCTGATATTGATGATGTTGAGATTTATGTGGAGACATTGGTGTTAATGTATTGTGATGATTTGAAGCAGAGATTAATGGGTGAGAATGTGGAGAAGGTTTTGAGCTTACTTAAGGTATATATATATCCGTACTAATCATTTGTATTGTATTAAACCATTTGATTTAATGCTTGAATGACTGATGTGTATTTTTTTAGTGTACTCATATGGGTACAGTTTTCTGTTGGTATGTTATGGATTCTTTCTTGAAACAATTATCCAACTTTCATTTCTGTGCGTATCATAGAAAATGTACCATTGAACTAGGAACGATGTTCTTTAACTGAACTAGGGGATTTGCCAATTTTCAACTGAAATTGCTCGTTGTCTACTTTATGTTTTCACTCATTTTCTATGATATTTGCATTTGATTCAGGTATTTTCTGACATTATGTTTGATGTGGGAGTAATATCTTGTTTAGAATATTTGGAAGCAATTCCATGGATGGAGGAGGAAGAGGACAAAGTGGTATCAGTTCTTTGTAAGCTTCAAACCAATGACTTGGTGATTGAAGTTCTTCAAAGACTTTATCCTTCAGAACCATCTACGTCGACAGAAGCCAATGGCGTTTTCTTGCAGGTTATGAGTGGTGTATTACAAGCTAAAGATGATAAAGCTTGTCGGGAAATGAAGAATCTAATTTTTAAATTGTTCACGGTAGAGCCAACATCTTCAAGCAAAGGAAACTATCACTTGGATGTTTCTAAAGATACTCTTGATCATATCTGCCACAGATGTATTAATGCCCTTGTATTTTGTGCGAATGAAGTTACAAACATTGATGAAGGCAAGAGGGACAGAGCTGATTTAATGAGTGACATAAGTCGGGAAGCCAATAATCTTCGATGGGTTTTTGATATTTTGGTTGGTAAAGAAATGGGTGATGAGTTTGTGATACTCTGGGCAAATCAAGCGGAGCTTGCTAGTCTTCATCCTACAATTCCTCCAATGCGCCGTTATGAAATAAGCAGGATCACTGTACAGCTGTGTAGTGCTATAGGAAGAGGACTTATTTATGCATCAAGAGAGACGAGATTCTCACTATTGTGTACATGGTTGGAGGCTCTATATACCGACTTTGGACTAATGAAGAGATGTTGTAGAAATTTTGACAAGAAATTGGTGGAAGATGGATTGGGTCGGACGATACTGACATTGTCATTGCCACAACAACAAGGGATCTTAATGAATTGGTTTCATCGGTTTGTGAACGAAGGTGATGATTGTCCGAATCTAAGACAAGCATTTGAGATTTGGTGGAGAAGATCTTTCATCAGGCAATATGCGGCCGAGCAGCAGGATAGTTCAAATTTGCAGATTACCACTGTCCCCTATTGTTCAACACCCTAGGGGAACCAAAGTCGTATTCTTTCATTGGTGGCTTTACAAAAGCTTTCACCCCATTCACCCCATTTATGTACATACGTAACATGTCATTCTTTGGTATAATGTTTTGGGATTGTCTAGCTGTACAAAAGTTTTGCAATGTCATGAATCCTTTCATTGGCTGCATTTCTCACATCTTGGTCTGGGATATCATGCTTTTAAAACATTCTTCTGACCATAAATGGAAGTATATAATCTAGTACTGTTTTTCAAATCCATTTTTAATAAAATATACCATGATTGCCAAAGGCTGGTACCAGCGTTAACAGGGCTGGTACCATTTGAGTGATCCAATGGCTAGAATCACTTATAACTCTTTTATCTTATATGAAATGGTATCGGTCCCGTTAATGTTGGTACCAGCTTTTGTTTTTAGCAATCGTGAAATATACTCCATGTGTTTCATAAAAGATAACCTATTTCAAGTTTGCACAATTCCTAGGAGCAGTTCCTATGGAATGAACAAATCCATGATTTGTTCATTTTGCTTCCACTATTGACTCAACAAACATGAACAACGGATGGTCAAATCAACAAATTTGTTGGTTTGTTGAGTGAGGACGATGATTAACCGCATGCTTAATGAAGAGCTGTGCGGACCAACTAAATCCGCGCGGATTATCAAAATCCGTTGGAGGATCTTCTCCAACCTCCCGCGACTCTTCCACATGCCCAGTACAATTTCTGTTTTCTAAAAGTTATTTTACTACTTCTTTATTCACTTTATCTCTTTAAAATATTTTATATTAAAAACAAATAATAGTGGGATCCTAGAAAACCATCTGTTCATTTTGCTCTGATTTCCCATAGTGCAAAAAAGTGTTTGTTCATCCATGTGGCTCAACAAAATTTTCTTTTTGTTGATTGTCATAGGAATTGCCCTAAGGCAAGGAAGAGATAATGATATTTTTAGGTACTTTTTCCGATTTCAAATAGTAAAATTTAGAAACAATTTATCTCTTAAACTGTGCCATAATTATTTGTATATTTAAATAATTTCGTTGAAAGCACTTTAAAACGAGTCCAATTTTGTGCACACTCCTTTAAAGAGTGTGCACAAAACAAATTAATCCTATTGGTTGGTCTAAACCAAACGTTAACTATTCACTAAATTCTTTTTTTTTTGTTTAATTTTAATTCAACTAAAATCTAAAAACGACAAATATAAGTATATTCAATCCTAAAATATAGGAATTTTTTTTTTTTGATCGGTCAAATAGAAAATTCAATGAAAAAAAAAAGGTACTTAGGGGGTACCTTAACCCAATGATTACAACCGAACAAAAAAAGGGGAACCGAAAGGGGATTCGGCTACCTAAAATATAGGAATTACAACACAGGATAATATACGCCTTTGAAATCAATGATTTCTTTCCTAATTTATGGGCTAAATGCGATTGACATGATGCTGTTTGATCTAATTGTCATTTAAAATGATGCTCTTGAATCTTGAAAGATCAAGCAAGTGATTTCGTTAGTACTGCGAACTTTAGTAAGCTGAATCAAGTGATTTAATTAATACTGCAAATTTTATTAAGCTGATCAATTGCTACAGCATACATTGTTATTAAAGTAATTAATTTGTTTTTCATCCTTGAATCATATTCCGTTAAAAGGAACATCCAGTTTGCCGCACGGGATTGAAACTTAGGACAAACTCTTTTTATTTGTTTGCATAATTAATTGACTTAATTTCACGCTGATCATCTTATTTTACATTAAAAGATGATTTTTTCTTTTTTGTTTTAAGCATAAAAGATGATGAACGCGTATGCAACTTCATATTAGTCGATGATAGCAAACTTAAAACAGGATCTCAATTTATTATTTTCAGTATTTGCAATATTGTGATCTTTTTATTTTGGGATACGATATATACTATTTTCCAATTATAGATTTCAATTTGAATTAAGATATAACAAAAAAATATTAATTAATTAATAATATGATTTCAGGTGAATTTCCTCTGCTGTGGCCTGTGGTTAAAAGCTGAATCAAGCTCTCTTCTTAGAGCTTCTGGCCCCACCAAAAAACTATTGGTTAATAGAAATCTCATGATTTTTCACACCACTAATATGTCTTAAGGGAACACCATATATACATATTTTCTACCGAACGAATATCAAACCTAAAACAAAAAAAAAAAAATGTGTCTCAATCAGTAGAAATAATTCTCTCTGCAACTAAACCCTAATAACGGTTTACCACAACGGTGTTAGGAAACGTAGTGCAATGTCAATCCAACGCCATCTATATCAAAGGATCAAGCACGTTACAATGGATACTTACGTATAAAGATGCGCAGAAGGAAAAAAAATCCAAATAAACAACAGATTATGTCTACTGAATAAGGTAATTTTTACCTGAAAAATCCGAGGGAGCCCTAATTTTTACTTCCCCTTCGGAATAAGGGCCAAATCAATTACCCTAATCATGATATGATCTTCCGCAAGTTATCTGGTTGAATTTGAGTTGCATGTTTGTCTAAATATACTCCGAAAATTTGGTCTATGGTTGAGAAGTTTTGGAATCGTATACAGATTCCGGCAGAATGGTGTAAGGATGGTACTGCATGTATTTACTTATTACTTGGTACTAATTGTCGTAGATGCTATAAAGTTTTTATATATGGGGTAGGGTGTAGATCATGTGAATGTGGCTATTCAAGCTAATGTTTTTGGTTTAATGGCAGGGGAAATGGTAACTCATGGGATACTTCGAAGAACACTTTTACGAGCAATTGGTATTTTTGATTTGTGTGGCGTATGCAATATTTGAAGATACTAGATAATTGTTAAACGTTGATCATAATGGGTTTTGAATTGATTTTGTAAAATATGAATTCTACAATGAGTATATAAAACGCCTTTTGCAATTATGAATCACGAAGACAAATTGGAGGTTCTGAACTCATTCAGCACACATATCACACTAGGAAGGTCCACAAAGAATTTCTCTATTTGTGTGGGCAGATAATAGGAATTCAAATTCTAACAAACATAATGGTGTCATAAGCAGACCTCTTCATAAATGCAGGGTACCTATTTTTTTAGCACTTTTATTTTATGTTTTGTTAAAATTTACTTGAACTAAGTTTAATAGGAAGAATGTGATACATCTTTTAGCAATCATGTCAAATTTACTTAATTAGTTAATCACAAAACTGAAGGCAGTTATCTCTGCTGTCGATTACTCTGCTGCACACTAAACTATCTTTTGAGCTACGTAGAAAATTAGGCCATTCATTTGGATAGGCAACAAGCTCTGTGTGATCTACTGATTTGAAGCCTTGGTTTAACTTTATGCAGGTGAAGACAAAGAAGTACAGAATGTTAGCAAATTGGCAGCAACATTATACTGTTTCAGTGTATGCTTTTCGGTCAACTAAAATTACATTTTTTTAGGACAAGGAAGTTGTCCATCCTGATCAGCAAAGGTTTACTTTTGCTGGCAAGCAATTGAGAGATGATTGAATCCTTGCCGCTACAGGTGGTTGACCCTTCACTTGGTTTTGAAGCTCATCCGGCGATGAGCATACCTATCAATGTTTTCATATACATTTATATGAACAAACTATGTTTCTGTAAGCCTTTAGGATACGTTCAAATTTCATGCCATTGTCTATTCCCCTGGACTCTTCAGTCCAGGATTAGGAGTCTCACTTTTGTTGGGATATAGAAGACATGGGATAAGCTGTGACGCCATGAGCTAGGAGCTTAACCCAGGGGAGGCGGCGACCAGTTTAGACCTGGGTAATCTAATTTTTTAGTTTCTAATGGGTGAAGGATCGGATATTTACTCTATGGATAACACATATTTGCTAAAGGTCTATTGTTCTGATTTGCAGGCTGAATGCAGCCAGAATTAAGAGTCCAACACCAATATGTACATTGAAGGCGTCATATTTTGGTCAAAAGTTTAAAGGTCGGGTTCTACCTTCTGAGAATCTTTTTGAAACGGCGTAACCTGATGGAAGTCTCTAAGGGTTAAAACAAATAATCTTTTTATTAAAACACATACATAACAAATATAAACATGACTATAAAATTAATTACTAAGATTAATAATAACTAGTACAACCGTTGACACGGTGGAAGGGCCGACCGAAGAACTTGACGAAACGACATTACTACGTGTTTGCACGGATTCAGATTCGTAAAGGAAAAAAAAATTGCAAAAGAGATGTTTAGCCAATTTTTTATCATAATTCTAATTTGTAAAACAAAATTGAATTAAGTTTATAATGTAAAAAAAAAAAATCTTCTATTCAAATCTTTCGAGATTCTCAACGCCAACTCTCTCTCAAATTATCACTCGCGCATCAGCTAAAGTAGTTACAATGGGTAGTCTCCCTACTGGTAACCATGAAGGCTCAACCATGAAAGCATGTCAATATGTTCACAAAACCCACTTGATCCGGATGAGTTCAGAAGGCAAGGTCATTTGATCACTGAACTTGATTAGACCTAAGTACAACTTTCTATCAGATGAAAATGACATGTACAAAATGGCAATTGTACAAAAATATAGAAAAAAAACTCAAACCTACCTTCCACATGATCAAATCAACATAATCTTGGAAATGGAAATAAAACAAGGTACACTTGCTTCTTGGTTACACTGGACATTCAAAGATTAAGTTTGACAGCAAACTACATTGTAGTTTCAAAGATAAATCATACATAAGTCACCAACAACTAATTTTATCATCCTAAAACATCATCATGGCCCTAACCCTGAAATTTCAGCAACCTCGCCCTGACTAGCCATATTGCAGGTGTTCATGGTCATGGTAATGGGTAAGCGAGTTTGTATAACATGCATACTCAACCTAAATTGAAACTAAACTCCACCATCCAACAAACCAGAACCCATTCTCTGCTCCATCTACTACCCCAGCAACCTGCTACTGCGACCAACAACAACATGCCCTGTATACCTCAATGCTGTAGTTTCTCTAGTCAAACGGCGTCAATTGTACAGCTGCAATACCAGCCAATGTTCCAGACACCAGCAACACCTAGCCTTCATATCTTCATTTCCTGGGGTTTTGAACTCTTCGCATCCGACAACAACCATCAGCTCAACCTCATACCTTCTCAGCACAACCAAGCCAACATCACCAGCTTGCAACGTTCCTAGCACAATCACCAGCTATCTCACTTCAGTCCCTTGTTCTGCACCACCACTGCAGCTCCATTAAATCACAGCCGACCAACAACAACCCATTGCTTCAATGCCATGTCCATTCAGTTCAGCTCCATCATTCAATTGCCATCGCCACTACCACTGCAAAACAAACCCATTTCAATCCCATCTCAAATTCAGTACCAGTACCAGGCTACCAGCAAATCGACCAACTCCTTCTTTGTCAATCCACCGAGAACCACGACTGCATCTCTGTCAGAAACACATACATTCCCGAACTCAAATCGAAATCAAACCACAATGACCATTCAACTGCCATATAAATTAAGATAAGCCTAAACTACATTCACAACTGCATTGCAGACACACTTCTATCTCAACCTTCATTTCCATACATTCAGTCCATGAAATCATCTCTGCCACTGTAATCCATCACTTACCATTCCACTTGCAATCTACTTTTAGATGAACATAACTCTGTTGTTCTCCTTCCAAAATCAATTTCTCCACCAACATAACAATTCCATCACCATAACAACATCATTTCCTAATTCCATCCATCTAAACTATAATTCATACCCCATACCCTTAACAACTCTTCCCTGAAATTCAACACAACCTAAACGCAACTAATGAAGATTAAAGTATCTCAATTGAAACCCTAATGAAGAAGATAAACACCCAACTAATTTATCATCAATTGAACCACCATCTTCATCAATAAAACCTCAAATTAGGTCACTGAAATTTCCCAATTTCAATCTTTAAGAGGGGAATTAACTTGAAAGAGGAAATAGATCCGGTTGCGATGATGGTGATGGTGGTAGTGGTGCGGCAAGGTGGAGGTGGCGTTTCGAGTTTCTAGGTTGGAGTTTGGGGACGGGGGCGAGAGTTTCTCTGTTAGAGTTTCTCTGTTAGAGTTTCTCGTTACAACAGGAAAAGAAGAAAAAACAACGAAGGAGAAGGAAGAAGAAAAAGGAAGAAGAAAAACAAAGAAAAAAAAGAGGTGGTCGGGATTCGAAACCGCAACCTTTGGGTCATTTTACCTGTGGTTTTACTAAACTGCCCCTAAACAATTAAACCATTTCCAACCTCCGTGTCCTTTTTTCTGCCCGTGAAATTTACTCCATTACCCTTCATTTTGTGTTGTATTTACTGTAATTTTTGTGAGAAATTAAAACATGGAGGGGCTCTTTAGTCATTTCATTGTCGATTGAAACCAATTTGGGACACCAAAATCCAATCTTTTTGTGTCAATTGATCACAAACTATTTTCAAAAAAGTAACCATATAAAGGTCCTCCCTCGGTTCGCTCGGTCGGCCCAATGATAATGGTAATTTTAGAAATATAGCCTTATTTATTTATAAGAGTCCATTTTAGATTTTAGAGGGACAAAAATTATATATGTAATTTCATAAAAATCTCCTCTGTTGCGGTTAAAAGCGGTATCAAGGTCAAATTTTAGAGCTTCTGGACCCGAGAGAACCAATATAATTTATGGATTTCCAGTTTTTTTTTTTCGAACACCCACACTCCAAGTGGGTGACGAGTATCAGCGTCCTTGTACCTAAATCCTATAAATTCAGCGCTAATCCTTTCTTTATCTTTCACTCTCTTCGTAACGTTAATCATTTTTCTCTATCAGACTCTTCTTCTCTGATTTGGGGCTCCTTTAAGAAAACGACTTCTTCTACTGTTTTTGTTGTTGTTGAAGGTTTGATACCTTCGATAGGCAAGCCTTCTTCAATACTGATACTAACAATCCTAACGTTGAGTTCCAATTCTTTTTCCTTCTTGGGTTTATTCTGTCTCTTTTCTACTGAACCCTATTTGATTGTCAAAACTCCCTTTAATGTTTGCACAGATACGAGTTCTTCTCCGCAAAATATCGGATATTAGATTGAGGTGAACAATGATCTAATTATGTAATGTTTTCTTCCAATTATTCTCATATTTGTATTTACATTCTCCAGTTATATACAAAATCAAAAGGATTTATTTTTTAGAAAAAAAAAAAAAAACTTAGCGATTTCATACGACAAAACTGGTTTTCTTTAGAGTTTCTCTTCCTCTGAATTTCTCTTCTTCTCCACGAGCGGCTAATCAACCGTCTCATGGGCTCTGATGGCTTAAACAACATGGATCCTTAGGGTTAGTGCTTCAAATTTGAGATTTGGTACCGTTAATTCCAAAGCTAGACAGTTTTTTTTGGGGTGATGTATAAAGTTCTGGAAAAGTAAATCTGATTTGATGTAAGAATCCACATTTTTACTCGGGTTTAATTTATCCCTTTAGAATATGAAGTAGTAAATATTTCTTCTGAAAGTGTTCAAAAAACTTGGTTTCACCTATTTGCCACCCACATTAATTTCCACCCCTAATTATCCTATTTACCACCCAAATAAATTTTAGAATATCCTAAACACTACCTTTGTATATTTTGATTTTGTTTTTTACACCCTAATTTTTATTGTCCACCCCACATTTGAAAACCTAGAACCCAAATCCGCCTATCTAAACATATTATACTTTTCTAAACCCACTACCACCATCCCCATCTTCTTCTTCCACAGCCGACACCTAGCTCCTTCAATTCCTTTTGTTTTTCTTCCAATTTGACGATCTTCTAATTGTTGATCTTGTTTTAATGATGCTATTAAGAAGACAAGTGATTGTTCATGCGCTAAATTATGATGGTTGATCTTATGATTTTTGTGATCATCGAATTGATGATTTTTAATTTTTGGATCTTCTAAAATTCAAAAACTGCCTAGGAAGTTTGAAATTCGATATGTTATGAAGCCAGTCGTTCATATAGTAGTGATTATAGCCTACGACGACTACAACTGTTCCCTATAACCTTTATTTGGACGACTACTATTCTGTTTGGGCGTTGTATTCTGGACGACTGGGATCTTGGGTTTTGCCTACGCAACTTAAAGTTATTTTCATCAGTAAATTTAATACTTCCATAACAAGCATAACTTATCAATAAATTAACTATTATCCATTAACAAATTAATCAAAAAAAAAAATTAAAATACTTTGGCTTGATGAATTTAAAACGGATAAAAAGAATCATAAAACTGTTCATTTTTAGAATAATTAAATTATAAAAGATAAAGAAACAATAAGTTTGGTTGCGTAGAATTGAATTCTAACTTAGGGTTAATAGCTTTTGTGGTATTTTAATAAAAGTAAAGATTAATGAGGAAGAAGATAAACAAAAATAACAATAGTGATAGTCTAATTTGACTTTTATGGTTGGTATGTAGGAAAATTAGAATTGAAAAGTACTATCGCTTTACAAATTCTAAAAGCGGTGGCAAATAGGAAAAATATAGGTGGAAAATAGGTGAAAACAAAAACTTAAGTTAGAGTACTTCTAATAGTATGAGTCTGCCCAAAACCAAAATGTGTGTTCTTAGAGGGCAACTGAGAGCTTTAATTATAAGCTAGGGTGCCAAAATAGCTAAACATGCAGCTTATTTCAGCCCACACATGTCAAATAAAGTTTGTCAGGGGCATTTTTCCGTGGCCGGTGATAAAAACAATAAACGAGAGAAAACGGGAATCATCGTCCTTCACTCTTTTTAGTTTTCCTTTTCTCTAGTAATGTAGAAAAATGGAGAGAACATGATGAAATCTTGCATTGGGGAGATGTAACTGCTAAAAACCCAGTTAATCGATCTAGTCGGGTTCCCAGTACGCATAATCGAAATCGACACTTGGGATTAATCTATCTAATCTACGTAATCGATTTCTATTTAGACACATTATCATGTTCATAATAAAGATGTAGGAAATGTAAATGCTGAATAAGTAAATGACAAAGGTGAATTTACGTGGTTCATCCGTAGCCTACATCCATGGGGTAAATGAGTTTGAGTTCTTACTATGTATGTTTGTGTGTTAGAAAGTTCAATGAACTGATGAGTAAAGGAAAATACAAGTATTGGATATCTCCCCCCTCTCTAAGCCTAGCTCTCCTCTCCTAAAATACCAACCCCTTCTCACTTGACTGAGTTTGCTATTTACATACAAACGACATGGTCCCTCCAGATTCTTCTCTAGTCTTTTTATTTTGACAAGGCCCGCTGGAGATTCTTCTCTAGTCACTCATCGCTTATAGCTATCAAGATAGTTCTTCATTATGCTACGACTAGCGACGTCTAAGACATCGTCTTCTCTTCCCATCACGACACGTTGGTCGTACGTTAGGTGAGGTAGCTGAGTAGACCACTCTTGCACGCGTGTAACTGTTCTTTACAGCTGGCCCGTCACTTCGGTAGCACGTGGAAGACTTTTAGCCGTCAATTCGAATCTGTCTCGTAAACTGTGAAAGCCCTTTTGGAGATGATCTTGTACTTATGCCGTAGTGTAACAATCTTGCTCATGCCTTGAGATCATGTCACATGTATGGTGATTATTTTGCAGTTACAATTTGCCCTTTGATTTACTCTGATCGCCGAGGGAAATCTGGTAATTCAATCCTCCACGTTCTCCACCATTGATGCATGGTCTCTCCCTGACATTCAAGTCTTCCAACCTCGTTTCACATTCTCCGTCGGCTATTTAAGGTTAACTCCTTTATTCTCATTCCTATGTGTGTTACTCTTTATTTCTCTGAAACATTCCCTCCATTGTTTTCCTAATAGAAGCTTTTATTTCTCTTCGGAATTCTTTGAAGTTGTGCATCACGACCATAAAAGCCGCGTTTTCCAGTTCTGTCTTCAACTGTAAGTGTATTTTGTTCCTCTTTTCTTCATGTAATTCTGGTAGAACTTGAGTTAGAGTGTAAAAACCCTAAAGTTTCCATTTTTCACCTATCTTGTGCTGAAACTGCTCCGTTTGTGATTTAAGTATCCTTCCCGTACATGGCTAATTCTACGAGAAGTGGTGGTCGTTCTGGAAAGAACCCCCTAATCCTCCCGTCCAACCTTCTGATAAAAACTTAAAATAAAATAAAGGTTCCAAGCCTCCCAACCCTAAGCCTCCAAGCGGAAAGTCGTAACTGACGATCGTAGCAAGGTACCGAAAGACTCTCTGTCTAATCGCCTCAAATCAGTAGTCGTGAATGCTGAAGATCGTCGTACATCAAAAGTGCGCTCTAATATATAAGGCACAAAACTCTCCTGCTGCTGGTCTCCTTCTTCTGATCATCCCCAAGAATGTCCCCCTTATGTTGTTGCGGAACCTGGTAAAGAGGTTGGTCATAACTGAGTTCTTCTTCGTGATATGATGGCAGCTCTTCCACCTCCTCCGAAGTTCACTCAGACCGAAGGGCGTGAACTACTTTAGAAGCATAGTTTTAGGCATACGTCTCTCGAAGCCATTAAGGAAAGGTATAATCTCCAGCGGTTCAAAATTGCATTTTATGGTGACCATGACGACTTGACTTTGGAGATGATCGAGCAGTTTCCTTACGACGATATGCATCTGCTTACATCAGTGGGTCAACTGGAGGCTTGTCTTACTCTTTGTATGATCATGAAAATCCATTCCTTTAGCTTTTGTACTTCCTTCATAGTGGATGGTAATGGCATTTCTACGACGGCCTTTACCTTGGCTGGATCTACCTCGATTCCTTGTTGAGTGACTAAATCGCCTAAGAATTTTCCCGACGTGGCTCCAAATGTGCATTTTTCTAGGTTGACCTTCATGGCGATATTTTATCATTGCTTCGAATATCTCTTCGAGGTCCTCGATTTGATTTGGGGATTTCTTTCTTTTGACAAACATGTTGTCGATGTAGACTTCCAGAGTCTTCCCTATCCACTTCGCAAATATGGCGTTGACCATTCTATGATAGGTGGCCCCATCATTCTGCAGGCCGAATGACATTCTGGTATAGCAGTATAATCCTCTTGGGGTAAAGAATGCGGTGTGCTCCTGATCTTCGTAGGCTAGAGCGACTTGGTTGTACCCTGAATGACCATCCATGAGAGATAACATTTGATGCGCGGACGTCGCCTCGGCCATCTGATCGATATTGGGGAGCGGATAACTATCTTTTGGGCAAGCCTTGTTGAGGTTGCTAAAGTCGATGCAGATCCGGACCCCATTATTCTTCTTTGACATGATTACCATATTTGAAATCCACATCGGATATTTGACCTCTCTGATTAATCCTGTTTCCATTAGCTTTTCCAAATCTTTCTGAACTGCTTGTTGGTATTCTGAGGTTACTTTTCGGATTTTTTTGACGGGCAAGCGTTGCCCATGGCTTTATCTTAAGCTTATGATTAACGATAGTCGGTTCAATCCATAGCATATCTCTTATTCTCCATACAAATAGGTCTTTGTACTTTATCAGTGTTGATGGTGGTTTTTAGTTCAGGGCTAAAATTGTAAAACCCTGCATTTATTATGCTGTCATTCTGCAAAGAGACAGAGCCATGTAAAAGTGATGAATACCCAACCTCTTCACTTGCGCATTTATTGAGCAATTCAAAATACTTACATGAAATCTATCCAGAATGGTGCATGTAGCAACAATCCCAGATATTCTACAAATTTCGACACCCTACCCGTATTATTCATTAATATAGGACTCACTGAATACTTTCCGTGCTGTGTTCCACGGCTGAGCCCTTAATATTGATATGACATGACAATTAATGTTCACTCCCAGCTGAGCAGCATAAATTTCCCGAAGTATCAAGGTTGAGGTTTGCATAAAAGTACTCAGTCAGAAAGCATGCTGCTCTCTGGCAATAAATAACTCTGTGTCAACACGCAGAATCCAATCAATTTTGTGATAATTCACAAGATTCAATATCAACCCAATTAATTTGCAAAAATTAGGTTTTTTGCGCCCTGCGCAGTATATCAGACCCCGCTGGTCGAAACTAAACCTAGGCAAACTAGGCAATTGATCCGACATGGATTAGTAGGTGCAAAGTCCTACCCGTAATCAGAAAACGAGGAATAAAAGATGAGCCGCAACAAGGGGAGGTATAGCCGTGCCATAGGCCAGCCGGCGCCACTGTAGATGGCCACGCCCCCATGCTGCTTGCCAGCCCTTCTCTTTCCCATCGACGGTCACTTTAAATGCGCCACGAGCACTAGAGGTGTGGTCGCGCCCTATGTTTGGCCGACCCCTTTTCTTGACCAATCAGGTATGCATTAAAGGCCAAACGCACCCTGCCACGCCACCATGCTAATCGGCATGCCAAACGTGCGCCCTGTCACGCCAACATCCTAATCGACATGCCAAACGTGCCATGCCACGCCAACGTGCTAATTGACATGCCAACGTGCCATAAATAGCGTAGCTACGCGCTAACCCACCTTTTGTTCATGGCCAAAGTCATAACCAACTCCAATTAGGGTTTTATGATCAAAACACGACTTTTGCTTCAGTGGCATTAGTCGAAACCCTAATTTTTGGTCGTGGCCCCAAATTACGCCACTTTGGCCCCACGACATGCCACGTGCCATGCAGGGCTCATAAAACCCTAAAAAGGCGCCACGCTATGGCCACCCACGACTACCCTTGCGCCAGTAGTCGTTCCCACATTATGGCCCTACCATAATTCCTTCGACACAGCCATGGCACCATCCGCACAAAAAATGTCATCGTGCCGCGGCCACATGCCACACACGCTAATTAGGGTTATGGCATGCCAAACCCTAATTTAGGTAAGGCTGCTACGCCAACCATGCCAAATAATGCTACTTAGGGCATTAGGTTTGATACGGCAACAGGAGCCACAATTGCCGAGCCATATTTGTATCCAACACCAATATGCCAAGGTATAACGACCACGGCTACACCAGGTGCTACTCGCGCCACTATGCCACTGGCGTATGCCAATCGTGCCACTATGCCACTGGCATGTAGCAATCACGCCATTACACCACTGGCATGTGCCTATCGTGCCACCATGCCACTAGCGCCACTATGCCATCACCAGGTGCCAATGGAGTGTGGCCATAATTAACGACCACCTTCTCTCGTAACCAACCGAGACTAACCTAATAGCATCGCACGTTATTTTCCTACGGCAAGTCTCCTGACTTGACTTGCCACACATGACTATCCGCCACCTAGCTGGCGTACAATTAATCATAATAACTAGGTCTTGCATACGAGACCCACTCAGCAATCTGCTACACATTTTCTACGAAAATACTCAAGACATCAAACATGTCACAAACTGGGGGATGCTCATCAGGGTATTGGTCTGGCGGTCTACAATGTGCGGCGTGCAACACGTACATTATAAGAAAGTGTCAGGAAAGCGGGCAGTTAGTGGAGGCAAGAAGTAGTGGGTGTAAACTAACCCGTTTCCTTCATAGTGGGGACGTGGTTTTTAGCATTTACACATTACCCCACTTCTCCATCACTCAACTACTCCCACTTCCTACGAGATCAGGGTGCATTCAATTATGACTTGTATAAATAGGTTTCTACCTATTTCGACCAGCAACAATAGTTTTGGTTAACAAGAACACAAGTATCTAGAAAAACACCAAAGAACTGATAGCTTACATTCCGCAAGCCAGTTCCACATTCTGATACAAGTCATAAAATAGCCACACCTTCAGAATTAACCATTCTAGTCTCAACACCTTCTTCGCTTCCCTCTTAAGACCAACCATTCTCCTTCACTTTGTGACCGAAGCAAGACTGGAACGGCCATTTCTTGGTTTAGGCCAGGATTGTACATATTGATCTCTCGAATCTAAAGTGCTCACGTGCAGTGCATTTGTTTAGGTCTAAATTCGTTTCTCAGCAACACACCCAAATTTACCAAAACCGGCAGAAACAGTTTTTACCCCAAAATAACTGGAGACCACAGTGGGAAATTAATCTCTCGGTTGCAATATCAATTTCCAAATTCATTTCAATCACCAATTCTAACTTTTCATATGTATCCTGGTCATCCTAACCTTACCAAAGCAATGACTGCCCGGAAACCAACTACCATGGAAGGCATAACAAAAATGTTAGGGGATATGGACGCAATCAAGTTGATATCATCAAACGGCAAAATGAGACGCTTCGTATCCTGAAGAGTATGATAAGACGATTGTGGGAAGAGTCAGCGAACACTCGCCCGAAGGATCCTACTGATTTCAGAGATGATGCAAAAAATATTGAATCTTTGGCTAAGGTCTGTGCCTCTACCAATAAGGATGCCTTTTAGAGCACTGCTCGGTCGAACTTGCATGCGTTGCTATCACAAGCATGTTTGTCAATGTTAGTGATCAAAACTATAAGTCTTGATTTCTAGTCTACTATTAGCTCAGTCTCGAACTAGGATAGAAAGTGTAGTTGTGCTCAAGACTCCATGGCGATCATCATACAAAGACGAAGAACTACTCAAGGAACTTGTGGAACTTCATCGAATAAAAGGTATGTGGAGACTTGAACTTATCTATCCTCAAAAGTCTATCTACTTTATCTCCTATCTTGAGACAAAAGTCGTTTTGCTATACAGACTATGATTATACACATTTGCTATTTCGAGCCGAGTTTATCTCGCTTATCTATTTCTCGAAATATGTGTTGGTAAGCTTTCGCTTTGGCCAAGTTCATCTTTACTAGTGACGGAAGTCATGTTAAGTTTCAATCACTTGAAAATGGCTTTGACAAAAAATGGTTTGTGAATAAAAACTATATAACGTCCTCTAAGAATGTTTCAATGATTGAAATGAGAGTTTAGATTATATAACCATGGAAGGATATAAACATTGCTAACACATATGTGTGCAAGTCCTTATTCCTTGAACCAAAGTATGCGTACTTTGCTGCTCAGGAAAACCGGAACTAGAGTCCGCGTACCAAGTCCGCGTACTGTCGGAAGTTCTCATCCCGAGAAATTCTGCTGGAGTTTTTAAACTAAAAACAAACTTATTCCGGGTACTTAAGTCCGCGTACCAGTCCGCGTACTTAAGTTGGTTATTTTCAAAAAACGATTATTTGTGAACTTAAACTTATATAAACTAAGGAATGCATAATTGCAAATCGTGGCTATAAAGTTCATGAATCGATTCGAGTGAATCAAATCGTTTTTGTTTCAATTGAGTCTATTATAAAGATCTAAGCAATTGAACAACTCTCTAACTAGTTCATTTGAGTCATTTGAACTAGTTATGGTAAAGAAGAATATGGTTGATATGAAAGTGCTCATATGGCTAACCATTTGGTTAACCACTGTTGAACCAACTAAATGTACATGTTTGGGTACGGTTGCACAAACCTTAAAACGTGCATTTCATTTGTGTGTAACAAGCTAAGTTTTGATCTAACGGTTGAAAGATATTAGCTTGAATCTAATCTGGTTTTCATCTAACGGTGAATATTGAATGCTTTGTTACTAAGCTAACATTGATTGCAAACCCTGATTTAAAAGACTATATAAGGGAGAACTCTAGCAACTGGGAAACCTAATCCCCACACCTCCTGTGTGATACTAGTTGTATAAGCTAGAGTCGATTCTCCTTTAACCTTAGGTTTCTATTGAGACCCTGTAGGTTAACGACTTGAAGAAATCATTGGGATTGTGAAGCCAGACCGATACTACTTTCTCGTAGTTGTGTGATCTGATCTTGCTGTTTCTAACGAACTAAGAACAATCGTAAAGATTGGCTTGAGATTGATTTCTCCGATAGGCAAGATATAAAAGAAGTCACAAACATCTTCGTCTCATCGTTTGTGATTATGCAATATCTTCTTTCACTAGTCGATTAAGATTATTGTGAGGTGATTGATAATACTAGGCTGTTCTTCGGGAATATAAGTCCGGGTTATCAATTGGTTCATGTTCACCTTGATTTATCAAAAGACGAAACAAAACTCGTAGGTATTTCTGTGGGAGATAGATTTATCTATTACCGTAGACTTTTATGTGTGATACAGATTTGTTTATTAAAGTCTTCGACTTTGGATCGTAGCAACTCTTAGTTGTGGGTGAGATCAGCTAAGGGAATCAAGTGCGTAGTATCATGCTGGGATCAGAGACATAAGGAGCACAACTGTACCTTGGATCAGTGTGAGATTGATTGGGGTTCAACTACAGTCCAGATTGAAGTTAGTTTGTAGTAGGCTAGTGTATGTAGCGGCTTAATGCAGTGTGTGTTCAATCTGGACTAGGTCCCGGGGTTTTTCTGCATTTGTGGTTTCCTCGTTAACAAAAATTCTGGTGTCTGTGTTATTTCTTTTCCGCATTATATTTTGTTATATAATTGAAATATCACAGGTTGTCCGTTGAATCGATCAATTGGGAAATCCAACCTTTGGTTGTTGATTGAAATTGATTGATCCTTGAACATTGGTCTTTGGTACCGTTCAAGTGTTTTCTCTTGTATTCAATTAGACTCGCAGATTTCTATTTGCTTGAGTAAGTATTGAATCGAGAAAGAGAGATATTTATATACTTTTATTAAGATTGAGTCTGACTGTCTAGTTGATTCTCTTAAAAGTATATTGGAATTAGTCCATACAAATTGCTAATCGAAATATTGGGTATGGTTGTTGTACCCTCTCCTTTTCAATTGGTATCAGAGCAGGCAAACACGTTTAAAGACCTTACAAATCTGTTTTGTAGCGATCTGACTCTATGGACAGGAATTCTATCTCCACAAACGTACCACCAGTCTTCGATGGCTCAAACTACTTATGGTGGAAAATTGATATGCGTGCTTTTCTTCAAGCTCATGATTTTCAAACATGGGTACGTGTTGTTAATGGATATGATCCTCCGGTTAGTACAGAAGGCAATGTATTTATACCGAAGGATATTGGTAGATATAGTCCAGAAGAAATTCTTGCTGCAAAGCAAAATTCTGACGGCTTAAATGCTATCATACATGACATTACCCCAGATCTTCAACACCATGTGACTATGTGCACTAAGTCTAAAGAAGCCTGTGATATCTTAGAAACCGTATTTGAAGGAAATACCAGTGAGAAAGAAGATAGGTTTCAGAACTTAAATTCTAATTGGGAAAACCTTCGTATGGAAGATGAAGAAACATTTGATGAGTTTAATCACAAAGTGTCTGAAATTGTTAATGCATCTTTTGCATTGGGAAGACTATTCATGAAAAGGATATTGTGATGAAAATTCTCAGATCGTTGCCATCTAGATACGACTCTAAGAAGCATGCCATCGTTGAAGGAAATAATCTCGCAACGCTGTCCAGAAATACTCTGGTTGGGAAGCTAAAGATCTTTGATCATGAGCATACGTCTAAGTCTAGCAAGGATGTTGCTTTCAAAGCACTAAAGAATACTAAATTACTTGATAAAAGTAAAAATGTTTACATCTCTGAAGATGATCAATCTGAGGCTGATTCATCAGATGAATATCTTGACAAGTCAGTCTCGTTGATCACAAGACAATTAAGGGATCTTCTTTTGAAGAGAAGTAAACGGTTCTCCAGAGATAAGTCCAAGCCATCAGATAAACCACAAAATTGTGTTCCTCCTAAAAATAGGGATAATGATGAAACTGATGACGAGGATATGCCTCGGTGCTTTAAGTGTAAAGGTTTTGGTCATTTTGTAAATGAGTATCTAAATCGAAAGAAATACACTGGGAACAAAGGTCTTGTTGCAACTCTTGATGAAATGTCTGACAATTATGATTCTAATGAAGACGAAAAATCAAGTGTTGCACTTCTTTGTGAAAATATTGATTTTGATAATTGTAGCAATACATACATCAATCTTGATATTCTTCCAGAAGAAAACTCAACTAATCTGGAAGATAAAATTGACCTTTCTATTGGAAACTCTGTGTATAATGTTTCAGGTTCTACTATGTGTCTAGTAGCTTGCACATCTCAGATGCCTGAATTATATCCAAATTGACGTGCTCATATTGTTCACTCAAAGGTCATGAACTATCAAAGTGTTACAAGTACAAACACAAACTGAGACATGTAAAAAAACTTCAACGAAGAGAAAATCGACTAGCAAACTAGCTTAAACTTGCTCAGAAGACCGCTGAGGTATGTAAGATTTTATCTTCGTCTAAGAAGTTAGTTTCCAAGGATAAAACCAGACCATTAGATAAGAAAGTATGGTCCAATCGTTTTTATAGACAAAGGTCTGTGGATTCCTCTCAAGAGGAATGGTGGACAAATTGTTGTTCACTGCAACACAACTTGATTGTGTTGATTTATAGATCTTGTCTCATGTGCCTGATCAAAAGAGACAAGGTTGTGCACCTCTCAGACTTTAGGAAAAGTTTGTTTTCTTCTTTTCTTAGTTTTGTTGTTTTTTGGAATTCCCTTTCTATCAATAAAGGAGGGTTATTCTCGACAATTCTACTCTTTCTAGGGTTCAGAATTGTGCGTGCACGAACCTGTTAAAGGTTACGTAACCCTACATTCCTTTTTCCTTCCCTGAAACTTCTTTTATCTTAAGACTACTTGTTGAGTTAAATTGTGATTTCCTCTCACAAACCCATACGTTTATGGATACTCCAAGCATGTTGTCTTCTGATGGAAAAGATGTTGATATGATTGTCAAGCCATCAATCATGAAGGAAAAAGAGAAATCTCCGTTACCTCCAACATTGAAAAGAAAAAGAAGGAATGTGAGGAACCCAAGAGTTGTTCCTTCAAATTCTCAGAAGTTTTCTGATGTTCTTGAAGTTTTGAAGGATACACAAAAGGAGATTCAACAAATAAAGGCTTTTGTGTTAAAGACTCATGAGATTCAGAAGGCCCTGGTTCGACATCAGTCAAGAAGTTTTATTGATATTAACTCCTATCTTCATGAACCTTATGCCCCAATGGTTGTTGACGACAAGGAGTACGGGGACGATAAAGAATTCTTCAAAGGTCTTAACATCTAGTAAATCTTCTGATGATAATTTTATTTCTTGTTTTATTTAGAAGAATAACTAGAGTTTGGAATAGCCATTATTGTGATTACACATAGCTATGTCCAACGTTTTTCATCTTCATGTTTTTTGGTTTATTTGTTTAAATTCTAAAATTGAATGGAAGATGATTTTTGCAGTATTAATCTTTATGGTTTTATATATTGCAATATGTTATGGGATATGTGTGTTTGCGTCCGTGAACTATGATTGTCCCATACTTTGTCAAAAGTTAAGTCTTTCATATGTCGATATGCATGTATTGATAAAAGAATGAATGAACTTTTGACATTAAAAAAGTTAAAAGCCTTTTATGTCATATTGATGGAAAAAAGGATCAAACTTTTGTTTACGAGGATTATGTCTATTGTATGTCATTGTGCAAATAGTGATGGAAAATAGAATGAATCCTTGTTTATTCCGCAGTATTGATCTTCCCTGATCCATATTTTATGAATATACTATGCGGCTCCGTAAGTTCTCTTATGTTGAGCATTTCCGGATTAGATTAATTATGGGTTTTCTTGTGGTTAATTTAATTGAGTATTTTTTGGATTCAAATTCATATTCGAATGTGATTTGTTATGTTCAAAGAAATCCTTCTTTTCTCGTGAAAGTAAGGTCGCTCTTGTTGTTCTTTCGGGAATGACATTTTATGGGGGAGAGTTCTTAACTGAACTTGTGCTTAATTGCCAAATATTTGTGGGGAGTGCGGCTGTGGAATATTATAGGAGTTATCTTCTATCTTTATAAACTCCTCGATGAAAGCATTTAGCTTCGGCTATATGATTGCATCTAAAAAGTTGATATGTGCTTGCTTTTGGTCATGAAATGTCTCTATGGAAATTTCATTAGGATTCCACTTGTTTTCTTACCTTTGCAATTTTATTGACAAAAGGGGGAGAATTAATGTGTAGTTCACACTACAAATACATATGGTTTTCGGATCATTACGTAAGGGGGGGTGGTTTCCATGTGAGATGGAGTATTGACTAAGGGGGAGTGATACATATCACCATAGTATTGTTGTCGAAGTTGTGATGCAATTGAACTTTGATGTTGTGTAATAATACTATGAAACTGTGTAACAGTGATTGAGAATTCTTGTTTTCTCATTGTTATGGATACGGATTTCAACAACGATGATGCTAAACTTACAACCTTTGGAATGATTGGACTACTTGCAAGTGACGAAGATTTCGAGTAATGTTGAAGAACCAAGAAGATCAGGCATGTGGAAGAGAAGCTACAAAAGTTTATTTATCTATTTTTGTATTTCATATGTATTGATAGTTTTGTCACTAAAATTGACAAAGGGGGAGATTGAGCACTGCTCGGTCGAACTCGCATGCGTTGCTATCTCAATCATGTTTGTCAATGTTAGTGATCAAAACTATAAGTCTTGATTTCTAGTATACTAAGTCTCGGACTAGGATAGAAAGTGTAGTTGTGCTCAAGACTCCATGGCGATCATCATACAAAGACGAAGAACTACTCAAGGAACTTGTGGAACTTCATCGACTAAAAGGTATGTGGAGACTTGAACTTATCTATCACTCAAAAGTCTATCTACTTTATCTCCTATCTTGAGACAAAAGTCATTTTGCTATATAGACTATGATTATACACATTTGCTATTTCGACCAAGTTTATCTCGCTTATCTATTTCTCGAAATATGTGTTGGTAAGCTTTCGCTTTGGCCAAGTTCATCTTTTATAGTGACGAAAGTCATGTTAAGTTTCAATCACTTGAAAATGGCTTTGACGAAAAATGGTTTGTCAATAACAACTATATAACGTCCTCTAAGAATGTTTCAATAATTTAAATGAGAGTTTAGATTATATAACCATGGAAGGATATAAACATTGTGTGGTAATACATATGTGTGTAAGTCCTTATTCCTTGAACCAAAGTATGCGTATTTTGCTGCTCAGGAAAATAGGAACTAGAGTCCGCATACCAAGTCCGCGTATTGTTGGAAGTTCTCATCCCGAGAAATTCTGCTGGAATTTGTAAACCAAAAACAAATTTATTCCGGGTACTTAAGTCTGCGTACCAGTCCGCGTACTTCAGTTGGTTATTTTATAAAAACGATTATTTGTGAACTTAAACTTATATAAACTAAGGAATGCATAATTGCAAACCGTGGCTATAAAGTTCATGAATCGATTCGAGTGAATCAAATCGTTTTTGTTTCAATTGTGTCTATTATAAAGATCTAAGCAATTGAACAACTTTTTAACTAGTTCATTTGAGTCATTTGAACTAGTTATGGTAAAGAAGAATATGGTTGATATGAAAGTGCTCATATGGCTAACCATTTGGTTAACTATTGTTGAACCAACTAAATGTACATATTTGGGTATGGTTACACAAACCTAAAAATGTGCATTTCATTTGTGTGTAACAAGCTAAGTTTCGATCTAACAGTTGAAAGATATTAGCTTGAATCTAATCAGGTTTTCATCTAACAGTGAATATTGAATGCTTTGTTACTAAGCTAACATTGATTGCAAACCCTGATTTGAAAGACTGTATAAGGGAGAACTCTAGCAATTGGGAAACCTAATCCCCACACCTCCTGTGTGATACTAGTTGTATAAGCTAGAGTCAATTCTCCTTTAACCTTAGGTTTCCATCGAGACCCTGCAGGTTAACGACTTGAAGGCTTCATTCGGATTGTGAAGCCAGACCGATACTACTTTCTCGTAGTTGTGTGATCTGATCTTGCTGTTTCTATCGTACTAAGTACAATCGTAAAGATTTGCTTGAGATTGATTTCTCCGATAGGCAAGATATAAAAGAAGTCACAAACATCTTCGTCTCATCGTTTGTGATTCCACAATATCTTCTTTCGCTAGTCGATTAAGATTATTATGAGGTGATTGATAATACTAGGATGTTCTTCGGGAATATAAGTCCGGGTTATCAATTGGTTCCTGTTCACCTTGATTTATCAAAAGACGGAACAAAACTCGTAGGTATTTCTGTGGGAGACAAATTTATCTATTACCGTAGGCTTTCTATGTGATACAAATTTGTTTATTAAAGTCTTCGACTTTGGGTCGTAGCAACTCTTAGTTGTGGGTGAGATCAGCTAAGGGAATCAAGCGCGTAGTATCCTGCTGGGATCAGAGACGTAAGGAGCGCAACTGTACCTTGGATCAGTGTGAGATTGATTGGGGTTCAACTACAGTCCAGACCGAAGTTAGTTTGTAGTAGGTTAGTGTTTGTAGCGGCTTAATACAGTGTGTGTTCAATCTGGATTACGTCCCGGGGTTTTTCTACATTTGCGGCTTCTTCGTTAACACAACTTCTGGTGTCTGTGTTATTTCTTTTCCGCATTATATTTTGTTATATAATTGAAATATCACAGGTTGTGCGTTGAATCGATCAATTGGGAAATCCAACCTTTGGTTGTTGATTGAAATTGATTGATCCTTGAACATTGGTCTTTGGTACCGTTCAAGTGTTTTCTCTTGTATTCAATTAGACTCGCAGATTTCTATTTGCTTGAGTAAGTATTGAATCGACAAAGAGAGATAAAACTCTTAAATATACTTTTATTAAGATTGAGTCTGACTGTCTAGTTGATTCTCTTAAAAGTATATTGGAGTTAGTCCATACAGATTGCTAATCGAAATATTGGGTGTGGTTGTTGTACCCCCGCCTTTTCAATACCGAAAGAACACGTAGCCGTGTCATGCAAGAGCAGAAGAGAAGCAACAAATCGAATTCTGTCGATGACAAAGAGCCAAGACAGTTTCACAAAACTAGGGGAGGAGACTTTCCAGGTGCGCCCCAATATCTACTAGACAAAAGTAAAAAGCCGTCCTAGGAAGCTTTATTGGAAAACTTTTGTCTCCAAACACTTGCAGAAGTTCAAAGAGTTGTCCAACATTCCGCAGCCACAACTGCTTTACTGAAAAGAGAGGAACCTGAAGAAGGGGAAATCTGCTAAGATGCCTCTTGAGATGAGCGTTGCGCTAACAAACAATATCCATCCCAACCACTTCGCATCGCCGCCACTGATGCAGGCCCCTCCAGAGAAATTACCCTTCAGCAATATGGCAGAAGCAAACGGCCCGCTTACGAATCAATGGCCGCTCAAGCATCGATTCCGCCCTCGAAAAGAGCTTCATATCAAAGCCTACAATAATCCCCACCACATCATCCCCCGATGCGAGAGAAACTAAACTCGAAACATCCACGCTTCTCGTTGCCTATGAGAAGGGTTCTAGAATTACTGGAAGTTTGGGTGCGAGAAGGAGCAGTCCAACTACCCCCGGTATTGCGCCCACCAACTTATCAAGAGATGTTAGATTCAAGATATTGCCACTATCATATATTTATCCATCATCCTACCAGTGAGTGCAATGGTCTGGAGCGCATTATCTAAGAAAAGATTGATTCAGGGGAATTGCGCCTGGGAACTGAAGATTCTCCGCGTTACCGCTGATCGACATAAATATGTTACATAGGCAATAAAGAATGACTAGGGACTTCTCGCGGCCAGGATTGCGGAAAATTCAGTTTCGTTGGGAGGCCCCTAAGCGAGTAAGTCAAGCAATGTTTACACAACTCATCATTTTGAATTCGTTGGAGATCTGACACAGGTGTCAGCTCCATATTGAAAACAAAAGCTAAATAACCCAATTGTTCTACGATTTCATATAGATCCCATATTTCCCCTTTTTCATGCAATACTCACAGTTTCTACGAAACGATTGCGTTACTTGCATTCATAATTCGGATCCCAACATATTAGTTGATCCAAGCACCATTAATTTAAAAAAAAAAAATTTTTTTTGCTTATGAAGCCATTCCAAAAATAAATAAATTCAAAGGATCCTTATAAACCAATCATCTATCAATCCAAAAAACCAGAAAATCAAACCATAAAGGAGGCGTCTTTTGCCTTTCAAAAAAAAAAAACTAAGAGGAGGAAGTTCAGATAAATAAAAACATTCAAGGGAAATCGTCCAACAATAACCCATTTTTCTTGGAGAAAGCATCCTTCATGCTTTGAAGAGCCACCTACTTCAACTTCAACTTCAACTCCTGAGATAACCTCCCGATTTCTGCCTCCTGTTGATTAATCAAATTCGTGGAGGGACCTTCAACCATTTCAGCCTGCAGCTTTTGGATCTTGGAAAATCCTTCACAAAACCAAGAGACGTTAAACTCAAAGCCCACGCACACTTCCCGGTGGAACTCCCAGCTTGAGACTACATCTCCAGAAACGGTGTGGCCGGTCACGTGATGATTATTTTCAATGATGTTGTAGTAATAAAAGGGTTGTCGTTCACTCGGACTTGACGAGATTGATTTTAAGAATTAATAAAAGAAAATAAAAGAAAAATATATACAAAAATTGTCACAGGATGAAGAGTCACTAGGACGCAGGATTTCACTACTTTTCATATTCTTGTGGTTCAGTCATTAACTCGAGACAATATAAACAAAAGAAGATGTGACTCTAATTCCTTGCCAAAAAATAGATTTCATAAAACATTATCTGTAAGTCGTAAGCATGACGCATCAAAAGTAATTTAAACTAAGCATGCGACATCAGACAAAATAACAAATAATTAATAGAAATCATAAAACAATTAAATCTATGCAAAAAGTCATATAAAGAATTAATTCATTTACCATCATGAAAAGTTGCTTCCTCCGTTGTCCCGGTGATGGGTTCTAGCTCATCATGGTGTAAACTTGCTCAAAAATCATTATTAATGCTCAAAAATGGTTTACAAATGATGAACAAGGGAGAAGAGATGAAAAGCCTGATTTGTAACAGTTTTAATTGTTACAAATGGACTGTTACAGAGAACGATACATGTAAAGTGTTGTTGTTGCGGAAATTTTAAGTCTGCCTTAGCACTGTTGAAGAACGACGGTTTTTGGCCGTCTGTTCTTCGTGTTCTTCGTCTTCCACAGGAGCAGAAAAATATGCTCTGGTACTCGCGATTTCTCACCTCTGTGATGCTCTAAAATGCTCCCAAACTCTCCATCCCCCCTTTCTGACCATGTACAACCTTTTTATACTCTACGGCACCTTCAAATATCGCATTAAACTCCAAATCTTCTCTCATAACTCGGGAATATTTTGTTTCCTTTTTATTCATGATTTCGTGACTGCAGCTGCAATATGTACTCAATCATGCATCGAATGAGTCTGTACACGAATCATATGGTGCTAGACATGCTCAAAATGCACGCCAACTCTCCAAAAATAGAACAGAATAATCCCCGGCTTCTGTTTTCACAAGAAAGCATGCATCTTCGCTGCTTCACTTCAACACGGGTTCTAGACGAATTAAATCGAACCAAAGACCAACACCAATCCTGTTAGGCTCAGTCAAGTCTTCCCATGTAATTCCAGCTATTGAGTCTCGCTAAATCAAAACCAAAACTCGAACCAAAAATCTTCTAGGTGACTGCCACAATTTCCCGCCAAAACTGGATTTTCAAACGAAGGAGAAGGTCACCCCTTATCCAACGGCTGGGGGTGCGAATATCAATTGGGTGCCCCTTAGTAATTGGGTTACCCCTTATCCAAAGTGGGAGTCCAAATATCAAATGTCCTCCGGGGGTGTTCCGAGCAACTTTTCGAGCCGATTTTTCCAAAAAATATTTATTTCCAAAAATACCTAAAAATACATAAAAACACAATATTAGTACAAAAATCGAGTTCCAACAATACCAACACTGAGGACAATTCAGACACAAAAAATGTGTCTATCATCACGTTGCACATATCATGGATTGTAGATAGGGCTTCTTCCACGCGCTTAACTAATGAAAATCGGCTGGTGACCTTTTTAGTTGTTGCGATGTGTCCATAATTCTGCCATATTTGGGTATACAACTCCGCATACTTAGTTGGTACACTTAATCCTCCGATCAACACATGACCTTCAAAAGGATCAAAAAATGGAGGGTCGAAAACGGCATCTGCAACTGAATCTGCGACCAACAAAGATTCTTTGGGAATAATCGCTCATGCAGCCATAGAAGCGTTTTCCATTACCAAAGACACAATGGCATCCTCACGATGATCAATCTTTATCTCAGGATTATCAATGGGCGCGGTCTCCGTCACATCTACATCTTCATTGCCATGAATCCCCATCTCAGAGTTATCTTCAGAAGCGACTTCTTCCTGTAATATCACCAATTGAATATTTATTCCGTATAAATAAATAGTCCAAGATGAAACGTGTGAAAAACCCACCGACTCATCTGCGGGCCTACTGGTACTGGAAGAAGACTCGCTTCTACACTCCGAAGCGCTTTTTCCGTCATCGTTGGATCCGCCGATTTCTTCTTCTTCGTTTTTATATTCACTGTCAAGAGGCTCAGTATCGCCAGATTTTTCTTCATAAGGTGCCATTTTCTGGCCACATGCAGGTCTTTAGAAGAGGGCTTGCCGCGTGGATCTGTCACAACATCCTACATGAATTGATGAATAGCGAGGAACTCTTCCTGCCAAAAAATATTATATTTAGAGGTTGTCACCGGCTTTCGTTCTGGGAGCAGAAAGGGGAGGCTTTTATGAGGTGCAAAAACACGACTGTCGAAAACGACCGGCAACAATTCTGTTGGAGCAGTGAATAGACTGAGGAATGGAATCCCTTGATCAAAGCCCATATGACGAGCGGCCCTGTCAATGTTATAAGGAACCACTTCAAAAGATTCTTTGAAAAAAGACGGTACATATCCAGGTATGCAGCTTCGCATGAAGACAATTTCTCCAATGCTCATGTTCTCTCCATTAGAATGCAATGTCATGTCCGGGGCGGAAGCAAAAACATCTGGATGAACTATGGACGCATGGACCAGAGCCCAGGGATGGAAGTTGATTGCATACGCGTTGTCAAGGAAATTGATGAGCTTTGCGCCAGGTATTGGACGCCTCTTCAACTAACGAAGTATCCTAGAGCCGCCATATGTACCAGAAAATGAAGTTATCGGATTAGGAGCATAATCTTTGAAATGCTCCCACAACCATGCTTGGAGGAAGGCGACATGGACATACGAGTATACCTTCATATACCCATTAGAAACATACATGTCCGCTGCTAAGCAATCCAGATGGGTGTACAAGGAGCCAAGGAACAAAATGCCTATGGGAAGAGCAACCCCTTTCGCTAATTTGATAGCAAATTTGATGAGCTTCTGTCTTATTCCTTTCTTGCCAGAGCCATCATCAAAAAGATCTCTAGATAACCACAAGGCTAAAAAGGCAGCAACACTGAGCGTGTTATCCAACACCTGATTCCGCTCCGGCTCCTCAGGAAACCATTCAGACACCCACCAAGTATAAAATCACTTTTCCTTGTAGTTCTTCCTAACATATCCCGTCGATTTCATGACTAGACAGGCGTGCATTTCTTCTTCTTCCTCGGACAAGACAATGTCAAGATTCCCTATTACTGGAAGATTCAACAAAACGGCTACACTTTCCAAAGTAATAGTCATTTCGCCCCATCTGCATATGGCCGTGTGAGTCTCTGCGCACCATCTGGAGATAAAAGTAATTAAACCTGCAACGTCTTTCCTAATCTGAAGTGTCGCCGACGCCATGACAGCATTCATGATTTGCGCCTCAATCAGATTGGTCCTTACATGGTCGCGGCTGATCATGAATTTTATCCATCTATCATAAGAGCGCAATGGGCTATGACAGATCTTGAAGTCAATGGGAGAAGCTGGGTACTCTTTCTTATGGAGACAAAACCTTATTACATGCCCTAGATAGACTGACTGGACCTCTCCTTCATTCTCTGAACCAGTCAGAAAGGTCGCCCACATGTTTGGGATGGGTCCTCATGACTGTACAAGACCTTGTGAAGAATTCGTCATCCATATTTGGCTTGTCTTTGGAGTTGTTAGTATTTCTCGACACGGCGGCAGAGCCATCTCCAGGTGACATCTTAACAAGAATTCCTTGTGCTATTTTTCACTTTCGGGGTAACTAAAACGGAGCAAAAACAGGAAAATAATTACTACTTTGAAGAAAAATCATGCATGGGGATTTTGTCAAAAATTACAATCACTAATGATCAAGGGCCAACAACAAATTCTCCACGGGAAGACTTTCTTTGGCCACAGGCCATGAAGCCCACGGCCAAAAGGAATGGGGACTGATGCCCGCTCAAACAAAATACATGTCTTGCCGCGGGAATATTGCTCTTGGCCGAATACTATGTCTTGCTTTGGGAATTATGCTCACGGCCAAAGAACCTAAAGCTAGGTTTTATGAAGGAAGGAGCAAATGGCGGCCACCCGCCCATGAATTCTTTGCTTTTCTTGCTAGTGACGCTAATTGGTTTCGTCGCTATTAATGTTGTGGCTAACACTAATACGAGTCTACAATGCTACTAGCAAAGAAGAATCATTCATATTGGAATAAGTTTGCAAGATCATGGAAGTCACGCCTATGGCTAGGGTTCACACCAACACAAAAGAGCAAACAAAAGGCCAGAGTCGTTGGAATACATACCTGAATTATGCTCGCCTTCTTGTACTGCTGCCGCTCCTTTCACAGATCGGCTCCCGATTGATGCACCTTGCTGCTAGCGCGATGGCACAGAAGCAAAGTCAACGAAAACAAAAAAAAAAAAAAAAAAAAAAAGAGGGGAAACGCCTTTTATATGCACGACATTTTGAGAATTCGAATGGAAAAAGGAATCTGTCTTGGATTCGCGCACGGACAAGAACAGCCGGGTCGCCAAGCCAAACCCTAAGGCCAAGGTCGCTGCGCCAGTACGGAGGCCATCAGCCGAAGGGGGACGGTTGGCCCACGGCGCCAACATTCCATAGCTCCAGTAATTTGTGGCCGAGTCAGAAACACGCCAACACGAAGACCGCAGATCGCTCATGCTTCTTACCAAAGGTCGATCAAACTTTTCCGGTAATTTCTACACGTCTTGCCTTTTTGATTTTACTCTTGACTGTCACCATTCAATACTTAGACCGCAACAATGTCACTGCTACGTGATAAGCAGGGGACTTAATGTTGATGGTGGTTTTTAGTTCAGGGCTAAAATTGTAAAACCCTGCATTTATTATGTTGTCATTCTGCAAAGAGACAGAGCCATGTAAAAGTGATGAATACCCAACCTCTCCACTTGCGCATTTATTGAGCAATTCAATATGTTTACATGAAATTTATCCAGAATGGTGCATGTAGCAACAATCCCAGATATTCTATAAATTTCGACACCCTACCTGTATTATTCATTCATATAGGACTCACTGAATACTTTTTGTGCTGTGTTCCACGGCTGAGCCCTTAATATTAATATGACATGACAATTAATGTTCACTCGAATCTGAGTAGCATAAATTTCCCGAAGTATCAAGGTTGAGGTTTGCATAAAAGTACTCAGTCAGAAAACATGCTGCTCTCTGGCAATAAATAGGGTTATTTGGTTTTTGGTACTCACATTTTGACCGAAACCTGGGTTTGGTCTAACATTTTTCCAGCCTTTGCATTTGGTCTAAAGACCAGATGTTGACCCACGTTGACTCGTTATATGATGACATGTCTAACCATTTGACTTGGTTTATTTTCTATGCACCCCTAAACAATTTTGTATTCACAAAACAATCCTTAAAAAATAATAGCACTTAATTTGCAGCCCCCGTGTAAAAATCCTTTATACCCCACCCAGAATAAGAACTTAGGTCGAGACTTTAACAAATTCAACTCATCAGTTCAAGACACGACCTAGATGATTGCACCATTCTCAACGCCGGCAAACCTAAGGTACATGGCTGAGTACCAAGGGTTCAAAGAAGATTACGAATTCAAGATAAATGAGAAGTGTTATGGGTTTGGTGGTTTTGTTAGGATCTGTTAATTGTCGAGAAATCATGAAGAAGCTCAAGCTGCTGCCATTTATCTTGGTCAAGAAAGAAGATGAAGTGGTATTTGAAAGTTTACAGAAGATAAGGAACAATGGGTTAATCTCTATTCGTTTTGGCAGCAAAGCAAACTCAAGTTGGGGAAGATTTGTCAATGAAGTTTTGGCGGAGAAACTAATCATGAAAGATGATATTGCTGCTGTCTGATTGAAGTAATAAAAATGTGTGATTAAATGTGCTTATACATTGATTTGCAGGGAAGGATTTATTGTGCAATATCCTATATACGCACAGTACATAACCTTTACCAGTTTGATAGGCGCAAACAAGGTGTTCGTCAAAAGGCCGGACCGACCAGTTTTTCAACCAAGTCTTAAGTCCGGCTAGCCATGGGTCTGATGAGTCTTTGCAGATGGTTAGGACCTGTAATAGAATCCAAGAAGCATGTTACTAGTTGCATTCATATGCTATGTTGTTTTTGAAGTACGACATAATGGGTTAGGGCAGTGGTATTGAGTATAGAGAGTTTGTTGTGATGATGGGGTTAAAACTTTGCCGAGAATCAAGTCTAGAAGACCTTGTCCCTGCCGTTGATTTGTAACTGCAAGCATTAAAACTCATCAATTCATCCGTGTTCTTCCTCAGCTGCATAGTCTCACACACCTGCGCCTCCATTTCTCACCTTTCAGAAATTTAGGTGTTATGTGACGAGAGAAGAATTCACGATCTAGTTTTAGGACATGGAGACGCTGAAGGAACCCCTTTAAATGGATAGGAGCTACCATTTGGGGATCTTTTTATGAATACATAATTATTTAGGGGTGCACAAAAAATAAACCAGGTCAAACAATTATACACGTCATCATATAACGAGTCAACACGGGTCAACGTTGGTCTTTAGACCAAACGCAAAGGCTGGACAAATGTGAGACCAAAAACCAAATAACCCTAATAAATAACTCTGTGTCAACACGCATAATCCAATCAATTTTGTGATAATTCACAAGATTCAATATCAACCCAATTAATTCGCAAAAATTAGGTTTTTTGCGCCCTGCGCAGTATATCAGACCCTGCTGGTCGAAACTAAACCTAGGAAAACTAGGCAATTGATCGCCATGGATTAGTAGGTGCAAAGTCATACCCAAAATCAGAAAACGAGGAATAAAATAGGAGCTGAAACAAGGGGAGGTGTGGCCATGCCATGGGCCAGCCGGCACCACCTGCAGATGGCCACGCCCCCATGATGCTTGCCGGCCCTCCTCTTTCCCATCGACGGTTACTTTAAATGCGCCACGAGCGCTAGAGGTGTGGCCGCACCCTATGTTTGGTCGGCCTCTTTTCTTGACCAATCAGGTCACTTTAAACCCGCTACATGCATTAAAGGCCAAACACACCCTGCCACGCCACCATGCTAATCAGCATGCCAAACGTGCCCTGCCACGCCAACGTCCTAATCGACATGCCAAACGTGCCATGCCACACCAACGTGCCACAAATAGCGTAGCTACGCGCTAACCCACCTTTTGTTCGTGGCCAAAGTCATAACCAACTCCAATTAGGGTTTTATGATCGAAACACGAATTTTGCTTCGGTGGCATTAGTCGAAACCCTAATTTCTGGTCGTGGCCCCAAATTACACCACTTTGGCCCCACGACATGCCTCGAGCCATGCGGGCCCCATAAACCCTAAAAAGGCGCCACGCTATGTCCACCCACGGTTACCCTTGCACCTGTAGTCGTTCCCATATTATGGCCATACCATAATTCCTTCGACACGGCCAAGGCACCATCTGCACAAAAAATGTCACCGTGCCGCGGCCACATGCCACACGAGCTAATTAGGGTTCTGGCATGCCAAACCCTAATTTAGGTAAGGCCTCTACACCAACCGCACCTAATAATGCTACTTAGGGCATTAGGTTTGATACGGCAACAGGAGCCACAATTGCCGAGCCATATTTGGATCCAACACCAATATGCAAAGGTATAACGATCACGGCTACACCAGGTGCTACTCGCGCCACTATGCCACTGACGTATGCCAATCGTGCCACTATGCCACTGGCATGTAGCAATCACTCCATTATGCCACTGGCATGTGCCAATCGAGCCACCATGCCACTGGCGCCACTATGCCATCACCAGATGCCAATGGAGTGTGGCCATAATCAACGGCCACCTTCTCTCATGAATTAAAATCTCAACCGTCCAAATTTTCCACGGAATTGACCAGCCTATGGTAAATTTTAGGTAACCAACCGAGACTAACCTAATAGCATTACACGCTATTTTCCTACGGAAAGTCTCCTGACTTGACTTGCCACACATGGCTATACGCCACCTAGCTGGCGTACAATTAATCATAATAACTAGGTCTTGCATACGAGACCCATTCAGCAATCTGATACACATTTTCCACGAAAATACTCGAGACATCAAACATGTCACAAACTGGGGGATGCTCATCAGGGTATTGGTCTGGCGGTCTACGACGTGCTGCGTGCAACACGTCCATTATAAGAAAGTGTCAGGAAAGCGGGCAGCTAGTGGCGACAAGAAGCAGTGGGTGTAAACTAACCCGTTTCCTTCATAGTGGGGACGTGGTTTCTAGCATTTAAACATTACCCCACTTCTCCATCACTCAACTACTCCCACTTCCTACGAGATCAGGGTGCATTCAATTATGACTTGTATAAATAGGTTTCTACCTATTTCGACCAACAACAACAATTTTGGTTAAGAAGAACACAAGTATCTTGAAAAACACCAAAGAACTGATAGCTTACATTCCGCAAGCCAGTTCCACATCTGATACAAGTCATAAAATAGCCACACCTTCAGAATTAACCATTCTGGTCTCAACACCTTATTCGCTTCCCTCCCTAAGATCAACCCTTCTCCTTCACTTTGTGACCGAAGCAAGACTGGAACGGGCATTTCTTGGTTTAGGCCAGGATTGTACATATTGATCTCTCGAATCTAAAGTACTCCCGTGCAGTGCATTTGTTTAGGTCTAAATTCGTTTCTCAGCAACACACCCAAATTTACCAAAACCGGCAAAAATAGTTTTTACCCCAACATCACCATTTGGTCGAACATTTTTTCCATTCGGGAGTTCGAGGTGAATCCGGATCCCGCTGGTTGGTAAGATGGGTCCTCATGACTATCGAAATCATCATCGTGATGCCTCCGTGTTCGAAACGGCGTGGGTGTGATGACTAGATCTCTGTTATCGTTCCTCGTCCTCCTTTGATCACTGACTTTCGATGCTCCTTCTTGGCCAGGTCATCGAGGTCATGATCCTTCAGCACCATTTTTGACCATCTCCTTTAGCGTATGATTTTCTTGAGTGGGGTATTGTAGCGCATCCAGGTACTCATTTTGGTCCTGCAACGCTTCCTTGAGCATTGTCGCCATTTGTATTGTTTCACTATATTGGACCGGAATTACACCTTTATTCCCATCCTGTCGCTCAGCTTCCGTTCTTTCCAGGGCTGCAACCTCTGCTTATGTTAAAGCATATCTCGTTTGAACCCACCAAGCGTTGGCATGTCAGGTTTGGTTGTCATATTTTAGTGAGTCAAAACTCATCTAAGAGTCATTTGATTATGTACTAGAGACAACTTCGTTTAGGTTAGACTAGAAAGTCTAGGAATGTAAAGACGTAGAAGTATTACTTGAATACCTGAAGAACGTGAAAAAGTAACAAACTACAACTACGACATCATCCTTCATATTGAGGTTAATAATATTGACTTTGAAAAAACGGTGGTCTAACAACCTCACCTAATATTTCGCTTAGCAATCTGTATGGACTAACTCCAATATACTTTCAAGAGAATCAACTAGACAGTTAGACCCAATCTTAAGAAAAGTATATCAAAGATTTAAATCTCAATTTATCAATTCAATCCGCAATCAAACAAATAAGAATTTGCGAGCCTGATTGAATATAAGAGACATAACTTGAATGGTACCAAAGACCAATGTTCAAGGATCAATCAACAACCAAGGGTTGGATTTACCAATTTATCGATTTAACGCACAACCTATGATATTTCAATTATACAAAATATAATGCAGAAAAGAAATAACACATACACCAGAAATTTTGTTAACGAGGAAACCGCAAATGCAAAAAAAACCCGAGACCTAGTCCAGATTTGAACACCACACTGTATTAAGCCGCTACAGACACTAGCCTACTACAAAGCTAACCTCGGTCTGGAGTGTAGTTGAGCCATAATTAATCTCACACTGATCAAGGTACAGTTGCGTTCCTTACGCCTCTTGAACCACGCCGGATTTTGTGCCCTTGATTCCCTTAATTGATCTCACCCACAACTAAGAGTTGCTACGACCCAAAGTCGAATACTTGATAAACAAATCTGTATCACACATAAAAGTCTATTGAATAGATAAATATGTCTCCCATAGATATACCTACGAGTTTTTGTTCCGTCTTATGATAAATCATGGTGAATATGAACCAATTAATGCGTGTCGTGAGTGCAACAAATTAAATCACTTATTTCCATACAATTAATTGGTAATATAATGGAAGCAAGGATCGTTCCCATGAAGAGCAGGGAGTTTCAGTTGTCAAAAGTCACAAATGGGGGGTTTTGTTTGTAGGTTGCAAATAAAGCAAAGTAAATAACAAAGCAAATAATTAATAAAGATGTAATCAAGGATGATGAGTATGATCGAGGAATCCTTCTTCGTTACTAAACATTCATCAAAGTAATATAATTATCTAATCGTCGTTAATCATAGATTATCACCAACCGTAGGGTAACAGGTACGCTTAGCTACCCCCAAGACTCTCAATATCACCGAATAAAAGGTACGCTTAGCTATTGGATTCTATCCGTCTGAGCCACCTTGAGGTACGCTTACAAGATGTAACTCATTCGAATGCTTTAGGGTTTATGAATCTAGGTTCGGTCCTAGAATTTAAAATCGGTACGATTGGTTCACTTACTAGTATTATTTCTACATGCGATAGCTCCACCGAATCCATATGCAAGGTCTAACGTTTTCTACTTGTGTAAGGGTTATTCAAAAATTACGGATATCCTAACTCATTACTAGCAATAGATCAATCAGGGGATCAGTTTAGTAGGCCTCCTAAATCAACTAATCAACTAATCAATCATAAATATTCATAATAGTAGAAACAGATGATAATCATATGAATAAATCAAAACAGATTCTTATATTAAATCAAATCATGTTTAGAACTTAGAATTCATCCTCAATCAAATAGGAGTTTAGCTACTCATGGATTTAGTGAAACCCATGATATACATATGATAAAATCAAAGATAAATAGTTTCGGTAAGAACCCAAAACCCAAGCTTTCGCTCTTTGTCTTCTTGTCTCCACTTCCATATCTCTTGATAATAATCTCTGTTCGGTGCTTCAAACTCCCTCAAAAGTATTTGGAAGTATCTTTAAATATCCCTAAGAATATTTGGGTTTGGAAATACTTCGGAACTAAGAAAACCAATTTTGGAAAGTATTTTCGTCACTTCTTGGAGGGTGTAACCGATACTGGTAATTGGTTGGTATGATCGGTCACACGCGTAGGTAAGAATTGAGCCTTTTGATCCATACGGTTTTGCCCACAACTTTTGCATACGAACTCGGAATGACCTCATTCTTTTTGCGTTCTTTTCGTCTCTTCATTCTATACAAAATAGAGTTGAATACTCCTGAATTTGGTCGAGTTCCTCCTGGTCCTTAGTCCAAGATCATGTTTATTCCCGTTTTAGCACTCTTTTCGCTCCTTTTGGATGATTCTACCTAAATAAGACAAACAAAAGAAAACAAGAGTAATACAAGGCAATACAAAAGAAACAAAGAAAATACAAGCATGGAATTGATAACAAAAGTATAATAAATTACACACTCATCACCAATTGATAACCCAAACTTATATTCCCGAAGAACAACCGAGTATTATCAATCACCTCACAATTGTTGATGGTGGATTTTCAACAAAGGTCAAAACCGTAAAATCATGATACTGCATGTTTCTGATACGGCTTCAGGCATGTGACGATTCATATTTTACGAAGCCATGATGAACATGTCTTTCGAAAAGCCTCCACTAGCTGAGCGTTCGATCCCTGGCATATCATTGTGACCTCTATGCAGAATAACATAATTGGGCGGTTCCATGTAGATTGAGAGCTTAACGCCTTCAGGACGTCGGTGACACTCACTATTCCCTGACTGCATGAGAGAGACCCACCTCCACATAGAAGAATAGTTGGGCGGCGGACGCCTTCATGACGTCGGTGACACTCACCGTTCCCTGACTATGTGGAGAGACCGTGCATAGATTCAGGAGGTTCTCCACAGATTGAGAGCAGTAACGCCTTCAGGTCGTAAACAACACCCGAGACTCCCTGACTATGCACCATTCACAATGGATGTGACGCTTTAACTGGCTAATATCTTTTCTGTATTACATTAATTCTGCCGTGACATTCACCACTGAATTCCCAGAATGATCTATTATTGCTCCTATTCCATGGTCGAATCCACGGCCTGATCCCATGGAATGGCAATAACAATTGCTCTTATTCCATGGTCGAACCCACGAACTGATCCCATGGAATGGAAATGACAATTGCTCCTATTCCATGGTCGAATCCACGTCCTGATCACATGGAATGGCAATAACAATTGCTTCGATTCCATGATCGAATCTATGACTTGATCTCACAGAATGGAAATAAACTACTATGTCATCTCATTATTCCAATTTCATGATCGAATTCACTGCTAATCTCATGGAATGGTAATAGATAATTTTATTACTCCGATTCTATGGTCGAATCTGTGGAGAAACGAGCGAAGAGTTGTGGCCAAAACAGTGGACCACATGTCAGCTGAAAATTTTCTGAAGGTCTCCTGGAAGTTTACTGTTTCGCTTATTTCGGCCCCTAGACATGCTCAAAACTCAAAAATCTTCTTTAAAAAACCTTGGAAATTTCCTGGGCATAAGTATACATGGGTAGATCGCGAAAATCTGCCATCGGATGAAGATTTTAAGGCGTTTTTGCTAAAAGGCAGAGTTCTGAATTTTCTGGTGACGTGTTTCGGTAAAGCCTTTCACTTTTTTATGAGAATCTTCATTCATTCATCAACAAATAAGAAATTTCATACTTCTATGAAGAAAATATACAATGGGTACTTACTGGAGTAGTCCCTAAAGTGCTCAAAGGACCGGAATTGCCAACATCGCCATTGGAAATATCATTGCTGTCACTAGTTTCGAAATCCGAGGTTTTCTTCTTCACCATCCTACGAAGACGAATAGGAATCATCAGTACTCCCTCGTTCCATGGAAATCTCCTCCTGAATACATCAATAATAATTAATGGTATTTCATTCAATGAGTGCTATGAACGATATACGAAGAGGTACTTACACCGAATTCTTTTTGACGCTCGATTCAGAAATTGTTTGGTCAGCAGCAATAAATTGAAGACCGTCAAGGCTCGATGGAGCAAAGTTCTGAAACGAAGTAGCAAACATTGGTTTCATGATCCTAATTGCACGGACAAGAAAAAGTCATGACATAAGGAGCGCTAATAACTCACCAAAAAGACAGCTTGGGACTCTACAATGTTCGATATCATTCTATGATCCTTATTTCTGGATTCTCTACTCCGAAGACTTACTGCTATTTCTGATTGATCCACATCAATCGAACAAAGACCCATTTGTCGAGCTGCTCTATCGATGTTATATTCCTCCATCAGAGACTTCTCATGCATTACTGATACTAAGTAATCAGGAGTACAACTCAGTATGAAGGATCTCTCACCATCACTCAGAGGTCCCATAAGCACCATTTCTTAAAGCTACATCTGTATATATGTCACCTTTGGAAGCATTATCTTTGGAAGTGTCATTATGGGAACCAGTCGTTCTTGCAAAGTTGTTGTGACGTCCATACAAAATTCCTACATCAGTATATCATCCGTAGATGCAGATTTCATCAAAGCAGTGGAATTAAAGCACAGCAAAAATAATTAGGATGCTCACATCAGCGTCTACAAAAATGGTAATCCTCAACTGTTACCTATTTACGTTTCACGAACTTAGTGATAATAACGTAAAATTTCGAAAATCTTGCTCGCTCCTTCAAACCTACAAAGACGAGCAACACCCATTACTTAAAAATCTGACACCTGACTTTTCATGAAATTATGAATGATTCACATAACCCTTCATGTGAACATTCACTGATTTTCTACCGTGTGTGCATACACTATGAGATCACGAAATTCACGAAACCATTATTGTTTGCTTTTAACAATTGTTTAAAATCATTTTGCGAAATCTTTCATAAAATCGTGAACAACCCACGTAAATCTTTACTGTGTGAACGGTTTTTCAAAATTTGGACATACGTCCATTCTACGATTGTGAAAACTCACATACATACATTATTTCACCATGTATAATTGTCTACTTTCAACAGTTGTTCAATATCAAAACATTGATTTTAATAAAATATATATTTTAATGTGAAACTCACGTAACTTTGAAAATATATGTATATATTTGCTCCCTCTCGCGAGCATCTGTCTTTGAAACGAGAGTTTATTTCATTTTGTGAAATCTCACAAATTAAAATAAAAAAATTTCTACGTGAGTTATTTATAAAAAAATAATCAATTGTTTTGCTCAAACGAGCGTTCGTCTATGAAACGAGGGTCTTTTATACTTTTGTAAAGGTCCACATATTCCAAACAAATTTTATCATGAGGTGCGGGTTTTTCAAAAATTCCTCTAACTCTAAGGATCATTATTTATTACTTTTACTATGAACGAACCTACGTTCCTAAAAGTATTTGTGAAAGTCCATGCTTTGAAAATAAATTTTAGTTTTCATGAGACTTCATAAACAAAATTTTATCTACTGTAACTAGACCATGTCTACTCAAGAATTCATATATCTCTTTCATATTAGGGATTATCGCTCGTTTCTTAAACTAAGAACGAACGTGCATATGTTTTCTAAAACAATTTTTCATGAAACTTACGCATACATGCACACATGGAATTTTATATCAAATTTATTTCCAAAACCTAATAAAACACGGGTTTCCTTTTTGGACTCGGGCCCGTAAATCCTAAGCCGACCATAAATAGGCTTTCGAATGCCCAAATTAGCAGTGCCTCATCTCTCCACGCTTACGAGATGACACTCTATCTTGCTATCAGAGTCCTTATCTGCGCATTTGCTCGTACATGACACCATTGGAGCAAATCGAGGATTTTGAAAATGCCTTTGTAGACCGAGTTCAACCACTGATCTCGGCGACTGAAAATCATCATCTAATGCTTACCGCGGAACATGACTGTCCCTCACTAAGTAGGGGACTTAATGTTGATGGTGGATTTTCAACAAAGGTCAAAACCGTAAAATCATGATACTGCATGTTTCTGATACGACTTCAGGCATGTGACGATTCATATTTTATGAAGCCATGATGAACATGTCGCTCGAAAAGCCTCCACTAGCTGAGCGTTCGATCCCTAGCATTTCATTGTGACCTTTATGCAGAATAACATAATTGGGAGGTTCTCCATAGATTGAGAGCTTAACGCCTTCAGGATGTCGGTGACACTCACTGTTCCCTGACTGCAGGAGAGATACCCACCTCCACATAGAAGAATAGTTGGGCGGCGGACGCCTTCAAGACGTCGGTGACACTCACCGTTCCCTGACTATGTGGAGAGACCGTACATAGATTCAGGCATTTCTCCACAGATTGAAATCAGTAACGCCTTCAGGTCGTAAACAACACCCGTGCCTCCCTGACTATGCACCATTCAGAATGGATGTGACGCTTTAACTGGCTAATATATTTTCTGTATTAGATTAATTCTGCTGTGACATTCACCACTGAATTTCCAGAATGATCTATTATTGCTCCTATTCCATAGTCGAATCCATGGCCTGATCCCATGGAATGGCAATAACAATTGCTCATATTCCATGGTCGAACCCACGTCCTGATCCCATGGAATGTAAATGACAATTGCTCCTATTCCATGGTCGAATCCACGGCCTGATCACATGGAATGGCAATAACAATTTCTCTGATTCCATGATCGAATCTATGACTTGATCTCACGGAATGGCAATAAACTACTATGTCATCTCATTATTCCAATTTCATGATCGAATTCACTGCTAATCTCATGAAATGGTAATAGATAATTTTATTAATCTGATTCTATGGTCGAATCCACGATCCCATGGAATGGTAATGCCTATTTTATTATTCCGAGTTCATGGTCGAATCCACAACTGATCCTATGAATTGATAATAAATAACTACTCATTTATTATTAAGTTTCATGAGTTATTCTACGTTGAATTTCATGAATTAGTAATAAATACTCAACCATTGGGCATCTATATCATCACTGAGTAAGCCCCACAAAAATGGTGTAAGTGTACTCGACAATGATGTACGACTGAGCACCCAGATGCACAAACGAGCATCCAAAAATATGGACAGATGAGGAATCCTACACAAAATAGGAGAAAGCAACAAATAATAATAAAATAATAAGAGGCGCCCAGGGGCCGGGCCCACCGGCCGGCCGTCCATGCCCTAGCCGTGGCCGGTCCTATGCCTCTTCCATTATTTTGCCCTATTTTATTATTTCTTTTCATGAACTCATGAAAAACTCCTTCAATTTAGCAACTTTCCTTGTTTGTGCAAAACTCATGAATTCCCCATAACTTTATGGATCCATGAAAATATTATTATAAAATAGGGAAAGGTGTGCGGGACTGGGAAACCTAGCCGGCCGGCCATGCCTAAGCCGTGGCCCGTCCCACACCTCACAATCCTTAGCTTTTTATAATTATTATTCCCTAAACTCATGAAACTCCTCCATTTCAACAAAAACTCATGGATTCTCCATAACATCATGGTTTCATGAAAAATAATAATATAAAATTAGGAAAATGTTGTGGGACCGGGCAACATAGCCGGCCGGCCATGCCCTAGCCGTGGCCGGTCCCACACCTTGCAATCCCTAGTCTTTTATAATTATTATTTTCCTAAATTCATGAAACTCCTTGGTTTGAGCAAAAATTATGATTTCGTCATAACTTCTCAAATTTTGCTCGAATCATGAAAACCAAAAGCCAACATGGTCACAGGACCGGCTAGCCCCTAACGATAGTTTTTAATGTTAAAATACTCTTATTTTAATATTTGCAAAATACTGATCAATTGAGCATACATGCTCATTCCAACTAAAAAACAAGAATTTCAGTCAAGATGAAACTCTTCTGAAAATTCACAATGTTGCTCGAACGCACGTCAGAAAATACTGAAATTCTCAGTACGGAGACACGGACACCACGGCAACACGTGCATGCCTTCATGATCGACCAGGGTCATCCCTAGGGCTTACACAAAGCCGGTCCCACACGTTTTCATAATTCTGACCTAATTTGCTCAATTGCTCGTATTGGGCCCAAACTCTCTTCAATCAACTTGGGGACTGCTCAAACGGCCAACAGCCGGTCCCGTGACTACCAAGAGCCGGTCCCATGCTCTCTTGGTCGGTTCCCATCTTTCATACTTAGGTTTTATCGCTTAATGCTGAACCCAGCAATATTTCAGTAAATGATGAAACCGGCACTTAATCATCATTCTTTCACCAACCCTCCAATTGAGAACCCTAGTGTATGCTCACTCGAGCACTGGGCACCACATGGACGCCCATAATCCCATGTGGTAGGTCCCTCTATCAGTCATGACCTATTTTCAGCGATTCATCAACTATGATCTGAAATTAAGGTTTCGAATAAATGTTCTACGAATCATCATTCTGAGCAAGATTCAAACACTAATGAATTTATATTGATTCAGCAACCAGCATCTGAATTAATCATATAATATTTGTTATTCTACCAATATTTTAATATTTTTATTGGGTCACATCACCAATAAATATTTCGTCAAATTGAGCGACATTTGCTCAGTTGCTCAAATATTGATACAGCTATCAATATTTAGTAATTTATCAGTAATTTGTCGAATTGGGCAATATTTGCTCAATTGCACGTCAAATTATCAATATTCAGTATTTTGTCGAATTGAGCAATACTTGCTCAGTTGCACGTCAAATTGTCAACATTCGTTAATTTGTTAATTTGTCGAATTGAGCAATACTTGCTCAGTTGCTCGTCAAATTCTCAATATTCAGTAATTCGTCGAATTGAGCAATACTTCCTCAGTTGCTGGAATATTGATCCCACTATCAATATTTAGTAATTTGTCAATAATTCGTCGAATCGAGCAATACTTGCTCAGTTGCTCGAATAATCCACATATATTCAGTAACTCATCAATATTCAACAACTCGTCGAATTTACAATATTTGCTCAGACGAGCAACATTAACATTCATGAAACGCTGAGCATTAACATGCTCGATTCAACAAAACCTAGGCTCATTGTCTAATCAGTCAACAACTGACAAACTAAATACAAGTCTGTCATGCAGACTCCACAATTCGTGAGACATCAATCACGTCAAATAGGGGGATAACAACTAGGGTTTTGGTCTGGCGGCCTACAGCACGTGGATTTTATCCACGGCGAGAAATGTGCGTAAGTTGTGTAAACGGTTGAAGGAGTTAGCAAAGTAGTGGGTGCACGATCCGTCAAGTCTCCACACGACATGGAACTGACTTTACCACGATCTTCCACTTGCCCACTCTTCCACTCATGAAACCGTCATACTTACAGGGATCAAGGTGTTCGCAACTCTGACAATATAAATAAGTCTCTGAATCCATGATTGAGGACAACGAATGATCACTAGCAATCATCCAGAATTTCTCAAGTAACTAATATTAAGAATTCATCAATCCATCGAACTTATTCGAATTCAACAGTTCGCCAATTATTTCCGAAACCTTCAACACATCCACATTCCTTGATCATCATTGATCCCACACAATTCTCAGCTTCCCTCCTACAGATCAACCCATCTCCCTCTTTGTGACCGAATTGACTCTGGAACGGTCATTGACTTGGTTTAGGCCGGAGTCCTACAGATTGATCTCTCGAATCTAAGCACTCCCTTTGCAGTGCATCTGTGTGAGGTTGAGCAGTTTGCTCGGTGGAGGAGTCTCGACAACACGTCCGTCTCGTCAATTCCCTAAAAACCAGCAAACCGTTTTCCCCATCTACAACAATAATCTTAATCGATTAATGAAACAAGATATTGTGGAATCACAAACAATGAGATGAAGATGTTTGTGACTACTTTTCAATATTGCCTATCGGAGATATAAATCCCAATCCAATCTTACGATTGTACTCAATCACGATAGAAAACATCAAGATCAGATCACGCAACTACATAGAAAATAGTTGGGTCTGGCTTCACAATCCCAATGAAGTCTTGTTGATGGTGGATTTTCGTTTAAGGTTAAATTTGTAAAAACCAGAAAATCATGCGCTGACATCTTGTAAAAGATAAAGCCGTTTATAAGTGACGGATACTCCTCACTTAATTCACCAAGAACGGAGCATGTAGCAACAATCCCTTCCTGTGAATTTCATATCAGCCTTGTATTTCCTGTACTCATTATCGGTGTGGCATGACGACTGAGTGTTACTCTTACAGAGTAACACGAACCTCCAAGCACTATAATGAATCATTATCAGTGTGGCATGACGATCGAGTGTTACTCTTACGAGTAACACGAACCTCCAAGCACTATAATGAAACCATGTACGAAATACCCGTACATGTGCCGATTCTCGGTGTGTTATACTAGCCCGAGCCCTCTCGGTGTGTTATACTAGCCCGATTGAGCCCCTCTCGGTGTGTTATACTAGCCCGATTGAGCATCCGGACTTGATCGTATCGGTCTCCGGATATGATCGATCGCAGTCATCCAACTCCACAAGCATGATTGGATGACCACAGATCAATTCCATCACCCTAAGCATGGTATGGAATACCCACGGCCTTAGCTTGCCAGATATGATCTGATCGCAGTCATCCAACTCCACAAGCATGATTGGATGACCACAGATCAATTCCATCACCCCAAGCAGGTATGGAATACACACATCCGACCCCGCATGGTCGACCATTGGCCTTCGCTTGCCAAGAAACCGTCCATACCAAGCATTATGGACGGAAAACCCTAAATTAGGGTTTGCGGCATATTACATGTGCCGCAAAACGGTCTCAACCGTCCATCTTCGCAGGCATAGATGGAGGGTGTAGATGTAGACTCAAAGGGCCCGGAGCATGTCGACACAATCACCGTGTGACCGCCTACACACTTGACCAATCGGTCAAAGCCAACCATGGTTGGTTACAAGAAATTGGTCCGCCCAAAAGAGCATGGTCGCGCGGCTTTGAAAGCCAAAATTAGGGTTTCAAGTCATCACGCGCGTCCATCTTCTCCGATACGAATGGAGGGTCACAGATTGGATTAACCAAGGCCGGTCATACCAAAGATGACCACCGTGGGCCCATCTACCTCCTCTTGCGGTCGGCCAAGGCATACCATGCCCGGCTAATCCAAAACGCCCGACCAAACTCACGCGGTTACATCTCCCAAATCCTAAATCGATCTCGACCGCTCAACTTCACCTGGGATGATTTGAGTGGCTTAGATCACGTTTTCATGGGATAATCAGGTATAGGTGTGAACACTAGCCTACCACCTACACGCTGGTATGATCGACCAAGACCGACCAAGATGGGTCGTCTTGGAACGCACGCCCAAACTTGGGATGTCATGCGGTTTCCAACTCCTTTGCGGCAAGGGATTTCACCGCAAACCGATCTCAACCACTCCTCTTTGACGGTCAAATTGAGTGGCCTAGATTGCATCTTCATGAGACGGTGAGACATGGACGTGTACACCATCATGCCGTCAACACGCATGTATGGTCGGTCCTCTACAAAATCCTTCCCATGCTTGGTTTCGACCAAGCTGAAGAGTAATGCTTGCGCACCTCTTTAAAAACCATGATTTCATCAACGGCCGCAGATGAGTGTCTCAAACATCATCTCATCCGTCCGACTTCACCAGACTTGGTTATACAACCCAGTCGGGAGTTATTTGGTTAGTGAGGAGTCATTACCCATCACTTTACCACACCGTAATGCGCACTACACGCATAAAATACACACGATACTCCACAAGTATCGACTTTTCGAATAACGCAGTTATTCAATTCAAAGATTACATACTATCTTCCGTGGATCCACGATCCACATTCCAGGACATCAATCATGTCACAAATCGGGGATACATCTCGGGGTATTGGTCTGGCGGTTTTACGGCGTGCGGCGGTAACGCGCCATCACAAGAACGTGTTAGGAAGTCGGGACGGTTAGAGATGAACAGAAAAGTGGGCAAGACTGGTCGTGTGTTACCGACACACAACTCCACTACTCCATCATTCCACTACCCCCACTTCCCACGAGAAACGTGAATGAGGCTCAATGACTTGTATAAATGGGTTCTCCGCCCTATTTTCCAACAACAAAGAATAACGGAGAACAACACAAGTTCAGACGACAGAAACCAAGTGTTAATACAAAAAACCGTATTCAAACACTCAGAGTCTGCTTTCATCAACCGTAAGCTTGCTCATCCTTCTGTTACAAGTCATAAGCAAGCCAACACCTTCACAATCTCAACACCTTCTTCGCTTCCCTCCCTAAGATCAACCCCATCTCCTTCACTTTGTGACCGAAACAAGTCCGGAACGGCCATTTCTTGGTTTAGGCCGGACTTGCATGCATTGATCTCTCGAATCTACAAGCACTCACCGCGCAGTGCATTTGTTGAAGGTTTAGATTCATTCCTCATCCACACCCCAAATTACCAAATTCTCGCAGGAGTAGTTTTCACCCATCAACAATTGGCGACCACGGTGGGAGATTAATCTCTCGGTCGTAAAATCAATTTCTTTGAAATCCGATTCAATTTCATCAATTTCAAAAGGGTAGATCTTAGAACCAATTCAATCAGCAATTCATTCCAAGATGGTAGGCGAGGTCCGGATCGGCAATCAACTCGATAGAGCCAAAGCATGGATGACACTTCCGGTGTTGATGTACCCGTCAGTGGAGCTACAGCGGTCAATACATCTCGTGGAGCTGTCACTTCTATCACCAACACTAGCGGAGCAGGAGACATCCCAGTAGGTGTAACACCTCCCATCACCAGAGCCAGAGCAGCCGCAAATCCTGGCATCTCTTCGAGCGTAACGCCTCCAGTGGTTACCAGAGCAACAACTTTCACTCCTCCATCAGGACGAGGAGCCGGAGACACAAGAGGAAGGCCGCCGTCTAGTACCATTGCAGACTTGATGGAGAAACAGGAAATTCTTGCTAAAACTCAAACAGATATGGCCGCAACTCAGAAAGAGGTACTCACTTTCCTTAAAACTTTGACTGAACGATTGCCGCAAGATTCACGACAACCCTTGGAATCGGCGAGAGATGCATTCAATACACCCGAAGCAGGCGTTTCCACTCTGACTCACATGAATGAAGAAACTCGTGTTGCTCCTGAGCGCCAAAGGGAGAGAGACCAGCCTTCCAACTTCATTACGCGTGAAGATCTAGAGCGACTTCTCCAAAATCGAGGAAAAGGGGACCGAACGGACGTACACCAACATCAGCCGCCGTACTCTCAAGATGTGCAACGGATTCCTCTACCAAGAGGTTACACCTCTCCCCAGTTCTCCCTCTACGATGGTACTGGTAATGCTCGTGAACACATTTCTCGATTCTTGGAAGCCTTGGGGGAACATGAATACAATCATGTTTTACGCCTAAAAGAATTCTCAAAATCACTCGCGGGGAGGGCATACACACAGTACAACAACATTGCGCCTAACAAAGATATCCAATTGGAGCGAGATGGTCAGTGCTTTCTACAGGAAGTATTTCTTCGTGTCCGAACAAATCACGTTTTCGGACACTGGGAAGAATTCTCCGGCGGAACAATGAACATCCCAACGACTTCGTTAAAAGATTCGAGAACTCAAGCACTTCGGATGTCACGACCGAATGTTACCGAACGGCAATTGGTGGAATCATGCATCAATGGGATGATACCCATATACCGCGCTCTGTTAGAGAATCACGGGCTTTCAAACATTCTCTCGAACTCCACGAAGCCGCAAAACGTTCAAAGAACAATCGCACCAAAGACTACTAGAAAGAACCGAGTTGTTCAAGTGAAGATTTTGCGTGAAAGTCGAGGAAGCAAAGGCGTCTCACAAACAAACAATACAACACCGGCCCTTCGTGAGTGTGGTAGCGGAGGAGAAAAGAGGAAAGCTTCGATAACGGAACAACAAACCAAGCGAACATCCTCGGCACACAAGACTTCGTCTCGAAAAGGAACAGACAAAACTCCCGCACAAAACGCCAAAGACACGGGTTTTCCTTTTCCCATGAATGAAGTGATAGAGCTCTTGGAAGCGTGGATCCAAGATGATGCCGTAAAACTACCTCCTATCGGGCGTCCTCCGACCGAGGAAGAAATAGCAAATCCCAGATATCGTTGCTACCACAGTTCGTCCATCATCCAACCAAAGATTGCAACGAGTTGAAACAAATATTCGGGGAAAAGGTAGAGACAGGGGAACTCCGGCTTGGAAACGAAGGTGTTCATAGAGATCCCCTACCTATCAGAACCGCATGATTTCGGGGACTCGTTCGCAAGACCGTGCAATCTATGATGGAGCACATGTGTGAAATCTTATATTTCTCCAAAGGACAGCGTCAAGACATATTCACAGCCCTCAACCACGTTGTGTCAGGGAGACGCTTGCATCCAGTAGCAGTACAGGAACCCCAGTCTTTCCTGAAAGGCATGAGCAACGGAAACTGGGGACTCCTAACCGTCACTCGTTTGAGAAACGTTGAGTTTGATAACGCGTTGATCGATACGGCTTCAGAATTTAACATCATTCTTGTCAAGACCTTGAGAGCGGCAAAGATCTCAAAGCAGGAAGCTACTCGTCATCCAACTGTGGTCAGGGATTCAGGAGGAGAACTCAGAGATTCATACGGATACATCGACCTTGAAGTCCAATTGGGAGATGCCTCAACACAAGCAAAGTTCTACATAGTCAAAGAACATCCCAATTACGACATGATCCTAGGGCGCTCTTGGATACATGACAACAAAGCCATACCGGGAAGTCTGTCCTCTACTAGGTTTCGATACCGAAAGAGTCTCCAACACGCCTCGTTGGACCACACGGTGACTGTCCGCCGCCGCATCAAAGAACTTGCCAATGTGACACAACTTCCGGAGAGAGCTTTGTTGACATACGTTGAAGGGTTCCGATCTCAAGTAAGTCTCATCACGCAACTCTCTCCGCAACCTATTGCCCCTCATTCTGACAAATCCTGGGGACTGGCTCCAACCAACAAGCCCACCGCGGCTAGGAGATGCGAATGGGAAGCCGGCCCTTTCAAGCGTTTCATCAAGAGCATAGAAGCTGTCTTGGTCAAAGACGATAAGGCCAAGACACGAGTATCTACACGACCAAACCCATTTGGAATTGGAGACTTGGTGACGAAGGCGACTACATTCAATATTGGAAGCATGACGGTGGAGATGACCACTCCACCTGACTCACCCACCGAAAGAGAAGATGAACCGTGCACTGCAGCGAGATGTTATCCTAGGTGGCTACCGCAAGCTCATCAACGCCGATAACCTGGAGGGCATAACAATTCACTCACGATGGCTCAAACCTTACCGAACTTAAGATCTGTGCTACCGCTTTCCAACATTCTCCACACTTTAAAACGCTCGTGCTATTTTTTCCAGCGTGTTTCCTTTTGCGGTTTCATGACATGCTTGTAATTCCTCCAAAAAATGATTGCAATGCTTGCATTCATAGTTAGGGTTCCAATTTTCAATCCTCAATTTAATTGAAGTATTATTTCCATCTGAGAACCTCTCTACTTCTAAAAACACAAAGCCCTGACTCGGCCTAAATCAACACACTAGAGCAGAGCAAGAAGGGAAATCCTAAGCAAGTATCTCATGGGAAGAAGGAAACAGAACGTGTGCACAGAAAGGAAAACGATTGCTATACGCCCCAAAGCAAAGCCGGGGAAGATCTTGCATCACAGTCCGTAAATGTTCCATCATGATAATTATTTCTTTTATCACTGAGGATTACATGTGAAGGCGCTCCTTGCGCCTGAGAAGGTTCGGTTGCAGTCTTGGCAAAGGATTGTAAAGGAAAGCTTTATTCAAATAATCAAAAAAAAAAAAAAAAAACCTTGAGCTCGCCGCCACTGAGTACAAGGAAGATGTTCGAGCATGCAGAATATACTTGGAAAGAAAAACAAAACAAAAGAAATTTCAATCATCAAGAGGGTCGGTCTCGCCGCATCACCGTCGACTCCATCACTTGTCGATGCACCTCCCTCCGGATCTTCCTCAACTTCGCATCGGGCATCCCCGCGCAGAGCAGCAGCAGCAGCCGCACTCCATCCCAACATCTTGGCAGGAACATCAAAGGGCATAGCAACACCAGGGGCCACGCAAATTTCCTTCGAATGTTCAGATTCGTCTGTATCAGAATCAAGGATTATCACGCCGTCCTGAACCGGGTAATCACACTTGCCTTCATTCGGGGGTCGTTCATGCTCAACTCTCCGCCTCTTCAACCGCGCCGCAAATCTCTCGCGCCCTTGCGCTTACTAGTGTCTGCAGCGTTTCCTCGCGCCTCCGCCGCTCCTCCATGTCAATTGCAGTGAAAGTGCATGGATACGTCCTCGACAATACGAAGGTGGGAGATAGACATCCCCTCGTATAGCATGGCCGACTTCACGAAGAGGAAGATCGATCTTAGCCATCACTTCTCCGTGCGCATGGTTTTCAGGCTTGTCAACTTCAAAACTCCTTTCTGGAGAAGCAACAGAATGAGCGTCCACCGCTTCCATGACAAACTACAAAGGAGAGGAGGTTATGCACACGCAAACAAAAAAAAAAAAAAAAAAATCAAGTCAATTGATCAGTTAATCAGGAAATCAGAGCAGTACCTGAGATTCCTGATATATAGAATAAACGACCACGTTGAGATGATTCTTTATAATCTCACAAGTCGACAGAATCCCGGAAGGAAAAGAAGTCTTTACTTACCACCTATGAAGGCTACTAATTCGGGATAACAATCGACGAAGCTTATCAAATATACCTGAGGAAAGCCGTGTATAACTAAGGAAGTACACCTGAAGAAGCGGCCGAGCTCATGCATGTACGAGAGGAACCAAAGCGACTCACCGGGTCAAGTCCTGCTTCCTTCGCATCCAAGACCAACCAGTTCCAGGGAAACGCCTGACAATGTGAAACTATCCGGTAAATATGTGTTCACTCTAGCCTGGTCATTTCTGTATGTCACCATCTCATGCCTACCACACAATAGTGTAACCATTATGTGCTAGGCAGGGGACTTAATGTTGATGGTGGATTTTCGTTTAAGGTTAAATTTGTAAAAACCAGAAAATCATGCGCTGACATCTTGTAAAAGATAAAGCCGTTTATAAGTGACGGATACTCCTCACTTAATTCACCAAGAACGGAGCATGTAGCAACAATCCCTTCCTGTGAATTTCATATCGGCCTTGTATTTCTGTACTCATTATCGGTGTGGCATGACGTCGAGTGTTACTCTTACGAGTAACACGAACCTCCAAGCACTATAATGAATCATTATCGGTGTGGCATGACGATCGAGTGTTACTCTTCTGAGTAACACGAACCTCCAAGCACTATAATGAAACCATGTACGAAATACCCGTACAGGCCGATTCTCGGTGTGTTATACTAGCCCGAGCCCTCTCGGTGTGTTATACTAGCCCGATTGAGCCCCTCTCGGTGTGTTATACTAGCCCGATTGAGCATCCGGACTTGATCGTATCGGTCTCCGGATATGATTCGATCGCATCATCCAACTCCACAAGCATGATTGGATGACCACGGATCAATTCCATCACCCTAAGCATGGTATGGAATACCCACGGCCTTAGCTTGCCGGATATGATCTCGATCGCAGTCATCCAACTCCACAAGCATGATTGGATGACCACGGATCAATTCCATCACCCCCAAGCGGTATAGAATACACGGCCGACCCCGCATGGTCGACCATTGGCCTTCGCTTGTTAAGAAACCGTCCATACCAAGCATTATGGACGGAAAACCCTAAATTAGGGTTTGCGGCATATTACATGTGCCGCAAAACGGTCTCAACCGTCCATCTTCGCAGCATAGATGGAGGGTGTAGATGTAGACTCAAAGGGCCCGGAGCATGTCGACACAATCACCGTGTGACCGCCTACACACTTGACCAATCGGTCAAAGCCAACCATGGTTGGTTACAGCAAATTCGTCCGCCCAAAAGAGCATGGTCGCGCGGCTTTGAAAGCCAAAATTAGGGTTTCAAGTCATCACGCGCGTCCATCTTCTCCGGTACGAATGGAGGGTCACAGATTGGATTAACCAAGGCCGGTCATACCAGCATGACCACCGTGGGCCCATCTACCTCCTCTTGCGGTCGCCAAGGCATACCATGCCGGCTAATCCAAAACGCCCGACCAAACTCACGCGGTTACATCTCCCAAATCCTAAACCGATCTCGACCGCTCAACTTCACCTAGGATGATTTGAGTGGCTTAGATCACGTTTTCATGGGATAATCGGTATAGGTGTGAACACTAGCCTACCACCTACACGCTGGTATGATCGACCAAGACCGACCAAGATGGGTCGTCTTGGAACGCACGCCCAAACTTGGGATGTCATGCGGTTTCCAACTCCTTTGCGGCAAGGGATTTCTGCCGCAAACCGATCTCAACCACTCCTCTTTGACGGTCAAATTGAGTGGCCTAGATTGCATCTTCATGAGACGGTGAGACATGGACGTGTACACCATCATGCCGTCAACACGCATGTATGGTCGGTCCTCTACAAAATCCTTCCCATGCTTGGTTTCGACCAAGTCAAGAGTAATGCTTGCGCACCTCTTTAAAAACCATGATTTCATCAACGGTCGCGGATGAGTGTCTCAAACATCATCTCATCCGTCCGACTTCACCAGACTTGGTTATACAACCACGGTCGGGAGTTATTTGGTTAGTGAGGAGTCATTACCCATCACTTTACCACACCGTAATGCAAGACTCCGCATAAAATACACACGATACTCCACAAGTATCGACTTTCGAATAACGCAGATTATTCAATTCAAGCATTACATGCTATCTTCCGTGGATCCACGATCCACATTCCGACATCAATCATGTCACAAATGGGGGATACATATGGGGTATTGGTCCGGCGGTTTACAAGCGTGCGGCGTGCAACGCGCCATCACAAGAACGTGTTAGGAAGTCGGGGACGGTTAGAGATGAACAGGAAAAGTGGGCAAGACTGGTCGTGTGTTACCGACACACAACTCCACTACTCCATCATTCCACTACCTCCACTTCCCACGAGAAACGTGAATGAGGCTCAATGACTTGTATAAATGGGTTCTCCGCCCTATTTTCCAACAACAAGGAATAACGGAGAACAACACAAGTTCAGACGACAGAAACCAAGTGTTAATACAAAAACCGTATTCAAACACTCGAGTCCTGCTTGCATCAACCGTAAGCTTGCTCATCCTTCGGTTACAAGTCATAAGCAAGCCAACACCTTCATAATCTCAACACCTTCTTCGCTTCCCTCCCTAAGATCAACCCCATCTCCTTCACTTTGTGACCGAAACAAGTCTGGAACGGCCATTTCTTGGTTTAGGCCGGACTTGCACAGATTGATCTCTCGAATCTACAAGCACTCACCGCGCAGTGCATTTGTTGAAGGTTTAGATTCATTCCTCATCCACACCCCAAATTACCAAATTCTGCAGGAGTAGTTTTCACCCATCAACAAGTCTTTAAGTCGTTAACCTACATGGTTTCGTAAAAAACCTAAGGTTAAAGGAGAAGCGACTCTAGCTTATACAACTAGTATCACACATGAGGTGTGGGGATTATGTTTCCAAGTTGCTAGAGTTCTCCTTTATATAGATTTCAATTCAAATCAGGGTTTGCAATCTAAGTTACCTCGGTAACAAAGCATTCAATGTTCACTGTTAGATGAAAACATGATTAGATGCAAGCTAATATCTTTCAACCGTTAGATCGAACTTAGCTTGTTATACACAAATGAAATGTACCTTCATTTAGGTTTGAGTAACCGTACCTAAACATGTACACTTTGTCGGTTCAACAATAGTTAACCAATGGTTAGCCATATGAGCACTTTCATATCAACCTTGTTCATCTTTACCATAACTAGTTATGACTCAAATGAAACTAGTTAGAGAGTTGTTCAATTGCTTAGATCTCATAGAAGTATACAAGACACAATCGAAGCAAAATCGATTTTTATTCACTCGAATCAATTCATGAACATTATAGCCACGGTTTGCAAAGATTACATTCCTTATTATATAAATATTTTAGTTCATGAACAAACCGATTTTAGAAAGTAACTTGTTTAAGTATGCAAATGTGTACGCATACTTAAGTAGCCGGATTGAGTTTGTTTTTACTTCCAAACTCCAGCGGAAATTCACGGACATGAAATTTCCGCCAGTATGCGTACATTACACATACTTACCCGGATTTCCAACAACCGCCAGTACGCGTACTTTAGGTTCTCGATTTTGGAATTTTACACAAATGTGAGAACACACTATGTTTATATCCAAACATGGTTACTTGTTCTAAACTCTCATTTCAATCATTGAAACTTTCTTAGAGGATGTTAAAATAGTTGTTATCCACAAACTATTAACATCAAAGCGATTTTCAAGTTATTGAAATAATCAACATGACTTTCGTCACGAGTAAAGATGAACTTGGATAAAGCGAAATCTTACCAACACATATTTCGAGAAATAGATAAGCGAGATAAACTCGGCTCTAAATAGCAAATGTGTATAATTGAAGTCTATATAGCAATACGACTTTTGTCTTAAATAGGAGATAGATTAGATAGAATTTTGAGTGATAAATAAGTTCAAGTCTCCACATACCTTTTGTTGATGAAGTTCCACAAGTTCCCTTGAGTAGTTCTTCGTCTTCATTCGATGAACGCCGTGGAGTCTAAAGCTCAACTACACTTACTATCCTAATCCGAGACTTAGCTATAAGTAAACTAGAAATCAAGACTTATAGTTTTGGAAACTAAACTTAACAAAAAAGCTTGAGATAGCAACGCTTGCGAGTTCGACCGAGCAATGCTTTAACAATCTCCCCCTTTGTCAATTTTAGTGACAAAACTATCAATACATATGGAATACAAAATAAATAAACTTTGTAGCTTCTCATCCAAATGCTTGATCTGCTTGGTTCTTGAACATTACTCGAAATCTTCGTCACTTCCAAGTACTCCAATGATTCTAAATGTGTTCAACTCAACATCATCGTTGTTGAAGATCCGTAGCTATAACAATGAGAAAGCAATAGCTCTCAATCATTGTTATACAGTGTCATAGTATTATTACACAACATCAAAGTTCAATTGTATCACAACTTTGACAATAATACTATGGTGATATGTATCACTCCCCCTTAGTCAATACTTCATCTCACATGAAAACCACTCCCCCTTACATAATGATCCAAAAACCATATGTATTTGTAGTGTGAACTACACATTAATTCTCCCCCTTTTTGTCAATAAAATTGGCAAAGGTACGAAAATTAGTGGGATCCTAATGAAATTTCCATAGAGATACTTCATGACCAAAATAAAAGCACATATCAACTTTTTTAGATGCAATCATATAGTCGAAACTAAATGCATTCATTAAGGAGTTTATAAAGATACAAGATAAACCCTATAATATCCACAACCGCACTCCCCACAAAGATTTGGCAATTAAGCACAAGTTCAATTAAAAACTCTCCCCCATAAAATGTCATTCCCGCTTGTGGGTGGCCATGATTTTAAAAATGAAATACAACTATACGTATACTCCATGGTTTCATTTTTACAAGCTAATGTTTATGGCCCCTCCAACATTTGAATGTTGGCTCCACCCCTGCGAAAGAACAACAAGAGCGACCTTGCTTTCACAAGAAAATAAGGATTTCTTTGGACATTAACAAATCACATGGAACATAAATTTGTATCCAAAAATCTCAATTAAATTAACCACAAGAGAACCCATGATTAATTCAATAGGAAATGCTCACATAAGAGAACTTACGGAGCCGCACAATATTTACATAAAGATATAGATCAGGGAAGATCAATACTGCGGAATAAACAAAGATTCATTCTTTTTTTCGTCACTATTTGCACAATGACATATAATAGACTTAATCTTTGTAAACAAAAGTTCATCCTATCTTTCATCAATATTTGCATAATGACATAATAGGCTTAACTTTTGTTTGTCAAAAGTTCATTCAATCTTTTATCAATACTTGCAGAATGACATAAGAAAGACTTAACTTTTAACCACGTATGGGACAATCATAGTCCACGTACACAAACACACATATCCCATAACAAGTTGCAATATATAAAACCATAAATATTAATACTGCAAAGTCATCTTCTAAATAAACTTTAAAATTCAAATAAATAAATCTAAAAACATTGCAAGATGAAAATCGTTGGACATAGATATGTGTACTCACAATAATTGCTATTCCAAACCCTAGTTATCCTTCTTAAAACATAAGAATAAATTTTCATAAGAAGTTTCCTAGACATTTAGAAATCGACAAGCTAAAAAAAAGAAAGACTCCTAAACTACCAAAACCTAACATGAACTGAAATCAAATAGCCTTTTTCGGAATCCTATCAAGCCTTGAGATCTTTGAGCTTGTGATTGACAGCATCCACTGTTTATTCAGAGAAGATATTCTCATTGAGAAGTTCTTTAACATGTATCTTCATGAGAACTAGGTCTGAATGAACCTTTTTCAACTCAGTTCTTAACACATCAAGACTCTTCATAGCATCAACAAGTTGTAGTTTTGCTTCCTCAAAGTATTTAAGAAAATCATGAACCACTTCAGCAGAAACCATATCCTCATTCTCAATATCCTGATGTGTATAGGCATAGTAACATGAGGCATTACGATAATCATCTTCTACTAGGGTTATTTTCTTCCTCCCTTTGGACTCGAAGCCAATACCTTTATCAAGAAAACCCCTTGCAAAATCACCGGAGCGAGAAGATGAAGACATTCTTGAAAAAACTCAAAATAACCCAGAGTAGGCGTACGTGACTCAAAAGGTTTGGTATTTAAATGGTTTCTTAGGGGAGGTAACTTTTAGGGTTTCCAAAATTGACTCGTGACAGTAACACGGGTACCCGTACGAACACAACTTGACTCAAAGACAAACACACACAAAAGGTCATACTTTTACGACACGACATAATTTTTGCTATGTGAGTATTTTCAAAAAAAATTGGCTCAATAAATTTTATATATCCATAGAGAAACAATTTAGAGCACACGAGTAGCAGGCAACTTAGTTGCAACGAAAGCATCTTCGAAATTAAGTCAAAAAGAAAACAAAACGAAGAACATCTTCAGACACATCCAATACTTAAGCAAAGTTGTCTGCGGACAATAGTTTAGCTATGGACGATAAGAAAATAGCTCAACTAAACATGAAGCAATTTTGCCAAAAGTATACCTGATTATTAACACATCTTACTCAACATAATTTTTATGAGTAAGCTCTCAACCCTTGTGATTAATTAACACAAGTATGAGCCCTAAGCTCATTAAATGAACAGTATTTACGGTTGAGTCTCTTTTTCCTTTCAAATCTAGGAAAGAATACCTTTTGATGTGAAAACTTATCATAAAACTTACTGTCATCAAAATACGAGACATAGTTTGAGTTCTTACCAGAAGAATTTTGACTAGAGGGAATTGGCAGCCTATTGAAGATCTCTTTATATCCTTCAATTATCATGTTTAGGTTGTTTTTCATATAATATTTTTTGCTCCCTTATCCTGATACTTTATCCACATCAAAAGCAACATTATCTCCCTTTTTGACAGAAGAGAATTCTTGAGCTCTTCTTGGACGATTTTTGTTAAGAAGTCTGTTATGCTTTTGAGCATTGAGGAACACATCGAACTGACTTTCCTGGTAGAATACACAGGTTGAGTACTGAAACCACTTGGTTTAGACATACGAATGTCAGTTACACCTTTGATGATTAAATCTAAGGTGTGTTGAATTCGAACAAAGGAATTGTTATTCAACCTAGAGTTTCTCTTTTGCTTAACATGCCATTTTGAATCACAAAAGAGACACACTTTCTGATCACAAGAGTGATTAGAGAGAACAGACTTAACATCATCGTTTGGAGATTTATTCCTTCCATGTGATGTGGAAAGTCCTTGATTAGAGGAGGCTATGAGCATATCTTTTCCAATAGGAAGGGATTTTGATTTTACTTCTGGAACTGGAACACTTTCAGTTATGACAGAAGCAAATGGTATAGTAGACTTTTTGGAACATCCTTGAATCGAGAATTTACTCAAGAGATGTTCAAATTCCAAAGCATCCTTGTTGAGGTTCGCCTCGAGTAAGATACGTGATGACCGAACTTCAGCGTTTTCCTTGCGAGGAGCTTTTTCTTTAGAGTTACAATCTCTCACTATACCGAGAAGAACATTGACATTGTTTTTCAACCGATTGATTTTATCATCCTGGATTCTAACAAGATTTAGAATCAGTTTACTCTCTTCAGCTATTTCCCTTTCATTAACAGAGTTAGACTCATTTGAAGGGTAATCGGGGTAACACATGTCAGTGTCAGTCTGTTTCATTAGAATACTAGGTTCGTCTATATTTGAGATTGACAAATCTTTCTCTTTAATAGACATTATAGAAACAAAACTTTTGTTTTTGGTGACGCGCTTATCAGAGAGAGTACTACCGTCCATAGAGTCAGATCGCTACAAACACAGACTGAGGAGGTCTTAAACGTGTTTGCGTGCTCTGACACCAATTGAAAAAGCAGGGTCTAAAAACCTCACCCAATATTTCACTTAGCAGTCTGTATGAATAACTCCAATATACTTTCAAGAGAATCAACTAGAAAGTTAGACTCAATCTTATGAAAAGCATATCAAAGAGTTATATCTCAATTTCTCAATTCAATCCGCAATCAAACAAATAAGAATTTGCGAGCCTGATTGAATATAAGATAAATAACTTAAACGGTACCAAAGACCAATGTTCAAGGATCAATCAATTTCAATCAACAACCAAGGGTTGGATTTACCAATTGATCGATTCAACGCACAACCTGTGATATTTCAATTATATAACAAAATATAATGCAGAAAAGAAATAACACAGAGACACCAGAAGTTTTGTTAACGAGGAAACCGCAAATGCAGAAAAACCCCGAGACCTAGTCCAGATTTGAACACCAAACTGCATTAAGCCGCTACAGACACTAGCCTACTACAAAGCTAACTTCGGTCTGGAATGTAGTTGAGCCCTATTCAATCTACACTTATCAAGGTACAGTCACGTTCCTTACGTCTATTGAACCACGCCGGATTTTGTGCCCTTGATTCCCTTAATTGATCTCACCCACAACTAAGAGTTGCTACGACCCAAAGTCGAAGACTTGATAAACAAATCTGTATCACAAAGAAAAGTCTATTGAATAGATAAATCTGTCTCCCACAGATATACCTACGAGTTTTTGTTCCGTCTTTTGATAAATCAAGGTGAACAAGAACCAATTGATAACCCGGACTCATATTCCCGAAGAACAGCCTAGTATTATCAATCACCTCATAATAATCTTAATCGATTAATGAAAAAAGATATTGTGGAATCACAAACGATGAGACGAAGATGTTTGTCACTACTTTTCAATCTTGCCTATTGATAGGTGTCTAAAACACCCAATTTCGATAACGATTTCTCATGCTTTTCTTATTAGTTTTCTTGTATTTTTGTATATTATGTTTGTTTTTATTCCTTTCTAGGTACGATGGCTGAATTTGCATAAAGAAAGAGAAAGGCGTCGAAATGGGGTGTATCGGCTTACGCGCTTAAAGCTCATGTCAATCGAGTCACTGGCCAAGTGAACTACATGTGCTTTTTTGGAAGTCATGGGCTTACTACTTGTAGTTGCAGGAAATCCTACACTACACCCCTCACTAGATTCCACACAACTAAGCCATTTGAAGATGAATAACTATGACTTTTATTGATTAATTCCTTGAATATTACAAGATAAAATGGAAAAGAGCTAAAGAAAATAAAATCACTACAAACTTTATCTCTCCTAATGACTTGCCCAACACTCGGAAAAGATCTCCCTCACAACAGGCTTATTCAACTCTTTATATAGGGTAGTACACAATGGTTGACAGCTAAGCTGTCCTTTATTTTCGGGAATGTCTTGCGAAATATCGCAAGTGTACAAGTATTCATTCTCGCAGCTCTCCTAACTTCGCTAGGTCTTCACATCTTTCTCGTGTTTTGGCTGTCGTCATTCATTGCGTCATTTATATTACTCTTATGCGATGCCCTCGCAATGCTGTTGTTTATTGATCTCGCGAAGTATTGATGTCGCGATATTCTGATCCTACATCTTGCCTCTTCTCATGTCTTCTTTGCGAAGGAGAGAATGTCATGAGAACCAATATTTTGAAATGCCGCAATTGTTCGTTTTCCATCAATTTTTTGCCGACAAGATTCCGTGAATTTAGGAATGACTGTTTACACGTATCTACAATTTCCCTTTTTACCGGCACATTTAATGTTATCCGGTTACTCTTTTCTCGTCTATTTAAAGGAGGATTCCTTGTGAAAGCATTTCTTTTCTTTTACTTTGTCTTCTTCATCGTCTGCAACTTTTTTTCTCACGCTTTTCTTCATCGTCTTCTTCATCGTTTTTCTGCTACTATTCTTCTCGCTCATTGTTTCTATGGCATCAAGGTTTGTTAATTTTCTTGAATTTGATCATTTTGTGATTGATCTCTCTTATTGAAGTTGTTTTATTCGATATTGTTCTTCTTTTTAATTACTCCCCGCCATTTTTGTTTTAGCAAGAACAAATCTAGCACCAAGTTCACCTTTGTGAACCCTAATATCTCCATGGGTTCGCAACCGAAATCCACCGCCTCTAAAAGAAAGCCTGCGAATAACAAGGTATTTAAGAAACATTTACTCTTTTAATAACAATATTGTTGCCTCTGTTTCTTATTTATCTTGCAATTCGCAGGATGATAAAAATGTTGATAGGTCCCCCAAGAAGCCTCGCCATTCTAAACCTGTTGCACCTGCTGTTTCCTTTCCTATATTCAAACTTACAACTCCTACTACGAAATCTTCGCAAGATAATCCTACTGCTTCTTCTTGCGAAGATACCGTTGATGATAACACTCTTATGCCTGAATTTCTCATAAATCAAATCCCTCATAACAGTCCCATTGCGAATGAGCCTATTCCTTCTTCCATTGTCAATGCATCTACCATTTCTCCAGTCATTAATCTTCATGAGATTTCCTCTTCTCATGATATTCCTTTAACAAAAGATGACTCATCTCTTCCTTCTTCTATCACCGTTACTTCCTTATCTGAGCAAATCCCTCTTACTAAAGAAAATTTGGAAGGAATAGATGTGGCCTTCAAAGTTCTATCAGATATCGTGAACGATGCCAAGAAGACTTCTACCGATCCTATCAAATCTGATGTCTGCGAGATTTTGAGCAAACACCTTGGCCCTGATAGAATATCGCAGACATATTTGGAGCAAGAAATTAATATTTTGAAGAATGATCTCCAAGCTATGACTGCTAAGTGTAATATTCCCTAACTTGAGAATCAAAAACTTCAAAATGTTTCGCTGGATCGTGATAATCTTCGCAAGAAGAATGAAGAATTGAAAGGTATACTCTTACCTCTGTTTTTTTTTTTTTTATTTTATTTAACCAAGAACCGTTGTTCGCCCTTCAAGCTTTAAACCAGAAGCGAAAAATGGAGATATACCAGTTGGAATCTACTGTTGAAGAAGTTCGAGTTGATAGAGATGCTTGGATGGAGCAATATAACCAATTAGATAATCTTCATACATACTCTGTTGATCAAATAGATAATCTTTCTAAAGAAAATGCTGACTTAGCTCAGAAACAAGACTCATTAAGTAATGAATTATCTCGCCTCTCTTACTCTTTGATTAAAGCTAATTTGGAGTTGGAAACTTTATCAGATGAGAATGGAATTCTTTCTCAAGAGAAGCGAACTCTGTTAAACAAGGTGGCGATTTACTCGCAACAGTCTGATGTTTGTCAAAAATTATGTAAAAAACAAGAACAATCTCTTTGCTCATTGAGAAATCAACTTGAAGAAGTTACTGCCGAGAAGGATAAACTTATTCAGGGTAGAATAATCTTAAGTGTAAAGGCAAATCAATTCAAAGATCAATGTTCCAAATTAGAAAAGTCCAACTCTTCCCTTGCGAAAGAGAATGCCTTACTTGTTTCCAACGAAAAAAGCTTGCGATCTCGACTGAAAGGTTTAATTGGAGATAACTTTGACAATTCCGTGGATCATTTGGAGAATAGTTGTTCGGCTTTAATCCAATATCTTACCTCGCAGAAGGAAGGTAGTCATAGAAATTGACTGCCTCATCTATTCTTCCTTTATCAAGTCTTCATATTTTTTGTTTGTATAATTCCTTTTGTTCTTTGTTTTTGCAAAGTCTGAGAAAAATCTTCACTCCTCCATTACCGCTTTGAAATCCGACTACTCAAAAATTCGCAAATAAAACGGAATACTCGCTGCTTCCCTTGCTCGTTCTCGCGACAGAGCAGAAAGAAGATTCGACTATATGCGTGCCTATAAAGATATAGAGAGTAAAAATCAGCAGAAAGCACTCCTTCGTCAATTTCATCTTAAAGCCGAAGTTCTTGTGAATGATGTTTTACTATCTAAATCTCTTGATCCCGTATCTGTCGAACCTCTGGAAGTAAGCGACGATGAAGTTCCTAATTCTCCTGACAGCGATTTTGACTACAATAGTGGCGAAGAGATCGCAAATGAAGAGACAATCCCTCCTAGTAAAATTGTCAATGATGATCTAGGTGAGGGAGGATCTGGTGGAAATATAATGACTGGCGAAAATATGGATAAAGTTGCTGAAGAAAGCCCAGTATCTCCTTCTGGCGAAAAAACTGATATTTGAGAATTAACTTTCTCTTGTAATTTTTCTTCTTGTACTGTTACTTCTTTATGTGCTTGAATCATCTTTTGGATGTGTTCATCTGTTTATCAGTACTCTTTCTTTCAATGAGTATAATTTTTGGTATTAATAATTGCTATTTTGTTTTCGATTGTTTATGTTGAAATTCATCATTGCGACAAGATCGCAGGACGTCTTTACATTTTCATGTAATGACCCATTGATCTTGCCCTATCATTGTTTTTGTGTGGTCTTATTTTGCCTTCCTAGTTAAAGGTCTTATTTTGCCACCCCTCATTTTTGCGTCAATATGACAGGCCTAAATATTCTTGCGAACATAAAGCCCCATGACATTGCCGTCTTGCGACAAAATCGCAGGACGTCCTTACACTTTCATGTAACGACCCATTGATCTTGTCTTATCATTTTCTTAGTATTATTGCCTCTGCAGGATGTTTTTGTTGCGACAATATGACAGGCCTAAAAATTCTTGTGAACTTAAAGCCCCATGACATTGCCGTCTTGCGACAAAATCGCAGGACGTCTTTACACTTGCATGTAAAGACCCATTGATCTCGTCTTACCCTCGCGTTAGTATTATTGCCTCTTCAGGATCATCGCACAAATATGACAAGTCTAAATTTTCTTGCGAAAATAGAGCCTCATGACATTTGCGTCTTTTGACACTTATCAGCTCCCTAATGGAGGGTCCCGCCCTTATCATCTCCCTGGTTGCCCCTTCAAGGAGGCGTACATCGGCCATACAAGACTAGCTCCTCCCATCCGGTCTTGATGCGTGTCGTAGGTGCAATCAAATTAATTAATATTTCCACTCAATTAAAAATAATATAATGGAAGTCAAGTTCGTTCCCACGAGGAGCAAGAGATTCTAGTTGTAAAAATTGTCACGAAAGGGGGGTGTAAAAAGCAAAAGAAAATAAAAAAAGCAATTAAAAGATAAAGTTGAAAGCAATAAGAGAGACAAGACCAAGGAATCCTTCTTCGTTACGAAACAATGAATCAAGTTATGTTCTTTTCTACTTGTTATTAGTCACAAATTACCACCAACCGTAGGTAAAGCAGCTAGATCAGTGCTAAACCCCTAAATCCCTTGTATCACCGGATACGGAAGTTCTCGACTACCGGATTCTATTTACCAAACCACCTAGTAGTAGATCACTCTAGATGTAATTTAAATAAACGCATTAAGATTTATGAACTTATTAGGCCAATATTAGTAGTTAGACTCTTAGATCAAGGTCTACTTGCTAACGTTGTTTTCACACACAATTGCTCCATGGAATCCCTCCGCAAGGTCTCGTGTTTGCTACTTATGTAAAAAGTCAAGAAACGATTACTTATCTCCTAACTTTCACTAGCTTTAGATTAAACCGACAAATCAATTTAGTTGGCCACCCAAACAATCTATCAATCAATCATGAATGTCATTAAGATCATTCCTATTAGTAAAAACAAACGATAATTATGTGAAAAACTTCAAGATAGAATTGAAAACAAAAACTTAAATCATATTAAGAACTAGGAATTCATCCTCAATCAATAATAAAATTAGCTACTCATGTTAAGGATTTCACACAAAGAATAAGAAAAGAAAAGTGTTGTGTGTGTAGAGATGTGTGTGTAAAAGATGTAGAAAACTTCTCTATTTATAGGCTTCAATATTCTCCAAATCTTCCAAGGAATAGAACCCCTTTCCTTTAGCAATTCAATTTCCAAAACTAAGCCTTTCTCAACTCTTCCATCTTCTCTTTCCAAATTTGAACCCAATTCTCCATCCAATTCCTAGTCCAAGTCTTCACACCCATGAGAGAAGTCCATAGAAAATTCTGGAATTTTTGGCTCGCCGGAAAACTGGTATTATGGCCGGAATCCGACCGGAAAACGTCACCGCCGGCCACCTGAAAATTTCTCTGTCAATGGTATATTCGACGGAATATTCCGTCAGTCCACCGTTAGGACTAACGGTCAAAGAGGTCAACCGTTAGTCAACCGGGTCAAGTCAGAAAAGGAGTCGACCACCGAGTCAAAGATCTTACTCGGTGGTCGATCTAACCTGGGGTGAGTTGGATCGGCTCTTTGGATCGCTCCTCGGAACGGTCATCACCGCACCGAGTTAACTCGTTTGAGGGAAAATGGGACAGAGTTCCGTTTGTTTTTTCGACGATTCTCGGGTAGTTTTCAGGCCATTTTCACTCCATTCCTGTCTCGTAAACCCTACACATACATCTATTGCAGCTCAAGCATTCATTGACATCAACATTGTAATGCTTCACAACCCATATCAATCATCAACACCGGGATCGGCCACCATCATGGCTCAAGAAAGAAGACTTCTTCTCTACTTTCTCACTGATTCAATTACAGAGACGAATCGAACTCTAATTTCTTGTCGTCTTTGTCAAAACCCGTTTAATCCATGGCAGCGACTAGCTACTCTTCTTTCATCTTCAAGCTGAATCATTACCAATTCATTTTCCCATTTCGATCTGATTTCCTCTCAAGAAGCTGCTGTTCTTCTTTCAATTCAACATCACCATAACTATAACTTGCTTATCAGTTTCGTCACCAACCCCTGTCTGTTCTCGATCTAGTTCGTCCACATCAGTAGCAGAAACCCATCGGAATTCATCATCACTCTTCTCGATTCACAATCATTCTCGAGCAACACAGAATCCCCAATAGCAGCATCGATTTTCTCTTAATCATTACCACCAGCTTCATCATTTTCTTTCTCGATCTCTATCATCTCTTTCACTAGCAGCCCGGCTTCAATTTCAGCTGTCGGAGATTTACAGAAACCCCTCACTAATCGATCTCTTGGAAGTGCGGCTGTTGTTCAGTTTCAGGGGAAAGAGGTGAAATGAATGAGAGACGGTTTCTCTCGATTTTAGGTTTAGGTATTGATTGGCCTGGATTCAGACACCCCAGCACTAAGACAAGGTGCACCCAGATGATAACCCCTTAACCTTGGCTGGTATGTATTTAGTACTCCTCCAAGAAGAGTTGCCCCTTAACCATTAACAGGCTCCTGATAGTGTTTGCCTTTGAAATGACTGTTCCATCCGTTTGGTTCAAATTGAATGATTTCTTCTCCTTTTCCTCCGTGCGACTCCAAAGTAGCTACAAAACTCAAACAGGCGTAAAATACATAATTTACAAGAAAAATAGCAAAGAAAGCATAAACAATAGATAGTAAATAGGATGTATTCTACACCCTATCAGGTCTTAACAACAACCAGTTGTTTTCGCAGCCTCTTATCCCTTATACCTATAGGGCTTATGGTTACGAGACTGCACCCTAAGTGGAGTTTTCTTCGGGCCGAGTGCAGCATGTGCCAAGACTTGCCAAGAATGGCCGAGACACTTCAAATGCCCCAGGCACTCTTGGCTCAACCGTGTACCTCGGCGCCTTGGTCATACACTGACTCCTTGGAAGAGACCCTCGGTCGTCCAACCAGGGTATAAACTTATATATATAGTTGGAAATCCAAGGTATCTCCCCCGAATGGGCTTTATTAACCCCAAATTTTCATGACTCAGGTTCCAGGGGCGGTGTAACCTTTTCCCTGAGCCATGTCAAGAGATACCCCCTTATATGACGCACTTTAGGTCTTACATTGCCTCTTGCGAAATATCATTCGCGAACTAGGGTGTACGCCATAAAGGTTCGTCCCATTCACGCACTCATTCATTTCTGTCAATTCATTCAATCATTCATTTTTGATTATCTCTTGTTATTTCAGTTGCGAGATATTCACACATTCTTTCTTTATCTTATGCAATTTCGCAATCACTCTGTCGCAGGAACATTTCATATGAATTCATTTCATTTCATTCGACATTTCGCAACTTAGTCTTTCCCTTCCGTCTTCTATGGGTAATATTTATTGAGATATAATCTATTCCACGGTCTATTCAGTCTTTGGCCCATATCTTTGCCCTCAGGATCCATCAATCTATATTCCCCTGTTCCAACTATCTCCTTGATGATATAAAGTCCATCCCACTTTTTCGCCAATTTGCCACCACTCTCTCGCTGATATATTGGTGTTTCTCGCAATACCATATCACCTGGTTGAAATTCGCGTGTCTTGACACGTTTGTTATATTCTCTGGCTAATCTTCGCTGGTAATTCTCCATATACTGTAGTGCTCTTTCTCTGTTTTCCTCTAATTCATCTAATTCAACCAAAATGTTACCCGCGCTAAGATTTTTCTCCCAAGCTTCTCTCTTTGTTGTTGGAATAATAACCACGTCGGAAGTACGACTTCAACTCCATAGGTTAGACAAAATGGTGACATTCCTGTAGCTTCTCTCCTTGTTATATTGTAAGCCCAAACTGCATTATGCACTTGTTCATACCATGCCTTGTTATGTCCTTCTAATTTCTTCTTCAGTATGTCAGTGATTGTTTTATTTGTTGCTTCCGCCTGTCCATTGGCCTGCGGGTATAAAGGAGTTGATTTCCCACACTTTATTTGAAATGCATTAAGCAACAATTCTATATTTTGTCCCTCAAACTGTTTCCCATTGTCAGATACCAATTGTGCTGGAATTCCAAATCTGCATATTATGTTTTCGAATATGAATGTAAAAATATCTTTATCGCGAATGTGTTGTCTCGCTTTTACTTCGCCCATTTTGTGAAATAATCTGTAGCGACAATTAGATATCTTCTCCGCCTGCACTGTAAAAATGGTCCTACAATATCTAACCCCACTTTCCAAAAGGCCATACACTTGTTTAAGAGGTTAATGGTGCTCTTTTGGTGCATGTATTTTCTTTCCGTGCCTTTGACAATCTTCGCAACGTCTTGATATTTGTTTCGCATCTTCATGCATATATGGCCAATAATAGCCTTGCATTTTTGCCTTATGTGCTAAAGACCTTCCGCCACTATGATTGCCAGCATCCCCCCCTGTGTAACATTTTTAATACTGCTTCTCCTTCCTTTAGTGTTAAACATCTAAGTGAGGGTCCATTAAAGGATCTTCGGTACAATACCCCGTCTCTTAATTCATAATTTGTTGCACAACTTTTTAATTTGTGCATCTCTAATCTATTTCTTGGTGTTTCTCCTTTCATTAGATAAGCATGAAGTTCTGTCCTCCAATCTTCGCAATAGGGTCTTTGTGTTCCCTCTTCTATGAGCATTATTTCTGCTTCTTCCTCTTCCTCTTTGTTGATTGAGGGTGACAGAAGTGTTTGTATTTTTATGCATCTCGCAGTTGGGTCTGACATCATACTTGATATAAAAGCAAAAGCATCTACGAGTCTATTGTCTTTTCTTGATATGTGTCTCCACTTTATTTTTGGTATCTTCGCTGACAATTCTTCAACAAGCTTTTTGTATTTTTTCAAGGATGCTTTATTTGTAGTATACTCTTCTTTTATCTGGCGAATAGCTAACTGAGAATCACTGGTAACTCTTACATTCTCCAACTTCATTTCTATTGCAAATCGCAAAGCATGTATTATAGCTTCATACTCTGTTTCATTGTTGGTAGATGCAAATTCCAATCTGAAAGAAAAAGCCATTTTATTGCCTTCTGGCGAAATTACAATGATCCCAATTCCGTTACCTTCTCCATTTGACGACCCATCTACCAATATTTCCCATCTGTCTAGCTCAGTTAATAAATCCTTTGGATTTCCATGTTCTTCTTCTATATCCATCATTTCTTCCACTGCTTCATCCTCTTCCACTGGAAATTCTGCTAAAAAATCTGCAACAACTTGTGATTTAGGTGAGGATAATACTTCATATTTGAGTTTGCAATGACTTACTTGAGCATTCCATCTTTCAACCCTTCCTGATCTTTTTGAATTTTTCATTACTGACTCAATTGGAACTTTTGTCATTACCTTTACCGTGTGTGCTTCGAAGTAGATGCGAAGTTTAAATATCGCATAAACTAATGCCAAAATTAGTTTTTCAATTTTTGAATAATTTTTCTCTGCGGCATTGAACGTTTTGCTAATGTAATAGATTGGTTTTTCCACACCTGCATCCATTCGCAATAATACTGCGCTTAGTGCATGCGAGGTTGTCGCAAGGTAAATTAATAATTCTTCCCCTGGTTCTGCTTTTTGTAAGATTGATATGTCCATTAGATGTTCTTTTATTCCTTGTAACGCCTTTTCACACTCATCTGTCCACCTAAATTTCGCTCCCTTTTTAAGTATGTTGAAAAAATGCTTGCACTTATCAGATGATCGCGATATGAATCTTCCTAGCGAAGATAATAATCCATTTAGCTTTTGCACATCTTTCATTATTCTTTGGTGTCGGCATATCGCGAATTGCTTGTACTTTCTAGGATCAACTTGTATTCCTTCTTTTGACACAATGTATCCTAAAATTTTTCCAGATGCCACCCCAAAGGTACATTTTTCTGGATTTACTTTGATGTTGAAATGTCTCATTTGTTCAAAAATTTCCTTCAAATCTCGCACATGATCCTTTGCTTCTTTACTTTTTATTAACATGTCATCCACGTATACCTCTAGTGTTTTATGTATCCATTTTTCGAACACTTTTTCTACCATCCTTTGGTATGTTGCTCCAGCATTTCGCAGGCCAAATGGCATTTTTGTGTAACAGTATAATCCTCTTGGAGCGAAAAAGGCAGTATGCTCTTGGTTTTCTTCAGCGAGAGGAATTTGATTGTATCCATCAAGAGAGGATATCCTTTCATTTCCTGCCGTTGATTCAACCATCTGCGGAATATCTGGCAAAGGAAAGCTATCTTTTGGACAAGCTTTGTTTAGATCGGTAAAATCTATGCAAATTCTTATTCCTTTTTTCTTCTTTGGGACTATTACCATATTTGCTATCCACTCGGGATATTTTGCTTGTCTAATAATTCTGGCGTCAAGCATCTTCTGTAACTCTTCTTCTATTTGAGGATGATATGCTGTGGCAATTTTTATAATTCTTTGCTTGAATGGTCTTGCATTTTTATCAATCTCTAATTTATGACACGCTACAGATGGATCTATTCCAGGCATCTCATCCATATCCCACGCGAGAATGTCTTTATAATCTCGCAACAAATCAATAGTCTTTCTTTCCTCATCTGCCTCCATTTTAGTCCCAATTTTTAACATCTTGGGTTCTTCTTCAGTTCCGATATTCACTTCCTTTGTTGGCTCTGCCGCAGTGTAACTAGCCGTCGGTTCTCCCATGGGCGTTGGTCCTTTTACTTCCTCCGCAAGTTCATTTTATTCACCATATATTCCTTTTCCTTCTTCTGCTCTTATCATGTAAGCTCTAAATTCTTCTTCCTTTTTCGCTGCTTTTGCCATCTTCTTGCGATCTTTTCGCCTCTTCACCTGTTCTTCATAATTTTTTACTTCGATTCGGTGATATATCCTTCCTTTATCAGTATCACCTCTGATTTCACCAATTCCACTCGGTATAGGGAATTTGACACATTGATGGAATGTTGACGCTACACCTTTTATTGCATGTATCCACGGTCTTCCCAACAGCATGTTATATGGTGATTCCATATCCACTACACATAATGTCACATGTGTTTCAATTTCTCCCAACAAAATTCGTATTTTTATTTCCCCTTTAGGTTTTGTTATTGATTTGCCGAAACCATAGACATGATATGTTGCGGAAGTCATTTCTTCATCCTTGTACCCCAATTTTTTATATGCATGATAAAACATTATATTCACTGAACTCCCTGTATCCACCAAAGTTCTATTTATTGCCCATTCTTCCACTGTTTTTGTTAATTTTCCTTCTTCTTTGCTTGCACTTATCGTAATCACTAGTGGAGATGTGTGATTTAAATTCTCTCCTGATATCTCCGTTGCTGTGAATATAATTCTCTGTTTTTCCCATTCTTTCAAGGGTAACACCTTCTCTGCTGTTATAATTTTCTTTCCTTCAAAATCTCTTTTGTGTACTCTCCCTTTGATACTTTCATGAAATTCATTAACCATTGTTTTTGTAATCATATTACATTCCAATTCTCCATCACTCTCTTTAATTCTGATTTTCTCCAATTTATCCATCATACTCTTGATTTGAACAATTTTAGTGACAATATCCAATTTCTTATCTTCAATTTGTCCCTGTTTCTAGCGCCAATATGTAGTTGCAGGAAATCCTACACTACACCCCTCACTAGATTCCACACAACTAAGCCATTTGAAGATGAATAACTATGACTTTTATTGATTAATTCCTTGAATATTACAAGATAAAATGGAAAAGAGCTAAAGAAAATAAAATCACTACAAACTTTCTCTCTCCTAATGACTTGCCCAACACTCGAAAAAGATCTCCCTCACAACAGGCTTATTCAACTCTTTATATAGGGTAGTACACAATGGATGCCAGCTAAGCTGTCCTTTATTTTCGGGAATGACTTGCGAAATATCGAAAGTGTACAAGTATTCATTCTCGCAGCTCTCCTAAACTTCGCTAGGTCTTCACACCTTTCTCGTGTTTTGGCTGTCGTCATTCATTGCGTCATTTATATTACTCTTCTGCGACGCCCTCGCAATGCTGTTGTTTATTGATCTCACGAAGTATTGATGTCGCGATATTCTGATCCTACACTACTGGCAAGGCTATTGATCACAAAGGCGTTAGTGGACTTCAACTCAATGGGGTCGCACATGTGCACTCAAGAAGGAAGAAATTAGGTTCATAGAAACCCAAAGTCGAGCAGAGGAGTTGCTCATTTCTCCAGTCACCAGTTAACAAACAAAGAGGGAGATTCTGGCAGTTTAGGTAACCAAGGTTGGGAAGGAATGAAATGGCTCGAGTGACTGTTCAACTAGGAGAACAGAAGTGGTTATAGTGGATGGATTTTGGGTCAAATTTTTGAATTAGAGATGAGCAAGAAAGGGGATCTATAGCAGGGACGGAGGCAAATGGAGACAAATGGAGTCCGCCGACCCCACTTGATTTTGTAACTTGACTAAATTAGGCTTGGTATTTTTGTAAAATTATGTGTCTGGTGGGGGCAAATATGTATGATAAAATTAAACTCTACTTAATGGGGGCAAAATTATAAACTAAATCAATAAAAATGCATCAAATACATGCATAAATATGAAAAACAATGTAAATTACTTTCTTTAGTTTAATAAAATATTTTATAACATAGATCTTTACTTAAAAACCGATACAAAATCAATTACAATGTGGAAAAAAAATCGTGCGGCCTTAAGCCGCCTACAAAATGATATGGCCAAACTTTGCTATGTGAATTTGCCCCCACTTGAGAAAATGTTTGGCTCAGTCACCGATCTGTAGTCATGAATCAAATGGGTTTTGGTCAAATTTTAGCTAGACAAATCAATGAGCTGAGAGGAGAAACGAGGGTGGTGGTTGTCGTAGTTTTAACATGCCGTCAACCAAGCTTCTCATCACTGTTAGACATAGAGTATATGGTTGTTCACCAGGGAATCATGAGTCCTATCTGAAGCCTAGAAGAAGAAAGAACAAATGAAGAGAAGTTGTTGGCGTTCTGGACCAGAAAAAGGGAAGAGATTGAGTTGTTGAAGTCACGGATTCTGCTGAGTGTTTGGGTGAATCAGTGGCTCGATATTGAGAGGAGATTGTAGCTCAAGGTGCAGGCTGAAATGGGTTCGAATTGGATGACATTTTGGTGAAGTTCTCAAGCAACAAAACACCTAAGAACTGAAACTGTTGTTGTCCAGTTTGTGGGGTTTTGAATAGGGTGTTGCTGCTGATACTCGAGTAATAAATGGATGAGAAACTGAACCGTTTGGTTCTTATGATTGTTATGGATGAATGCGTTTACTGATAATTGAATTTGCAGGTGTTTGGGTGAGTTTAGAAGCTATAGAACTTCAATGCTACAGCAAGGTAGAGCATGGCACACATCGTGTTCGATAAAAGGCCTAAATGACCTTTTCTTTACCACTTCAAGCTAAGCTGCTGTCACTTATTTCTGGGAATTAACAATGGTGCTTGTGTGGGTGTTAGCAGTGTGTTTTGAGAGATAATTGAAGTTTTAAGAGAACACAGCAGAACTGGTTTGAACTCATAGTGGTTATGGAATGAATCTGGTCCGAGTAAACAGAATGGGAAGAAGTTAAGTGATGTTGTTTGAACTGAAACATGGAAGAAATGGTGGACTGTTGCCAGGGATGCGGTCAGCTTCCATTGAGAAGACAAGGAGTTCTGGTGGCTGTCTGATGGATGTGGCAGTACAAGTCAGTATGAGCATAATGAGAAGGAGGAGCTGGTGCTACTGCCAAGGTTCAATGACAGTTTATGATTTGTGTTGCTGCTGTGATTAGTGGTTGTGTGTTGAGAACTTAAGGCATGATTTAGAAGCTGAGATAAGGGAAAGAAGACCTGGGCACCAATTTGTTATAATTTTGGATAGAGATTGAGCCGTGAAAACAGCTTGAGAACATGAGTTGTAGCCGTTCTTCTGCAGTGATAAAGGGTGAGGATTAAAGGAAGGATTTGGAATTTGCAAAGAAATAGGAGTTGGGTCTCTATCGCGGGATTGTAGAGCAAGAAACGGGAAGTTATAAAAGAAAACCTAAAAGCTACAGCAAGGGGATCATGTCATACCCTTCACCACTATTCGCCTCCGACAGAGAGGAGCCTTGCTCCTCTCCAAAACCTCTCATCCACCTGCATACATATCATATACCATCCTGCACGTCTCCACCTGCATCTCAAGCCACTGCATACATCCATCACCTTCAGTCCACTGAACATCATCAATCCTTTGCATTGAGACCAGTTTGCAGCTATAGCAAGAAGACAAGCAATACCAGATTCGAGTCCATATCCATCTCGACAAAGACATTCTACCGCTGGACCACAATTCACACCACCAGTTGTTGTTCCATCTATCACCCTCCACCAACATTGCTTCACAAGCTGGGTTGCTTTGGTTTGTTGTCTTGGTTTTGTATTTCTGGATTTTATCTCTTTGCCATGAACTCCAGTAGCTAATTGCATTTGATTAGAGACGGTTTCGACGTCCGAACATGATTCACAATTGATATTTAAAAGAGCCCGTGTTCTTGCAATCTGTCTTTTTATTGTTCATTCTCTACTGTGCCAATATTGCTTATGTGAATTGTTTATGAATCATTTAAGTTGCAAATTAGATGGTGAGTTCATAATTCTCATACTAATTCGAGAACTCTTCGACCCTTAATTTTCTAGATGTTCCAAGTACAAGTAGTAATTTGTGGGTATTGACGATGGAATTTTGTTAAGTATCTATATGTATTGAATGACACTAGTAGATGGGTCAAGCTTTTGTATTTGTTAATAGGAGAAACCTTATCTCACATAACTTAATGCACTTGTTTAAGTCACACCTAGAGAGCGTACTTCCAGGAAACTTGATGAGTAGAGTCCGGTAGTCGAGCACTTCCGTGTCCGGTGAACTTAGGAGATAATAACGGAATAGTTGAGCGTACTAATTATTCTAGGGTTGTTAGTAACAAGGTACTTTGCAGAAACTAGCTATATTAATAAGATTCATGTTTTGTGACCGAGAAAGAGTCTTTGATCATTCTCATCCTCATATTTGCATTAATATTCAAAAATTGAATCGACAACTTAGACTCAACTCTCCCTTAGGAGGAACCTGCTTGTCATTGTACTACTAGTTAGTGTAAGAGAAGTAAGGAATTTATTTTTGCGAGTTCGACACCTCTCCACCTATCGGAGATATAAATCTCAAGCCAATCTTACGATTGTACTCAATCACGATAGAAAACAACAAGATCAGATCACGTAACTACAGAGAAAATATTTGGGTCTGACTTCACAATCCCAATGAAGTCTTTAAGTCGTTAACCTACAGGTTCGTGAAAAACCTAAGGTTAAAGGAGAATCGACTCTATCTTATACAACTTGTATCACATAGGAGGTGTGGGGATTAAGTTTCCCAGTTGCTAGAGTTCTCCTTTATATAGATTTCAAATCAGGGTTTGCAATCTAAGTTACCTTGGTAACAAAGCATTCAATATTCACCGTTAGAAGAAAAACTGATTAGATTCAAGCTAATATCTTTCAACCGTTAAATCGAACTTAGCTTGTTATACACAAATAAAATGTACCTTCATTTAGGTTTGAGTAACTGTACCTAAACGTGTACACTTAGTCGGTTCAACAATAGTTAACCAATGGTTAGCCGTATGAGCACTTTCATATCAACCTTATTCATCTTTACCATAACTAGTTCAAATGAATCAAATGAAACTAGTTAGAGAGTTGTTCAATTGCTTAGATCTCATAGAAGTATACAAGACACAATCAAAGCAAAATCGATTTTTATTCACTCGAATCAATTCATGAACATTATAGACGGTTTGCAAAGATTGTATCCCTTATTATATATAAATGTTTTAGTTCCTGAACAAATCGATTTTATAAAGTAACCTGCTTAAGTATGCAAACGTGTACGCATACTTAAGTAGACGAATTGAGTTTGTTTTTACTTCCAAACTCCAGCGGAAATTCACGAACGTGAAACTTCCGCCAGTATGCTTACCCGGATTTCCCACAACCGCCCTGTACGCTTACATGTACGCATACTTTAGGTTCCTAGTTTTGGACTTTTACACAAATGTGAGAATACACTATGTTTATATCAAAACATGGTTACTTGTTCTAAACTCTCATTTCAATCATTGAAACTTTCTTAGAGGATGTTAGAATAGTTGTTATCCATAAACTATTAGCATCAAAGCGATTTTCAAGTTATTGAAATAATCAACATGACTTTCGTCAGGAGTAAAGTTGAACTTGGCTAAAGCGAAAGCTTACCAACACATATTTCGAGAAATAGATAAGCGAGATAAACTCGGCTCGAAATAGCAAATGTGTATAATTGAAGTCTATATAGCAATACGACTTTTGTCTCAATAGGAGATAGAGTAGATAGACTTTTGAGTGATAAATAAGTTCAAGTCTCCACATACCTTTTGTTGATGAAGTTCCACAAGTTCCCTAGAGTAGTTCTTCGTCTTCATTCGATGAATGTCGTGGAGTCTAAAGCTCAACTACACTTACTATCCTAATCCGAGATTTAGTTATAAGTAGACTAAAAATCAAGACTTAAGGTTTGGAAACTAAACTTGACAAACAAGCTTGAGATAGCAATGCTTGCGAGTTCGACCGAGAAATGCTCTAACAGACTTGAATTGTTTCATTCCTAACGTATCTTTCAAGTCGTGTTATATTGAAAACATAACTGCGAAGCTGTGTATGGATATATTACTCTAGTAACGATACATGATCACATGATCATAGTATTATGGAATTAGACTATGAAGTATAACGCTTATCTTTTGAACTTCGTAGATATGACATCGACATAATATTATGAATGCTTTTATGATTATGTGAATGGGTAAAGGTGAAGATTTCATCTTAGGAAATAATGTTTTACATTTGTTTAAAGGAAGTACATTCAAGAACTTGTTTTATGAATCGAAAGGAAATCGCTAGGCTTATTGGTACGGCTATTCATTGCAAATCTTTGGATTACCAATATGTGTGAGATGGTAGAACCGATCGTAACTTTGTTATGTATCTTGGTACAACTAATCACAGTGCCTGACTTATGATTTGGTATGACTAATTTTGATTAATTGGTGTAACCGATCCTAAGTAATCACCTGATATGGTATGATCGATTTGTAATTGGTGTGACCGATCCTAGTAATTGGTGTGACCGATCACAGAGAATTGTGTAATCGATCCTAGTAATTGGTGTAACTGGTCCTAGTAATTGGTGTAACCGATCCTAGTGACTGGTGTGACCGATCACAAGCAATACCATGTATATATGGTTATCGGTCCTGGTAATTGTTGTAACCGATCCTGGTAACTGATATAACCGGTCCTGGTAACTTGTGTGACCGATCACAAGTGCTTCCATATTAGGGTATAACTGATCCCAGTAATTGGTAGAACCGATTGAACCCATGGATGTGATTTGATATTTGATCAATCACATAGTTGTCTTGGAATACACATGAACCAATTCTAAACTTGTTTGGAAGTGTGGTATAATGGATTCCAATATTGTAAATATGAAAGAGGATTTACAAAGAAGAGATGTCAGCATACTTTGAAGACAAACAATAACTCTTATCTTTTATTGTTCAATGATATTCCTTAGTACTCAAGGAGATCATGTTCCGAAATATATTAAGAATCTTTTAATTAAGGTTGTTAGTTTTATATGCTTTAATTACCAGCAATTAAATGCATATCTCTAGAGAATAAAAATTAGTAATGTGCATTTACTAATTGGAGATTTTCTATTGAGAGATTTCGGGAAATATTGGACAAAACATTTACAGGAATTATGAAAACGAATGGGCATTTATTGCATATCTTGAGAATACTTTCGGTTTTGGAAATTCATTGGTATCCAAACATCCTTGGTCTATCAATACCTAAGTTTTCATTTCTAGCAAACTATCCTAAGAGCAAGGCAAACTTCATCTTTTTGTTGTTTCAGGCAGAGCCGTCTAATCAGAGAGGAAAGTACCCTAATTAGGCGAAATCTCTTACGACTGATCGTTTAAAGACTTTTGTGGGATCAAGAAGCTCTACGAGAACCGTTGGTGGGAAAATAGATAATTGCAGTGTTATTAGTTTTCGATTAATTTGATTGACTAATGGTTGTTGAAACGTTGATTGCACCTAGTTTATTTATTCTTGAGAAATCTTCTCTTCAGATATAACATTCACTCAAACTAGATCGAAGTATCGATGGGATCTTTAGAACTGTTTGTAGATCTAAAGACATCTTGTGATAATCCATTGTTAACAAACTGCGTTCTTTGCGTGATTGATCACAAGAGATTCAAGTGGTGTTGTGTAGGTTTTAATTGAAGATTAAAGAAGATTTGAAGACGAAGATGATTTCTTATTGGTTTCTCATATCTTTGTGTTGCACAAACCTTGATCGACTGGGGTCCAACTAGAATCAAATTTATTCGATTGATTAGTTGCATGAGATCGGCATTCACAATATATTCCTTTGAGATTTATTTGGATTGAGTGTGAATCTAAACTTGACTGCTTCGGTAGTTATTGGATAGATTGATCTAACCAGGCAAAGGAGTTTATTAGCTTAAATGGAAGAGCCTTTGCATATCACTTGAGATATCTTATCTTAAAGATTCAATAGAGTTGTTACCAAACATATTTGTTGTTCCTTTACTGTTTGGAATACGATCCAAAGGAATCGTTCCAGTGCGTGGACTCATCGAAGTCAGAGCGTAGGGATACTGGGGAAACTAAGTGAACTAGGGGTAGTTGCTTGGTCTCAACTTGTAGGATCCAAATATCGCAACAACAACACACTTGCGGAATCTTCATTAACAACGTCGCGAAGCCGTCGCAAAGTGATTTCAGAAATGACATAACAAATGAAGATAACGTAAACATGAAGAAAGTGCGAGGATCTTGCGAGAATTAGAGTGTCTGCGAGATTCTACATTTATACTCTCACAAGGATGTCGCAAGGTAAATCCGAAATTAAGGGAAATATTAGTTGTACAATGAGCTGTCATCCACTATGTAAATACTATATAAAGAGGAGAGCAGGAGAGAGAAGGGGGAATAATTTTAGTAGGAGAGAGAGAGATATTTTGGAGAGAGAGATTTTTAGGGAGAGATTTATTTTCTTTATCATCTTCTTCCCCAAATAATTAGATCTAGAGCTCTACAAAATATCCATTAATGGAGATTGTAAATGTAATTCTTATGTAACCTCAAAAATCATAGTGAAGAACCATGGATGTAGATCATATTGATCGAACCATGTAAAAAATCCTTGTGTCAATTTATATTTCTAGCACTTATATTTGAAATTTAGATGATTAATAAGATTTAGATCTACAAAATATTATGAGGGGTGTAGTGTAGGATTTCCTGCAACTACATATGCGCTAGAAACAGGGAGAGAATAATGGATTTTGTCCTTCCTGTAACTTGTTGGATCAAGAAATTTCCATGAAAATTAGTTACTGTTCATACTTTTTATTTAGATCTATAAAATTTAGGTTCAAAAATGGAAGTTTTATGGAAGAAATCACACTTTCAGGGAGTAAACATCATCAGTAATTTAAAGACATGAAAAGAAGAAGAGAAAAAATTAGTTGCCGTGGTGAAATTCAAGGAAGAAAATTAAAGTTTGAATGAAAGAATTTTGTGTTCAGGAGAAAAATCAAAAGGAAAATTGTTGAAGGAAATAAAGGAAGAACGAAGAAAAGGATAAGAACAAAACGCTGTGAATCTTATCACAAAAAGAAGCTCGCACAGATGGTTTGAGTGGGAGCGAAGAAGCTTGATGTCGCAAGATCAAATCTCGCCACAGTCATATTTTTTCAAATATTTTTGAACTTTTAAGAGGGGAAAAAATGGAATAAAGCTATAGCATTGTGTGTTTCCTTCGCAAGCAGCAAGTAGCCCAGATGGTCGTTTGCGAAGACAACAAGCTTGGGGTTGCGAGTTCGAATCCCACCTTTTACATATTTTTGAACTTCCGAGAGCGGAGAAGTGAATAAAGTTATAGTATTGTGTGTTTCTTTCACAAACAACAGCTAGCACAATTGGTAACTGGCGAAGAGTATAAACATAAGGTCGCGGGTTCGAGTCTTCCCCTTCGCATAGAATTTTTTTCAACTTTTTCCTTGAGTATCAAAGGGTGAATGTAAATCATGTATTAGCATTCTGCGATCCGTTCGCACAAGAGGGATAGCACAATTGGTCACGAGCGAACATGAGGAGCTTAAGGTCGCGGGTTCGAATCTCCCTCCTCGCAAAGAATTTTTTGCTTCGCAAAGAGAAAAAAAAAAAAAGGATAATCTCGCAAGGTTGTTTCATTCTTTCGCAAACAAGAGGCAGCACAGTTGGTCACCTGCGAGGTTAATGAGTTCATGGTCGCGAGTTCAAATCTCAATGAACGTGTATTTTTCGCATGGATATTTCGCAAGGGTATTTCACACAGAAGAAAGTAAGTTATTATTTCGCAGACATAGTTCGCAAACAGAAGCCAGCAAAGTTGGTAAGAGGTAAAGACAATGAGCTTGAGGTCGCAGGTTCAATTCCCACCTCTCGCGAATTTTCGCATATTTTTTGAACTTTCAAATGAGAAGAAATGGAATAAGGTTATGAAATTATGTGTTTCTTTCGCAAACAACAAGTAGTGCAGATGGTCAGGGATTAGGAGTATGGGTTATAGTTCGCATGATCAATTCTCGCAAAGCTCAATATTTTTCACACTTTTTGGAACTACTGAAAAGAAAGGAAGAATAATAGAGTGGCAATATGTGTTTCTTTTCGCAAGTCGAAGCTAGCCCAGGATGGTCAGCAGTAAAGGGAAGGAGTTTGATGTCTAGGGTTCGAATCTCCCCATTCGCAAAGAGTTTTTGCACTTCGCAAATGTTTACCTTGCGAACGTTCGCAGCACGTAACACTTCGCAGATGTTCGTTTGCTTCACGCAAATGTTTACTTCGCACAGTCTTTGATAATTTCGTAAGGATATTTCGCAAGAAGAAAGTAGGTGGTTATTTCGCAGACACACTTCGCAGAGGCAGGGCTAGCACAGTTGGTCAGGAAGCATGAATGCAAGCAGAAGGTCGCAGGATCAATTCTTGCTCTCGCACATTTATTTTTGTTATGCGAAATTTCACACAGACTTTGCTTATCTCGCAAAGAAGAAAGTTGATGATTATCTCGCAAATTAATTTCGCAAGAGAAGGTTAGAACAGTTGGTATGATGCGAGAATATGCAAGAGGCAGGTCAAGGGTTCAAATCTCATTTCTCACACTTCTTTTTGCTGCGAGATAATTATATTTTGTGCGACATTTATACATTTCAAGGATGCTAGCTTCGCAAGCAAATCATATACTTCGCAAGAGACAACAACAACAGCAAACCACAAAAGCTAAGTACCACTTTCTTTGAACATTTTACTTCTACAGAAAATAAAAGATTTTTGATTTGATGTACGGGCCCCTAGCTCAGCTGGTCATCCCCGTTCCCCAAAGTTTAATGCGCTCCAGGAGGTCCCAGGTTCGAGTCCCCAATGGCGTAATATTGCAGGAATTAACATGGAAGGTAGTGTTAGTTTTCCCCCCTTGTGACACAATCTCGCCCCCCCCTCCCGCCGTTTCGGCTCCCCTTGGCATGGTTCCCCATGAGGCCCGCTGGTAGGCTAGCACAGCAACCTGTTCAATTAATGTAGTAGTATGTCGTTGGAGCTTAGCTTGTTAGGCTTCCAACTAGTTAATGTAATAATCGTTTGAAGTACTCAAATATTTATATAAAAAAAAAAAAAAAAAATTTACAAAGATTTCAAAGATTTCAAAATTATTAAGAATGACAAAGATTTCTAAATTACAAAGATCTTAAAGATTTCAAAGATTCGAGAAAAATCTCGCAGATTAATTTATATATTTCTCTTGAATATTTACTTTACTTCAAATGATATGATATTGTGAGAATGAATGATTGAATGAATTGACAAAAATGAATGAGTGAGTGAATGGGACGAACCTTTATGGCGTACACCCTAGTTCGCGAATGATATTTCGTAAGAGGCAAATGTAAGACCTAAAGTGCGTCATATAAGGGGGTATCTCTTAACCTGGCTCAGGGAAAAGGTTACACCGCTCCTGGAACCCGAGTCATGGAGATTGGGGATAATAACATCCATCCGGGAGAGATACTTTGGATTTCCAACTATATATATAAGGTTATACCCTGGTTGGACGACCGAGGGTCTCTTCCAAGGAGTCAGCGTATGACCAAGGCGCCGAGGTACACGGTTGAGTCAAGAGTGCGGGGAGCATGGAACTTCCTTACCACTCTTGACAAGTCTTGGCACATGCTGCACTCGGCCCGAAGAAAACTCCACTTAGGGTGCAGTCTCGTAACCATAAGCCATATAGGTATAAGGGATAAGAGGCTGCGAAAACAACTGCTTGCTGTTAAGACCGGATGGGAGGAGCTAGTCTTGTATGGCCGATGTACGCCTCCTTGAAGGGGCAACCAGGGAGATGATAAGGGCGACACCCTCCATTAGGTTACAATCTCTCTTTCCTTTCTCTCTCCTAATGACTTGTTTCACAATTCAAAAAATACCTCCTCCACAACAGACTTACTCGACCCTTTATATAGGGTATTACATAGTGGGTGACAGCTATACTGTCCCTTATTTTCGGAAACGTCTCGCGAATGTTCGCGAATATACAACTGTTTGCCTTCGCGACACTCTTAAATCTCGCCAAGTCTTTCACACTTTCCTCATGTTCTAACTATCGTCATCTATTACGTCATTTATTTACCTCCATGCGACTCCTTCGCGATGCAGTTGTTTATTAATCTCGCGAAGTATTAGTGTTGCGATATTCTGGTCCTACATCTTGCCTCTTCTCATGTCTTCTCTGCGAAGAAGAGAATGTCATGAGAACCAATGTTTTAAAGTGTCAGAATCGCTTATCTTTATCTTGCGATTGTTCATTTTCACTCGTTTTGTTTATGTACGGAATTTATTACAGGTGTTTCTTCTTCCATTCTTTTCTTGACACGTCTCTTTCAACCTTTCTTTTTTGCTGTTCTCTCTTCGCAGCTTTCTACATCCACCTCATAACACTTTTGCCCCTCTATCCAATCTCCTTTTATAATTCCGACACCGCTAGGATGTGGAAATTTTATGCACTGATGGTATGTCGATGCTATACCCAGAATTTGATGAAGCCATGGTCTTCCAATCAATGCATTGTAGGGAGATTCCACATCAACTACACAAAACAAAATATCAGTCGATAACCCCTGCAAGGGTATCCTCATGTGCACTTCTCCTTTGGGCTTGTTCGCGGTACCATTAAAACCATATATTTTGTATGTTGAAGGGATCAAGTCTTCATCTCTTCCTCCCATAGTTTTGTAAGTATGGTAGAAAAGAATGTTGATCGAATTGCGAGTATCAATCAATATTCTATTGATTTCCCAACAATTTTCCGCTTCATCATCTTCGCCATCAATGGGTTTTGGATTAATTTCGACTTCACAACAGTGGGCTATCATGTATTTCTCTTCCTTTGGGTACTTCTTCAGCCGAGAAAGAAATAATCTGTAGTTGCCATTCTTTTAGCTGCGATGTCTTCGCAATATTCATCACTTCTTTATCATCAGCATCTCTCGCGAAAACTCTACTAAGTACATTGTCATGAAAATCTTCAATAGTGCGGTATGAGTGTACAATGGAGTTGCAAAACAAATTTTTAGCCTTTGCCACAACTTCTATAACAAATGTTTCTTTTCCCTTTGCCGGTGGGGGTGGCAAATGTTAAACTTTCTCTTCTTCTTTTAGAAAGTAATTTAGCTTTCCTTGATCAATCATTCTTAGGATAATTCTCTTGATGTTTCTGCAGTCATTTGTTAGGTGCCCATGAAAGCGGTGGTAAGAACAGAACTCGTGACTTCTATCTCCAGGTGGTGGTTCACTTCCCATGTTCCATGGTGCAGGTATGTTTTCCATCAAAAGAATTGCTTCCCATATTTTTTCCACTTTGGCGTTCAATGGCGGCATTTTAATTTCCTCCCACACTACTCGTGACTTATTTGTCCTTTATGATAGTTCGCCTCCGGCCTCCGTAGGTCTCTTGCGAATTATACCTTTGACCTCCATAGGTTTCTTGTGGTTGATCAAGCCTTTGAATTTTATTGTTTCCGCCACGGTTGTAGAAATTTCTTTCTCTTTCAAACTCTTCCCGATCGCGACTTCCCATAGCCACTAACTTTGGTTCTATATCAACCTGCTTTTCTTTCTGTTGACCTTGTGATGTGCTCGCCCTTTGTGTGTATTAGTTGAGGTAATAAACTTCCATTCGCGACACTAGAATTTGTGTTTGCCACTGGGTAAGATTCCATCTCGTTCGTCTTTCTTCTAAAGCAATATATTCCTCCTGGAGCTCTCGTAATTCAGTCATTGTAATTGTATTCTTAACTCGAAAACCTGAACATATAATAGATTGGTTGCGAACATAGCATTTATGAATGACAGTATGAGGTATCTTTCATCTACCCTGCCGGCCATCTCGCTGCACATCGTCTTCCATCTAATAGTTAAATGTCTTAGACTCTCGCCAACTCTTTGTTTTAGTCCAAATACATCTTCAATGCCAGGTCGCGAAGAGTTGTTACTTATATACACCCCCAAGAATATAGCCTGTAAATGATTGAATGATGTGATCCTATTCCTTGGTAAACCCTCAAACCATTTTAAAGCTTCTCCTGTTAAACTTGACGCGAAGTATTTGCATAATATAGCGTCATGGTTTTCCCATTGTAACATACATCTCACATAAGCCTTGATGTGTTGTACTGCACAAGTTGATCCATCAAAAATGCTAGTTAGCGCTGGTAAATTGCATTTTGGGGGTATTCCTCCTAACTGCACTTCTAATGTAAAAGGATTTTTCGCAGCCTCGCGATAGCTTCATCTAACTTGCCTTCTCCCCCTCCTTCTCTTCGTTGTTCAATATTCCTCTCATCTCTCGCCAATTCTCATGAGAATTTGTTCATTTGCCTCAGAATCTGAATTGATCAGTCTCTTTAATTCTGCTTCTCTCCTTCTTCGTTCGTGTCTACTTTTTTGTATTCTTTCGTATTTTTCGTTAATATCTCCATCGTTGCGATTTCGCTCACGCCTCCTCTCTCGATTATCATGGTTATTCTGCCGGATCGCTTCTTCTAATTCCCGATTTTACATTTCTGCTCTCAATCTCTCTCTCTCGCGGGCTTGACGTGCTTGCTCAATGTAATGCTTTTCAATATCATCTTCAATTTCCTTTTGTTTCCTTTGTGTTTCTCTCCCATGTAGTGCTCTTCTTCTTTCCTCCTGATTTTCTTCATTAATTGGGTTATTCTGTCCTCGAGGTTGCCTATCTTCTTGATTTCCATCATCATGATTGTTTACCAAAATATAACGATTTTCTATTAGTTCTCTCTCTTCGCGACCTTCTTCGCCATGATTTAACTCTCTTTCCAAATTTTCTTCATTAATGTTCTCCGCAGGTAATGTTCTAAGAATAAAATCAGAGACAAAATCAGAGAAATGAAGAATGAAAGCGATTTAAAGCTACATCAATTTTAGAGCGGCAAAATGAGCTAAGTAACACAAACATTAGCTATCCATTGCGGTAGATAAGCATTCTCATCATACAAGCATTATACTCGCATCATGAAAGCATTGCATAAGCATTTCATGGCATAAACATCGCATACACATTTCATAACGTAATCATTACATAAGCATTATATTTGCACAAGTATTTTACAAAAATTATGAGAATTATTCGAATTTCGCAGAATGTGGTTATTTTGCCAAATTATTTTTCACAATTATAAGCAACTTGAAGAGATTATACTATCGCATGAGAACAAAGCATGAGACAGAGGCAAGATGAGAATGAAGAAATAACTCGCTCATTCAACATTTTTTCAATGATTATACCCTCATAGATAAAGAACAGAGGCAACTATGGATAACCAAGAAAACATTTTATGTTCTTTATCTTCTCGGCAAGAATCACGTCCAAAGAAGATATTCACCAATGAACAACAAGAATCCTCGCCAGAAATGGAATAATAACTTCGCATGAACAGAGGCAATACTTCTTATACTTCAAGGATTAATACTTCTTATCCACTTTGCAAAGCTTCGGAACTTCGCAAAAGAATAGAGGCAAGTACGTACTTTTCAAGTCTAGTATTCTTTCGCTCGTTCCTTCAGTAACAAATATCAAAGATACTACAACAACATATTTTTTTTCTTAAAGATCGCTCTTCAAGCAATATTCAAGAAAAAAGAGGCAAGATGTAGGATCCAAATATCGCAACAACAACACACTTGCGGAATCTTCATTAACAACGTCGCGAAGCCGTCGCAAAGTGATTTCAGAAATGACATAACAAATGAAGATAACGTAAACATGAAGAAAGTGCGAGGATCTTGCGAGAATTAGAGTGTCTGCGAGATTCTACATTTATACTCTCACAAGGATGTCGCAAGGTAAATCCGAAATTAAGGGAAATATTAGTTGTACAATGAGCTGTCATCCACTATGTAAATACTATATAAAGAGGAGAGCAGGAGAGAGAAGGGGGAATAATTTTAGTAGGAGAGAGAGAGATATTTTGGAGAGAGATATTTTTAGGGAGAGATTTATTTTCTTTATCATCTTCTTCCCCAAATAATTAGATCTAGAGCTCTACAAAATATCCATTAATGGAGATTGTAAATGTAATTCTTATGTAACCTCAAAAATCATAGTGAAGAACCATGGATGTAGATCATATTGATCGAACCATGTAAAAAATCCTTGTGTCAATTTATATTTCTAGCACTTATATTTGAAATTTAGATGATTAATAAGATTTAGATCTACAAAATATTATGAGGGGTGTAGTGTAGGATTTCCTGCAACTACACAACTATAAGAAGTTGGTTTAGATTTTGTATAACGGATTAATTCTGAGAGTATTCAATTATGGACTTGGTCCCGGGGTTTTTCTGCATTTGCGGTTTCCTCGTTAACAAAATCTTGTTGTGTCTTTAACTTTTCTATTTCCGCAATTATAATTGTTTATTATAATTAAAAGTAAAATACACAAACGTTAACTCTTCTTTACTTGATAGACACAAACGTTAACTCCGCTTTACTTGATAGTGATCATATAGAGTTTGGTTAAGTCTGAACCTATTATCAAGTAATCACACTTTGGTAGTCGTATTGTCTCGATCTCGTATCCATAGACAATCACACAAAGTGTGAATACCAATTTGTAGTATTGTCTCGACTTTGTCCATAGACAATCACTTTCGGTAAGAGGACTTATATGTGGATAATTTAAAGATTGTGGTGTATTTGGGTACCCTCATATTTTCAATTAGTATCAGAGTAGGCAAACACGAAAAGATATAACAATATGTGTTTGGTGCGATCCAACCTATAAATCATGGGTCAAGGAAAGACTAAGCGGTTGCGAAGAAAGTCTAAAGACCCAGTTAACGTATCACAAGATATGTGCTCGAAAGGAGATAGTTCTTCAAATTCTTGTTGCTCAATTTATAACGAGATATTTTTGAGTTCTATACTTGAGAAAGATCAAGTGTAAAAACATCTGAACTGAAAGAATTGAGCAAACAGTTTCTTATTTTCTCTAATGAACTTATTTCAACACTTGAAAGAGAACGAGGTTTAACTTTAAAGTTTGAAAATCTCGATGAAGAGCATAAATTGCTAAAAGAAAAATTCTCACAACAAGTACTATGCTTCGAAGAAAATATAGTACTAAACTTCTTCGTACAGAAACTTGTGAGAAGAATTTGGATAAAAGCCTAAAAAGGGTTCACCTTTTGGAAGAAGAACTTGATAATTCTAAGGAAAAATTCAGCTCTCAACAAGTTTGCTTCAAGGAAAAAGAAAACACTATTTTTTCCAATGTGAAGCATTTAGAGGAAATCATTAGAAGAAGAAATCTCTATGTTAAGAAAATTTAATGAGAGCCCAAATAATTTATCCTCTTTATTGGAAATAGGAAAAAGTCATGGGGGATACACGTACGCATACTTAAGTGGTTACTTTCTAAAATCGGTCATGTACATGAACCTAAACATTTATAAAATAAGGAATGCAATCTTTGCAAACTGTGGCTATAATGTTCATGTATTGATTCGAGTGAATGAAACTGATTTTGCTTCAATTGTGTTCTTGTATACTTCTATGAGAATAGAGCAATTGAACGGTTCTACAACTAGTTTCATTTGAGTCATTTGAACTAGTTATGGTTAAGATGAATAAGGTTGATATGAGAGTGATCATATGGCTAACCTCGGTTAACTATTTGTGAACCAACATGGTGTACAAGTTTAGGTACGGTTACATAAACCTAAATGAGGGTACATTTCATTTGTGTGTAACAAGCTAAGTTCGATCTAACGGTTGAAAGATATTAGCTTGGTTGAATCAGGTTTTTCATCTAACGGTGAATATTGAATGATTTGTTACCTAGGTAACTTAGATTACAAACCCTGATTTGAAAACTATACAAAGGAGAACTCTAGAAACTGGGAAACCTAATCCCCACACCTCATGTATGCTACTAGTTGCATAAATAGAGTCGATTCTCCTTTAACCTTAGGTTTCTTTGATACCCTGTAGGTTAACGACTTGAAAGACTTCATTGGGATTGTGAAGCCAGACCCAACTATTTTCTTTGTAGTTGCGTGTTCTGATATTGCTCGACTCTATCGTATTGGGTACAATTGAAATAATTGACTTGAGATTAATTTCTCGGATATGCAAGATAAAAGTAATCACAAACATCTTCATCTCATCGTTTGTGATTCCACAATATCTAGTTTCGACATCATACGATTTAGATTATTTTGAGGTGATTGATAATAATAGGTTGTTTCGGGAATATAATTCCGGTTTATCAATTGGTTCCTATTCACCTTGATTTATCAAAATACGGAACAAAAACTCTTCGGTATTTCTGTGGGAGACAGATTTATTCAATCCTATAGACTTTTCAGTGTGAGACAGATTTGTTTATCAAGTCTTCGACTTTGGGTCGTAGCAACTCTTAGTTGTGGGTGAGATCAGCTAAGGGAATCAAGTGCGTAGTATCCTGCTGGGATAAGAGACGTAAGGAACGCAACTGTACCTTGAATCAGTATGAGATTGATTAGGGTTCATCTACAGTCCAGTCCGAAGTTAATTGGTAGTAGGCTAGTGTCTGTAGCGGCTTAATACAGTGTGGTGTTCAATCTGGACTAGGTCCCGGGGTTTTTATGCATTTGTGGTTTCCTCGTTAACAAAATTCTGGTGTCTGTGTTATTTCTTTTCCGCATTATATTTTGTTATATAATTGAAATATCATAGGTTGTGCGTTAAGATCAATCAATTAGAATATCCAACCTTTGGTTCTTTGGTTGTTGATTTACATTGATTGACACTTGAATATTGGTCTTTGGTACCGTTCAAGTTGTTTCACATAATAATCAGGCTCGCAGATTTCTATCTGTTTGATTTGCTGATTATATTGTGAAACAAAGATATTAAAACTCTGTGATATACTTTACTCTAGATTAAGTCTAACTGTCTAGTTGATTCTCTAGAAAGTGTATTGGAGTAAGTCCACTCAGACTGCAAAACGAATTGTTGGGTGTGGTTGTTAGACCCCCGCATTTTCACTTGGGATAATATTGGAGTTAGTCCATAGAGATTGTTGAACGAATTATTGGGTGTGGTTGTTATACCCCCGCTTTTTCAATTGGTATCAGAGCAGGCAAACACGCTAAGACCTCATAAGTATGTGTTTGTAGCAATCTGACTCTATGGATATAAGTGTTATCTCTATAAACGTACCGCCAGTCTTTGATGGCTCGAATTACTTATGGTAGAAAATTGATAAGCGTGCCTCTCATCAAGCACGTGATTTTAAATCATGGGTCTGTGTTGTTAATGGCTATAATCCTCCAATGGCTGATGAAGATTCATTTGATGAGTTTAATCACAAAGTGTCTGAAATTGTTAATGCATCTTTTGCATTGGGTAAGGCTATTTCTGAAAAGGACATTGTGATGAAAATTCTCAGATCGTTGCCAGCTAGATACGATTCTAAGAAACATGCCATCGTTGAGGGAAATAACCTTGAAACGCTTTCCAGAAATACTCTTGTTGGGAAGTTAAAGATCTTTGATCATGAGCATATATTCAAATCTGGAAAGGATATTGCTTTCAAAGCACAAAAGAACACTAAATTACTTGAAAAAAGTAAAAGTGTTGGCAACTCTGTGGATGATCCTATTGAGACTGATTCATCATATGAAGATCTTGACAACTAAGTCTCTCTGATCACAAGACAATTTAGAGATCTTCTTTTGAATAGAAATAAACGGTTCTCCAGAGATAAACCCAGATCATCAGTTAAACCTCATGATAGTGCTCATCCTAAAAATAGGGACACTGCCGACACTGATGATGAGGATCTTCCTCAGTGCTTCAAGTGTAAAGGTTTTGGTCATTTTGCTAATGAGTGTCTAAATCGTAAAAAATACACTAGAAACAAAGGTCTTGCTGCAACTCTTGATGAAATGTCTGATCACTATGAGTCAAATGAAGATGAAAAATCAAGTGTAGCTCTCCTTGGCGAAAATATTAATTTTGATAATTGTAGCAATACGTACATCAATCTTGATATTTGAAAAAGCGGGGGTCTAACAACCACACCAAATATTTCGCTTAGCAATATGTATGGACAACTCCAATATAATTCCAAGAGAATCAACAAGACAGACAGACTCAACCAGTGGAAATATATCCAAGAGTTGTATCTCTGTTTCATAATGTAATCATCAAATCAAATAGATAGAAATCCGCGAGCCTGATTATTATGTGAAACAACTTGAACGGTACCAAAGACCAATGTTCAAGTGTCAATCCCAAAGGTTGGATTCCAAGTTGATTGAACTTACGCACAACCTGTCATATTTCAATTATATAAACAAATATAATACGAAAAAGAAATAACACAGACACCAGAAATTTTGTTGACGAGGAAACCACAAGTGCAGAAAAACCCCGGGACCTAGTCCAAATTTTAACACCACACTGTATTAAGCCGCTACAGACACTAGCATACTCCAAGTTAACTTCAGAATGGAATGTAGTTGAGCCCTAACCAATCTCACACTGATCAAGGAATAGTTGTGCTCCTTACGTCTCTGAATCCCAACATGACTCTACGCACTTGATTCCCTTAGCTGATCTCACCCACAACTAAGAGTTGTTGCGACCCAAACTCGAAGACTTGATAAACCAATCTGTCTCACACAAAAAAGTCTATTGTATAGATAAATCTGTCTCCCACAGATAAACCTATGAGTTTTGTTCCGTCTTTTGATAAATCAAGGTAAACATGAACCAATTGATATACCAGACTTATATTCCCGAAGAACTGCCAAGAAATACTCCCTCCGTCCCACCATTAGATGACCTACTTGGTCTAAGATCTTGTCCCATCATTAGTTGACTTATTTCACTAATCAAGGGGATATCTCTAAAACTACCCTTTTGATTGATTATCGGTATCATGAGAAATATGTATAATTTGATATTCATGTTTATACTCGTTACGTATGTGTTTTAAAATGATTTTCAACGGTACAAAATTTACGAAAATCTATGGTATAGTTTGAAAGATAAATGATTTCTAAATTTTACAAATTATTATCCATAAGGGTATAGTTGAAAAAATACTTAAAAACACTCATTTCATTCATTGCCTTAAGAATTGTGCAAACTTCAACTAGGTCATCTAATAGTGGGACGGAGGGCGTATCAATCACCTCACAATAATCTTAATCGTATGGTAGCGAAACAAGAAATTGTGAAATCACAAACGATGAGATGAAGATGTTTGTGCCTACTTTTTATCTTGCCTATCGGAGATTAAATATCGAGCAAATATTAAAGAAGATAGTGATAAGCACGTATATGCTACATATTATACCCATATTTATATTAGCTAAGACTCAATATTTTGACTAATTACACTGTCTTAAGTCATTTTCATGAACTACAAGGAAATCCAGTCACCGGTAAAATAAACAGTTAAAAGACATTTTTCTCTACGGAAGCCGATGAATTGCTGCTCCGGGTACCGAGTGGAGAGCGTGGTGCATTCAGGCACATGACCCAGAAAGATCTGCTACTCGCTGGCACGTGAGCGTCTATTAAATGTGAGACAGTGGGTGGCCAAGAATGGAAGCTGGTGCAGTTGCCGGAGTTGAAAACATGATGCTTTTGTCCGTAGACATAAGTGGAAATTCTGTGAAGTGATGTACGTGTTTGAAGGGTACTGGATTGTTTTGGTTTTGAGCTAGAACTGGTTGAGACGATTGAGCGGCAGTCGATGGAGAAAGCTAGAGTTTGTTGTGACCTGATCTGCAGTACTCGTGACAATGAAGTATGGGAAAATTCAAAATCGCAGGAAACTCTTCTAAGCAACAATGGGTCTGATTTATAAGCGTTGATGGAATGCAAGTTGTTCGATAGTTTGCTGGAGATGATTGAAGTGGTATTTGTCTCGGGAAAGATTGGCAGTGAAGATGGAGAATAGACGAGCTTTACGAGGAAAGAAGAGTCATGGATTTTCAGGGAAGGAGAAACCAATATTGCTGTCATTATTGTATGGCTATGAATTGAGAAGCTTTAAGGTCGGGGAGTAAGATGGTGCTGATATGAACCTTGCATTTAAACTCAAGTTGTTGCTGGTGTGGGTTGAGTTGAATCTGCAATGGGGTTCGGCTAAAAAGGTGTTCATGGTCAGCAGAGAGAAATGCCGCAGAAATAAATGGAAGATGGCAGCATCTGTTCGAAGGAGATGGAGATTATTGCAGCTTCACTTTTTTCTGGCAGCAATGGATCATCCCGATGGAAAGAGAACTAATGACTGAAGTTTGGAGGTGATAATCAATCATTGAAAGCAGCAGCGAGCGAAAAATGGATTCAAACTGAAATGGGTGATTGTTGATTATTGACTGCAGTAGTTGAGTGAAGTGATGTCGTTTTGACATGGAATTGGAAGTATTGGCTTGACGAGTTGGTTTAACTGAATTCGTATGAGACGTTTGGCTCGAGTGGTTCTGATTTTGAGGAGGAACTGGAGAGGAATGCAGAGTAGTTGGGTGGTCGAGTTTAGCCATGAAGAAGTGTGATGTTGGTCCCGTGCCTTGCTGGTGATATTGGAGGAGTTGGCAGTTGAGAACAACAATTGAGTTGGGAGATGAACTGTATGTTGATTGACTTGAATCGAACGATGATTTATTCCAACGGTTTGAGCTGGTCCTGCAATAAGTTAGGCGTTGCTTGGAGTCTGCAGTTGGCAGTGGAAGGAACTGAAGTGGTCAGGTAGTCGGCAAAGCGGTGCAGTGACCGGACTTTGATAATGCTTAATGCGGTCTGAATATGGAAGTCAACAAGTTAGGTCCAATGGGAACGAACAGAAATAGAAGTTATGGCCGATGCTTAGCCGGACAGAATGGAAGTGGTGCTGTAACGAATCATCATGGATACTGGACTGGGATTTGGGCATTATTTGCTAGGACCTATCGGACTCTCGCGGCAGCTGTATATAACTACATAGAATAGAAAAGAAAAGGGAGTTCTGGGTTATGGAAAATAAGAAGGAGGCTGATACAGGAGGTCGCCGCCGCTACTACTGTGCCGGCTGGAGTTCTTTTGCTGGAGGCGACGGCCAGGGAAAAAGGAGAAGAAAGCAACGCCGCAGAGGTGTTTTAGAGGAGACGAACAAGAGACGACGAAGACAACAACACTGGTTTAATCGTTCCTCTTTTGCTATTATTTTTAGATGGGTTTTAAGAAACCCATAATTATGTCTTGCTAAACTTGTAACTAAAGTTTTATAGATTGAAACCACTTGGAGTATTAGACTATTTTGGAATTGAATAAAATTGAGCAAAGACTATTATGATTTGATTTTATTAATTCTTGATATTATTTATCGATTTATCGAAATATGAGTCGTTGCTTTACCGGTTTAGTATAACCTTTGTGCATAATTGTTAGGGTCACAAATATATTTGTCTCATTGTCTGATATTTCATGCTTTGGTAAATCCTTTGATGGGGTATGCTTAGAATAGCCATATATTATTTGTGAACCTATATTTAGTTTCGTATAATTTTCTCGCTAACGCAATTTGATGGTGCATGCTTAGGTTTAGTATTTTGATGTGCCATGCTTATGGTGTCCCAGTGATATTTGCGATTCTAATACATATTATTGGTGATGTTGATAGAACGAACGATAATTAAATACTCATGAATTATGTTTCATTTCAGTAATTGAATAGAAATATTGGTGAATATTATAAACCCTGGTTATCGAAATTTTCGTTGGTTTAATTTACTAGTTTATTTTATTTTCTTTGTTTTTATAATTCTAAAAATCCAAAAACATCATTCATGGTTAATTTATTAGATATTGATTGCGGTATTTCCACCGCTCCCTGTGGATTCGACCCGTACTTGCCTCTGTCTACTAGTTAGATACCGTGCGATTGCGGTTATTATATAGGGTTTTCCCAAATCCTATCAATTTTTGTCGCCGCTGCCGGGGAGCGGTTGTGGAATATTGTAATTGGTATTTTGTACATAGTTATTATTTTATGTACATAGCTTATTTTTCTTTTATTTTTATATTTTCTTCTAGTTCTTTTTACGCAGCTTATTTGATTTTTTCTTAGGTACCTTAGCTTGAAGAGCGGCGATTGGAGTCAACAATAGGCCTAAAATAAGTACTTGATATTCTCACAAAGCTTTTGCAAGGTGAGTTATTGGAAAAATTTTACTTTGTATAATGGTTTCCAATGAGTTGTGTTACAAAGAACCCTAACACAGAACTGTTGCGAACTCGATTAATTGTTGGAAAAATTGTTACAGAACTGTTACAAAGGTATTAAATTTGAAAGGAAAGGCCACGGTTTCTGCGACTGCTATTAAGTGATGTTCTATGTTCTTCTTCAACCTCTCGCATGTATCTCTGCAACTTGGTTTTTTTGGTGCTCTGTTATGTTCTAAACTTCCCCTAAAGTGTACGTACCCCTCCCTGACTTCTCCAACCTCTTTATATATATATCAGACCCCAAATAACTCGGCTTTTTCTTCTCCTCTCTTTCCCTTTTCTTCCACGGCAAGTCCCGTGTTTATTTCTCTTAACCTTCTCTGCACGCATTCTTCTGGGTCTCTGATTTGATGGAAACTCTTTCAATATATAGAATCAAGTCCCAGATCGATCAAAACTTTCCCAAGACTCACACAGACTTCCATATATGCGACAGAAATACCAATAATATTGCCGACCACTGCTCACTCCAAACCAATTATCAGACCTTATTTACTCGAACCCAACACCCATAGTAACTCTGTTAGTCCATAACAGGTCCAACCCAAAAGAAATACGCAGTTAAATCTCTCCCAATCTGCCGAAAATCCAACTCCAAATTTGCTTCGTTGCTGCCATGAATTCCCGCCAAAAAGCAAAATTCAATTGTAGAAGATGGGTGGCCCCCCTAACCAAAGTAGGGGTGCATTTAGCAGATGCCTTTGGGGATGCCCTGGGGGTGCCCCTTAGTAATTTGGGTACCCCTTATCCATAGTGAGAGTCCGAATAGTAGGTGTCCTCCGGGTACAACTTTTCGAGCCAATTTTTTCCAAAAAATGTTTATTGGCCAAAAATACCTACACACACATAAAACACCATAGTAAGTACAAAAATGAGCACTATAAATATAAAGAATCGAGACAAATTAGACACAAAAATGTGTCTATCAAATACCCCCAAACCTATTATTTGCTAGTCCTCGAGCAAAAATAAAATAAAAATAAAATCCTAACTCACTGTCGCAGGCATCGTCGATTGCATTTAGCGTATGCAATAAGCCTTTAAACCCCTAGGTGGCCCTAGTGGCCGAGTTATAGTCTCGGGAGGGTTTACCAGAGGTGTACCCACAAAACCTTTACTCCAGACCCTAACTATCTACGCAGAACCTTGGAAGGCACTAAAAAATCTCCTTGGTTGGCATACTTATTGACTACAGGAGGAAGTACCCTGATGCAAAATTCCAATTGATGTACACGAGTTTGCACTCAAGCATACTAAAATTCATATATAAGTCACAGAGCTCTACTCAGATAGTTTCTGAACATCATAACCGGAGTCAACCAATCACATGAATAGATTAAGAAATGGATATAGAAAAACATAGATGGTTTTGATGTTGACTAAGGTGAAAAAAGTGTTTCTCATATACGTGTGAAGGCCACTGCCAAAACAAACCCATCCTAATGGACTGAGATATTGGTCTGACTAATATCAACACACTGGCATATACAAGGGAACCAGTGGTCGATAATCCTAACTCTAGGTCAACACAACTGGCATATACAAGGGTTCCAGTGGTCGACTTTATAGAATTTATTCCGGTTGGTCAGATGGTCTGGTCTCTTTTTTTTTTTTTTTTTTTTTTTTTTTGGTATCTCAATCACTCTATTTCATCCTAGAAGTGGTAACAACTTGAATCGTGAGCCCCACCTAATCACTTAGAGAAACATATTTTTAAAGAAAACAAAATAAAAATAGAAGTCAAAAGGATTCAACGAGATATGGCGAAACTACCATGTTTTTTCTTTAATTCTAACACCCGAGCTCGTGCTTTTATGAATAGACTCTTTAGATGTTTCCATCTAATCGATTGGTTCCTCAACTCCTACAACCAAAATGCTTCCATCCACTTAGATTGGTTAGTGCCATCCTTAATAAGCATAAATTTCTAGGCTCGGAGTTTAACAATGCAACTAAAATGTTTCTCCCATACCCCCAAACTTAAATCTAACATTGTCCTCAATGTTCTAAAGATAAAATTAAAAGCATGAACAAGGAGAAACTGTTACCATTTGAAGCAAAAGAGATAAGGAAAGATATTACCGTGTCGCATGAATATTGGGTTACCTCCCAAGAAGTGCTAAGTTTAACGTCTTGACCGGACATTACGTACCCATAAAATGGCTAATTACCCTTTCAAATCGTATATCAATAGTCGAAACAACTGTGGATCATCAAAATCAATTAAAACTGCCACAATTATGAGACAACTGCACCAAATCAGAAAAATGAATAGACAGAGCACATCCTCATCCAAGGTTTCCTGCAAGACAACTGGGTTTTTCTGTGGTGCCCACTTGGGCTTCATATGAGTGTCTTGGTAAACGGATTTATCCAAAAATCGAGTCTCAAATAGCTGGATTTCCTCCTGGATAGTATCAGGAGGATCGGGTTGTGGAGTCGGAAGAGACTCAGGTAATACCTTAGACACACTAGGCTCGAGTCCCAAGTTAGGGACTTCAAATAGGGATACTTGACGATTACTACCCCCAAACTTAGAATTTTCGGTGTCTCTAGATAGACTAGTCACAATATTCCTAATTTCTAGACCATTAGGTTCTGAAAAAGGTCAATTGCATTCTCTAATTTATAATCGGGTGGTTCATCCTCTAAATGCATCCGAGGCACACAAATTTGTAGGACTTATATGTTTCATATCCTCTATGGGCAACCCTAAAGTTTCCTTATTGTCTTGAAGTACGGTCACTTTGGCCTACTCTCATGATCACTATCCAAATCGGAAGCTATAGGCAAAATCTCAGATGGGCCTAAAAATGCATAATTAGGGTCCAACTTAGGAGGATCTCTAGGCTCTTCGAAACAAGGGCTTAAGGTAGATTCGGTAGCTAGTAATGGTTCGAACCTAGATTTCCATTTATCGGTATCTAACATAGGAATAGAATCCAACAGAGCATTTACTTGTTCAATGTTGCTATCATCGTCAAAATCCATGCTAAAATGGGCTAGACAACTCTCTAATGGATCTTCCGTTATGATGTTTGGTAATGACTCTTGAACTAAGGTTCCTATCATGTTCACCTCTTCAATGCATGTGTCATCTAGCTCAGAATGTAGCTTATTGACATTAAAAATATTCAACTCAATAGTCATATTACCAAAAGATAGATTCATAATACCATTTCGACAGGTTAATGATCGCATTAGACGTAGCTAAAAATGGGCGACCTAAAATCACGTGTATCCGGTTCTCTCGGGTCGGGGACGGGTTGGGTATTTGAGACCACGAAATCCACGGGATAAATAAACTTGTCGACCTCAATAAGAACATCCTCTATCACACCACGAGGAATTTTAACAGACCTATCGCCTAGCTGCAGGTGTTATCTTGGTAGGTTTCAATTCACCAAGTCCTATTTGTAAGTACACATGGTACGGCTAAAGTAAGTTCACACTATCTCCTAAGTCAAGTAAAGCTTTATCTACCCGATGTTTTCCTATCGTGCAAGCAATGGTAGGGGCACACGGGTCTTTATATTTAGGAGTTGTGTTGTTCGAATGATCAAACTTACATGACTAGCTAAAAAGGCTTTTTAGGGACACTAAGCTTGCGCTTTCGCGTACACATATCTTTAAGGAATTTGGCATAAGCCGGAAGTTGCCTAATTGCTTCTAGTAACGGAAGGTTTATGGTAACTTTCTTAAAAACCTCCATTATGTCATTAAAGTTTGATTCACTCTTTGTTGGTACTAATAGCTGTGGAAATGGGGCTCTAGGCATAAAATAGGGCCTCTCAGGAACCGAATTGGCATCATCAGAGATTTTATCAGTCCCCTCAGCGATGGATGGTCCTGAGGGGTGAACTACAGTATGTTCACTATCGGGCATGGTTACCTAATTATCTACTACTCTGCCGCTCCTAAGGGTTCTAACTGAATTCAACTGATGTGATGGTTTTTCGCCTACTTCATGAACTCCTCTAGGGTTTGTTTGTGTTTGACTAGGGAACCTACCTTTTTATCTCAAGGACTCATTTATCAGACCAACCTGCGTTTTTAACTCCGCAATAGCTTGACTATTTTCTTGCCCTATCCTGTTACTAGCTTCTACGCTTTGTGAAAGTGATTGGTGCATCTTTTCAGTGTTTCGAATAAATGAGGCAAGAGTTTTTTCTAGACTTAAAATTTTCTTATTGGACTGATTTTGAAACTGAGCTACTCCTGAAGGATTCTTAGTATAGCCAAAACCTGGGGGAGCATTCGAATTACTAATCGACCTTGGTTCTGGTCCTTAGACCATGAGAGGTTCGGATGGTTTCTCCAACCAAGATTATAGGTTTCTGAATATGGGTCAAACTTTTGACGGTTATCAAATCTAGTGTTATTATTATAAAGAGCATTGGCTTGCTCTTCAATAGTCTGGCCTTCCCAAAAAGGCTCCACTCTACCACTAGTGTGACCCAATTCTAAAGCTTCTAACCTTTTAGCTATTGCTGCAATTTTGGCATCTGATTCAAAGCCTCCTTCTAGCCTATTAATGTTTCCTCTTCCTAGAATAATTGTTTTCTTGGGTTCCCTACTATTTTCCCATTGCTGGGTCATTTCGGCGATTTCATGCAAATATGTTATTGCCTCATCAACTGTTTGGTTTTCAAACCCACATGTACACATAGATTCTATTATGGTCGTAGTGGAATAATCTAAACCCTCATAAAGGATCTGAACTAACCTAACCTTTTCTAGACCATGATGAGGACATTGGGCTAATAAATCATTGAACCTTTCCAAATACCTATACAAAGATTCTCCCTCCTGTTGAGAAAACGTGCAGATTTGCGTCCTAATAGACGATGTTTTGTGCCTAGGGAAAAACTTGTTAAAAAGGCAGATGTAAGTTGTTCATATGTTTCGATTGAACCAGAAGCCAAACTATATAGCCACGATTTGGCTTTATCTTTCAAGGAAAAAGGGAATAACCTGAGTTTCAAAGCATCATCATCAAGGTTTCTAATCTTTAGGGTACTACAAATTTCCTCAAAGTCCCTAAAATGGAAATAGGGGTTTTCATTTTCTTTCCCTAAGAAGATTGGGAGCAGCTGTAAGGTTCCAGGTTTAAGTTCATAAGTTGCTTCCGTTTCAGCTAACCTGATACACGAGGGACGAGTAGTCCTAGTCGGGTTCAACAAAGCTTTCAAAGTTGCCATTTCAGGCACTATCGGAATATTAGGGATTGTCTCCCCAAACGGACGTTCAAAAACGGACTCTTCAAAAATTGGACTTTCTAAATTGAGGTAATCGAGACGCTTAGAACTACTAGGTTTCTTTTTAACAAATCTACCTAGGGCGTCTCTTTACGTTCAGGCATGCAAAAGAATAAGGAAGGGAATTCTATGCAATCACAAATCAAGGCCGACTCAACCAAAGCAAACCTAGAGATTTCTAGCAAACAAAAAGCATGATGGCTCCACTTAGATTGTTTCTAGACCAGCTTTTAATCCTTCGAAAGGGAATTCGTTACAATTTAAGCAAACCCCTCTGGAATCAATCCGAGTCAAAGTAAGTTGAATAGAGGCGAGGGAAGCTCGGTGGAGCTTTGATACCCAAGGCCTCACCGGAATTACAAGGCGGCGCATTCACGCATTCAACTCACAGAAACCTTCATGAACTTCGAAGTGTGCTTAAAAGAGTAACCAATATTTTTCGAATGACTTTCCTATTAATCTCGTTACCCTATCGGTCTTGTTCTAGTCAAAATTTTAAGGCTTAGGTTCGCGTAGGTTACGTGTTCCTAAGGCGGGCAAGAAGAGAACGGTGATGAAATCCGAAACCTTATCTTGTATGGCCAGGCCTTGCCCTTTACTAGAAAATTAAAACAGCCGTATTCAAGTCCTCAGCATATATGCAAACGAAGGAGTCCAGTAACTCGCTGACAGGGGATTCGCGAGTGTTCAGAATCTTACCTCCGTTCCGGACGGGGGATGAATCGGTTGTAGTTGACTCGGGCCACCGACTCCTATGTCGGTGTACGAACCCAAGGTGCAGAGACAATATCGTAATTGTCCTCCTTCTCTGCAAACAGTTTATATTTAAGACCACCCTTCTTTAGGGTTTAAAAATAATGTCCAAATGTCCAAATGTCCAAAAAAAGTCCAAAAATAAAAAGAAAAATTACAAAAATAATTATAAACCCTAATACAGTTTTCGAAAAACCCTAAAAAATAAAAATAAAAATAAAATTCTTTCTCTTTTCCTCGTTTATTTTCGCTTTGTCTTTGACTCCAAGTCTTTAATTATTCACCAAATCTTTGGCTCAGCTTTCTTTTCGATCCGAGATCCAAAACTTGTAACCACAAGACAAATACCCAAGAAAACGTAAAATAGAACAAAAGAATAAAAACCTAATAAATAAATCTAAAACCTAACCTAAACACAAGCCCGCGTCGGCGGCGCCAAAAATTGATGTGGTTTTGAAAGTTGTTGTAAAGTGGTAAGAAAGATGTCGTTCCTCTCAGACTTGTGAAGGATATTTAGACTTAAATTCAAAACAAAAATAGAAAACTCACTAAAAATTGTAGCAAACTCTGACAAAGATGTTATCAATATTAAAAGAACACTGAGGCCAAGATTCCACTATTTTCCAAGTTCAAAGTGATTTAATCCAATATTTATATTCATGCAATTTTCTCGTTCAATTTGATTCTAAACTATTGCGACAAGTAGATTCTCAAAATAACAAGTGTAAATCCGAAGCATAGAACATCAAAAACCTAGGTCCAAGTATGCTCTATCAAAAGAAATCACAATTATTTAACAAAAATCATTCAAACAATTATCGATCAAGGCAAAATAATCATAAAAATAATTGTAATAAATAGATAAATAAGAATATACCACTTCTTGTTGGAAAAATAGCTTCATCTATCGCCTCAACAATGGGGTTTAGCTCCTCATATTAATTACTTGCTCAGAATACATGTTTGTTGCTCCAAAGTTGATTAAAAAGAAGAGAAGGTATAAAACAGCGTGTTTTAATGATTATAATTGTTACAGAACCGCTGTTACAAAGAACCCTAACACAGAACTGTTGCGAACTCGATTAATTGTTGGAAAAATTGTTACAGAACTGTTACAAAGGTATTAAATTTGAAAGGAAAGGCCACGGTTTCTGCGACTGCTATTAAGTGTTGTTCTATGTTCTTCTTCAACCTCTCGCCTGTATCTCTGCAACTTGGTTTTTTTGGTGCTCTGTTATGTTCTAAACTTCCCCTAAAGTGTACGTACCCCTCCCTGACTTCTCCAACCTCTTTATATATATATCAGACCCCAAACAACTCGGCTTTTTCTTCTCCTCTCTTTCCCTTTTCTTCCACGGCAAGTCCCGTGTTTATTTCTCTTAACCTTCTCTGCACGCATTCTTCTGGGTCTCTGATTTGATGGAAACTATTTCAATATATAGAATCAAGTCCCAGATCGATCAAAACTTTCCCAAGACTCACACAGACTTCCATATATGCGACAGAAATACCAATAATATTGCCAACCACTGCTCACTCCAAACCAATTATCGGGCCTTATTTACTCAAACCCAACACCCATAGTAACTCTATTAGTCCATAACAGGTCCAACCCGAAAGAAATACGCAGTTAAATCTCTCCCAATCTGCCGAAAAATCCAACTCCAAATTTGCTTCGTTGCTGCCATGAATTCCCGCCAAAAAGCAAAATTCAATTGTAGAAGATGGGTGGCCCCCTAACCAGAGTACGGGTGCATTTAGCAGATGCCTTTGGGGATGCCCTGGGGGTGCCCCTTAGTAATTTGGGTACCCCTTATCCATAGTGATAGTCCGAATAGTAGGTGTCCTCCGGGTACAACTTTTCGAGCCGATTTTTTCCAAAAAATGTTCATTGGCCAAAAATACCTACACACACATAAAACACCATAATAAGTACAAAAATGAGCACTATAAATATAAAGAATCGAGACAAATTAGACACAAAAATGTGTCTATCAAGTTGACTTCTTTTTATAGCTTTTTGGAATCTTACCAAAAGAGCTGAGATAGAGGAGTCATTTGATATTTCACCTGAGGAGTATGCATATGCACCTTCTCATTATCAAGAACCTGCCGAGTGTGTAAATAATGATTGGAATTATTCTCATAGGTATGATCATTATGGACCTTGTGAAGGTTATGATCATTACCAACCTTACCCTGGTTATGAGCCAAAATTTGTTGATTCCAATTATTATTCACACATTTCTCCGTCACAGTATGAGAGAGATGATCAATCTTACTGTGACCCATCTGCATCACAACTATCTTTGCTAGAATGCCTCAATATTGACATTGTTGAACAGACCAAAGCTAATGAGTTATTTTTTGATGAGCTGAGTAAAACCCATGCTTATATTGCTCAACTTGCTGAACAAACTGATTTATCGATTGCTCAACTAACACAGTCGGTAAAAGATTTTGGTCTTATCGATGAGACAAGTTCTAATTTTTCTAATACTCTTGATATTTATGATGAAACCGTTTTTAGCTAATGAATCAATGTTTATGGAGAATGATGATGAACTTGATAGTTGTGATCATAGGAATAAAGACATTGTCATACCAAGTGAAGATGGTGTATTTAGTCCAACTCCTGATCATGTTAATGATCACTCGCCTATTCAAAAGGATGAGTTTAAGATTGAGGACACCATTCTTTTAGACACTGTGACATATCAGTGCTATAACAATGATGCTTATGAAGAATGTGTTAATTGCGAGGAAACCGTAGTTAAGTCTAACGACTTACAGAAATTACACTCTATATATAAGGTTTCTTTTAATCATCTTTATTGCTATATTCCTATTGAAATTCCTTGGTTGATGATGATTATGATGATGATTTAGTACAGGGTCACAAACCCAGTGGAGAAGTTCATATACCTAGAATTGTTAGCAAAACTTTTCAGAAGAATCATAATTTTGGATTAGAACTACGTGCTTCTCCAGTATTGCTAGATTATTTTGCATCTCGTGACTTCTCTTTGCCTGTGCATGACTCCCATATCGTTTCAGTTCTTAGCCCTAGCGAACCCTTTAACTCGGTTATTTTTAATCAAAATGATACATCCTTTGCAAAAACCAGGTTTGGGGGTAGCTCTTTCGGTTTGATAATGTCTATATCTTTACGTTGCTTCAGCGAGGAATTGAGGTTGTCATCGGTTGTATATATTGTGATTTGGGTTGATCCCCAAATATTTAGGTTGTTGATATATGGAGAGTCTTATTTGTATATTCCAGTAGGTATATCTATGTTCTTGTTTTATTTCCACTTTTGTTTGTTTACTTTTTGAATATGTCATTTTAGAGATTTCCCATCTTAATTTCTACGTTGGATGATTCAATTACATTGAGGACAATGTAATGTTTAAGTGTGGGGGAGTGGTTATACGTTTTGATTTTTATAGGTTCTCACTTTTATTAGAAATTATCAAAAAAAAAAAAAATGATATGCCTAGCTGTTTAGCGGTTCTTGAAAAAAAAATTTGCATAATATGATCAGCTGTTTAGAGGATCTTTCTGTCTAGCTGTTTAGCAGCCATCTCTATCCATTGTTTAGTAGATTCATCTCGTTGTTTAGCAGACATCTTTATCCACTGTTTAGTGGATTCGTCTAGTGGAAATTGAATTATTGTCCCTCCTTCTGATGGGCCTTCACAAATGTCCCTAAGCCTCTTTACAAATAATCCCTAATGGCATAATTGAAATTTTTTCTAAAAACCAAATTATTATAATTCCTTATTTGGCCTTTCTAATCTCTTCGTTTTTCTTCCTTATTTTTTCTAAAAACCTAACAGAGAACAAAAATCGCCCACCACCATTTTCTCCATCGTCCCCCACCACCACCAAAATCTCAATTAGCGCCGTCATCACAACTAGCACCACCACATCCGTTATGTCCACCACTAGTATCATCAGATCTGTCACGATTTGCTTTTGATTTCAACTGATTTCATACAGATTCAGAGATCGATTTGAGTTTTTGGTTTTCGAAGGTAATGGAGTTGTTGGTGTTGAGTTTTTGATACAATAAATTCAGGTTCTGTATGTATCGAAATTGCAGTTTTGTTATATCTTAAATTATAATAATTCTTCCGATCTAAAAGGAAGATATGATGAGAGCAAAGTACATAGCCATGAAAACTGATGAAAAAACCACTGAATTACTCACTTTTGAGGTTCAAGATCTCAAATACGTTGCTAAGAAATTCGCTAACGATGTCATCAAGCTTGGCGGCTTTGACTCGGAAGTTCCTTCTTCCAATGGTTAGCTTGTGTCGCTGCCATGTATGTTCTCCTCCATCTATCTCTCTTCTCTCTAAAATTAAGTATTAGGTTTTAACTCATGTTTTTTCTGTAAAAGCACAATAAATTCTGTTGCTTTTGGTAATGATTGATTAAAAGCATTATAAAAGTAGAAATGGAGTGTTTGGTGTTGTTTTCCATGAATTTGGAATTGCAAGTCTGGATTGCTGTTTATGAAGCTACAAGTGATAATCAATTGTTGTTGTTTATATGTTTTTATGGGATCAACTCCTATTATTGGCCCAATTTTTTATGGGATGAACTACGGTTGTTGATCCATTTATGGGATCAACTCCTGTTGTTGACCCAATTTTTTATGGGATCAACTACTGTTGTTGATCCTTTAAACTCCTATTGTTGACAATATTTCCTTGGATAAGTATAATCATGTTTGTAGTTTAAATCATGTAATTTTCTTCCAATGTAGAACTTGTGGTGCAATGGTTGCATGACTGACTCCATGTCAGATGATGCGTGTTCGACTCACGCCAAGTTCACTCCATTTACATGGATCAACTTTCATTGTTGATCCAATTTAGGGAATCAACTACCATTGTTGATCCCATAAATTGGATCAACTTCTACTGTTGATCCTTTTTTTTTTTGGATCAACTATCATTGTTGATCCCCTAATTGGATCAACTTCTACTGTTGGTTCTATTTTTATCTGGATAAACTACTGTTGTTGATACAAAAAATCTGAACCAGTGGTGGTGGCGACGGCGGACTAGTGGTGGTGGCGGTGACGGACTAGTGGTGGTGGAGGACTGGAGGTGGTGTAATGGTGGTGGAATATTAGTGGTGGTTGTTGAACGGTGGTGGTGGAATGGTAGTTGTGTTGGTGGTGGTGGTGGTGCTAGTGGTAGTGGTGAAGTGGTAGAGGAAGAAATTTGTTCCATATTAAAATAAAGAAAAATATTATATGGGTGAGGGTATTAAAGTAATCTAATTTTAAATGGAAAAGGTTATTAAAATATAGGGACATATTTATTGTTGTATAAGGATATATTTATTGGTTGTCAAAAGTAAGGACATATAAATAATGTACCCATTCGTCTAGATGTTTAGCATACATCTCAATACCACTGTTTAGTGGTTTCGTCTTGCTGTTTAGCAGACAACACTCCTCATATTGAGCTGTGTAGCGGATATATTCTTTGTTTTGCTCGAGGAATAACAAAATATAAGTGTGGGGGTGTTGATGAGCGCGTATATGCTACATATTATACCCATATTTATATTAGCTAGGACTCGATTTTGACTAATTACATTGTCTTAAGTCATTTGTAGGAACTACAAGTAAATCCAGTCACCGGTAAAATAAACATTTAAAAGACATTTTTCTCTACTGAAGCCGCTGAATTGCTGCTCCAGGTACCGAGTGGAGAGCGTGGTGCATTCAGGCACATGACCCAGAAAGAGATGTTACCCGCTGGCACGTGAGCGTCTATTAAATGCGAGATAGTGGATGGGCAAGAGTGGAAGCTGGTGCAGTTGCCCGAATTGAAAACATGATGCTTTTGTCCGTAGACATAAGTGGAAATTATGTGAAGTGATGTACGTGTTTGAAGGGTACTGGATTGTTTTGGTTTTGAGCTAGAACTGGTTGAGACGATTGAGCGACAGTCGATGGAGAAAGATAGAGTTCGTTGTGACCAGAGCTGCAGTACTCGTGGCAATAAAGTATGGGAGAATTCGAAATTGCAGAAAACTCTTCTAAGCAACAATGGGTCTGATTTATAAGCGCTGGTGGAATGCAAGTTGTTCGATAGTTTGCTGGAGATGATTGAAGTGGTCTTTGTCTCGGAAAGATTGGCAGTGAAGATGGAGAATAGACGAGCTTTGCGAGGAAAGAAGAGTCATGGATTTTCAGGGAATGCTAAACCAATGTTGCTGTCATTATTGTATGGCTATGAATAGAGAAGCTTTAAGGCCAGGGAGTAAGATGGTGCTGATATGAACGTTGCAGTTAAACTCAAGTTGCTGCAAGTGTGGGCTGAGTTGAATATGCAATGGGTTTCGCCTAAAAAGGTGTTGATGGTCAGTAGAGAGAAATGCCGCATAAATGAATGGAAGATGGTAGCATCTGTTCGAAGGAGAATGGAAGTGGTGCTGTAACGAATCATCATGGATACCGGACTGGGATTTGGGCATTATTTGCTAGGACCTATCAGACTCTCGCGGCAGCTGTATATAACTACATTTAACAGAAAAGAAAAGGGAGTTCTGGGTTACGGAAAATAAGAGGGAGACTGATAAAGGAGGTCGCCGTCGTTCCTACTGTGCTGGATGGAGTTCTTTTGCTGGAGGCGACGGCCAGGGAAAAAGGAGAAGAAAGCAGCGCGGCGGAGGTGTTTTAGAGGAGACGAACAAGAGAATACGAAGACAACAACATTGGTTTAATTGTTCCTCTTTTGATATTATTTTTAGATGGGTTTTAAGAAACCCATAATTATATCTTGCTAAACTTGTAACTAGGGTTTTATAGATTGAAACCACTTGGAGTATTAGGCTATTTTGGAATTGAATAAAATTGAGCAAAGACTATTATGATTTGATTTTATTAATTCTTGATATTATTTATCGATTTATCGAAATATGAGTTGTTGCTTCACCGGTTTAGTATAACCTTTGTGCATAATTGTTAGGGTCAAAAAAATATTTGTCTCATTGGCTGATATTTCATACTTTGGTAAATCCTTTGATGGGGTATGATTAGAATAGCCATATATTATTTGTGAACCTGTATTTAGTTTCGTATAGTTTTCTTGCTAAGGCAATTTGATGGTGCATGCTTAGGTTTAGTCTTTTGATGTGCCATGCTTAGGGTGTCCCAGTGATATTTGTGATTCTAATACATATAATAGGTGATGTCGATAGAAAGAACGATAATTAAATACTCATGAATTATGTTTCATTTCAGTAATTGAATAGAAATAGTGGTGAATACTATAAACCATGGTTATCGATATTTTCATTGGATTCATTTTATAAGTTTATTTTATTTTCTTTGTTTTTATAATTCTAAAAATCCAAAAACATCATTCGTGGTTAATTTAGTAGATATTGATTGTGGTATTTCTACCGTTCCCTGTGGATTTGTAGTTGCAGGAAATCCCACACTACACCCCTCACTAGAATTCACTCAACTAATCCATTTGAAGATGAATAACAATAGATTTTATTGATTATTTTCTTGAAATGTTTACCAAGAAAGATAGAACAGAGCTAAAGAAATTACAATCACTCTTCACTTTCTCTCTCCTAATGACTTGCTTAACAATTCAAAAAGAACTCTCCCCACAACAGATTTACTCAACCCTTTATATAGGGTATTACATAGTGGATGACAAACTTAAGTTTGTCCTTTATTTTCGGGAATGACTCGCGAAGTATCGCAAGTGTATAAGTGTTCGTCTTCGCGACACTCTTAAATCTCGCCAAATCTTCACACTTTTCTCATGTTCTGGCTGTCGTCATCCATTGCGTCATTTATATTATTTCCCTGCGACACCTTCGCAATGCTGTCGTTTATTGATCTCGCAAGGTATTGATGTCGCGATATTCTGATCCTACATCTTGCCTCTTCTCATGTCTTCTCTGCGAAGGAGGGAATGTGATGAGAATTATCATTTTGAAATGTCGCCACCGTTTATTTTCTATCCATTTTTTTTACCGACAAGATTCCGTGAATTTAGGAATGGCTGTTTACACGTATCTAAAATTTTACTTTTTACCGTCTCATCCAGTTACTCTTCTCCCATCTATTTAAAGAGGAGTTCCCTTTGAAAATTCTTCTCTTCTTTTACTTCATCTTCTTTATTGTCTGCAACTTTTCTCTGCCGTTTTCCTTCATCGTCTTCTTCATCGTCTTCCTGCTATAATTCTTCTGCTACTGTTTCTATGGCATCAAGGTCTGTTGATTTTACTAATTTTGATTATCTCATGATTGATTTCTCTTATTGTAGTCTTTTATTTGGATATTAATCTTCTTTTAATGTTTCTCCTACCATTTTTGTTTCAGCAAGAACAAGCCCAGCACCAAATTCACCGTTACGAACCCTAACATTTCTTCGGGTTCACAATCGAAATCCTTTGCTTCTAAAAGGCAGCCTGCGAGTAGCAAGGTATTTAAGAAACATTTACTCTTTTAATAACAATATTGTTGCCTCTGTTTCTTATTTAACTTGTAATTCGCAGGATGACAAAAATGGTGGTAGATCTCCCAAGAGGTCTCGCCATTCTAAACCAGTTGTACCTCCTGTTTCCTTTCCTGGGTTTAAACTTATTACTTCTCCTATAGTACCTTCGCAGGACAATCCTCCTTCTCTAGCGATTGCTTCGCAGAATAAACCAACTCCTTCTTCTCAAGATAATCTGTCTCCTCCTGCGATATCCTCGCAGGACAAATCAATCCCTGAATTTTCCGTCGATGAAATTCTTCAAAATGAACCTTTCTCCACTTTTACTCTTAATACTTCTGTCTTGCCCCCACCTGTTAATCAGGTTTCTTCAACTGACATTCTTATAACCAAGAATGATTCAACTTTTCCCTCCTCCTCCTCTGAGTCTATCCCTCTTACCAAAGAAAACTTAGAAGGGATAGATGTAGCTTTCAAAACTTTATCAGACGTCATGAATGATGCGAAGAAAACCTCCATTGATCCTATTAGGTCTAGTGTTTTTGAATCCCTGAGTAAATATTTTGGTTCTGACACATTGTCGCGAACATCTCTGGAGCAAGAAATTAAGGTCTTGAAAAATAGCCTTCTCAACATTTCGCTGGATCGCGACAATCTTCGCAAGAAGAACGAAGAATTAAAAGGTATATTTTTACCTCATTCTCTTTTTTTTTTTCTTTTTTTTTTTTTTCTTTTTTTTTTTCTTTCAGGATAGAGTTTGCGTCAACCAATAATGAAACAGAATATGAAGCTATAATACATGCTTTGCGATTCGCAATAGAAATGAAGTTGGAAAATGTGAGGATTACCAGTGATTCGCAATTGGCTATTCGCAATTGGTCTAGTGTAGGCTATTCACTCAGGATATTTTGCTTGTCTAATGATTCCTGCATCTAGCATTTTCTGCAATTCTTCTTCTATTTGAGGATGATATGCTGTTGCGATCTTTCTAATTCTTTGTTTGAATGGTCTTACGTTTCTGTCAATTTCCAATTTATGGCAAGCCACAGACGGATCTATACCAGGCATTTCATCCATATCCCACGCGAAAATATCTTTATAATCTCGCAGCAAATCAATAGTTCTTCTTTCTTCATCTACTTCCATTTTAGTCCCAATTTTTAACATCTTGGGTTCTTCTTGATTCCAAAGCATTCACTTCTTTTGTTTGTTCTGCTGCTATATAACTAGCTTTCGGTTCTCCCATAGGGGTTGGTCCTTTCATTTCCTTATCCCTGCGAGATTACGCGGGTATCCCTTTTCCTTCTTTTGCTCTTACCATGTAAATTTTAAACTCTTCTTCTTTCTTAGCTGCTTTTACCATCTTCTTGCGATCTCTTCGTTTCTTCACTTGTTCTTCATAATACTTCACTTCGATTTGATGATATATTCTTCCTTTATCAATATCCCCTCTGATTTCACCAATTCCAGTCGGCATAGGAAATTTAATACACTGATAAAACATTGACGCTACAGCCTTAATTGCATGTACCCATGGTCTCCCTAACAACACGTTATACGGCGATTCCATATCCACTATACTCAATGTCACCTGTGTTTCAATTTCTCCAAGCAGAATTCGTAATTTTATCTCTCCTTTAGGTTTTGTTATGGATTTACCAAAACCATGGATATAATACGCCGAGGAAATCATTTCTTCATCTTTATATCCTAATTTTTTATAAGTATGGTAAAACATGATACTCACCAAACTCCCTGTATCCACCAAAGTTCTATTTACTGCCAATTCTTCCGCTGCTTTTGCCGATTCTTTTCCATTTTTGCATGCATTTATTGTGATCACTAACGGGGATGTATGACTCAAACCCTCTTTAGGTACCTTTGCTGCTGTGAATGTTATTTTCTGCTTTTCCCACTCTTTCAAAGACGATGTCTTCTCTCCATCTATAATCTTCTTCCCTTCAAAATCTCGTTTATGTATTCTTCCTCTAATGTTTTCATGAAATTCATTAATCATTGCTTTTGTAATTGTACTGTACTCCGTATTTTCATCATATTCCTTGTTTTTTAACTTCTCTACTTCATCTAATTTAACATTTTTCTCTCTCATTTTCTTGATTCGGATAATTTTAGCTGCAATCCTTTACCTTCAATCCTGTTTCAGTCCATGTTTCTAGCGCATATGTAGTTGCAGGAAATCCCACACTATACCCCTCACTAGAATTCACTCAACTAATCCATTTGAAGATGAATAACAATAGATTTTATTGATTATTTTCTTGAAATGTTTACCAAGAAAGATAGAACAGAGCTAAAGAAATTACAATCACTCTTCACTTTCTCTCTCCTAATGACTTGCTTAACAATTCAAAAAGAACTCTCCCCACAACAGATTTACTCAACCCTTTATATAGGGTATTACATAGTGGATGACAGCTAAGTTGTCCTTTATTTTCGGGAATGACTCGCGAAGTATCGCAAGTGTATAAGTGTTCGTCTTCGCGACACTCCTAAATCTCGCCAAATCTTCACACTTTTCTCATGTTCTGGCTGTCGTCATCCATTGCGTCATTTATATTATTTCCCTGCGACACCTTCGCAATGCTGTCGTTTATTGATCTCGCAAGGTATTGATGTCGCGATATTCTGATCCTACAGGATTTGACCCGTACTTGCCTCTGTCTATTAGTTAGACTCCGTGCGATTGCGGTTATTATATAGGGTTTTTTCCAAATCCTAACAATTTTTGGCGGCGCTGCCGGGGAGCGGTTGTGGAATATTGTAATTAGTATTTTGTACATAGTTATTATTTTATGTAGATAACTTATTTTTCTTTTATTTTTATATTTTCTTTTAGTTCTTTTTACTTAGCTAATTTGATTTTTTTGTTAGGTACCTTAGTCTAAAGAGCGGCGATTGGAGTCAACAATAGGCCTAAAATAAGTACTTGATATTCTCACAAAGCTTTTGCAAGGTGAGTTATTAGGAAAATTTTACTTTGTATAATGGTTTCGAGTGAGTTGACTTCTTTTATAGCTTTTTGGAATCTTACCAAAAGAGCTGAGACAGAGGAGTCATTTGATATTTCACCTGAGGAGTATGCATATGCATCTTCTCATTATCAAGAACCTGGCGAATGTGTAAATAATGATTGGAATTATTCTCATAGGTATGATCATTCCGGACCTTGTGAAGGTTATGATCATTACCAACCTTACCCTGGTTATGAGCCACAATTTGTTGATTCCAATTATTATTCACACGTTTCTCCATCACAGTATGAGAGAGATGATCAATCTTACTGTGACCCATATGCATCACAACTATCTTTGCTAGAACGCCTTAATATTAACATTGTTGAACAGACCAAAGCTAATGAGTTATTTTTTGATGAGCTGAGTAAAACCCATGCTCATATTGCTCAACTTGCTGAACAAACTGATTTATCGATTGCTCAAATAACGCAGTCGGTAATAGATTTTGGTCTTATTGATGAGATAAGTTCTAATTTTTCTAATACTCTTGATATTTATGATGAAACCTTTTTAGCTAATGAATCAATGTGTATGGACAATGATGATGAACTTGATAGTTGTGATCATAGGAATAAAGACATTGTCATACCAAGTGAAGGTGGTGTATTTATTCCAACTCCTGATCATGTTAATGATCACTCACCTATTCAAAAGGATGAGTTTAGGATTGAGGACACCATTCTTTTAGACACTGTGACATATCAGTGCTATAACAATGATGCTTATGAAGAATGTGTTAATTGCGAGGAAACTTTAGTTAAGTCTAACGACTTAGAGAAATTACACTCTCTCTATATATAAGGTTTCTTTTAATCATCTTTATTTTTATATTCCTATTGAAATTCCTTGGTTGATGATGATTATGATGATGATTTAATACAGGGTCACAAACCCAGTGGAGAAGTTCATATACCTAGAATTGTTAGAACAACTTTTCAGAAGATTCCTAATTTTGGATTAGAACTGCGTGCTTCTCCAGTATTGCTAGATTATTTTGCATCTCGTGACTTCTCTTTGCCTGTGCATGACTCCCAGATCGTTTCAGTTCTTAGCTCTAGCTAACCCTTTAAATCGGTTATTTTTGATCAAAATGATATATCCTTTGCAAAAACCAGGTTTGGGGGTAGCTCTTTCCTTTTGAAAATCTCTATTTCTTTACGTTGCTTCAGCGAGGATTTGAGGTTGTCATCGGTTGTATATATTGTGATTTGGGTTGATCCCCAAATATTTAGGTTGTTGATATATGGAGAGTCTTATTTGTGTATTCCAGTAGGTATATCTATGTTCTTGTTTTATTTCCACTTTTGTTTGTTTACTTTTTGAATATATTATTTTAGAGATTTCCCCTCTTTATTTCCACGTTGGATGATTCAATTACATTGAGGACAAGGTATTGTTTAAGTGTGGTGGAGTGGTTATGCGTATTGATTTTTATAGGTTCTCACTTTTATTAGAAATTTTCCAAAAAAATAAATAAAATAAAAAATGATATGACCAGCTGTTTAGAGGTTCTTGAAGAAAAAAAATTGCATGATCTGATCAGCTGTTTAGCGGATCTTTCTCTATAGCTGTTTAGCAGACATCTCTATCCACTGTTTAGTAGATTCATCTCGCTTTTTAGCAGACATATTTATCCACTGTTTAGTGGATTCGTCTAGCTATTTAGCAGACATCTCAATACCACTGTTTAGTGGTTTCGTCTTGCTATTTAGCAGACAACACTCTTCATATCCAGCTGTGTAGCGGATATATTCTTTGTTTTGCTCGAGGACTAGCAAAATATAAGTGTGGGGGTGTTGATAAGCACGTATATGCTACATATTATACCTATATTTATATTCGCTAGGACTCGATATTTTGACTAATTACACTGTCTTAAGTCATTTGCTGGAACTACAAGGAAATCCAGTCACCGGTAAAATAAACAGTTAAAAGACATTTTTCTCTACTGAAGCCGCTGAATTGCTGCTCCGGGTACCGAGTGAAGAGCGTGGTGCATTCAGGCACATGACCCAGAAAGAGCTGCTACCCGCTGGAACGTGAGCGTCTATTAAATACGAGATAATGGGTGGCCAAGAGTGGAAGCTGGTGCAGTTGCCGGAATTGAAAACATGATGCTTTTGTCCGTAGGCATAAGTGGAAATTTTGTGAAGTGATGTACGTGTTTCAAGGGTACTGGATTGTTTTGGTTTTGAGCTAGAACTGGTTGAGACGATTGAGCGGCAGTCGATGGAGAAAGCTAGAGTTAGCTGTGACCTGAGCTGCAGTATTCGTGACAATGAAGTATGAGTGTAGGTGCAAATAATCCATGGAGCTAGGTGGAACCATCCTGACTAAGGGTGCACCAGGCGAAACGAGTACTAGAAGCACTGAATCACCTCATCAGGCCTGGGCACGGGGAAATAGGAACAGAGACAGCTCGAGAAGTCGACATAAAGGGGAAAAAGCTTTGATGTGATGCTCGTCGAGTTCGAGGACAATTAATGCACTGACAGGGTCGGTAAGGAGATGAGAGAAGCTCGGCCGAAACAAGACTCGGCCAAGCATTTGAAGAGCGATGCCGATCATATCCACCCAACGGACGACATCGGGCGATGACACCACTCGGCTAAATGACTCGGCTCGAGAAAAAGTAGAGATCGACCGAGGCACCAGCAAGTCGCCCGAGAAGGACATCCAGGAAGCTATACCAGGCTCAACACTGTAATATTGATGTATCACCGCCTGTAGCTATAAATAGGGATCGTGTAGGAAGGTAGAGAGGAGGATTCTTTGAAAAGAAAAGAGAGAGAAAGGAGAGTAGTATTAGGTATTTGTGAGCATTATTGTGTGTGTTGGATCCTTGTAATCTTGCGTGAAGTAATAAGATCATCCCTTAACCCCCGTGGACGTAGGTAACCATACCGAACCACGTAAATCTTGTGTTCTTTGATGCCTTTGTTTGTTTATTTCTTGGTACACTTCATTCGGATGTAGTAGTAGGATTTTCTACATCTACATTCTGGCGCCGACTAAGGGGACCGTATAACATCTTCGGATACCTTGAAATCGGTTACCAAAAGAGGAAAATCCAAGCTCCTAAGTCACCTTGCGTGCTAGTTGACGCTAAGAGAGAAACTCTTTTGGTTAAAAGTGTTGGTAGGCAGAGTTTATGAGGTTTATTATCTTTGTTTTCCTAGCAAAACCTTATTGAGCTTGATATAAGTTCGCTTTGTGTTCTTGTTTATTATCTTTGTTTTCCTAGCAAAACATGTCTTTCGTTTAAACAAAGTCGTCAAGACTGTTTCATTAAGCTAGACTGTTTGCTTAAGACACCTCAGCGAGTTATTGGAAGATCAGTAAGCTCCCGAAATAACATCTTTCGATGTTGGTAGAAGCTATAAGGAAATCCCATCTCGCTGGCCGTCATCTATTGATTCAAACTTCGTTAAAAGAGAGATTCAACAGCTCCTATCAACATCTATTGAGGATAGTTGATGCTAAATGAAAGACTCTAACGGTCGAAAAGCATAGGTTGCTAGATTTATCATCTAAAGATTACATCCATGATTTAAGGATAGATATCGTTACATTTGTCTTCATTTACTCGTTTCGCCGTTTAAACCTTTTTTTTAGCAAGTTAAACAAAGCACAATAATTGTGGAAGCAAGACTAGCTCAGAATCATTGAGTCTAGTTTTCGGAAACTATGGCTGGAAGGATTAAAGTGAGCGGTTCGTTAGGCGAATCTCATTTTGATCCTACACTAAAAGCCTCACAGCATCAGTAGAAAACTATAGGAATCCTACGGTTCAACCGTCTCCAGGGAGTTCCAGCAACTTGTTTAGGAAGGCCATCAGCACAGCAGCTGTTGAGGGTTGTCATTACTATCCATCATCGCCAAGAAAGAAATCTTCCGATTTAACGTACGGGTGATTAATGACTTCTGGCACTAGGAATGTTAGGACAATAATGATTAATGCATAGGGAAAGTACCGAAAGCGATGTGTCGAGACAGCTTTTCAAAGATTGTCCTTTACGGCCAAAACGACTTGACTGCTGAGACCAACACGCTAGCGTAAATGGAAGTGTACTATAAAAACTTTTCCCACCTTGCATTGCAGAACTGCTGTACTTTATCCTTAACCTTTTCGAAAGCAGTTCGAAGTAAGTGCTGTATACTTTGCTGACGTAGGTACGAACGGGCGGGCGAGCCGAGGAACGAGGACGATATCGAAGGTAATGGCGAGCACCTCCAGGACGAGCAGGATCCTAAGAAACCGAGTCACAACGGGATCTAGTGTGCAAGAAGGACTCACGGATTCCCGACACGAAGATCATCGGTCAAACAACCAGGGCGAGACTCATGCATTAATCAAAGGCATGAATACTATTGACGAGGAGGTCGATTTAGGCCGAGACGACGATCACCCACCTGGGATGCTGAGGATTAACCCGAGCCAGGTGGGGCAGGGGAATGAGGACGACATGGAAGATGGAAGAACTGCATCGGATACCGAGGAGGAAGAGGAAGTGCAGACGATACAGGAGGAACGAGGGAGAGAAAGACAACCGATAGAGTACCAGCAAGAACTAGAACAAGAAGGTGAGAGGCTTAGGCGAGTACATTTGGCAAGGGGCGACCACAACCGGGACATCCCCCCAGCAGCGGCCGACTATCCCGTAGCTCCGATCGTCCCCCCTGTCGTTCTCTCGACGAGACCTCCAACTGCACCCCCTAATATAACAGGACACCAAGTGAATGGCCACTCTAGCCATGAAAGCACCGACCCAATGTTACTCGCTATATTGGCAAGCCATAGAAGGCAAGAAAACCTAATGAGAGAACTGCAAAGGAGAAACCTAGCTTTAGAACATGAAAACTACCAACTCCGTAACGGGAGAACGGGGTCGAGAGGATCATCGAGCCGAGGCGCTTCTAGCAACCACACTCCGTCGAGGAACACCCCACCCCCCTCCCCAAGCCGAGAACGCATACCCGACCCTAATCGGCCGAGAGGAGGGTATGGGCCAGCCGAGGATTCTTCGACCGAGGAAGAAGCGACCAATGAAAGCACGGATGCGACAACCAAACAAAAGATCGAACAACTCGAGCAAATGGTCAAAAAACTGACCGGAAACAACGAGGACGATAAGTTAGCAGAAGTAATCAGCGAAGCCCAGAAGACACCGTTTACCAGGGAATTGGATCGGACTCCGTTCCCGCCTAAGTGTACGTTGCCGATCTTCCCATCTAGGTTTGACGGCACGGGCGACGCAGGAGAGCACATCAAAATGTACGGCATGTCCTTGTTACAGTGGAAGAATCATGATGTGGTCATGTGCAAATTCTTCCCAGCAGGTTTGGAGGGCGAGGCGAAGAGTTGGTTCTACACTCTGCTCGATGAATCCGTTGGGAGTTATGCAGTCCTGGTAGAGACCTTCCTTGAAACTTACATGCATAACAGTATAGCTCGGCCCAGAGTCAACAAGCTGTTCACTCTCGCACGAAGATTCAGGGAGCCATTGCGCTCTTTAACGGACAGATGGAGAAAGTTATGTTCGGACATTGGGAAGGTGCCGGTCGACCAACAGATATTCGGTTTCGAGAATTCATTAGGGAAGTCGGATCCCATCTGGGTAGCAATGTACACTGAGAAGCCTAAGACATTAAGAGAGATCCGGAAGATGCAAGAGCACTACATCGCCTTAGAGGAGATTCAGGAGCGCAAGATAGAGGAATACAAGAGACAAGCGCCACAGTAAAGGCCACCCCGCGAGAAGCCACGAAGCGATCCGAGAAAAGGCCGAGCACTCAAAGCATCGGGGGAAAACAAAAAGTTTGGGTCGAGAAAGGAAAGAAGCCTCGTCACGAGCCTAGGTCTTATACTCCATTAAATGCACCATTAGAAGAGATATTCAAGGAAGTCGAAAAGAGGAATGATATCCGATATCCCAAGACTCGGGAATCCCGAAACGAGAACCACCGGAGTTCTGCCATTATCACCAGTTCCATGGCCATTCGACTAACGATTGTAGGGAAGTGAAAGACATCATCCAGCACCTAATCCGAGATGGATATTTACGGCATTTCGTCAAGACACCGCCGACACCTGATCAGCCCGACGTCTCAGTGCACCAAATAAGAATCAATCGTGGAACCCAGTTCGCCTGCAACACCATATCGCACTCGGCAACTCAAGGGTACGACTTGGGAACTGGTATCACCTCGAGAATTCATAAAAGGGATCGATCGGGCAAAGAAATCCTCAGTGTGGCCAAGACCCTGCCCATGGAACCATGGATGATGCAGCCGATCACCTTCTCGGCGGAAGACGTCCCATTAAACGGCCAAGCACACGGGGATCCCTTAGTAATAACTCTGCTGATCGAGGAATGGGGCGTCCGCAGGATATTAATGGACATCAGCAGCTCAGTCGAAGTCCTGTTCTATGACACTTTCAAGAGGATGGAATTGTCCGATGACATCCTGATCCCGTCAACCTATCGAATCTACGGCTTCAACGGTACGGTGACAGTACCAAAGGGAGAAGTCACCCTCCGAGTCTCGGACGGAGAGGGATTCCTTGACACACTCACCACCTTTTGCGTGGTCGATGTTGTGTCACCATACGAAGCGATTCTGGGTCGGCCCTGGCTTGCGGGAATTAAAGGAGTCGCCTCGGCCTATCATCAAAGATTGCGGTTCCCATCTTATAGAGGAGTAGTAGAGGTGCTAGGCAACCCCCAGGCGGCGAGGCAGTGCGTGCAGATAGACGTCCAGCAGAATGAGGAGAGGCGGTCAAGGAAACGACAAGAAAAGAACAAGTCTAAGGAAATAAAGGCGGGAGAGGAGCTGGAAAGGGTAATGTCACAAGCCATCGCTACCTATGAAGCCGGCGAGAAAGAGACCTTATAGCAATCACAGGAGCCGGTAACAATCGGCGAACCAAAGCAAAACTTCTCGGCGCTAGAACCAACCCGACAAGTCAATCTGGGCACCAAGGAGGAGCCAAAATTAGTGAGAATAGGGTCTCTCTTGACAAACGAACAATCTCAGCAGTTGACAACTCTTTTGAAGGAGCACATGGATATATTTGCTTGGCAAATGCACGATATGGAAGGAATTGACCCGGAAGTCTGCTCGCACCACCTACGGATAGACCCCAAGTTCAAACCTATCAGGTAAAAGATGAGAAGATTTGCACCCGAGTTACAACCGGCGGTGGAGGCCGAGTTGAAGAAGTTGCACGCGGCAGGAATCATTCGAAAGGCCCAATACCCACAATGGATATCTAATATGGTGATAGTCCCCAAAAGGAATGGGGGCGTTCGAATCTGCATCGACTATAGTAACTTGAACAAAGCATGCCCAAAGGACAGCTTTCCCCTCCCCAGCATCGATCAGCTAGTAGAATCCATAGTCGGGTATAAGGCGATAACACTCATGGACGGATACTCGGGATATAATCAAATACCTATGGCCCCCGAAGATCAAGAGCATACATCCTTCTTCACACCAAGAGGATTGTGTTGCTACACCAAAATGCCATTTGGATTGATAAATGCAGGCGCCACCTATCAAAGGTTGGTGGAAGACATGTTTGAAGATAAAATACACGACACCATTGAGGTATATGTGGACTATATGTTGGTCAAGAGCAAGGTGGCCAACAACCACATCGACGACCTCCGAGGCATATTTCAAACCATGAGGAGATACAAGATGAGGGTAAATCCGGCCAAGTGCACTTTTTGGGTCACCTCGAGCAAGTTTTTAGGATACATAATCACCGACAAAGGAATTGAAGCCGACCCAGATAAAATCAGAGCCGTCGTGGAAATGCCATCGCCTGTAACAGTCAAAGACGTGCAACGATTAAATAGGAACTTGGCGGCCTTAGGGCGATTCATCTCTCGGTCATCCGACAAGTGCAAGGACTTCTTCGGGACATTAAGAAAAGGAGAGAAGTTTAAATGGACTGAGGAGTGTGAAGAAGCATTTCAAAAAATCAAGCAACATCTCGCGAGTCTACCGGTGTTACAGAGACCCGAGCCCGAGGACATACTAACACTATATCTTGGGGCAACCGGTCACGCCATCAGTGCCGTACTAGTCAAGAACGTGGGAGGGGAAGAAAAGCCGGTGTATTTCATAAGAAAGACCATGAATCCAGCAGAGAGGAACTACACCAGGATCGAGCAACTAATATTAGCATTGGTGTTTGCAACACAGATGCTTCGGACGTATTTCCAAACCCACAAGATCCGGGTGCTTACAAAGTCCTCCATAGAGTCAGTACTCGACAATGCAGCCAGGTCGGGACGGATCTCTAAGTGGAGTGCGCAAATAAAGCAGTTCGACATTGTTTACGAAATGAGAAAGCGGTAAAAGCACAGGCAGTGGCCGACTTCCTGGCAGACTTCCCCCTCAGCGACGAAGATGAAGTAGAAGACATACCCGGAATGAAGGAAGACCAAGAGGACCCGTCCGACCTGCTCGAGCCATGCAGCCCGACACGATGGGAGGTTTTCGTGGATGGGTCATCCAATAAAGACGGATCGGGTTTGGGATTGGTCTTCACGACGCCAAAGGGGAAAAAGATGGTCCACTCCTTTAGGCTTGAGTTTAAAGCAACTAACAATGTCACAGAATACGAGGCGGTAGTACATGCTTTGCGCTTGATAGTGGAGATGGGAATCCAAGAGGTACGGCTTACGAGCGACTCCCAACTAGTTGTCCGACAAATCAGCGGGCAATACGCCATACATGACCCTCTAGTACAGAAATACTGGGAGCTCGTCCAATTCTACATCGGCCAGATACCGAGCATCAAGTTTCGGCATATCTGTAGAAAGGACAATCGCCACTCGGACGCCCTGGCGTACATTGCTTCCATGTTGACAGATTCAAGCGTCAAAGGCATCAGAGTTATGAGAGTCTTAATGCCTTCAGTACCCGAGACCGTGGATATCGGCGCACATGTCGCGGCAACCACTACCGATCAATATCGGGCCGATGATTGGAGGAAACCGATTCACGAATACCTCGAAACAGGAAAGTTGCCCAAGGGGCGACCCGAGATCAACAAAATCAAAAGCAAAGCAGCTGCGTACGAACTTCGAGACGGCACCCTATACAGAAAGTCATACCTGGGACCATTACTAAGATGCCTGAGTAAAGAAGAAGGGTATACGATCCTCAACGAATTGCACTATGGGGCTGCGGGAAACCACAGCTCAGGCCGTAGCCTAGCGGCACGAGCCAAAACCATGGGATACTTCTGGCCGTACATGAACGAGGACGCGAGGCATATGGCCCTCGTCTGCGACGAATGCCAAAAATTTGGGAAAAAGATACACGCACCGGCAGTAACATTAAACTCCGTTATCAGCCCTTGGCCTTTTGCTAAATGCGGGATCGATATCGTGGGACCATTGCACGTCGGATCGGGGCAAAGGAAGTACCTAATTGTAGCCACCGACTACTTTACTAAATGGGTTGAGGCCGCTCCATTGAAACACATACGGGATAAAGATGTTTTCCAATTCATCAGGGAACACATCATATGTCGCTTTGGAGTACCGGCAGCAATCGTCTCTGACAATGGGAAACAATTACAGGGCAAGAACATCGACCTGCTATTCAACACCTACAACATCCGAAAGAGCAAGTCTACGCCCATGTACCCCCAAAGCAATGGACAGGCCGAGATCACGAACAAGACCATCGCCGATAACATGAAGAAGAAGCTCGACGGGGAATATGGAGAATGGTGCAAAGAACTTTATAACGTTTTGTGGGCATATAGGACAACTCGCAGAGAGGCAACCGGATTATCGACTTTCATGTTAACATATGGGACCGAAGCCATCCTTCCCACAGAAGCAATGATACCCACCACAAGAACCGAAGCATGGAGACGAAACATCTCAGCAGATCTTATCCTAGCTAAACTCGACGATCTAGAAGAAACAAGAGAGATGGCCCTGCAGAAAATGGAAAATTATCAACGAAGAATCCAGCGAGAATACAACAAACGGGTTCGACCCAGAGAATTTCAACCAGGGCAGTTGGTACTAAAGCATCTACCCAGTTATGAACGTGATAAAAAAGGCGGAAAGCTAGCACCACGATGGTGAGGACCCTACACCATTGTTGAGAAGGTTGGTGAAGGGGCATACAAGATACTAAAACCGGACGGAACACCTGAGCCACGACCGTGGAATGCTACGCGACTAAAGCTATAGCATCCATAAGACCAGGTATGATATCTTGCCATTTATTTCCGTGAAAGGCCACGTGGGGTTGGAAATATGACAAGTGCGTCTGAATGGTCGTTTCGAACCCGGGGCAATGGCATTGTGCAAGTGCCGGGGCGACTTACACTAAGACGGACTATTCGAACTCGGGGCGATGGCAATGTGCAAGTGCCGAGGTAGTCCTAGGGCCCTGGCGGTTGGAAACCAGAGGCCGATTATCGAGGCATGAGTACTCGACAATCGAGCAGTCAACATTGCTCCCCTCGCAAGTGGCCGAAATCACTTGCCCAAGAAGGTTAATCGATAACTTCTTGGGATATCGATCCCATAAAAATTAGGAAAGACCAACTACCCTTCCACTAGATCTTGAAAGACGGTGATGAGATACCTCAATCGGGACATGGCATTGGGCCCGATGATCCTCCTTATTGAGTGTGTTCGACAGAAACGGCATTTATGATTAATCTATCTATTTATGCAGGCATACGTAACTAGGTCGCCAAAAATAAACCACACGTCGTCAGCATAACATAAATAAGAACAGTAACATGCATAATAGCGTCGGTAGCAAGAAGGACAACCAAATCGGCGACGCAGCACCCCATTAAAAGTTTACGAGAAATTAAAGGTGTTCGAGCGGATTACAACCCATGGGAAAGGGTAAGATAGCGACGCAGCGCTGCAAAATACATATTCACTCTTTAGAAGGAACGGGCCCCGGAATCGCCTTCTTAGCAGCGGCATCGGCCCGCTTCTTATCAAGCACTGCCTTCACACCGGCTTTAACCTTCGAGACGAGCTCATCATTAAACTTCGCCTTTTCGGCAGTAAGATCTTGCGCCAGCTGCATCGACGCCGCTTCGGCAGTGGCCACCCGCTCGAGCAACTGAGACTCCCTCCCCCTCAATCGGGCATTCTCTTCTTCCAACGATGCCACCTTCTTCTGCTCGGCTGCCAAAACAACAAGGACGGTCAGTCACACAATAACAACACTAAGACAATGACAAGGAAAGCACAATACGAGGCACACCACCTTCCAACAAAGGGGCGACTACTCTAATGGCCTCTTCAGACTCAGACAAGCTACACTCGAGAGAAGACATCTTTGAAGAAAGTTCTAGATATCGTTGTTCGTTAAACTCATTAGTGGGGCAGTACTTCTTATGATCACTCCATTCGGCCCTCTTCCGGGAGTGGGCTATCTGCAAACCTGATAATTGAGCGCGAACCCACTCCAACTCCTCAGAAGCCTTCTTGGACTCGTTAAGCTTCTCAAGGGATTCTCGGCTACACTTCTCTGCAGCATCCCTCTCCCCTAAGATCCGGAGGCGATCTGCATGCAAATCTGGAACCTGAAGTCTCAGCCGACCACATTGACTCTCTAAGTTGTCGGCCAACAATGTTTTATCGGCGGCGATACCTTGGAACCGAGCTAAGTTCGCCCTAAGATTATCAATTTCCTCGGGGACATACTCAAAAGTCTCGTAGCGATGCAGTTTGGACTGAAGATCTTCAATCTCGGTCTCTAAACGATCGATCTTAGCATCCTTATTAACTATTCTCTGTTGTAAGTTCGAAGCGTGATCCTGTTCTATGTTCACTTCCCTTTTCAACAAACGACACCTCGTGGCAGCATCGGCCTCCGCACTAGAAGATTCGGCTAGGCAGGTAGTGCTAAGCTCAGGATATTGGCACTACAAGATCAATCATAACTAGTTGAAAGTAAAATAAATACCTTGGGTCTCGGCTAACTACTTCTCCAACCCCCGGCATCACTCACGTTCCTACTGTAACAAGAGGCGAAGACCCTCTCTCTCGGCGACCTCCCTGCGCTGGATGGCAGTATTCAACAACGAGCGGTTGATATCCTACAAACACCATCATAGTCAGCACTTACCACAAAACATGAGGGCGTCACCCGAACAACTCAACTCACCAGCAGATCAAAGGTACTTTTCAGACCAGCTTCATACAACGAGACAGCATTGATCTTCTCCTCATCGGAAAGAGAGGCAAATTCAGGAGAAATGAGGGCCCCAAGAGAGTTGCACATAGGGCCCGAAACAGTGAAGGAGGTACTGCTGCCTGAATTAGGAACCACGGAAGAAAGAGGCTCCAACAACTCGCCTCCGACAGCAACATTCTCCACATCACGATTGCTCACAAGGTTTCCACCACCACCCGACTTCTCCGCTTGTTCCGGCTCTTCTTCATTGCCGTCGATATCATCTTCCTCATCAAAAAGACCATCATCATCATCACCATCAGACACGAGGTACACAACGCCATCGGCAAGAACAATTCCTTCATCAGTTATCTCCCGGGGCATAGTCTCCTCCGGGGCAGGTATATCATCCTTGAGTTCCTTGCCCCTCCCTTTGGGCTTTCCACCTACAAGGGTAGACGAAACATCAGAAGATTTCTGAGGCGACTTCCTCAGGAAATGTGATAAAGGCAGCCGATCATCGGGATCCTCACCGTCCCTCGCCGAAGCGCCACCAGCCTTGTCAACCCTCAGCTTCTGCACATGAGCCGATGTCAGAACCATGCAAGGCAACAAATAGGGGCACGTACATGTACGTCAAATAAAAAATGAGTATATTTGTTACCTTCCCTGTCTCCTCCTCGGCTCCTGCAACTCTATCTCTTTTCCGAGGAACCAAAGACTCAGAAGGAACACCCTGGGACTTAGTCTGTAAAACACAAAAATCAAAACATCACCCCGCGAGTCGCCCGAGCCAATCGATCAAGCTAGAAAACAGGGAAATACACTTACCCGATCGATATTGACCACCCAGAAAGGATAAAACTCGGCCGGAGGAGGAAATTTGCCACTCAGAAGAGGACCAGAAATAGCCAATGGAACCCGATCCCAAGCCGCGTCACTAGTATGACGGGCATGCTTGTTGGAACTCTTTCCCTCGGGATCCTCATCCAATAGAAGCTTCCTGACACCTTCGGGAAGAGTCTTATGGCGATGAGGTCTGACACCAAAACCGGCAAGATCGCCATTGGTAGCAGTCCCGCTTCGATAATTGTCAGCGAAACTGGCGGGAGTATAGTCACCCGCTTGAGAAGGATGATAAGTGGACCAAGTAGTAGGAGAACACTCGCCTCGGCTGCGCTTCTCCCACTCGGACAAAATACGAAAGGTATTGCCATTCCATTGAGCTAAGGCACGAGACGGACGGATCTTGGAGAGGGCTTCATACCAAAACGGTCGGTTGGGATCATACAGAGGAAAACGAAGCCCGAGCTCCAATTGGCCCTTGGTGACAATGGTCGCCTCGGCAGAGTGAGGAAACTTTAGGACATCATCTTTCTTTAAAACGCCTTTTTGACCCGACAAGAGCCTGACGTCATAACCATGGAGGTCGAACTCATCTTTTAATTGCTGAATGAATCGCTCATCCGACAAATCTTTAGCAACTCTCTTGTCAGCCCTACATGAAAACGAAGAAGGGTTATCAGAAAAGATAGAATCTAGAGCACGATAATCATGCTTAGAAGGGCTCTCTATAGCAAACAAAGAATCGAGCGATACACCTTCTTCATCAGAAAACACATAGCTCACGCACCTTTTGTCCGTCATGGAAGGAGTCGAAGATGCCATGAAAATTAGTAGAAGAAACGACCGGAGGAGCAAAAATACGACCAAAATCGGAAGTTGCAGCGGTGACGGAAACAAGGAAGATGCAGGACGATGGAGGAAAAAGGAAAGAAACCTCTGGAAAAGATAACTAATGATAATGAAGGAGAAGCAGACAAAAACGGAGAGAAGGAGAAATAATGGCTAAGGAAAAGTAAAGGGGGAATGAGGTTTAAGAATCAGGTTTATAAACCTCTCCGGTGGTAACCGACGAGGAAGGTAAACCGGTTGCAACGCACGAAGGAAGTGGGGAACAGCATGGCGGAAAACCCGGCATGACCGAGGACGTGGGAAGACGAGGCGGTTTCTTCCCCACGTGTCGATCACACGAGTGGAAGAAGGGGCATAAATGTAGGTGCAAATAATCCATGGAGCTAGGTGGAACCATCCTGACTAAGGGCGCACCAGGCGAAACGAGTACTAGAAGCACTGAATCACCTCATCAGGCCTGGGCACGGGGAAAGAGGAACAGAGACAGCTCGAGAAGTCGACATAAAGGGGAAAAAGCTTTGATGTGATGCTCGTCGAGTTCGAGGACAATTAATGCACTGACAGGGTCGGTAAGGAGATGAGAGAAGCTCGGCCGAAACAAGACTCGGCCAAGCATTTGAAGAGCGATGCCGATCATATCCACCCAACGGACGACATCGGGCGATGACACCACTCGGCTAAATGACTCGGCTCGAGAAAAAGTAGAGATCGACCGAGGCACCAGCAAGTCGCCCGAGAAGGACATCCAGGAAGCTATACTAGGCTCAACACTGTAATATTGATGTATCACCGCCTGTAGCTATAAATAGGGATCGTGTAGGAAGGTAGAGAGGAGAATTCTTTGAAAAGAAAAGAGAGAGAAAGGAGAGTAGTATTAGGTATTTGTGAGCATTATTGTGTGTGTTGGATCCTTGTAATCTTGCGTGAAGTAATAAGATCATCCCTTAACCCCCGTGGACGTAGGTAACCATACCGAACCACGTAGATCTTGTGTTCTTTGATGCCTTTGTTTGTTTATTTCTTAGTACACTTCATTCGGATGTAGTAGTAGGATTTTCTACATCTACAATGAGAGAATTCGAAATTGCTGTAAACTCTTCTAAGCAACAATGGGTCTGATTTATAAGCACTGGTGGAATGCAAGTTGTTCGATAGTTTGCTGGAGATGATTGAAGTGGACTTTGTCTCGGGAAAGATTGGCAGTGAAGATGGAGAATAGACGAGCTTTGCGAGGAAAGAAGAGTCATGGATTTTCAGGGAAGGCGAAACCAATGTTGTTGTCATTATTGTATGGCTATGAATTGAGAATCTATAAGGCCATGGAGTAAGATGGTGCTGATATGAACGTTGCAGTTAAACTCAAGTTGTTGTTGGTGTGGGCTGAGTTGAATCTGCAATGGGGTTCGGCTAAAAAGGTGTTGATGGTCAGTAGAGAGAAATGCCGCATAAATGAATAGAAGATGGCAGCATCTGTTTGAAGGAGATGGAGATTATTGCATCTTCTCTTTTGACTGGCAACAATGGATCATCCCGATGGAAAGAGAACTAATGGCTGAAGTTTGGAGGTGATGATCAATCATTGAAAGGAGCAGCGAGCGAAAATGGATTCGATCTGAAATGGGTGATTGTTGATAGTCGATTGCGGTAGTTGAGTGAAGTGATGTCGGTTCGACAGGGAAATTGTAGTATTGGCTTGACGAGTTGGTTTAACTGAATTTGTATGAGACGTTTGGCTCGAGTGATTCTGATTTTGACGAGGAACTGGAGAGGAATGCAGAGTAGTTGGGTGCTCGAGTTTAGCCATGAAGAAGTGTGATGTTGGTGCCGTGCCTTGCTGGTGATATTGGAGAAGTTGGCAGTTGAGAACAACAATGGAGTTGGGAGATGAATTGTATGTTGATTGACTTGAATCGAACGATGATGTATTCCAACGGTTTGAGCTGGTCCTGCAATAAGTTAGGCGTTGCTTGGAGTCTGCAGTTGGCAGTGGAAGGAACTGAAGTGGTCAGGTAGTTGGCAAAGCGGTGCAGTGGCCGGACTTTGATCATGCTTAATGCGGTCTGAATTTGGAAGTCAACAAGTTAGGTCCAATGGGAACGAACAGAAATAGGAGCTATGGCCGATGCTTAGCCGGACAGAATGGAAGTGTGCTGTAACGAATCAGCATGGATACTGGATTGGGCTTTGGGCATTATTTTCTAGGACCTATCGGACTCTCGCGGTATCTATATATAACTACATATAACAGAAAAGAAAAGGGAGTTCTGGGTTACGAAAAATAAGAGGGAGGCTGATACAGGAGGTCGCCGCCGCTGCTACTGTGCCGGCTGGAGTTCTTTTGCTGGAGGCGACGACCAGGGAAAAAGGAGAAGAAAGCAGCGCCGCGGAGGTGTTTTAGAGGAAACTAACAAGAGACGACGAAGAAAACAACACTGGTTTAATCGTTCCTCTTTTGCTATTATTTTTAGATGGGTTTTAAGAAACCCATAATTATGTCTTGCTAAACTTGTAACTAGGGTTTTATAGATTGAAACCACTTGGAGTATTAGGCTATTTTGGAATTGAGTAAAATTGAGCAAAGACTATTATGATTTGATTTTATTAATTCTTGATACTCCCTCCGTTACGATTTACTTGATGTTTTAGGGTTTTTCTTGTGTTCCAAATTAGATGATAGTTTTAGTATTTTCCCCCCATTTTCACTAATCTACTCTTACTTTGGAATCACACCAGAGAGTTAATTCTCTTGGGAATCAGCACAAAAACAATTACTCTAATTTTGAAATATACCCCATGGAGGATATATACCCAATCTTGTTTACTTCTTTACTCATCATCTCTTCATCCCAAGTAATTGTTATGGGATTGACAACTTTCTCTACAATCTAGAAACACAAAACTAGGTCATTTAACTCTTTTAAGTAGGAATTAATATGGGTATTATAGGAAAGATTTCACTCTCTCAGATATTTCTTAATATCCGTGAAAAACTCTACAACGTCAAGTAAATCGGAACGGGGTGAGTATTATTTATCGATTTATCGAAATATGAGTTGTTGCTTCACCGGTTTAGTATAACCTGTGTGCATAATTGTTAGGGTCACAAATATATTTGTCTCATTGTCTGATATTTCATGCTTTGGTAATCCTTTGATGGGGTATGCTTAGAATGGGCATATATTATTTGTGAACCTGTATTTAGTTTCGTATCGTTTTCTCGCTAAGGCAATTTGATGGTGCATGCTTAGGTTTAGTCTTTTGATGTGCCATGCTTAGGGTGTCCCAGTGATATTTGAGATTCTAATACATATAATTGGTGATGTCGATAGAACGAACGATAATTAAATACTCATGAATTATGTTTCATTTCAGTAATTGAATAGAAATAGTGGTGAATACTATAAACCTAGTTATCAACATTTTCATTGGAATCATTTTATTAGTTTATTTTATTTTCTTTGTTTTTATAATTCTAAAAATCCAAAAACATCATTCCTGGTTAATTTATTAGATATTTATTGCGATATTTCCACCGCTCCATGTGGATTCGACCCATACTTTCCTCCGTCAACTAGTTAGACACCGTGCGATTGCGGTTATTATATAGGGTTTTTCCAAATCCTATCAGATAGTACTTAATACGATAGAAACAACAGGATCAAAACATGTAACTACAAATAAAATAGTTGGGTCTGGCTTCATAATCCCAGTGAAGTCTTCAAGTCGTTAACCTACAGGTTTTCGTGAAAAACCTAAGGTTAAAAGAGAATCGACTCTAGTCGCAACTAGTATCACACAAGAGGTGTGGGGATTAGGTTTCCCAGTTGCTAGAGTTCTCCTTTATATAGTCTTCAAATCAGGGTTTGCAATCAATGTTACCTTGGTAACAAAGCATTCAATATTCACCGTTAGATGAAAACCTGATTAGACTCAAGCTAATATTTTCAACCGTTAGATCGAACTTAGCTTGTTACACACAAATGAAAAGTGACTTCATTTAGATATGAGCAACCGTACCTAAACGTGTGCACCTTGTTGGCTCAACAATTGTGAACCGAAGTTAGACATATGAACACTTTCATATCAACCTTATTCATCTTAACCATAACTAGTTCAAATGACTCAAATGAAATTAGTGCCAGAGTTGTTTAATTGTTTATATTTTCATAGAAATATACAAGACATAATTGAAGCAAAATCGATTTTGATTTACACGAATCAAGTCATGAACATTATATATAGCCACGATTTGTAAAAGATTGCATTCCTTAATATATAAATATATTAGTTCATGAACAAAACCAATTTTAGAACATTATCCACTTGGGTTTCGCCAGTACGCGAACTGGTACGCATACCTTCCAAACTCAGCAGAATTTTTTTTTGTTAAATCCAAATTGTATTAATAAATAACCAGATTACAAAACAAAAAAAAGTAATAAGAAAAGAGGTCAGAAAAACCCCAAAAACTTACTACTCATTTGAAACGAAAATAAGATCCATTAGGAAATTCAACAGAAGTTAAGAAATATGGTCTCCCTATATAATGTCTACTCTCTTCATTAGAAAGAAGACAACCCCGTTTAGCCATATTATCCGCTGCAAAATTAGCCTCCCTAAAGGTATGCTCAAACCGAATAGACTCATAACTAGCCGAGACTACACTCCACCGCTATCTAACAAACCACGGAAGATTGGAAGAAGAAAATGGCTTAACAGCACTCATCGAATCTAACCGAATACATATCTTCAAGTAACCCCAACGCCGCGCCCATTCCAAGCCAAATAAAATTCCAAATATCTCAGCAAGGTAATTAGTAGTTATTCCCAAGCCCACACTCATTGCACCCACAACTTTAGCTCTATGATCACGCGCCACTACTCCAGCTCCAGCCTCACCCGGATTCCCACGAGCAACTCCATCACTGCACAACGAAAGCTCATCAATTGCTGGCGGTAACCACCAACATTCAAACGGATTTAGCATCTTAACCTTCCTATGCGCCACCTTGAAATAATCCAGCACCTTTAAGTCTTCCACTGTATTAAACATGTATCCCTTGAGCCTCCTCGAATAATCATGCACCTGATTGAAGACACTAGTTCTAAAGAAATTCCACCAGACCCTCTTGTTTTCATAAACAAAACGATTCCGCATATTCCATAATTCTGATCGCACAACCAGATTTGCAAGAAGCCAAAGCTCCTTAATCATGCCACTCCTTCCACCGGCTGCCTTATAGGCTGTACACAAATTTGGGTGCGAATGCAAGCCAAAGAGATCCATTAGCCAACTCCAAGCCTTCACAGAAAACCTGCAATGCCAAAGTAAATGGTCCAAGGATTTCTCCACGCTATTACACATACAACACTTGTTTACTACCTGAATTTTGAAACGGCTTCTAACTTTGTCAAGAGTAGCACACGCCCCTCTTATGATCTTCCAATTACGAGCAGCCAAAGCCGGATGAATGGCCTGCCTCCAAAGAAAATTGTCCCCTTCCAATTTCGCATATCTTATGCGAATCAAAGCCTTTGCAAACTTTACAGAAAACTGGCCAGAATAGCTTGGCATCTAGACGTTGCAATCTGCTCCATTCAAAGGAACTGGCAGGTCCGTCTCTTCAATACCAGCAGCAAGCAAGGTGTTACGATAATCTTCAATTAAGTTCCAAGCTCCATTGTCAAGCATATCACTCACCAAAACAGATCGGTCAAGTGTGTAATCCTCAAGAATATCAACCACAGCCAAATCACCAACCCATACATCATAGTAGAGAGAAGTATTGCGCCCATCCCCTATTAGAACCTTCGTCTTGTCCTCCACCAGAGAATAGACCCATTTGATACCCGGAAGAATAGAAGATTTAACGTATAAACTCAGCAGAAATTCCCAGACCTGAACCTTATGCCAGTAAGCGTACCGGTACGCGTACAAGGTTCTTAGACTTTCACCAAACCAACCAGTACGCATACGGGTATGCATACCATGGTTCCCGGACTTGGATTACATATATGCAAGTACACATACTATGCTTATATCCAATTGTTCTAAACTCTCATTTCAACCATTGAAACATTCTTGGGAGACGACAATAGCTGTCTCACACAAACTATTAGCTTCAAAGCAATATTCAAGTGATCGAATGATCAATACGAAACATTCCGAGTCTACATCAAATGACTATCTCATACAAATCATGTAAGATGTTACCAGGCGATTTTCACATGATCATATTTTGACTTTCATTAAGAATATAAGATGAACTTGGTTAAAGTGAAAGCTTACCAACACATATTTTGAGAAATATGTAAGAGAGTTAAACTCAGCTCGAAATATCAAATGTGTATAATTGAAATCTATATAGCTATACGACTTTTGTCTCAAATAGAAGATGGAGTAGATAGACTTTTGAGTGATAGATGAGTTCAAGTCTCTTTGGACTTAGCGAAAAAAAAAAGAGTTCAAGTCTCCACATACCTTCTGTTGATGTTTCACAAGCTCCCCTTAGTAGTTCTTCATCTTCAATCGATGAATGTTGGGAAGTCTAATGCTCAACTACACTTTCTATCATAATCTGAGACTTATCTATAAGTAGACTAGAAATCAAGAATTATAGTTTTGTCAACTAAACTTGAGAACAAGCTTGAGATAGCAACGCTTGCGAGTTCGACCGAGCAGTGCTCTAACAATCTCCCCCTTTGTCAATTTTAGTGACAAAACTATCAATACATATGGAATACAAAATAGATAAACTTTGTAGCTCTCAATCCAAATGCTTGATCTTCTTGGTTCTTCAAAATTACTCGAAATCTTCGTCACTTCCAAGTACTCCAATGATTCTGAACGTGTTCAACTCAGCATCATAGTTGTTAAAGATCCGTAGCTATAACAATGAGAAAACAGTTGCTCTCAATCATTGTTATACAGTATCATAGTATAATAACACAACATCAAAGTTCAATTGTATCACAACTTTCACAACAATACTGTGGTGATATGTATCACTACCTCTTAGTCAATACTTAATCTCACATGAAAACCACTCCCCCTTACATAATGATCCGTAAACCATATGTATTTTTAGTGTGAACTACACATTAATTCTCCCCTTTTTGTCAATAAAATTGGCAAAGGTACAAAAACTAGTGGGATCCTAATGAAACTTCCATAGAGATACTTCATGACCAAAGGAGAACAACATATCAACTTTGTTTAGATGCAATCATATAGCCGAAACTAAATGCATTCATCAAGGAGTTTATAAAGATACAAGATAACTTCTACAATATTCCACAGCCGCACTCCCACAAAAATTTGGCAATTAAACACAAGTTCAATTAAGAACTCTCCCCCATAAAATGTCATTCCCGAAAGATCAACAAGAGTGACCTTACTTTAACAAGAAAAGAAGGATTTCTTTGGACATTAACAAATCACATGAAACACGAATTTGTATCCAAAATACTCAATTAAATTAACCACAAGAGAATCCATGATTAATTTAATCGGCAATGCTCACATAAGAGAACTTATGGAGTCGCACAGTATTTACACGAAGATGTGGATCAGGGAAAGGCCAATACTGCGGAATATTCAAATATTCATTCTATCTTTCATCACTATTTGCATAGAGAGACATATAATAGGCTTAATCTTTGTAGACAAAAGTTCATCCTATCTTCCATCAATATTTCTATAATGACATAACAAGATTAACTTTTGTTTGTCAAAAGTGTTAGAGCATTGCTCGGTTGAACCCACTAGCGTTGGTATGTCAAGTTAGTTGTCAATTTTAGTTGCCAAAATGCATTCTTGATATAGTATACTAAAGATAGTTTCGGACTAGATTAGGTCTAAGAAGAACTATTCTTAAGGATGAAGATTTTTTTTTGCTTAATCATGTAATTTTATTACTAAAAGGAAACTAAAAAATTTGTGTAAAAAAAATTCTGACTAGACATGCCCAGATAGAATTTAACTAAAAGACAGCCTTATAGTGCAAGAATGATAGGCCCAAAAGATACAAGCCCAGATTTACAGTGAAAAAATTAACAGAATAACACTTTTTCTAATTAGTGAATCTGAAGTATAAACCATACTCTTTTTCTAGCTCTCCCAAAAAATTTGGTTTCTCCTCATAGTAAAGTATGGTCCCTCTTGCAAGTAGAACTCCTTTTTTGGCCATCTTGTCAGCAGAGAAGTTAATCTCTCTATATGAATGCCTGAATGTAATATTGCATATGTTTCTCTTGATGTTGTTCTATCTGTTCCTAACAATCCATGGAATGTTGCCATTTATAAAAGCTTTTAAAGCTTCTAAGGAATCCAGACTGAAACATACCTCTGTGAATCTTTTCTTCAGTGCCCATTCCCCCACAATGATCAAAGCCATGATTTCTGCTATATAGTTTGATGCAATCCCTAGTCCTCCAGTAGTTGCTCCCATACAATCACCCTGTTGATTCATGGCTATGAACCCAGCACCAGCATTCCTAGGATTCCCTTTGGATGCGCCATCACAGCAGATAAGAACTTGATTACCAGTAGGAAGTTTAAAAAAGCATTGCTTTACACCAGTTGTCTGTGTTGGGATTCCAGTAATACCAAAATATGTGGTAATCTTCAAATCATACATACTCCCCCATTTGGTACAAGTTATCCTTATAGCACAATCTCTTGTGAATGAGATGATTTTCTGCCTGAACTTGTGGAAGTTTGGTTCTTCTTCATCATAAATCACTTTGTTTCTTGTATGCCATAACTCCACCATTACATTGAATGCACATTTGAACCATATTACCTTAATTGCTGCACTTTTGCCTTTAGCAAAGTGAATGATTTCCTCAAACTTTATAGGGTTCACAAACTGGAAAATAACACCTAACCAATGCCATATTTTGTTACTGAATTCACAGTGCCATAAGATGTGTTCCATCATGTCTTGTCCGTTACCACACAAATAACATTTGGACACTGTTGTGAAGCCCTTTTTCCTTACTGATTCCTCAGTTGCACAGGCACCTCTCAAAATTTTCCCTAAGTTAGCTAAGGTGTAAGGATGCACACTTGGACTCCAAATTTTGTTGGCCTAAGGATATTCAAGATATTTCTTTCTAACCTATTGAGCTGCATTGGAGACAGTGAACTTGCCCTTTAAATCAGCTGCCCATATTAACTTATCTTGTACTTCACCTAGTGCAGGTAGTTCATTTCTCTCAAAGAACCTATACATATCCACTGGAACTTGCATTACACCATTAACAATCAATTGTTCCACTTTCAAGTCAGGATGATGTATTACATAATCATCTTATGCATGCCTTTCAATGAGAGCATATTCTTTAATTCATTTATCATGCCAAACTGAAATAATTTTTCCATTTCCAACAAACCATCTCTTTCCTTCATTAAATTCTGGAATTACCCATTTGATGCCAGGCCATATGGATGATTGTTTGTGATATGTAATCCATTCCTATTTTTTGTTCTTATATTTAGCTCTCATAAACTGGGTCTGTAATTGCAGGAAATCCTACAATACACACCTCACAAGAATTCATAATATCTAACACATATTTAAGATCAATAACCAATCTCTTTATTAATTGAGTTAGAAATTTTACAAGAAGGAAGTGAAATCAAGAATGTTATTGCTACTCTAGACTTTCTCTCTCCTCTAAAACTTCTCTCCACTCTCTAAAAAGATCTCTCTCCTTTTCATAAGCCTATTCGGCTCTTTATATAGGACATTACATAATGGATGACAGCTAAGTTATCCCTTATTTTCGGATCTGACTTGCGACATTCTCGCAAGTGTACAAATTTAAAACCTCGCAACACTCCTAAATCTCGCTAGGTCTTCACGTCTTTCTCGTGTTCCGGCTGTCGTCATCCGTTGCGTCATTTATATTACTCGTCTGCGATATCTTCGCAATGTGTCGTTTATGGATTTCGCAAGGGCGTTGGTGTTGTGATATTCTGATCCTACATATTGCCTCTTCTCATGTCTTCTCTGCGAGGGAGAGAATGTTATGAGAACTTCAAAATGCCGCAATTGTTCATTCTTATCTATTTTGACATGACTCCGTACTTTTACACGAAATTTATTACACGTATCCCTTCTTCCATTCATTTCTTGACACGTCTTTTTCAACCGTCCTTTCTCAACCGTTCATGTCTACTCTTCGCATTAAATGTGTTTGCTTTTTCGAGAATCCTTCTCTCTATATATATTTTTCCTACTCTCTTTTTCTTTTTTACTCTCTTTCTTTTTTTTCACTGCAATTTCTCTTCTTCATCTCTCCGTAATTTCCGCTCCTGCTACTGTAAATCTTCTTCTTTTTACTTCTTTTGATCTTTAATCTTCTCTTCATTCCCATACTCTGAAAGATGCCTCAAGTTGGTCGCAGATATGAAGTTCTTTTGGGAGAGATTCAAAAGGATTTGCAAGAGAAGGGTTTCACATTATCCATTATTCTCAATCAAGAATCTAAATCCATTCTCTCTGCCAAACTGTTTACTGATCATCATTGTGATGATCAAAAAATCATAATTTTGCTAGGTCAGATTCTCGCTGGTCTTCCCATTCCTCTCTATAACCCAGATCTTCCTTTGTTTTACGAAATTCTTGCTCATGCAAAATTCTCGCGAGCTATATACCAATTAAGCGGAGATTGTATCCGCTTAATGCTTGAGTTCGCAAATCGTGGTGCTGGTAAGGGATCTCTTTACCCCAATGAAGTCAGAGATCCTAGATTTGCGGATTTAGAGATATTCGCTGAAAAGTATTCAGTAGAGAGTTTCTTTGAAAACTATGAAATAATAACTATGAAGAACGATAGAACTCGCTGGGGTGCACGTTTGAAGAGAAGAGAAAATGTTCCCAGCGACAAAATACTTATGCAGGATATCGATTGGCATTCTGGTAAGAACAATGTTCCTCGCCATTCCAAAGACGACAAATGGTGCGTCTTTCCACTACTTTTGAATGGACCTTATATTTCAGGTTCAAATGTGCTTCCTGCGAATCTCGCCAATTATCAGCCTTGGGTATTTAATTGGCCTGAGAAAGCAAAAGAGGTATGCTTCTTAAGTTTCGCTCAATTTGAAATCTTCTCTCCTTTTTATACCTACTAACCTTGCGAAACTTTCAGATTATCAAGTTGAGGAGGAGTTATAAAAGAAATGCTAAGGAGAGTACCATAGCAGCACTCCGTTCGATCACGGATAAAGTAAGAAATACTTTTCTTTATTATTCTTAACAATATTGTTGCCTCTGTTTCTTATCTTCATTTGTGTGCGAAGGTTGGTGCTGAGATAGCTGGAGAAGAAGAAAATTCCGAGATTGCGAAGGCCAAAGGCAAGAGTAAGGGTCCTCTTCGCAAGGATAAGTCTACTGCCCCACCTTCTAAGAAACGAAAGATCCATTCTCCCTCTCCTTCAAATCCTCAATCCAACGAAAGCTCTGATAATGAGGATAATGAGGATGTTGATACTTCTCTCGCAAAGGAGAATTTTCCAACTGACTCTTCTATGGCACAAATGTCCAGCATCTTCTCTGATTCCATGCAAGGGATGGGAGATGATCGCCTCTCTATTACGTGCCAAGACCTCGCGAGTATCTGCGATGCTCCTTTGTTAGAGAGTGACGAATCTCTTCATGGGGTCTCCAGATCAGTGACTCCCAACTTTCTAAATTCACTTGGTGTTTTGGTATGTCTTTATTCCCATATTTCTTCATAATTTTGATTTTAAGTTATATCTTTTTAATTTCTTTATTTTCCTTTATAGTCCGGGAGAGCATCCTTTGTTGTTGCCTCAGATCTTGAGAAGAGGCGCAGTATTCTCGAAAAGAAGAATCTTCAATTTCGCAAGAAAAATGAAGAATTGGGAGCTGAAGCTACTGCTCTTCGCAAGAGAAATGAAGAATTGGAAACTGAAGCTGCTACTCTTCGCGAGAAGACCAAGCAATTAGAAGTTGATTCTGCCATACAGAAGAATAAGATTTCTAGCCTTCAGAGCTCCAACCAATAACTTTATGGTATGAAACTTTTCCCTTTTCCTTTGTTTTGTTCTCTTGTTATCTTCCCTCATCTGACTTATCATTTTCGCAGACGTTTATAACCTTTCTGATGAAGCCATTCTTCTCCATTCATTTCCTGAACCTATGGATGATGATTCTCTTCTTGCTCATCTCAACGATTCTTTGGATAGTTTTTCAAATAACAAGATTAAATCTCTTCCTCTAAACGAACTTCAATCCAAATTTCTCCTCTTAGAACTTGATCATAGATCTAGTTTAAGCTTAGCCAACCAACTTAAACGTCTGTATCTTAGTTCTAAAGAGAAAATTAGTATTTTAAGGAAGAAAATTAGTGATATCATAGATGACAAAGATCGCATTGCTAGACAAGGTACTCAAGCATTAGCGAAATTCCAAAAGACTCTTCTGGAGGTTCAAATTGAACAGGATGAATCTATCCGCAAAAATGCTATTCTTAGCGAAAGAGAGAATCAAATTCGTTCCCTTCTTCTCATAAACAATGATGATGAATTCGCTTGGGCTGCGAAGGTTCTAGATAACGCCAGAAATAATTTAGGTGTTAACGTTAGCCTTCAAGTTGAGCATACGGCCTTGATTAGGGATATGATTTCTGACAGAGAAGGTTATTGATCATTCTTCTTTATTTAATTGTTTGTTTTATATGAAGCTGTCATTAAGTTGCTGATTCATTGTCATATGTTCGCAGAGGCTCAGGAGAGATTTCGCAAAAGAATTGAAGAACTTGAATCTGAGAAAGAACAACTCGTAAAGGATTTCTCTCTTCGAAATGATAAATATTCCAAGTTAAAGAAGCAGCTACAAATTACTATAGCGAATTTCAAAAATGATGTTGTTCTCTTTCGCAATCAGACTATTAAGACAGTCTGCGATGACAACATCATTCCTCATTCTTCATACCCTTGTCTTCTTGACGAAATCCCTGAAAATATGCCTTCTTTGGATATCTCTGACAGCGATGCTAGCGAAGAAGAGGAATCTGATGAAGATGACGAAGTAGAAGGATCTGATGAAGAAGAAGAACCAAACAAGAAATAGCTCTGTTTTCTTCTTTCTCTTTTTGTAATATCTGTACATTTATTCTTTTTACCTTCTACTTTTGTAATCTTTCGCTGCGAGTTTCTTGGATCTTCAAATACAAGCTCTACTTTTGATGTTCCTTTCTGCACATGTTAAAAGGGCAATTCTATTTTTGCAATACAGTTAATCAATACATTATCAATCTTTTTCATACTATGAGTGCGTAAATCTATCATATGAAAATAAATAACATGTTCTTAATCTATTCATTCCCATACTTGCCTCTGTTATTTGTTTTCAAATGAAAGATTAAGCAAATAACTTTTAAATGGTAACATGCCTCAATCTCTCAACTGTTGCTGCTGAATTCTCGCAAGCAAGTTTTTCTTGGTTGTTTCCAAGATCTCACTTTTTCTTTTTCTCTTATGTGGTCTTATTTTGCCTTCCTAGTTAAAGGTCTTACTGTGCCACCTCTTGTCATTGCGACAAAATCGCAGGACATCTTTACACTTTCATGTAATGACCCATTGATCTTTCCTTATCATTTCTTTAGTATTGTTGCCTCTGCAGGATAATTTTGTTGCGACAATATGACAGGCCTAAAAATCCTTGCGAAAATAAAGCCCCATGACATTGCCGTCTTGCGACGAAATCGCATGACGTCCTTACATTTTCATGTACTGACCCATTGATCTCGTCTTATCTTTATTTTTTGTATTATTGCCTCTTCAGGATTGTCTCACAAATATGACAAGCCTAAATTTTCTTGCGAAAATAAAGCCTCATGACATTTGCGTCTTAAGACACTTATTAGCTCCCTAATGGAGGGTGCCGCCCTTCTCATCTCCCTGGTTGCCCCTTCAAGGAGGCGTACTTCTGCCATACAAGGCTAGCTCCCCCCATCCGGTCTTAACAACAACCAGTTGTTTTCGCAGCCTCTTATCCCTTTTGCCTATATGGCTTATGGTTACGAGACTGCACCCTAAGTGGAGTTTTCTTCGGGCCGAGTGCAGCATATGCCGAGACTTGCCAAGAATGGCCGAGACACTTCAAATGCCCCAGGCACTCTTGGCTCAACCGTGTACCTCGGCGCCTTGGTCATATGCTGACTCCTTAGAAGAGACCCTCGGTCGTCCAATCTAAGTCTTAAGCTTAGATTGAAAATCCAAAGTATCTCCCCTGGATGGGCTTTATTGACCCCAATTCTCCATGACTCAAGTTCCAGGGGCGGTGTAACCTTTTCCTTGAGCCATGCAATAGGTACCCCCTACTATGACGTACTTTAGGTCTTACATTTGCCTCTTACAAAATTTTGATTTCGCGAACTAGGGTGTACGCCATAGTTGGTTCGCCTCTGTCTGATTAATTTGTTGATTCTTCTGCATATAAATTCTTTTATAATTTCGGAATCACGTCTTTATATTTCATAAAATATATTCTTCTTCTGCGTATCAACTTCCTTTCGCAGCCTCATCTCTGCTATTCATAAGAATTTTTTTTTTGTTTTGTTTTTTTTTATAACACACCCATCGTACATTTTTCTTTCATCTCCCCATTTCTTCTTTGGCAGTCAACAAGTACATTCATTCTTTAAGTCTCTTACTTCTGCCACTTTCTGCCTCTGCATTTTTGAATTTTCCTGTCATTTTCTTATCTATTGCGAAGTCTTCGCCACTTCCTATCTTCATCATTTTTTGGTTTCACAGTATTTCTTCCTCTCTTTGCTCTATTACATCTACCATTAATCTTTCACCTCTTTGTTTTTCTTTGATATTGTGTTTCCAATTCTTCTTCTTTGCAGCTCTTTCTTCGCAAGATTCTATATCGATTTCATAACACTTCTTTCCTTCAACCCAATCTCCCTTTATGATTCCAACACCAGTGGATGAGGGAACTTAATACATTGATGGAAAGTTGATGCCACACCTAGGATTTCATGTAACCATGGTCGTCCGATCAGTGCGTTGTATGGTGATTCCACATCAACTACACAAAATAAAATTTCAGAAGATAATCCTTTCAGTGGAATTCGCATATGAACTTCTCCTTTTGGCTTATTTGCAGTACCATTGAAACCATAAATTTTGTACGTTGAAGGTATTAGATCTTCATTTTTCCCTCCCATAGTTTTATAAGTATGATAAAAAAGAATGTTCACGGAACTCCCCGTATCAATCAAAATTCTGTTGATTGCCCAAGAATTCTCAGCTTCATCATCTTCATCCTCGCTAGGTTTTGGGTTGATCTCCAATCTTACCACCAATGGGTTGTCATGCATTTATCCACCCTCGGGTACTTCTTCTGCGGTAAAAGATATAGTCTGCTTTTGCCATTCTTCCAGTGGCGATGTCTTCGCAATGTTCATTATTTCTCTATCATTGGCATCTCTTGCGAAAACCCTGCTGAGAGTGTTATCGTGAAAATCTTCAATCGTCTTGTATGAGTGCACGATGGAGTTACAAAACAGATTCTTTGCCTTTGCGCCAACTTCAATCACAAATGTTTCTCTTTCTTTTGTCGTGTTTGGTTTGCGAGTATCTGGAGGAGGTGGTAATGCTTGAGTTTGCGTTCGTCCTATTAGAAAGTGATTTAATTTTCCATGATCTATCATCCTGAGAATGATTCTCTTTATATTTCTGCAGTCATTTGTTGTATGTCCATGGAAATGATGATAAGAGCAAAATTCATTGCTTCTGTAGCTTGGAGGTGGTTCACTCCCCATGTTCCATGGTGCGGGTATGTTTTCCATTAGGATTATAGCTTCCCATATCTTCTCCACACTAGCATTCAAAGGTGGCATTTTGATTTCTTCCTATATTATCTTAGGATTTCGCTGTCCTCTGTGAAAGTTTTGCCTCTGACCTCCATAAGTTCCTTGCGGCTGATGACCTCCATACGTTTCTTGTGGCTGATGACCTCCATACGTTTCTTGTGGCTGATCAAGTCTTTGGATTTTGTTATTTCCACCACGGCTATAGAAGTTTCTCTATCTCTCAAATTCTTCTTGATCACGGCTCCCCATAGCTACTAGCTTTTGTTGTCCATCTCCCATTACCCTATCTTGTTGCCCTTACGAGGTGCTCGCCACTGTGTTTATTAACTTGGGTAATAAGCTTGCATTCGCTGCTCTTGAACTTGTATTCGCAATGGGGTATGATTCCATCTCATTTTGCTTTTCCTCAAGAGCAATATACTCCTCTTGTAGTTCTCGCAACTCGGTCATTGTGATTGTATTTTTGATTCTGAAAATCTGAATGTATAACAGATTTGTTGCGAACATAGCATTGATGAATGATAGGATGAGATACCTTCCGTCCACACGACCAGCCATATCACTACACATTGTCTTCCATCTCACAGTTAGATGCTTCAAACTTTCGCCAACCCTTTGCTTCAACCCAAATACATCTTCAATGCCAGGTCGCGAAGAATTGTTGCTTATGTATGCTCCTAAAAATATAGCTTGCAAGTGGTTGAAAGATGTTATAGTGCAAACCTTCAAACCACTTTAACGCCTCTCCTGTTAAACTTGATGCGAAATACTTGCATAATATTGCATCATGGTTCTCCCATTGTAGCATATATCTCACATAAGCTTTGATGTGTTGGACTGCACAAGTTGTTCCATCAAAAATGATGGTTAACACAGGCAAATTGCATTTTGGGGGTATTCCTCCTAATTATACTTCTTGTGTGAATGGAGTTTTCGCAGCTTCCTCTAGAGCTTCATCTAATTGTCTCTTACCTCCTCCTCTTTTATTATTTATCATTCCCCTCATCTCGGCTAATTCTCTCTAATTGTCTCTTACCTCCTCCTCTTTTATTATTTATCATTCCCCTCATCTCGGCTAATTCTCTCAAAATTTGTTCATTTATACCAGAATTTGAATCCATTGGTCTTTTCAACTCCGCCTCTCTTCTCCTGCGTTCCTCTCTAGTTTGACTTCCTTGTTCATCATTTTCCTCTCGTCTTTCTCTGCGATCTTCTCTTTCATTTCTTTCATTAATTCGCACACCGTCATATCTTTCATTTTCTCCTCTTTGCCATCTTTCAGTTCTCCTTTGTACTCTATCATACTCTTCATTGATATTAGCATTATTGCGGTTTCGCTCACGCCTCCTTTCTCGATTATCATGGTTATTCTGTCGAATTGCCTCTTGTAGCTCTTGTTCTTCCACTTCCGCTCTTAGTCTTTCTCTTTCGCGAGCTAAATGTGTTTGTTCAGTGTAATGTATTTCAATTTCATCCTCAATTGCTCGTTCATTTCTTTGTATTTCTCTTCCATCTAAGATTCTCCTTCCTTCTTCCTGATTTTCTTCGCCAACTTGATTATTTCGCCCCTGACGGTGTCTGTTTCCTTGAATTCTATCATTCTGCTCGTTTTGAAGAATTTTAGTACGTTGAATATAACGATCTTCCAATATTTCTCTTCCTTCGCGACGTTCTTCGCTGGGATTGTGTATTTCCTCTCGAGTTTCTTCGTTAGCATTTTCTATAGGCAAATTTTGTCTTATTTCTTCTCTAACTGATCTTGAACGTGATCTTGCAGCGCTTCTTGACCTCCTATTTTGTAATCTTATGTTTTCCATCCTCAATTCATGATTTTTCCTTGTCAAATTCGCACGTTCTTATGCTTCTAACCGCCTTTCTTCATGTATTGTTTGTCTCAATGCTTCTAATGCTGTAATCTCTTCATTTCCATGAATTATTCCTCCAATTACTTATTGATCTCTTTCCGCTTGTCCATTGTCCCCTAAGTGTTGCTCGTCTCCCATTTCATCTACGGAATCTGATCGCTAAGTATGTACACTCACTCTATCATAATCCATAGTTCTATTTTGTATTGGTGGAGTACGTTAAATAGGCGGTTGAATTTGATTTTCTCTGTTGTTCCTTGTATTCATTCTTGAAGACTCTCCCATCTCGTCTCTCCTTTCTCCATCAAGTCTCCTACTCCTTATAACAGTTGTTGGTTGTTTTGATGCATGTTTTCTTCTAGCCATTTTTCAATCTTAATGAATTATTGAAAATTATATGAAATTCCTTCCCTATTACTCCAAATTCTTTCAAATCACAATATCAATCTTCAATCCCTGTTTCTAGCGCCATATGTAATTGCAGGAAATCCTACAATACAAACCTCACAAGAATTCATAATATCTAACACATATTTAAGATCAATAACCAATCTCTTTATTAATTGAGTTAGAAATTTTACAAGAAGGAAGTGAAATCAAGAATGTTATTGCTACTCTAGACTTTCTCTCTCCTCTAAAACTTCTCTCCACTCTCTAAAAAGATCTCTCTCCTTTTCATAAGCCTATTCGGCTCTTTATATAGGACATTACATAATGGATGACACTTAAGTTATCCCTTATTTTCGGATCTGACTTACGACATTCTCGCAAGTGTACAAATGTAAAACCTCGCAACACTCCTAAATCTCGCTAGGTCTTCACGTCTTTCTCGTTTTTAGGCTGTCGTCATTCGTTGCTTCATTTATATTACTCGTTTGTGATATCTTCGCAATGTGTCATTTATGGATTTCGCAAAGGCGTTGGTGTTGCGATATTCTAATCCTACAGGGTCCATTCAACCTCTTCAGTTTCAATCTTCCATAGCAGCTTCATTAATAATGCCTTATTCATAACTTCCAATCTTCTCAAGCCCAAACCTCCTTCTGAAATTGGTGCATTGACTTCATCCCATTTAACTGTGATTAGCTTCTTTACAGCAGGGTCTCCAGACCATAGAAAATTCCTTATGATTTTCACATTCTTTGATGACAGATTTTGGCCACTTGTAGACTGACATGTTGTAGATGGGTATGCTACATAATACATGTTTGACTAGTGTTAGTCTTGCAGAAAAAGCCAACAACTTGCCCATCCAACCAGCTAAGATTTTCTGTATCATTTCTACCATCCCCCATGCCTGATAAGACTTAACTCTGCCTGTATTAAGGATAACACCCAAATATTTATCAGGTAACTCAGACAAGCACATTTGCAGATAATCAGCTATTCCATGTCTCCTTGTATCTGAAACACCATTTACAAAACATTTACGTTTGCTCCTATTTATTACTTTCCAGCTGAGATTTGATATTTACCTACAATTGCATCAAGTTATCCAATGTTCTTTTATTTCCATTGCAAAAGACAAAAATATCTTCTGCAAACATCAGATGAGAAGGTTGACATCCACCTCTGTTTACCATAGCTTGTATCTTCCCTTCTTGTACTAATTTTAAGAGATTTCTGCTTAGAACTTCTTCAGCAAGAATGAAAAGAATGGGAGATAATGGGTCACCTTGTCTAAGGCCCCTTCCAACTCCAAAAAAGACATAAGGTCCTCCATTAACAAGCACTGAAATCATAGCAAAGTTAAAAATCTTTCTGAGCCAACTAATTCCAATTTCTGAATATCCAAATCTTCTAAGAACTTCAAATAAGAAATCCCATTTCAATGAATCAAATGCTTGAGATATATCAAGTTTGAGTCCTACATTGCCACCTCTTCTTTTTGTATTTAATTCATTTATCATCTCAGAAGCTAATACTATTTTATCATGAATGTTTCTACCTTTAATAAAATCACCCTGTTGAATGGAAATCAAATTACCAATCTTGGTACTTAATCTTGAGGTAATGATTCTAGTGATAATCTTGAAATTGAAATTTGCCAAACCAATGGGTCTGAACTTGTCAGCTTTTTTGGCACCCTGCACTTTAGGTAATAAGAACAAAAAATTAGAGTTTAGACCTTTTGGTATGAACCTGTTACTCCAGCAGAATTTAATAGCTTCAATTAATTCCAAACCAATGATTTCCCATGCATATTTGTAAAAGCTACCAGGAAAACCAACTGGACCTGGAGCACTATTTGCATCCATCCCATAAACTGCTTCTTTGATCTCCATTGCAGAAGGAACATCATCTAAGAAGTAATTGTCTTCTTCAGTTAGAATCTTAGGGATAACTTCTAAAATATCTGCAGAAAGATTTGTAGTTTGAGCTTGAAATTTCTTCTTGTAATGTTCTACCAAAACATTTGCAATTTGTGCTTGTTCAGTCACAATATTACCATCTTCATCTTCAAGTTCAGTAATGGTGTTTTGTGACTGTCTGATCTTGTGTGAAATAATGATGTATTAGCTCCCTCCTCTTTGACCCACTTCACTCTAGATTTGGCTCTCATTAGTTCATTGTATTGTTGAGAAACTAATTCATGTTTTCCTCTAGCAGTGACCAAATTGTTTAGCATTATAATATTTTCAGGATCATTATCAGATAAAATAGAAGCTGCCAAAACTTCATCCTCTGTAGTCTTAACTTTGATTCTCAGATCCCCAAAAACCTCCCAATTCCACTTCTTAATAATTTGCTTGAGTCTTTTTAATTTGGCCATGAAGGAGAAAGCTGGATTACCTGTAATTTCTTCACTCCAGGATTCCTTAATAAGAGTTAAAAATTCTGGATGAGAAGACCAAATAGCTTGATATCTGAAAGGAGAGTTGTCTGGTTTCTTAGAGCTTATAACTGCACCAAAAAGAGGCCCATGATCAGAAGTACCCCTTACTCCAACTTTATAACTCCACCCTTCAAATTTATCTAACCATTTTGTGTTGTAGAAAGCTTTATCTAAATTACATAATATTCTTTTTTTTCCAGCTCTATTATTGCACCAAGAGTATTTAATTCTTGTTCTTTTGGCTTGTATTAGATTACAAGATTCTATGCAATATCTAAAGTCTTGCATTGATACTCTGAGAGGTCTTCTACCACCAAATTTTTCATCACAACTTAAAACCACATTAAAATCACCAATTATCATCCATGGTAAGTTCATTGCACTAATGTCTTTGAATTCTTCCCATAATTGTCTTCTATCCATAGTGAGGCATGTTGCATGAATACCAGTTACCAGAACATCGCCAACTTGAATTATAATTGCTTGCCTTGAAGATGATACTACTACAGGTCTTGATAATGAAGAATTCCAAAATAACCAGATATTTCCTTTTGCAGTATCAGTAGAATTGTGAATAAACATTTGGTTCATACCAGGAAGCCTTAAATTCTTTACTCCATTGCTAGAAGCTTTTATTTTTGGTTCTTGTATCCATAAAAGAGAAGGACTAAAATTCTTAACTAAATTGACTAGTTTATCTTTGGCTTGAATTCTTTTCCAGCCTCTCATATTCCAGTATTGTACTCTCATTGAGAAGAAGTTGAATGAGAAGTATTAGTACCCCCCCACTCCATTGTTTAATTTTACTGAATTATTAGCTTGTTTCCTTGTGGTCACATTAGGTATACCTTTAGTAGGTTTGCTCACCACTCTTGAGAAAGAATGGTCCTGCTTCTCAGCTATATCTACCAGAGCTTGAAATTTATTACCAGAACCATTGTTAATGTGAGGAGTATCAAATTCTGAAGAGTTCTTCCTTTCCACTTCCTGCCATCCTTCCTGTGTAGTCGAAATATTAGATAAGACTTGAGATGTTAATAAGTCATTTGCTTCACCATGAGATAAATCAGAAATTACTGCTAAATCATTATGTGTATCATTTGAAACAACAGTAGGTGGAATACTTTCCGACTTCAAGAAGTCTTCCAATAGATAAAGCAGGGAAATCTGAAGGAGATTCTAAAATACCCTTGTAGCCTTCATTATGTTTAACCGGAGAAGAAGTATGTTCTGTAGGACCCTTACTTTGAACAATATGAGTACTGTTTATGATAGGAGGTATTATTGCATCAATTGCTTTAACTTCATTATCAGTAACTGGTTCCAAAATTTGACTACTAGTAGAAGGAAAACATATATCAAACCCTCTAGATTGCTGTGTAGTGACTTTCTTTGGTGTGTATCTCCATTTAGGTTTAGCTTTCACACCTTGAGATTGTTCTTTCCTTGCAAATCTGCATTCTGTTACCAAATGTCCAACAATTTTGCATTTGCTACAAAACTTTGGCAATTTTGAAACTCTTATTTCTTGCTCAACTTTACAATACTTTGATTCCACTACTACTTTGTTTGGAATATTGTTTGCTAAATCCACTTCCACCAAAATGCTAGCATAATAACCAACCTATTTTTTCAAAGTTACATCATCAACTCTGATTGGTCTGCCAATTGCTTTACCCATTGGCATAAGAATGTCTTCTTTCCAGTATTCAATACTGAGGCCAGGAAAAAGCATCCATACAAAAGCACTGGAATATTTTTGTAGTTCAGGTTTAAAATCACGTTCCTAGAATCTAAGCTTGAGATATTGAGTTTCTACTTCCCAGAAACCTTCATAAATCAATTTCATATCCTCCTTATTCTCTAATTTGATTATAAAAAATCCTTTACCAATAGGGATGAATTGACAATTACCTGTAAGACTCCATTGCTTTCTCAAACTTGTTTCAGCAACTGACATCTTCAATTTAACGAAGTCGAGCCTTCCAATCAAACTAAAACGCCATTCATTTACACTTTCATCAATAATCTCATCAGGGTTGAATACTGATGGATTAAGAGTCATTGGAACAAAATTACTCTCAGAACTAATTTTTTTTGAAATCTCATATTCAAATTGAGAATTTGAGGATTTCTCCATTAAACTTCAACTATCAGACATATTAATGATAGAATATGAAATAAATGATGAAGAATTAAAGCTTAACGACCAACTGATTCAAGAAACACCTGAATTAATGAGAACGAAGCACTGAAAACGAAGAAGTTTTTGAGAAATTTTTCTCCGATTCGGTCGCCGAGTTGCAGAGCTCGACTCGGTCCCCCAAAATCCCCCTAACTAACTTGTCTATTCTATGCTTCAAAAAAATTAAAAAAAAAAAAAGTAATTGATTAGAAGACACCAACAAGGACTTCATCAACAAAGGTATGTGGTAATTGATTTCATTTGGATTCTTGTTCAATTGTACCTTTCTAATCTATCGAAACAAATGCTCACACTGTGGAAAAATTCCGATGACGGTTAATGTACATTTATGTATATATACTCGAGGTTATTTAAGCCACGACTTTTTTGACAATAACCTTTATCCCTGGAAAGGTTCTCATATTATAGTGAATGAGCTTACGAATTCAACGATCCAAGAATCACTCAATTCCGAGTTATAATGATGAAGTTATGAGTGATTTATTAAAGTAACAATTATACGTGTTGCTGTAATTGTTACAGTTCGTTAGTAGGAAACAATCCACGGACTGCTTGTAACGGTTCACGGACTTGGGCTCAATTACGTGACTAAAGGAATTTTTGGTCAAGTTGGTGATGTTTCCTTATCTAGGCAGGATGGCTATTAATCCAAACATATTTGATTACCATATTAAAGTGTTTGTTATAACTTTTAATTCCTGCCTAAGTTAAAATGTGATTTATTCACATATATACAATATATGCTAATAATTATTTATTTAATTATTTATGCAAAATATTTGTAACATAGGAAAGACTCCCAAAATTAGGAGAATCTTGAAAAAAGGAAAATAGCCTAAACCCTAGTGTAGCTTGCAAGCTAACCTATTCACTATAAATATAGAGTTCGTGAATGCTACACGTTTTCATCCCCTTTGGAAAAAAGAGTGAGATAAAAGTCTTTGTATTGGGAATCACAAATCCGAGTTGGATTCATCTTCGTGATTGATTATACAACTTGTAATATAGGCTTTTCACCTCTTGTCTATTCTAAGGTTTTCTCTTCTGATATAAAACCATTCAAGAGTTGTTGATCATAAAACCCTAGGTTTTTATAGATTTCAATTTCCGATCGTATACTAACTTTTGTTATTCGAAATCGGAAGCTAGAAAGAAAATTCGATTAAGGCATCTCGTAAAAATCCTTAAGAAGTTTTAAACAAGATATCTCTAGATTTATTCTAGTTGTTCTTGTTGTAGAATAATTAGGTTTTTCTTCCATTATTGAAGAGTATAATAATCCCTAATCTACAAGTTTGTTTTGATATTACTTTTACCTAGTAATTGTTTTTATCAAAATAAACATAATATTTCCAAAACCTTGATTCACATCTAAAGGGAAATCAAACCGGTGTTTTGTGCAAACAACATATCGAATCGTATCAATCATGTTGTTGTATCTTCTAAAGAGAGCCTTGGGTTCTGCTAGAAGATTTGCGAGAAGAATTCCTAAAGACAATTGGTGTTGTGCTAGGAGTTCTATTTGTGCTGAAGCAGTTATTACATCTAGTCCGAATAGGTAATAGGAATTTGGTGTAACAACTTATAATCAGTGTGTGTTTATTCTGGACTAGGTCCCGGGGTCTTTCTGCATTTGCGGTTTCCTCGTTAACAAAATTTCTGGTGTTTGTGTTATTTCTTTTCCGCATTATATTTTATTTATATAATTGAAATAATACAGGTTGTACGTTAATCAATCATAGTTGTTAAATCCGACCTTGTTTGTTGAATAAGACTTGATTGATCTTGAACACTTGATTTTGTTATTTTCACATTGTTAGGCCAGTCCGTACTAACCCTGTTTCAAGTGGACACCGTGTTGAAATATTCCTTTAGTGATTGTTGCTTAAAGAGGTTTATACACGGTCGATATTGAATAGGTTGTGATTAACATAAAAGATTTTGGTTCAAGAATTTCACACTAAAATCAGGTTTACGGACTTGCTTCTGTTTAACCATTGATTGTGTTGAGTAAGAGATAAACTCTTTAGTATTATTCTTTGATTGAGTTTTCACTCTCGGAATATTATTGAGGTTTAGTCCATACATATTTCTAAGCGAAATATTGGGTGTGGTTGTTAGACCCCCGCATTTTCATTTGGTATCAGAGCAGGCAAACACGCTAAGACCTCATAAGTCTGTGTTTGTAGCAATTTGATTCTATTGACAGAAGTGCTATCTCTATACACGTACCACCAGTCTTCGATGGCACGAACTATTTATGGTGGAAAATTACTATGCGTGCTTTTATACAAGCGCGAGATTTTCAATCATGGGTTCGTATTGTTAATGGCTATAATCCTCCATTAGTTACAGTAGACGGTGTAACTGTTGCAAAGGATATTGGTGATTATGATAAACTTGAGATTCTTGCTGCAAAGAAAAATTCTGACGGATTAAATTCTATCATCCATGCCATTACCACGGATCTTCAGCACCACGTTACTACGTGTAATCAGTCTAAAGATGCTTGGGATATCTTGGAAACCGTATTCGAAGGGAATGCCGCAGAGAAAGAAGCAAGGCTTCAAAATCTAGCTTCTGACTGGGAAAACCTTCGCATGTCTGATGATGAAACTTTTGATGAGTTTAACCAAAGACTTTCTCAAATAGTAAACTCCTCATATTCATTAGGAAGAACTATTCCGGAGAAATTTATTGTGTGCAAAATTCTCAGGTCTCTACCATCAAGATACGAGTCTAAGAAACATGCCATTGAAGAAGCAAACGATCTTTCTACACTCTCCAGAAATACTCTTGTTGGAAAGTTAAAGATCTTTGATAATGAACACTTTTTTTTTTCTTTGATAATGAACATGCATCTAGAAAAGAGGTGATTTCTCTTAAAGCTGCAAATAATTTTGAATCCTCTAAGGATAAATCTGGTTCGCCAGATACTAAGGATGTTACTCCACGACAATTTAGAAATCTCTTGAGAGACAGGAAAAAGAGTTTTCTAAAGTTACAACATCTCCTAATGATGATGTACAATGCTATAACTGTCGTGGTTTCGGGCACTTGTCTTCAGTATGTCCTAGCTGGAGCCGCAGACAATCTTCATATGCAGCAGCTTTGCCTACTCTTGATGATGGACCCGAATATTATAATCACCAAGAGTACGCAGGCGAGGTTGCATTAGCTTCTGGAAATATTCTTTCGGATACTGATTCTAATTTTGACGAAGAAGTGTTCCATGTGGATCCAGTTGCTAATAATCTTCTTAAGGAATGTCATCAAAAACTCTTGGAAGCTAAAAGCACCATTTTCAGTGAGAATTTTAAATATGACAGACTTCTTAGTTGGAATAAATACTTGCAGGACCAACTTGATTCTAGTGGTGCAAGAGATTATCTCAACGAAATACGAAAGCTTAAAGAAGAAATTGCCGGAAGTCGTGATCGGGAAATTATTCTTCAAGAAAAACTAGATAACTTGGAGAACATTGAGATGAACTTGTTATTTGATTTGGAACAAGAAGATCTCAAAGTTCAATGTGAATCATCCAAGAATAATCTAGTTATTGCGCTTGAAAAGGTAAAAAGGTTGGAAGAAGAAAACTCGAGCTTAAAAGAGAGTTTTTCTAGAAATAACAGCTCAGATAAATTAACCTCAATATTGGGAGCATGTAGAATTCATCGTGATACATGATGATTGGGCTATGAAGGAATAGACGCTCCTAGTAACTGCAAAGAGGTAAAATTTGTCAGAGCTAAAAATTGTTCTCAACCAAAACCTTCCACGGTTGACAAAAGTGAAGTATCTCTGCCAACTGCCGATGAAGAAAAGAGGAAATTTTGTCAAGCTCCAAAGCAAGATCATACACATTTAGGTAACACTTGAAAAAGCGCAACCACACCCAATATTTCGCTGTATGGACAAACTCCAATATACTTTCAAGAGAATCAACTAGACTCAATCTTAATAAAGTATATTAAAGAGTTATATCTCTCTTTCTTGATTCAATTCTTTCTCAAGCAAATAGAAATCTGCGAGTCTAATTGAATACAAGAGAAATCACTTGAACGGTACCAAATACCAATGTTCAAGGATCAATCAATTTCAATCAACAACCAAAGGTCGGATTTCGAATTGATTGATTCAAACGCACAACCTGTGATATTTCAATTATATACCAAACTATAATGCAGAATAGAAATAACACAGATACCAGAATTTTGTTAACGAGGAAACCGCAAATGCAGAAAAACCCCGGGACCTAGTCCTGATTTAACACCACATTGTATTAAGCCGCTACAGACACTAGCCTACTACAAACTAACTTCGGTCTGGACTGTAGTTGAACCCCAATCAATCTCACACTAATTCAAGGTACAATTGCGCTCCTTACGTCTCTGATCCCAGCAGTATACTACGCACTTGATTCCCTTAGCTGATCTGACCCACAACTAAGAGTTGCTACGACCCAAAGTCGAAGATTTTAATAAAAAAATCTGTATCACACAGAAAAGTCTACAGGAATAGATAAATCTGTCTCCCACAGAAATACCTACAAGTTTTGTTCCATCTTTTGATAAATCAAGGTGAACAGGAACCAATTGATAAGCCGGACTTATATTCCTGAAGAACAGCTTAGTATTATCAATCACCTCACAATAATCTTAATCGACGCGGCGAAAGAAGATATTGTGGAATCACAAACGATGAGACGAAGATGTTTGTGACTACTTTTATATCTTGCCTATCGGAGATATTAATCTCAAGCCAATCGTTACGATTGTACTCAACACGATAGAATCAGCAAGATCAGATCACACAACTACGAGAAAGTATTATCGGTCTGGCTTCACAATCCCAATGAAGTCTTTAAGTCGTTAACCTGGTTCTCAAGAAGAAACCTAAGGTTAAAGGAGAATCGACTCTAGCTAATACAACTAGTATCACACGGAAGGTGTGGGGATTAGGTTTCCTAGTTGCTAGAGTTCTCCCTTATATAGTCTTTCAAATCAGGGTTTGCAATCAATGTTAGCTTGGTAACAAAGCATTCAATATTCACCGTTAGATGAAAACCTGATTAGATTCAAGCTAATATCTTTCAACCGTTGGATCGAAAACTTATCTTGTTACACACAAATGAAATGCACGATTTTATGTTTGCGTAACCGTACCCAAACATGTACATTTGTTGGTTCAAAAATAGTTAACCAAATAGTTAGCCATATGAGCACTTTCATATCAACCATATTCTTCTTCACCATAACTAGTTCAAATGACTCAAATGAACTAGTTAGAGAGTTTTTCAATTGCAAGGAAATCTTATGTAACTACACAAGACACAATCGAAGCAAAAACGATTTGATTCAATCGAATCGGTTCATGAACTTTATAGCCACGGTTTGCATTTATCATTCCTTAGTTAATATAGATAAGTTCACAAACACTCGTTTTTAGATATAACCAACTTAAGTTCGCAGACTTAGTTCGCGGACTTAAGTTCCCGGAAGGAGTTCTCAAACTCCAGCAGATTTTCTCGGGTCGAGAACTTCCGCCAGTTGGCGGATTGGGTTCGCGGACTGAGTTCAAGGCTCTTGTTCCGGTTCTCTTGATCAACAAAGTTCGCAAACTTCGGTTCAAGGAAAAAGGACTTATACATATATGTGTTGCCACACAATGCTTATATCCAACATTGGTTATGTAATCTAAACTCCCATTTCAATCATTGAAACATTCTTAGAGGACGTTATATAGTTGTTATTCACAAACCTTTTTTCGTCAAAGCAATTTTCAAAGTGATTGAAACATAACATGACTTTCGTCACTAGGTAAATATGAACTTGGCCAGAGCGAAAGCTTACCAACACATATTTCGAGAAATAGATAGCCGAGATAAACTCGGCTCGAAATAGCAAATGTGTATAATCAAAGTCTATATATCAAAACGACTTTTGTCTCAAGAATAAGAGATAGAGTAGATAGACTTTTGAGTGATAGATAATTTCAAGTCTCCACATACTTTTAGTCGATGAAGTTCCACCAGTTTCTTGAGTAGTCCTTCGTCTTGTATGATGATTGCCATGGAGTTCTTGAGCTCAACTACACTTTATATCCTAGTCCGAGACTTAGCTATAGTAGACTAGAAATCAAGACTTATAGTTTTGATCACTAACATTGACAAACATGCATGAGATAGCAACGCATGCGAGTTCGACTGAGCAATGCTCTAAAAATCTCCCTTTTTTTTTTGGTAAGTCCAAAATTGTATTGATGAATAGCAAATATTTACAAAAGTTTACAAGAAAAGAGGTCAATAGACCCCAAAAAACTTATAAACTATTTACATCTAAAATAAGAGACATTTGGATATTCTAAATTTCTTAGAAAATTAGGTCTCTCATCATAATTCATCCCTTCACCATTCCTTAGCAGACAACCTCTTTTTGCCATGGAATCTGCTGAAAAATTTGCCTCACAATAAGTGTGGACAAAACGAATCGAATCATAGATGTCTTGAATCTTCGCCATCTTTGCCTAGCAAACCAAGGTACATTAGAGTTCTCAAAAGCCAAAATTGCACCAATAGAATCTGATCGCACCAGAACCTTACGGACTTCCCATTTCCTTGCCCATTCTAAACCAACTATTACACCATATAATTCTGCCAAAAAGTTATTTGTTGTCCCCAATCCAATGCTCATGGCTCCAACAAAATTACAATCATGATCCCGTATTACAACACCCGCACCAGCAATACCAGGGTTCCCCTTTGCAGCTCCATCACAACACAAAAGAAGTTCATCACTATTTGGCGGCTCCCAAAAACATTCAACAGGCTGCACCATTTTTACTTGTCTATGACGCACATAGAAACAGTTCAAAATCTCTAAATCTGCTGTAGTATTGTGCATAAAGCTCTTCAAACGCACAGCATAATCATGAATCAAATGAAACACTCATTGTTTAAAAAACTGAATACTAACAGCTGTGTTTTGAAAACACGCCATATTTCTTGTATTCCACAGCTCCGAACGAATAACAAGGTTGGTTAGCAGCCATAAATCCTTAACAATTCTACTCCTTCCTTTGGTAGATTTATAAGAAGTAACCAAATCATAATGAAGCTGCAAATTGAACAAACCTGAGCACCACTGCCAAGTTTGAGATGCAAACGTACAGCTCCACAAAATATGTTCTAGCGATTCTTCATCCAGCTTGCATAGATAGCATATGTCGGCTATTTCGGCTTTGAATCTGTTTTTCAACTTGTCTTGAGTCACACAAGCTTCCCTCACAATCTTCCAATTCTGTGCAGCAAGTTTAGGATGAATTGCACGTCTCCACAACAGGCCATAAACATCTGAAGTTGCATACTTCTTTCGCACCAGATCCTTAGCTGAAGAGACCGTAAACTTTCCTTTCAACTCTGGCATCCACACCCTGCAATCAGTCCCTCCTTGAAGCATTGGCAAGTTGTTTAAGTCCACCCCGACCCTGATCAGATTCTGAATATGTACTCCCTGCAACTGCCAAGAATTATTAGCAATAATTTCACTAACCATGACCGTGCCATCTAGATCATATTCACCTAGCATATCCGCAATACATTCATTACCATACCACACATCAAAATAAAGAGATGTATTCCTTCCGTCCCCTAGAAGAACTTGGTATTCTTGTCAACAGTGGAATGAACTAATCTAATGCCCGGAAGAATCGAAGAGTTCACACCATATTGCTTTATGCGACCAAGGCGGGAAGTGTATTTCGCCCATAAGAACCTAGCCCATTTTTTGTTGGAAGAACGAATGTTCCACCATAACTTCATAAGAAGCGCCTTGTTAGTGACAAGCCATGCTGGTAATACCCAGACCGCCTTCTTTCAAAGGGCAGCAAACCTTAAGAAAACCAACCACACACTTCCTTGCAACTTCAGCATCTCCAGACCAAAGAAAATTGCGGATCACCCTCTCAGCTTGTTGGATGAACTTCTTAGGCCATTTATACACTGCCATATTGTGAATGGAATAGCTAGCAATCACTGAATTAATGAGCACAATTCTGTGTTGAAAAGAAAGCAATTTTCCTTTCCAAACAGTAATCTGGTTGTAGTTGCAGGAAATCCCACAACACACCCCTTGTGATATTATGATAATATTTTCTAGATCTAAACTTATTTGATAATTAAAATAAAGATAAAAGTGCTAGAAATTTAAATAAACACACGAGATTTTTTACATGGTTCGATCAATGTGATCTACATCCATGGTTCTTCACTATGATTTTTGGAATTACATAAATATTACATTTAGGATCTCCATTAATGAGTATTTGGAGCTTTCTAGATCTAGTTTTTGGGGAAGAAGATGATAAAGAAAATAAATTCTCTCTCTCATGATTGTGTATCCACTGTTACAAAATTGTGTCTCCACTCCAAAAAGATCTCCCCCTCTCTCTCTCCTGCCTTTCTCTTTATATAGGTGTTTACATAGTGGATGACCGACTCATACATAGTGGAGTACTGACTCATAATTTCGCAGCTCTTGATAATTTTCGCAGGCTCTCTTTCTATAATTTCGCAAGCTCTGCTACATTTTCTCAATCTAAGAAAATAATTAAATCTCGCATACTAATAAAATGTGTTATGCGATATTTGGATCCTACATCTTGCCTCTTTTTTCTTGAATATTGCTTGAAGAGCGATCTTTAAGAAAAAATCCATTGTTGTAGTAGTCTTTGATCTTTGTTGATGAAGGAACGAACGAAAGAATTGGACTTGAAAAGTACTTGCCTCTATTCTTTTGTGAACAAATACTAAGAAGTAATTAGAAGTATCATCTATATCGAAGTATGAAGTATGAAGTATGAAGTATCCTTTGAAGAAGTATAAGTAGTACTCAATCCTCGAAATATAAGAAGTATTTGTCCTTGAATGAGAATAAGAAATATTGCCTCTGTTCATGCGAAGTTATTATTCCATTTTTGGTGAGAATTCTTGTTATTCACTAGTGAACATCCACTTTGTAAATGATTCTTGCCGAGAAGATAAAGAACAAAAATGTTTTCTTGGTAATCCAGTAGTTGAAGGGTAGAATCCTTTGAAGAGTTGTTTCTTCATTCTTATCTTATCTGATTAATGCTGAATGAATAAGAGCCCGTGAGAAAAGTCGATACTGTGGAGTATCGCCCATTTTATGTGTGTTGCATTACGGTGTGGTAAAGTGATGGGTAATGACTCCTCACTAACCAAATAACTCCCGACAGGGTTGTATAACGGGTGGAAGTCGGACGGATGAGATGATGTTTGAGACAATCTCGCGACCGTTGATGAAAAGCATCACTCTGGGGTTTTAAAACCAAGCATGAGAAGGATTTTGTGGAGGACCGACCATACATGCGTGTTGGCATGATGGTGTGTCTATGTCTCACCGTCTCATGGAGATGCAATCTAGGCCACTCAATTTGACCGTCAAAGAGAGTGGTTGAGATCCGGAAATCCCTTGCGCAAAGGAGTTGGAAACCGCATGACATCCCAAGTTTTCTTGGTCGGTCTTGGTCGATCATACCAAATGTAGGTGGTAGGCTAGTGTTCACACCTAACTGATTATCCCCGTGATCTAAGCCACTCAAATCATCCGGTAGATCAGCTTTAGGATTTGGAGGTTAGAAGTTTAGGTTTTGGGTTGGCAGGAATGATCGACCGCAAGAAGAGGAGGTAGATGGGCCCACGGTGGTCATGCCGGGTATGACCGGCCTTGGTTAATCCAATCTGTGACCCTCCATTAAATCATCGGAGAAGATGACGCGCGTGTGATGACTTGAAACCCTAATTTTGGCTTTCAAAGCCGCGCGACCATGCTCTTTTTGGGCGAATTTGTTGTAACCAACCATAGTTGGCTTTCATGTGTAGGCGGTCACATGGTGATCGTGTTGACATGCTCCCGGGCCCTTTGAGTCTACATCTACACCCTAAGTAGTTCAACCCTCCTCGTCCATAAAATATAAGAAGTATTTGTCGGGCCGAGAAGATAAAGAACATAAAATGTTTTCTTGGTAATTAGTTGCCTCTCCGTTTTGGTGAATTAAGTGAGGGAGTATCCAACTTTATCTTTATCTTTTACAAGATGTGAGGGTAGAATCCTTGAGAGAAGTGTCCTTGAATTGAAATAATGTTATTATTCCATTTTTGGTGAGCGAGTTGTTTCTTCATTCTTATCTTGCATCTGTTTCTTCATTCTTATCTTGCATCTGTTTCATGTTTTGTGTTCATGCGATAGTATAATCTCTTCGAGTTGCTTGTAATTTTTCTTATAATCGAGGGCGAAATAATCACATTCTGCGAAATTCTGACACATTTTGCGAAATCCTGAATAATCCTGCGAAATTCTGAATACTTGTGCTAATATAATGCTTATGTGATGATTATGTTATGAAATGTGTATGCGATGTGTATGCCATGAAATGCTTATGCGATGCTTTCATGATGCAAGTGTGATGCTTATATGATGAGAATGCTTATCTATTGCAATGTATAGCTATTTTTTGTGTTACTTAGCTCATTTTGCCGCGTATTTCTTGAATTTTTTAATACAATTTCTACCTTTCTTGTTTCTCCCTGCACATAAAAGACAATTCTCTGTTATTTGTATTCAAATGGAAGATTAAGCATAATCTCGCAGATGTTTCCGCTGAATTTTGTCATTGCGACAAGATCGCAAGACGTCCTTATATTTTCATGTAATGACCCATTGATCTTGCGTTATCATTTCTCTTGTGTGGTCTTATTTTGCCTTCCTAGTTAAAGGTCTTATTTTGCCACCTCTCATTATTGCGACAAAATCGCAGGACGTCTTTACACTTTCATGTAATGACCCATTGATCTTGTCTTATCATTTCTTTAGTATTATTGCCTCTGCAGGATATTTTTCTTGCGACAATATGACAGGCCTAAATATTCTTGCGAACATAAAGCCCCATGACATTGTCGTCTTTGCGACGAAATCGCAGGACGTCTTTACACTTGCATGCAATGACCCATTGATCTCGTCTTATTTACTCTTTTGTATTTTTGCCTCTTCAGGATTGTTGCACAAATATGACAAGCCTAAATATCCTTGCGAATATAAAGCCTCATGACATTTGCGTCTTTTTTGACACTATCAGCTCCCTAATGGAGGGTGCCGCCCTTATCTTCCCCCTGGTTGCCCCTTCAAGGAGGCGTACTTATGCCATACAAGGATAGCTCCTCCCATCCGGTCTTAACAACAACCAGTTGTTTTCGCAGCCTCTTATCCCTTTTGCCTATAGGGCTTATGGTTACGAGACTGCACCCTAAGTGGAGTTTTCTTCGGGCGAGAAAAGATAAGCCGAGACTTGCCAAGAATGGCCGTGACACTTCAAATGTACCAGGCACCCTTGGCTCAACCGTGTACCTCGGCGCCTTGGTCAAATGCTGACTCCTTAGAAGAGACCCTCGGTCGTCCAACCTAAGTCATAAGCTTAGATTGAAAATCCAAGGTACCTCTCCTGGATGGGTTTTATTACCCCCATTCTCCATGACTCAGGTTCCAGGGGCGGTGTAACCTTTTCCCTGAGCCACACTACAAATACCCCCTTATATGACGTACTTTAGGTACTTTGCCTCTTACGAAATTTTATTCGCGAACTAGGGTGTACGCCATAAAGGTTTGTCCCATTATGATTATTTTGTCAATTCTTCTTTATATGTAATAGGTACCCCCTACTATGACGCACTTTAGGTATATTTGCCTCTTGCGAAATTTTTATTTCGCCATAGTAGGTTCGCATCTATCTGATTATTTTGTTGATTCTTCTGCATATAAGCTCTTTTGTAATGTCGCTGATCTTTGATAATCTCTTGTCATTTTCTGTGCGAAATTTTCGCATGTCTTCATTCTTTCATTCATTCTTCCAATCTTTTATCTTCATGTTAAATATCATATCATTTGAAGCAAAGCAAATATTCAAGAGAAATATATAAATTGATCTGCGAGATTTTTTTTTTTTTTTTTTTTTTCGAATCTTTGTAATTTTGAAATCTTTAAGATCTTTGAAATCTTGAAATCTTTTGTATCTTTGTAATTTTGAATTTTTTTTTTTTTAAATCTTAGTAATAGTGCGAATGTATCGCTTTCTTTTAAATCAAATCAAGAATCTTTTTATTCGCTGTAAAAGAGATATTCTAGATAAATATATAAATTGAATTTTCTCGATTTTCTGTAATTTTGAAATCTCGAAATCTTTGTAATTTTGAAGTCTTTGTACTCTTGAAATCTTAGTAATATTTATAATCTTGCGATTGAATCGCTTTTTGTAAATCAAATCAAAAATCTTTTTATTCGTTCTTAGTATAAATTAAAGTGTTCAAGGAAGTGGTACTTAGCTTTCATGTGATTGTCTGTTGCTGTCGTCTCTTGCGAAGTATATGACTTGCTTGCGAAATTGGCATCCTTGAAATGTATGAATGTCGCACAAAGAAATGTAATTATCGCGCAGCAAAAAAAAAAATGTGAGAAATGAGATTTGAACCCTTGACCTGCCTCTTGCATATTCTCGCACCATACCAACCGTTCTAACCCTCTCTTGCGAAATAATCATCAACTTTCTTCAGTGCGAAATAATCAAAGTCCGTGCGAAATTTCGCGTAACAAAAATAAATGTGCGAGAAGCAAGAATTGATCCTGCGACCTGCTACTTGCATTCACGCCTCCTGACCAACTGTGTAAGCTTCTTCTTATGCGAAATTATCACACACTTGTTAAAACTTGTCTTCCTCTGGTAGTCTAAAAAGATGCAAAAATTTCACAGATGATGGGAATTGAACCTGCGTCCTCAAGCTAATTGTCTCCACCTTTGACCAACTTTGCTGGCTTCTGTTTGCGAAATATCTGTGCGAAATAATGACTTATTTTCTTCTGTGCGAAATACCCTTGTGAAATATCCATGCAAAAAATACACGTTCGTTGGGATTTGAACATGCGACCATGAACTCATTAACTTCGCAAATGACCAACTGTGCTACCTCTTGTTTGCGAAATAATGAAACCATATTGCGAAATTATTCATTTTTTCGCCCTCTGTAAAAAGAAGAAAATTATGCTCGCAGGCGAATTCGAACTTGCGACCACAAACTCACATACTATTTTCTGGACCAACTGTTCAAGAACCTCTCTACGAAATTAACGCATAAATTTTTTTCCTTATTCTTTTATTCGCCAATGAAAATGAGAAGAAAATGAAAAACATGTGTCTCTGCGAATTCGACCATGTGACCTATTTGTTGTTCGCTCAACCTTGAACCATCTGTGCGAATTTCTGTTTGTGATAGAAATTGCAGCGTTTGCCTCTTATCTTCTCTTCGCTTTCCTTTATTTCCTTCAACAATTTGCCTTTTGCTTTTTCTCCTGAACATGGAAATCTTCCATTGAAACTTTAATTTTCTTCCCTGAATTTCACCACATCAACTAATTTTTTCTTTTCTTCTTTTCATGTCTTTGAATTGTTGATGATGTTTACTCCCTGAAAGTGTGATTTCTTCCATGAAATTTCCATTTTTGGACCTAAACTTTGTAGATCTAGAAAAATATGAACAATAATTAATTTTCATAGAAACTTCTTGAACCAACAAATTACAGGAAGGATAAATCCTTTACTCCTCCCTGTTTCTAGCGCCAAAAATGTAGTTGCAGGAAATCCCACAACACACCCCTTGTGAATTATGATAATATTTTCTAGATCTAAACTTATTTGATAATTAAAATAAAGATAAAAGTGCTAGAAATTTAAATAGACACACGAGATTTTTTACATGGTTCGATCAATGTGATCTACATCCATGGTTCTTCACTATGATTTTTGGAATTACATAAATATTACATTTAGGATCTCCATTAATGAGTATTTGGAGCTTTCTAGATCTAGTTTTTGGGGAAGAAGATGATAAAGAGAATAAATTTTGTCTCTCCTGATTTTGTATCCACTCTCTCTTACAAAATTGTGTCTCCACTCTAAAAAGATCTCCCCCTCTCTCTCTCTCCTGCCTTTCTCTTTATATAGGTGTTTACATAGTGGATGACAGCTCATACATAGTGGAGTACATCTCATAATTTCGCAGGCTCTTGATAATTTCGCAGGCTCTCTTTCTATAATTTCGCAAGCTCTGCTACATTTTCTCAATCTAAGAAAATAATTAAATCTCGCATACTAATAAAATGTGTTATGCGATATTTGGATCTTACACTGGTTCTTAATTTTATCAATCACATTGCTAATATGACGATACTTAACAGCCCCGGGCATGATTTGAACACCTAGATACCTGTCAGGAAAAGTAGAAACCTCCATACCAAGTAAGTTTGTTATTGTTCTACAGCGACTCAAAGAACCACCACCAAAGTAAACCTTACTCTTTTGACGACAAACCGTTTGACCCGAAGCCGCTTGATATTTGCCAAGCAACGCAAGAAGATTATGCAAACTCTTCATGTTGCCTTTACAAAAAATCATTATGTCATCCGCAAAGAAAAGATGAGTAGGAGAAATACCTTTTTCAATTTTATCTAACAATCTCCCCCTTTGTCAATTTTATTGACAAAACTATCAATACATATGGAATACAAAAATAAATGAATTAACTTTTGTAGCTCCTATTCCACATACCCAATTTTCAACATTACTCGAAATCTTCGTCACTTCCAAGTACTCCAATGATCCCAAAGGTTGTAAGTTCAGCATCATCGTTGTTGAAAATCCGTAGCTATAGCAACAAGAAAACAAGAGTTCTCAATCATTGTTATACAGTGTCATAGTATCATTATATAGTATCAAAGTTCAATTGTATCACAACTTCGACAACAATACTATGGTGATATGTATCACTCCCCCTTAGTCAATACTCCATCTCACATGGAAACCACTCCCCCTTACATAATGATCCGAAAACCATATGTATTTGTAGTGTGAACTACATATTAATTCTACCCCTTTTTGTCAATAAAATTAGCAAAGGTATGAAAACGGGATCCTAATGAAATTTTCGAAAGAGACATTTCATGACCAAAGGAAAGCGCATATCATCTTATTTAGATGCAACCATATAGCCGAAGCTAAATGCGTTCATCAAGGAGTTTATAAAAATACAAGATAACCCCTATAACATTCCACAACCGCACTCCCCACAAAGATATGGCAATTAAGCACAAGTTCAATTAAGAACTCTCCCCCATAATATGTCACTCCCGAGAGAACAACAAGAGCGACCTTAATTTCAAGAGAAAAGAAGGATTTCTTTAGACATATCAAATCACATACAAGTATGAATTTGAATCAAAAATACTCAATTAAATTAACCACAAGAGAACCCATGATTAATTTAATCGGAAATGCTCAACATAAGTGAACTTATGGAGACTCAAAAATACTCAATTAGATTAATCACAAGAGAACCCATAATTAATCTAATCGGAATACACAACCAAATTAACCACAAAAAGTAATCAATTTAATTGGTCTTGCTCGACATAAGAGAACTTACGGAGCAACAACTAAACAACCAAACAGGATGATTAATTTAGTTGATCATGCTCAACATAAAGTACCTCACGGAGCAAAAACTAAGCTAAAGAATAACTCAGTCGATATAGCTCAACATAAGACACCTTATGGAACAACACAGTATATACACAAATTGTGGATCGGATGTCGACCTAATATCGTGGAATAAGCAAGGACTCATTCTATTTTTCATCACCATTTGCACAATGACTTAAAATAGACATAATCCTTGTAAACAAAAGATTTTAACCTATCTTCACATAATAGGCTTAACTTTTGTATTTGTCAAAAGTTCATTCCTTCTTTTATCAACACATGCATATCGACATATAAAGGACTTAACTTTTGACAAGGTATGGGACAATCACAGTTCACGGACGCAAACACACATATCCCATAACAAATTGCAATATATAAAACCATAAAGATTAATACTGCAACAATCATCTTCCAAACAATTTTAGAATTTAAACCAATAAATCTAAAAACATGAAGATGAAAACATTGGACATAGCTATGTGTAATCATAATAATGGATATTCCAAACTCTAGTTATTCTTCTAAACAAAACAAAAAAAAAAATAGAAGATATACTAGGCAAATAAAATAAACAAGCTAGACCAAAAACAGACTCCTATGCCAAAGCCGAACACGAACTGAAGTCAAATAGATGGTTCACTATCCTCATGAGTCTTGAGGTCTTTGATCTTGTGATCGACATCATCTTTAGAAGAAATATCTTCATTGAGAAGGTCTTTAACTAGTGTTTTTATGAGACCAAGTTCAGCAGTAACCTTTTCCAACTCAGTTCTTAACACAGTAAGACTCTTCAAAGTTTCAACAAGCTGCAGTTTTTCTTCCTCATAATATTTAAGAAAGTCATGAACCACTTCAGCAGAGATTATATCCTCTTTCTCAACATCCTCATGTGTGTAGGAAAAGTAACATGAGGCATTGGATGATCATCTTCAACAAGAGTTCTTTTCTTCCTCCCTTTCAGACTCAAAACCAATACCTTTATCAAGAAAGCCTTTAGCAAAACCACAGGCTCGTGAAGAGGACGACATTATTGATAAACCAAAATAACCCAGAGTATGCAAACGTGACTCAGAGGTTTGGTATTTATATGGTTTCTTAGGAAAGGTGACTTTTAGGGTTTCTAAGAATTGATTCGTAATAGTAACATGGGTACCCGTACGAACACAACCTGACCCAAAGAAAAGTTTAATACAGAAAACCTTTTTAAATCAACAAGAACTGATATAAAATACTTAAGCAACATTTTCTGCAGACCATTAGTTTAGCTATAGACGATAAGAAAATAGCTTTACTAAACATAAGTAGTATGCTAACAGCATACCTGAAAATTGACACATCTTACTCAACATGATTTTATGAGTAAGTTCTTTAACCCTTGTGATTAATTAGCACAAGTATGAGCCCATTAAAAGAATTGTGTTTTTGGTCGAATCTCTTTTTCTTTCTGAATCTAGAAAGGGATCCATTTTGATGTGAGAAATTATCATAAAACTTACTGTCATCAAAATATGAGACGTAGTTTGAGTCCTTACCAGAGGATTTGTGCCTTGAGGGAATTGACAACCTGTTGATAGTTTCCTTATTCCTTTTAATCATCTCCTTCAGGATATTTCTCATATCATCATTTTTGCTCCTTTCTCCTGGAATCTTATTCACATCAAGGACAACATTATCTTCTCTTTTGTCGATGGGAAAGACTTGTTCTTTCCTTAAATGTTTTTTGTTAAGACTTTTGTTCTGCTTCGAAGCATTTGAGGAACTCATTGAACTGACTTTCCTGGTAGCATACACAGGATATGTACGAAAACCAATTGGTTTAGACATACGAATGTCAGTTACACCTTTGAGGATTAAGTCTAAGGTGTGTTGAAATTGAACAAAGGATTTTTTTTATCCAACCTAGAGTTTCCCTTTTGTTTACCAGAACATTTTGCCTCACAAAAGAGACATACTTTCGGATCACAAGAATGATTAGACAGTACAGTCTTAACAGTCTCGTTAGGAGATTTCTTCCTTCCATGTGATGTAGAACATCCTTGATAGGAGGAGACTAAAACATCTTTTCTGAATGGAAGGGATTCCGATTTTACTTCTGGATCTGGAACTTTTTCAATCGTAGCAGAAGTACTTGATATGTTGGAATGCTTAGAGCATCCTTGAATAGAGAGTTTACTCAAGCGATGTTCAATTTCCAAAGCATCCATTTTGAGGCTTACCTCAAGAGATATACATGAAGAATGATCTTCAGTATTTTCTTTGAACTTGCAGTCCCTTACAATACCAAGGAGAACATTGACATGATGTTTTAACCGATTAAATCTATCAGCTTGGATTCTAACAAGATTTAGAATCAAATCACTCTCTTCAGCTGTTTCCCGTTCATTTAGAGCGATAGACTCTTTTGAAGGGTAATCGGAAAAACACATGTCGGAGCCTGTCTGTCTAGTTTGAACACAAGGTTCGTCTATATTCGAGATTGAGGAATCTTTCTTTTTAATAGAAATATACGAGATAGAGATTGTATTTCTGGTGACGCGTTTATCAGAGATAGTACTTTTGTCCATAGAGTCAGATCGCTACAAGCACAGACTTGTAAGGTTTTTACACGTGTTTGCCTGCTCTGATACCAATTGAAAAAGCGGGGGTACAACAACCACACCCAATATTTCAATTAGCAATATGTATGGAAAAACTCCAATATACTTTCAAGAGAATCAACTAGACTCAATCTTAATAAAGTATATCAAAGAGTTATATCTCTCTTTCTTGATTCAATTCTTTCTCAAGCAAATAGAAATCTGCGAGTCTAATTGAATTGAGAAATCACTTAAACGGTACCAAAGACCAATGTTCAAGGATCAATCAATTTCAATCAACAACCAAAGGTCGGATTTCCAATTGATTGATTCAAACGCACAACCTGTGATATTTCAATTATATAATAAAATATAATGCGCAATAAAAATAACACACACCAGAATTTTGTTAACGAGGAAACCGCAAATGCAGAAAAACCCTGGGACATAGTCCAGATTGAACATCACACTATATTAAGCCGCTACAGACACTATCCTACTACAAACTAACTTCGGTCTTGACTGTAGTTGAACCCTAATCAATCTCACACTGATTCAAGGTACAGTTGCTCTCCTTACGTCTCTGATCCCAGTAGGATACTACACACTTGATTCCCTTAGCTGATCTCACCCACAACTAAGAGTTGCTACGACCCAAAGTCGAAGACTTTAATAAACAAATTTGTATCATACAGAAAAGTCTACAGGAATAGATAAATCTGTCTCCCACAAAAATACCTACAAGTTTTGTTCCGTCTTCTGATAAATCAAGGTGAACATGAACCAATTGATAATCCGGACTTATATTCCCGAAGAACAACCTAGTATTATCAATCACCTCACAATAATCTTAACCGACGCGGCGAAAGAAGATATTGTGGAATCACAAACGATGAGACGAAGATGTTTGTGACTACTTTTATATCTTGCCTATCGGACATATTAATCTCAAGTCAAGCATTACGATTGTACTCAACACGATAGAATCAGCAAGATCAGATCACACAACTACGAGAAAGTAGTATCGGTCTGGCTTCACAATCCCAATGAAGTCTTTAAGTCGTTAACCTGGTTTTCAAGAAGAAACCTAAGGTTAAAGGAGAATCGACTCTAGCTAATACAACTAGTATCACACGGAAGGTGTGGGGATTAGGTTTCCAGGTTGCTAGAGTTCTCCCTTATATAGTCTTTCAAATCAGGGTTTGCAATCAATGTTAGCTTGGTAACAAAGCATTCAATATTCACCGTTAGATGAAAACCTGATTAGATTCAAGCTAATATCTTTCAACCGTTGGATCGAAAACTTAGCTTGTTAAACACAAATGAAATGCAAGATTTTAGGTTTGCGTAACCGTACCCAAACATGTACATTTGTTGGTTCAACAATAGTTAACCAAATGGTTAGCCATATGAGAACTTTCATATCAACCATATTTTTCTTCACCATAACTAGTTCAAATGACTCGAATGAACTAGTTGTTCATATTGTGTTGGGTAATTTTTGAATATGAGGAACAATTTATTGTTTCGAGCTAAGTCTAACTCACTTATATATTTCTCGAAATATGTGTTGGTAAGCTTTCGCTTTAGCCAAGTTCATCTTTACTAGTGACGAAAGTCATGTTATGTTTCAATCACTTGAAAATGGCTTTGACGAAAAATGGTTTGTGAATAACAACTATATAACGTCCTCTAAGAATGTTTCCAACCATTGTTGGATATAAGCATTGTGTGGAAACACATACATGTATAAGTCCTTATTCCTTGAACCAAAGTATGCGTACTTTGTTGATCAGGAAAACTGGAACAAGAGTCTGCGAACCCATTCCGCGTACTGTCTGAGGTTCTCTTCCCGAGAAAATCTACTGGAGTTTGTGAAATATTTACAAACTTATTCCGGGTACTTAAGTCCGCGTACCTAGTCCGCATACTTAGGTTGGTTATTTTCTAAAAACGATTATTCGTGAACTTATACTTATATTAACTAAGGAATGCATAATTGCAAACCGTGGCTATAAATTTCATGAATCGATTCGAGTGAATCAAATCGTTTTTGCTTCAATTGTGTGTATTATAAAGATCTAAGCAATTGAACAACTCTCTAACTAGTTCATTTGAGTCATTTGAACTAGCTATGGTTAAGATGAATATGGTTAAATACCACGCGTATGATTCTGAATTACCTAACTTGATTTGTGATTAAAATTCTTAAGCATAACAGGTTAGAAGCAATAATCAAAACCATTGGATGTTGGTTTTTATTGTCAAAGAATTTTTTTCATACTCTTATGGTAACCATTCTTGGTGTAAATCCTTATGGAAAAGGCTATCTTCCTTCTAAGCATATCAATTCTTGTTTATAAAAGTTTTTATCTTACAAAAGATGATCACAATACTTGATCTTCATGATTACATATTGTATTATTACCATGAGATAGTTCTATTGTTTTTAGTAACACGATCTCATGGGAGACTTTCAATGATTGGTTCTTAGTTTGTATGTCCTTGTGGGGTTTCTAAAATCCAATATATAAATCCTTATCTCTGGACTAAGGTCACTCTTGTTGTTCTTTCGGGAATGACATTTTATGGGGGAGAGTTCTTAATTGAACTTGTGCTTAATTGCTATATCTTTGAGGGGAGAAGCGGTTGTGGAACATGTAGGGGTTAACTTGTATCTTAAATAAACTCCTTGATGAAGTCACTAAGTTTCGACTCTGTGATATCATCTAAACTAAAGTTGATATGTTTTCCTTTGGTCAAGAAGTTCCTCTATGAAAATTTCATTAGGATCCCACTAGTTTTCATACCTTTGCCAATTTATATTGACAAAAAGGGGGAGAATTATTTTGTAGTTCACACTACATATACATATGGTTTTCGGATCATTATGTAAGGGGGAGTGGTTTCCATGTGAGATGGAGTATTGAATAAGGGGGGGTGATACATATCACCGTAGTATTATTGTCAAAGTTGTGATACAACTGAACTTTGATGTTGTGTAATAATACTATGATGGATCTTCAACAAGTACAGGATGAGCACACGCATTGTTGAAGAACCAAGGAAATCAAGCATATTGGATTTTGGAGCTGTAATGCTTTTAACAAGTACAATCCATATGTAAAATGGTTTTGTCACTAAAATTGACAAAGGGGGAGATTGTTATAGCATTGCTCGGTTGAACCCACTAGCGTTAGTATGTCAAGTTAGTTGTCAATTTTAGTTGCCAAAATGCATTCTTGATTTAGTATACTAAAGATAGTTTCGGAATAGATTAGTTCTAAGAAGAACTATTCTTAAGGATGAAGATTGAAGATTACAAGAAGACATCAACAAGGACTTCATTAACAAAGGTATGTGGTAATTGATTTCATTTGGATTCTTGTTCAATTCTACCTTTCTAATCTATCGAAACAAATGCTCACTATATGGAAAAATTCTGATGACAGTTAGTGTACATTTATGTATATATACTCGAGGTTATTTAAGCCACGACTTTTGTGATAGTGAATGAGCTTACGAATTCAACGAGCCAAGAATCACTCAATTCCGAGTTATAATGATGAAGTTATGAGTGATTTATTAAAGTAACAATTATAAGTGTTGCTGTAATTATTACAGTTCGTTAGTTGACAATTGTTATTTTATATACCAGTATAGAGATTAAGGAGTCATTAATGACGTACCTTTTGTTTTGGGATTCATAACTTTTATCGGAGTTGTGATTTATGGGGATCTTAGTGATCTTAATTTCACTCAATTAACAAGTAATATAATGAAAGTCAAGTTCGTTCCCACGAAGAGCAGTGAGATTTAGTTGTTCAAAAGGTCACAATGGGGGTTTTGTTTTAGATTTAAAAGTAAATAAACAAAGTAATTAAAAGATTAAGTTGTAAGCATTATGGAGAGAGATGATCGAGGAATCCTTCTTCGTTACTAAACCATCAATGAATTAATATATTCATCAATTCATCATTAATCATAGATTATTATCAACCGTGGAATAACAACTAGCGCAGTGCTATCCCCTAAAGTCCTTTGGTCACTGGATACCGAAGTGCTCGAATATCAGATTCTATTCGTCCAAGCCATCAAGTAGTAGCACACTCAAGGTGTAACTTGGTCAAATGGTTTATATTTTATGACTTAGGTTAATCTTAGTAGTTAGACTCTGAGCGCAAGGTCCACTTTCTAATGTTGTTCTACACGTGATTGCTCCACAGAATCCCTTTGCAAGGTTTCACGTTTTCTACTTGTGTATGGGTTATTCAACAATGACACGGATATCCTAACTCTTTACTAGCAATAAATCAATCAATAAATTACTATAGTTGGCCACCTAGAGCAATCAAGACATTCATTAAAGTAGAAGCAAATAATAATCATATGAAGAACTCAAAATAGATGCATATATTAATCCAAATCAAGTCTAGAACTTAGAATTCATCCTCAATCAATTGTGGGTTTAACTACTCATGGATGTAGAAACACCCATGTTAAACGCCAACATGAGTTTTTAAACTCCCTGAACTTTCACTTTTCCCTTCGTCTTTTCACGGCAGCTCTCGCCTCCGAGAGAAATAAATTCCCCTGGATTTTTCTTTTACTCCGGCTATCTCACGTACGCTCTGGTCGCCGTGAATTTTTCATTCCCCTGGATTTTCAACTCCAGCCGATACCTCCCGCGTATACCGGGGTCTCCGTGAGAATCAGAATCATCTGAGTCCAAAACTCTATCGACAGCAAAGCACACCAGCTCAACTTCATCGTCACTGTGAACACCTTGTTTTGCTGACACTCTTCTCCAATTCAGTAATCCAATGATCCAATCAAACCAGTATCAATCACCGTTAATGACAACACTTTGTTCTCTCCCTGTAAAATCCATTCAATCTGTTCACTGCCAGCTTCCATTAATCACGAGCAAGCTTAACCATTGTTCTCGGTTTCTCTCAAGACTTCCAGCACTTCAGCAAATGCCAGCAGCAATAAATGTTGGATCATCTACTTGATCTGAGCTGAACCCATTCTCTCTTCTCCATCGATAACGGCAGCAGCCATCAACCTTACTCAGTTCTCATCGTCACTGTCTCTCTCAACTTCAAATCGATTATGGTGTCACTGGCAGAGACCAACGAAGACCCATACGAGATCATCTTCATCTCGTCTCTGCCTGCATCACAAAATCGCTTCTTGCTACCATGAAGGACAGCTTCCCCCTCCCCAACATCGATCAGCTAGTAGAATCCATAGTTGGATACAAGGCAATAACACTCATGGATGGGTACTCGGGGTACAACCAGATCCCCTTGGCCCCTGAGGACCAAGAGCATACATCGTTCTTCACACCCAGAGGGCTATACTGTTACACCAAAATTCCGTTCGGACTGAGAAACGCATGCGCCACATATCAAAGACTAGTAGAAGATATGTTCGAAGATAAAATACATAATACCATTGAGGTATATGTGGATGACATGTTGGTCAAAAGCAAGGTGGCCACCAACCACATCGGTGACCTCCGAGACATATTTCAAACTATGAGAAGATTCAAGATGAGGGTGAACCCTGCTAAGTGCACTTTTTGGGTCACCTCGAGCAAATTTTTAGGGTACATAATTACCGACAAAGGTATCGAAGCAGACCCTGATAAGATCCGAGCAGTAGTAGAAATGCCATCACCTGTGACGATTAAGGACGTGCAACGGTTAAATGGGAACTTAGCATCCTTGGGGCGATTCATATCTCGATCATCCGACAAGTGCAAAGATTTCTTCGGGACATTAAGGAAAGGAGAAAAGTTTAAATGGACCGAGGAGTGCGAGGAGGCATTTCAGAAAATTAAGCAGCATCTCGCTAGCCTGCCGGCGTTACAAAGGCCCGAGCCCGAGGAAGTACTCACCCTATACCTAGGGAGACCAGTTATGCCATTAGTGCCATATTAGTCAAGGCCGTTAAAGGGGAAGAAAAACCGTGTATTTCATAAGTAAAACTATGAACCCAGCGGAGAGGAACTACACCAGAATCGAGCAATTGATATTAGCTTTGGTATTTGTAACTCAAAAACTCCGGACGTATTTCCAAACTCATAAAATTCGGGTCCTCACAAAATCCTCCATAGAATCAGTACTCGAAAACGCAGCTAGATCGGGATGGATCTCTAAGTGGAGCGCACAAATCAAGCAATTCGATATTTTCTATGAGATGAGAACGGCAGTAAAGGCGCAAGCAGTGGCAGACTTCCCCTTGAGCGACGAAGATGAAGTGGAAGACATCCAAGGAATGAATGGAGGAAGACCAAGAGGACCCATCCGACCTACTCGAGACATGCAACCCGACACGTTGGGAAGTTTTTGTGGACGGATCATCCAATAAAGACGGGTCAGGCCTAGGATTGGTCTTTACCACGCCAAAAGGAAAAAGGATGGTCCACTCGTTTAGACTCGAATTTAAGGCGACCAATAATGTCACGGAATATGAAGCAGTGATCCATGCTCTACGACTGATAGTGGAAATGGGAATCCAAGACGTAAGACTAACAAGTGACTCTCAGCTAGTCGTCAGACAAATCAGCGGGCAGTATGCTATACATGATCCCTTATTACAAAAATATTGGGAACTCGCCCAATTCTACATCGGCCAAATACCAAATATCAAGTTCCGGCACATCTGTAGGAAGGACAATCGCCACTCGGATACCCTAGCATACATCGCTTCCATGCTAACGGATGCAAGTGTGGAGGGCATCCAAATTAGGAGGATCTTAATGCCATCAGTACCTGAGGTAGTGGGCATCGGCGCACATGTAGCAGCAACCACTACCGATCAATATAAGGCCGATGACTGGCGAAAACCGATCCACGAATATCTGGAAACAGGAAAGCTGCCCCAAGGGCGACCCGAGATCAACAAAATTAAAAGCAAAGCAGCTGCATACGAGCTCCGAGACGGCACTCTGTACAGAAAATCGTACCTTGGACCATTACTAAGATGCCTGAGCAAAGAAGAGGGGCATACTATCCTGAACGAATTGCATTACGGGGCCGCAGGAAACCACAGCTCGGGCCGTAGCCTAGCAGCACGAGCCAAGACTATGGGATATTTCTGGCCTTACATGAATGAGGACGCAAAGCATATGGCCCTCATTTGTGACGAGTGTCAAAAATTCGGCAAAAAGATACATGCGCCAGTAGTAACGTTAAACTCAGTAATCAGTCCGTGGCCCTTCGCCAAATGGGGGGTCGACATCATGGGACCATAACATGTCGGGTCGGGGCAGAGAAAATACTTAATTTTGGCAACCGACTACTTTACTAAATGGGTAGAAGCTTCCCCATTGAAGTATATCCGGGATAGAGATGTTTTTCTGTTCATTTGGGAGCACATCATATGTCGCTTTGGAGTACCAGCGGCAATCGTCTCGGACAATGGCAAACATCTACAGGGAAAGAATATCGACTTACTATTCAATACCTACAACATCCGCAAAAGCAAGTCCACGTCCCTTTACCCTCAGAGTAACGGACAGGCCGAGATCACAAACAAAACCATCGCCGACAACTTGAAAAAAAAGCTTGATGGAGAATACGGAGAATGGTGCGAGGAACTTTATAACGTTTTATGGGCATATAGGACAACTCGCAGAGAGGCAACCGGGTTATCACCTTTCATGCTAACATATGGGACCGAGGCTATCCTCCCGACAGAGGCGATGATACCTACAACAAGGACCGAAGCATGGAGGCGAAACATCTCGGCGGATCTTATCTTGGCCAAGCTCGACGACCTAGAAGAAACAAGAGAGATGGCCCTACAAAAGATGGAAAATTACCAGCGAAGAATACAATAAGCGGGTCCGACCAAGAGAATTCAGTAGGGGCAATTGGTACTAAAGGATCTACCCAGTTATGAACGTGATAAAAAAGGCGGAAAGCTAGCAGCAAGGTGGGGAGGACCCTATACCATTGTGGAGAAAGTCGGCGAATGAGCATACAAGATACTAAAACCGGACGGAACACCCGAGCCACGACCGTGGAATGCTAAGCGATTAAAGCTATATCACCCCTAACAACAGGTATAATACATTGTCAGCTATTTCCTTGAAAGGCCACGTGGGGTTGGAAATGTGACAATTGCGTCTAAATGGCCGTTTCAAACCCGAGGCTATGGCATTATGCAAGTGTTGGGGCGGCTTACACTCGAATGGTCGTTTCGAACCCGGGGCGATGGCATTGTGCAAGTGCCGGGGCGACTTACACTAAGACGGGCTATTCGAACTTGGGGCGACGGCAGTGTGCAAGTGCCGAGGTAGCCTTAGGGCCTTGGTGGTTGGAAGCCAGTGGCCGATTATCGTGTAGTTGCAGGAAATCCCACAATACACCCCTCACTATATTTTGTTTAACTAATCCATTCAAAAGATAATAGATGAACAATTATGAATATTTATTAATAACTTTCTTCAATCTTTACACGGGAAAATGGAATTATACTTAAGAACTTACAAATATTTTCTCTCTTTCTCTCTCCTAATGACTTACTCTCCAATCCCAAAAAAATCTCCCTCACGACAGATCCACTCATCCCTTTATATAGGGTAGTACATAGTGAATGACAGCTAAGCTATCCTTTATTTTCGGAAATGTCTTGCGAAGTGTCGCAGACGTACAAACATTCGTACTCGCGACACTTCTTAACTTTCGCCGAGGTTTCATATCCTCTATCGTCATCCAATGCGTCATTTATATTTAACCTTCTGCGGATCGACTCGCAATGTTGTTATCCGTTGTCTTCGCGAGTTGTTGTTGTGGCGATATTATGATCCTACATCTTGCCTCTTCTCATGTCTTCTCTGCGAAGGAGAGAATGTCATGAGAATCGATATTTTTGAACCGCCGCAGATTTGTTTATTTGTACTTGTTTGAGTTCCTTCTTTCCATACGGACTTTATTACGAGATGTCTACTCCTCCATTCTATTTCGACACGTTTCTTCCAATCGTTTATTCTTAACCATTCACGTCCCTTCTCACATTAAATGCTCTCGTTTCCCCCGAGGATGTTTCTCTCTATATATATTTTCATATCTTTCTCTTCTCCTCTTTCGTCTTCTCTCTGCAATTTTTCTTTTATCTTCTTCTTCCGCAAGTTGCGCTTCTATTACTGCAAATCTTCAATCTTTTTTATCATATCTTAATCTTCGATTCTTTATCCATTCCCATATTGATAATGGCTTCACTTAGTCGTATGTACAAACCTCGCTTTATTGAGACTCAGAAAAAGTTGCAAGATCAAGGTTTCACCCTTTCTATCATTCCTAATCAAAAAGGTTCATCTATACTCACTGCCAAGCTTTTTTCTGATCATCAATGTGATGATCATAAGATTATTGTTTCGCTAGGTCAACTTCTCGCAGGACTTCCCATTCCTTTATATGATCACGAGATGCCACTCTTTTATGAAATCCTTTCCCATCCGAACTTCTCGCGATTTGTCTATCAACTATGCGGCGATTGTATCCGCCTAATGCTCGAGTTTGCTAGTCGTGGTGTGGCAAAGGATCTCTATACCCTAACAGTGCCGAGAGATCCCGAATATGTAAATTTAGAAATAATCCCGAGAAATACACTGTGGAAAACTTCTTTGAAAATTATGAAGTAATAGGCATGAGAAATAAGAAATCTCATTTGGGGCGCTCGGTTGAAGAGAAAAGATAATATCCCCGAGGATAAATTACTTATGCAAGATATCGGCGGCATTCGGGTAAGAACACTACTCCTCGCCACTCTAAAGATGAGAGGTGGTGGGTTGTTCCTTTGCTCTTAAGTGGACCTTACATAGCGAGGTTCGCATGTACTCCCCCGCAAATCTCGCAGGCTATCATCCTTGGGAATTTAAGTGGCCCGAGGAGACGAAAGAGGTATGTCTCCATAGTTTGCTTTTGCAATCCCTCTTTCCTCTTGTATTCATTGAGTTTGTAAATTTTCCAGATTGCCAAGGCGAGGAAAAGTTACAAGGCAAATCCACTGGCAAGCACCTTGGCAATACTTCGATCGCTTACGGATGAAGTAAGAAATATCCTTTTGTATTACTTAACAATATTGTTGCCTCTATTTCTTATCTTTATTTGTATGCGAAGGTTGATTGAGGAAACGATAGCTGCGAAGGTTAAAGGCAAAACTAAAGCCAATGCACGCAAGGATAAGTCTTCTGCTCCATCATCTAAGAAGCGAAAAGCTCGGCCTTCCTCTCATCTTAGCTCAAGTTCTGAGTCTTCCGATGAAGATGATAATGATAATGTTTTGGATTCAACTTTCCAAAATGAAGCTCAATCGCCAATTCTCCTATGGATCAATTGTTCAAGATCTTCTCGGATTCTCTTCAAGGAATTGGAGATACTCACCGACTTCTATATGCGAGAGCCTCGCCACTTTGTATGCAATGCTACACTCTTTGGATGGCAATGACTCTTTCAAAGGAGTTTCTAGATCTGTATCCCCTAGCTTCTTAAATGCACTTAATTCGTTGGTATGTTCGACCTTATGTTTCCCTTCCAACTTCATTTTTTAATTTATATCTTAATAGCCTTTTTATCTTTCTTCGCAGGATGGAAAAACTTCTTTTGTGGTTGCCTCAGATCTTGAGAGGAGGTATAACATTCAATTGAAAAAGAATACCCAATCTTGCACAAGGATCAAAGAATTAGAAGTTGAGTCTGCGAGATATCGCGAAAAGATCCAACAATTGGGGCGAGTTTTACGCCGGAAAGACAAAGTTACCACTCTCCAATGCTAATCAAAGCAACTTTATGGTATAAAAAAATTTTCCCTCTTATTATTTTATTTTATCAATTTCTTGTTGCTACGACTTATCACTTTCGCAGAGATGTATATAACCTCTCCGAAGAAGCTATTCTTCTCCATTCATTTCCGAGCCTATGGATAATGATACTCTTCTCGCTCATCTCAACAACTCTTTATGTAGTTCGTCGAGCGAGAATTAATACTCTTTCATTAAATGAACTCCAAACCAAGTACCGCCTCTTAGAAATTGAGCACAGATCTAGTTTAAGTACAACCAACCAGTTTAAACAAATGTACCTCGAGTCTCATGAGGAAACCAAAATTTTAAGGAAGAAAATTAGTGACCATATAGATGACAAAGATCGCATTGCTAATAATGGTGCCAGGCATTAGCAACATTTCAAAAGTCCCTTCTCGAAGTGCAAATGGAGCGAGATGACTTGCTTGTCGGAATTCCTTACTTCTTGAGCGAGAAAACCAAATTCGTTCACTTCTTATTATAAATAATGATGATGAATTCGCTTGGGCCGCGAAAATCTTAGATAATGCCAGGAATAATTTAGGTGTTGATGTTAGTCTTCATACAAGAGCACACTTCCTTGGTTAAAGATATAATATCGACGAGAGAAGGTTACTTATTATACCTTCTTGTTTCTTACCTTGTAATATTGTTGTTGAGTTGTTAACTTATCGTTGTCTACTTGAGTCCGAAAAAAGATTTCAAGCAAGGATTGAAGAACTTGAATGCGAGAAAGCACAACTCGCAAAGAATCTCAACCTTCGCGAGAATAAATATTCCAAGTTGAAGAATCGGTTTCAAACTACGGTGGCGAATTTTAATAATGATGCCGTTCGTTTTCGCAATGAAGCCATGGAGTATGTTTGTAAAGATCATAAAATCCCTCTTTCTTCATATCCTTGGCTTTCAAGAAGTTCCCGAGAATTTGCTGTCTCGGACATTTCGATAGTGAAGCCAGCGAAGAAGAAAATTCGCGGCGAGAATAATAGAATTGAAGGATCGGATAGAGGAGAAGAATCGCCAAAGAGATAATTCTTTTGTTTCTTTCATTGCGTGTAATATCTGTGCATTTCCGTGTCTTTTTTGTAAACTTCTTGGGTTTGTTGTCCGTAAATTCCATCTTCATTCCCCTTTCTTGCGCTTTTTTCCTTGTAATATAATTAGCTAACATTATTAATGTATAACTCTTTCATTGGAAGATGGATAACAATATTTAATCTTTTCCATCCCCCTATTTGCCTCTGTTATGCATCTTCAGATGAAAGAATGAAATTTCTGAGATTTTGCACTTTCTTCTTCTGATCAGGAATGATGTTGAAATTTATAATTGCGATGAAATCGCAAGAACTTTTCATTAAAGAAGAGATTTTTTGGTCTCGCCTTATCATTTTTGGTGGACTTCTAAGCTTGACCTTCCTAAGTAAAGGTCTTACTCTGCCACCCTTTATTGCGACAAGATCGGGACGTCTTTACACTTGCATGTAAAAACCCATTGACCTTGTCTTATCATTATTCAAGTATTTTTGCCTCTGCATAGGATATTTGGTTTTGCGACAATATGACAGGCCTAAATTCTCTTGCGAAAGTAAAGCCCCATGACATTGTCGTCGTGCGCGAAATCGCAGGACGTCTTTACACTTGCATGTAAGGACCCATTGATCTCGTCTTACCCTCGCGTTAGTATTTTTGCCTCTGCAGGATCATTGCACAAATATGACAAGCCTAAGTTTCCTTGCGGAAACAAAGCCTCGTGACATTTGCGTCTTTGGCACTTATCAGCTCCCTAATGGAGGGTGCCGCCCTTATCACCTCCCACGTTGCCCCTTCAAGGAGGCGTACATCGCCATACAAGGCTAGCTCCTCCCATCCGGTCTTAACAACAACCGGTTGTTTTCGCAGCCTCTTATCCCTTATACCTATAGAGTTTATGGTTACAAGGCTGCACCCTAAGTGGAGTTTTCTTCTTGGCCGAGTGCAGCATGCGCCAAGACTTGTCAAGAGTGGTAAGGAAGTTCCATGCTCCCCCGCACTCTTGACTCAACCGTGTACCTCGGCGCCTTGATCATACGCTGACTCCTTGAAAGAGACCCTCGGTCGCCCAACCAGGGTATAACCTACATATGTAGTTGCAGGACTCCTTCCCATCGTAACGTTCGCCTGCTTCCATGCATTCATCTGCGGCACTTCTCGATGTTTCCACGGCACTTCGCGATGAACTACAACCAATTATCGTTGCAAGCATCGTAACATTCGCCTATTCTTGGCACTTCGCGATGCTTCTTCATTTCTTATCTCTATAGTATCCACCATCAGCTTCTCTTTTCTCTGTTCATCTTTGATATTTTGTTTCCAACCTTTCTTTTTAGCATTTCTCTCTTCACGGCTCTCTACGTCAACCTCATAACATTTCTGACCTTCCTTCCAATCTCCCTTTATAATTCCAATACCATTTGGATGGGGAAATTTTATGCATTGATGGTATGTTGATGCTACTCCCAAGATTTCGTGCAGCCATGGTCGCCCGATTAATGCGTTATAAGGAGATTCCACGTCAACCACGCAAAATAAAATGTCACCGACAACCCTTGTAAAGGTATCCTCATGTGAACCTCTCCTTTAGGTTTGTTTTTTGTCCGTTAAAACCGTAGATTTTGTACGTTGAAGGAATCAAATTTTCATCTTCTCCACCCATGGTCTTATAAGTATGGTAAAACGAATATTCACCGAACTACCGTTGTCGATTAGGATTCTATTGATTGCCCAACAATTTTCTCGTCGTCATCTTCTCCATCAACTGGTCTTGGATTAATGTCTAGTCGCACCACCAACGGGCTATCATGTGCTTCTCTTCCTTTGGGTATCTCGTCACAGAGAAAGAAATAATTTTTAGTTGCCAATCTTTCAATTGCGACTTTCTGCTTGAGTTCATCACTTCTTTGTTATGAAAATCTCTTGCATATACTCTACTAAGCACATTATCATGAAAATCTTCAATTGTACGATATGAATGAACTATAGAGTTGCAAAATAGATTTTTGGCTTTTGTTCCCACTTCTATTATGAATGCTTCCCTTTCCCTTCTTTGAAACTGTTCTTTGCACTTCGATGGTGATGTTGTTAGTACTTGCTTCCCTTTCTCTTCATTTTTTAGAAAATGAGCCAATTTCCCCGATCAATCATTCGAGGATGATTCTCTTTATGTTTCTGCAATCATTTGTTAGATGTCCATGAAAGCGATGGTAAGAACAATATTCGTGACTTCGTCACTTGGTGGTGGTTCACTCCCCGCATTCCATGGTGGTGGTACGTCCTCCATTACAAGTATAGCTTCCCAAATTTTCTCAACACTAGCATTTAGTGGTGGCATTCGATCTCTTCCCATACCACTCTGCGATTTCTTGGCTTTCCATGGTTATTCTGCCTTTGTCCTCCATAAGTTTCTTGCATATGATCTAATCTCTGAATTTTATTATTGTTGCCGTGGTTGTAGTAATTCCTTTCTCTATCAAACTCCTCCTGATCTCGGCTTCCCATTGCCACTATTTTCTCACTGTCCATCGTCAACTCTGTTTTCCGGTTGCCCTTGCGAAGTGGTCGCCATGAATTTAAAAATTTTGGTAATAAACTTGCATTCGCGACGTTCGAACTTGTATTCGCAACCGGGTATGATTCCATTTCATTTTGTCTTTCTTCCAAAGCAATGTATTCTTCTTGGAGTTCTCAGAATAGCTCGACCATCGTAATCGTATTTTTAATTCGAATATTTGAATGTATAACAAACTTGTTTGAACAGAGCATTTACAAATGATAAAATGAGATATCTTTCCTCTACCCTTCCGGCCATTTCACTGCACATTGTCCTCCATCTCATTGTCAAATGTCTTAAACTCTCGCCAACTCTTTGTTTCAATCGAATACATCTTCAATTCCTGGTCGCGTGGAATTGTTACTTATATACGCTCCCAAGAAAATAGTTTGTAAATGGTTGAATGACGAGATTGTGTTTCTCGGTAATCCTTCAAACCATTTCAGTGCTTCTCCAATTAAGCTTGATGCGAAGTATTTGCACAATATGGCATCATGATTCTCCCATTGTAACATACATCTCATATAAACCTTGATGTGTTGTATCGCACAGGTTGTTCCATCGAAAATGTTGGTTAATGCAGGCAGATTGCATTTAGGTGGTATTCCTCCCATTTGTACTTCTATTGTGAAAGGAGTCTTCGCAGCTTCTGCGATGGCTTCATCCAACTGTCTTCTTCCTCCTTCCTTCCTACTGTTTAACAATTTTCTCATTTCTGCTAGTTCTTTCAAGATTTGCTCATTTTCCTCAGGATTTGACTCTGCTGGTCTTTTTAGCTCTGCCTCTCGCCTCCTGCGTTCATGCCTGTTTTGACCTTCTTGTCCACTATTTTCTTCTCTCCTTTCTCTGCGACTTTCTCCTTCGTCTCTTTCATCAATTCGCACACCATTATATCTATTGTTCTCTCTTCTGGGTTCTCTATCAACTCTCCTCTGCATCCTTTCGTATTCTCCATTGGTATTTCTATTGACACGATCTTGTGCTCGCCTCCTCTCTCGGTTGTCGTGATTATTTTGCCGGATTGCTTCTTCCAATTCTTGGTTTTCCACTTCTGCTCTTACTCTCTCTCTCTCGCGGGCTAAGCGTGCTTGTTCAGCATAATGTTTCTCAATGTCGTCCACGATCTCTTTTTGCCTTCTCAATGCTTCTCTTCCATGCAGTATTGCTCTTCCTTCAGCGGCTGGGTCATTTGGCCCCTGAAATCGCCTAGTTCCCTGATTTTCTTCATTCTGCTCATCTTGGAAATTCTCGGGATGGGGAATATAACGATCTTCTGCGTCCTCTCTTCTTTCATGATGTTCTGAGCTGAGATTTTGTGCTTCCGTTGGTTTTCTACTGTAATTTCTGTTGGTAAAGCTCTCCTTCTTTCTTCCTAGTCGATCTTGAACTCGATCTCGCAGTGCTTCTCGATCTTATTTTGCAATCTTATATTTTCCATTCTTAACTCATGATTCTGTTTTGTCAAGTTTGCTCGTTCCTCTGCCTCTAGTCGCCTCTCTTCATGTATCGTTTGTCTCAATGTTTCCAATGCTGTGAGTTCTTCATTTCCTGGATTCATTTCTCCATTCATTCTTTGATCTTCTTCTCCTTGTCCATTGTTTACCAATTGTTGCTCTTCTTCCTTTCATCCTCGAATCCGTCCTCCAAGTGTGCACACTTACTCTATCGTAATCACAGTTTCATTTGCTACCGGTGGAATTAAAGCTTGGACATGATTCTCTTCATCATTCCTCATATTCATCCTTGACGATTCTCCTCTTTCATTTCTCCTTTCTCCAGCAAAGTCTTCTACTTCTTCTCACCGTTGTTCAAGTACATTTCTTCTTCTAGCCATTTCTCTTTTGGTAAATTCTTTGAAAATTATCTCAAATTTCTTTCTTGTTAATTCTCTTCTTTTAATGTCTTTGTTCAAAGCCTGTTTCTAGCGCCAATATGTAGTTGCAGAAATCCCACAATACACCCCTCACTATATTTTGTTTAACTAATCCATTCAAAAGATAATAGATGAACAATTATGAATATTTATTAATAACTTTCTTCAATCTTTACACGGGGAAAATGGAATTATACTTAAGAACTTACAAATATTTTCTCTCTTTCTCTCTCCTAATGACTTACTCTCCAATCCAAAAAATCTCCCTCACGACAGATCCACTCATCCCTTTATATAGGGTAGTACATAGTGAATGACAGCTAAGCTATCCTTTATTTTCGGAAATATCTTGCGAAGTGTCGCAGACGTACAAACATTCGTACTCGCGACACTTCTTAACTTTCGCCGGGTTTCATATCCTCCTATTCGTCATCCAATGCGTCATTTATATTTAACCTTCTGCGACTGACTCGCAATGTTGTTATCCGTTGTCTTCGCGAGTTGTTGTTGTGGCGATATTATGATCCTACATATCGAGGCATGAGTACTCGTCAATCGAGCAGACAACATTGCTCCCCTCACAAGTGGCCGAAATCACTTTCCCAAGAAAGTTAATTGAGAACTTCTTGGGGTATCGATCCCATAGAAACTAGGAAGGACCAACTACCTTGCCACTAGATCTATAAAGACGGTGATGAGATACCTCAATCGGGACATGGCATTGGGCCCGATGACCCTCCCTGTTGAGTGTGTTCGACAGAATCGACGTTTACGATTAACCGATCTACTCATATTTATGCAGGTATACATCACTCAGTCGCAAAAATAAACCATACATCATCGGCGTAACATAAATAAGAACGGTAACATGCATAATAGTGTTGGATAGCAAGAAAAACAACCGAACTGGCGACGCAGCACCCCATTAAAAAGTGTACGGGAAATTAAAGGTGTTCGAGCGGATTACAACCCATGACAAAGGGTAAGATAGCGACGCAGCGCTACAAAAGACAAGCTTACTCTTTAGAAGGAACTGGCCTCGGAATCGCCCTCTTAGCAGCAGCATCGGCTCGCTTCTTATCAAGCACCGCGTTTACACCGGCTTTGACCTTCGCAACAAGCTCATCATTAAACTTCGCCTTTTCAGCAGTGAGATCCTGTGTCAGCTTCATCGATGTCGCTTCGGCAGTGGATACCCGCTCGAGTAATTGAGCCTCCTTCCCCTTCAATCGGGCATTCTCCTCTTCCAACGATGCCACCTTCCTCTGATCGGCTGCCGAAACACAAGAGCGGTCAGTTACATAATAACAGCACTAAGACAATGACAAGGAAAACACAATATAAGGCACACCACCTTCCGGTAAAAGGGTAACTACTCTAATGGTCTCTTCAGACTCAGACAAGCTATACTCGAGAGAAGACATCTTTGAAGAAAGTTCTAGATATCGTTGCTCGTTAAACTCATTGGAGGGACAATACTTCTTATGATCACTCCATTCGGCTCTCTGTCGGGAATGGGCTATCTGCAAACCTGATAATTGAGCGCGAACCCACTCCAACTCCTCAGAAACTTTCTTGGACTCTCTGAGCTTCTCAAGGAATTCTTGGCTACACTTCTCGGCAGCATTCTTCTCTCCCAGGATCCGAAGGAGATCTGCGTGCAAGTCTCGAACCTGAAGCCTTAGCCGACCACATTGACTCTCTAAGTTATCGGCCAACAATGTTTTATCGGCGGCAATACCTTGGAACCGAGCTAAGCTCGCCCTAAGATTATCAATCTCCTCGGGAACGTACTCAAAAGTCTCATAACGATGCAGTTGGGTGCAGACCCCAATCTCGGTCTCGGACGATCGATTTTATCATCCTTATTGACAATCCTGCTCGTTGTAAACTCGACACGTGATCCCGTTCTATATTAATTTCTCTCTTCAGCAAACGATACCTTGTAGCAGCATCGGCCTCCGCACTAGAAGTTTCGGCTAGGAAGGCAGTACTAAACTCAGGATATTGGCACTACAGAATCAATCATAAGCACGTGAAAGCTAAGTAACTACCTTGGGTCTCGGCTAGTCATCTTTCTAGACCCCGGGATCGCTCGCGCTCTTGCTGTAATAAGAGACGAAGATTCTCTCTCTCGGCGACCTCCCTACGCTGAATGGCAGCGTTTAGCAACGAACGATTGACATCCTACAAACACCAACAACATTAGCACTTACTCTATAACATGAATGCATGACTCGATCAACACAACTCACCAGCGAGGTCAAAAGTACTCTTCGATCCCCCATCGTACAATGAAACCGCCTTGATCTTATCTTCATCCGACAACAGGCAAAATCGGAGAAATAAGAGATCCAAAGGAATTGCACATAGGGACAGACAAGTAAAAGAGGTCTGCTCCCCGAATTAGGAACCACGGAGAAAGGGGGCTCTAGAAACTCGCCCCCGAAGTGGTGTTCTCTACTTACCGAGTACCCACATCATTTCCACCAGACTTCTCCGATTGTTTCGGCTCCTCTTCATCACCATCGGCTTCGTCCTCTCTATCAAAAAGATCATCATAATCATCACCGTCAGACTCAAGATACACAACACCATCGGCAAGAACAACCCCTCTACCGGTTGGCTTGGACTGGGCACGGTTTTTTTCTGGGACAAATAAATCGCCCTTAGTCTCCTTGCCCTTCCCACTGGGCTTCCCACCTACAAGGGTAGACGAAACATCAGAAGTTTTCTGAGGCGACTTCCTCATGAAATGTGATAAAGGCGGCGAGATCCTCAAGATCCTCACCATCCTCGCCGAAGCACCTCCAAAGATCACCGAGCCCTCGCTTACGCGCATGAGCCAATGTCGAACCATTCAAGGCAACAAATAGGGGCAAGTACATGTACTACAAAGAAGAAGCGATATATTTGTTACCTTCCCTGCCTCCTCCTTGGCCCTCGCGCGGAACCCCCTATCCCTTTTTCGAAGAACGAGAGACTCAGAAGGAACGTTCTGAAACTTGGACTGTAAAAGCACAAAAAATTAAGACATCGCCTTACCAGTCGCCCGAGCCGACCAAATAAATCTAAAGCCGAGAAACACACTTACCCGATCAACATTAACCACCCAGAAGGGATAAGGCTCAGGCGGAGAAGGAAAATTGCCACTCAAAAGGGGACCAGAGATAGCCAAAGGAACTCGATCCCAAGCCGCATCGCTAGTATGACGGGCATGCCTGTTGGAAATTTTCCCCTCGGTATCCTCGCCCAATAAAAGCTTCTTGACACCCTCAGGAAGAGTCTTATGGCGATGAGGGCTAGCAGCAAAACCGACGAGGTCACCATCGGTAGCAGTTCCACTCCGATAATTATCAGCAAAATTGGCTAGAGTATAGTCACCCGCCTGGGAAGGATCGTAAGTAGACCAAGTAGTAGGAGCACACTCGCCTCGACTGCGCCTCTCCCACTCGGACAAAACACGAAAGGTGTTGCCATTCCACTGAGCCAAGGCGCGGGATGGACGGATCTTAGAAAGAGCCTCATACCAAAATGAACGGCTGGTATTGTACAAAGGAAAACGCAACCCGAGCTCTAACTGGCCCCTGGTAATAATGGTCGCCTCGGCTGAGTGGGGAAACTTTAGAACGTCATCCTTCTTCAAAACACCTTTTTGGCCCGACAAGATCCCGACGTCATAGCCATGAAGGTCGAACTCATCTTTCAACTGTTGGACGAATTTTTCATCCGACAAGTCTCTGGCAGTTCTCTTGTCAGCCCTATATGAAAACGAAGAAGGATTATCAGAAAAGATAGAATCCAGAGCACGATAATCATGCTTATAAGGGATCTCTATAACAAACAGGGAATCAAGCGGTACACCGTCTTCGTCATAAAACACATAGCTCACACACCTTTTTTCCGTCATGGAAGGAGTTGAAGACGCCATGAAATCTAGTAGAGGAAACGGCAGGAAGAGTAAAAATACGACCGGAATCGGAAATTGCAGCGGCAACAGAAACAAAGAAGACCCAGGACAGTGAAGAAAGAAGGAAGGAACCCGTGGAGAGGATAACTAATGGCAATGAAAAAAGCTGAGGAGAACGGAGAGAGGAGAAAAAATGGCTAAGGAAAACGTAAAAAAGAGAATAAGGTTTAAGGGTCGGACTTATAAACCTCACCTGTGGTAACCGACGAGGAAGGTAAACCGGTTGCCGATGAATCGAAGAAAGTAGGGAACAAAGACATGGCGCAGAACCCGGCATGACTGAGGACGTGGGAAGACGAGGCGGTTTCTTCCCCACGTGTCGATCACACGAGTGGAAGAAGGGGCATAAATGTAGGAGCAAATAATCCACAGAGACAGGTGGAGCCATCCCGTCCAAGGACGCACCAAGAAAAGCAAGAACTAGAAGCACTGAATCATCTCATCAGGTCTGAGCACGAGAAAAGTGGGATGGAGACAGCTCGAGAGGTCGACATAAAGGAGAAAAGTTCTGATGTGATGCTCATCGGGTTCGAGGGTAGTTAATGCACTGACAGAGTTGGTGAAGAGATAAGAAAAGCCCGATCAAAGTGAGACTCGGCCAAGAATCTAAAGGGCGACGTCGAACGCCTCCACCAAACAAACGACATCGGGTGATGACACCACTCGACCAGATAACCCGACTCAAGCAAAAGGGAAGATCGGCCGAAGCATCAGCAAGTCGTCCAAGAAGGACATCCAGGAAGCTACACCAGGCCCAACACTGTAATATCGATGTATCATCACATGTGACTATAAATAGAGATCGTGTAGAAAGGTAAAGGGAGAGCAATTTTGAGGAGTGAGGAAGAAGAGTGATAGAATACTGTTGAGTGTACTTCATCCTTGTAATCTTGTGTGAAGTAATAAGATCATCCTTTCACCCCCGTGGACGTAGGTAATCATGCCGAACCACGTACATCTTGTGTTCTTCTATGTCTCTTGTGATTTAATTCTTTGCATACGTTTGAAATCCTTTGGATGCAGTAGTAGAATTTTCTACATCTACAACGAGCATACCGGCAAAACTTCCGGCATTGATATTGCATAATAAACAATACCGGCTGATATGAAATTCCATCCAGAGAATTTCACTTTGTTACTTACACACTGCCGGCTTTGATAAGAAATTGCAAAACAATGCCGGAACTGTTTGCAGGCATGCCATTTAAAGGAAATTCAAAGCTGGTTCTTGTGCCGGAAGGGTCTTCAACCTCTAGTTCTTGCTACCGGCAGGGTCTTCAACCTCTGGTTCTTGCTGCCGCATGAGCTTTTAGAACTTTTGCTTTGAGATTGGTATGATATAATACAGCTGTTGTACTCATTTTGGATGGCATGATACGGCCAAATCCAACTCAATTTAGCCATGAAAAGCGTAATTCCAACAGTAGTAGTGCGTGGGATCGATGCAACTGCCAACAACATCCGAGTAAAGGTGCATGGGATGCAACTGCACATAATTGACCAATCGGCTATAGAATTTTGAAGAATTTTTTTCCGATGTTCGGACAATTTTTTCCGGTAAATAAGGGTTAGGTAGAAAGAAGAAAAGGGAATATTGCGAATGATTTTAAGTTTTATGTTTAGATTTTTATTTTGGTATAAGGGTGATATAGTAAATGCCCTAAGCTTTTATTTAATATTAAGGGTGACTTAGTAATTTTGCATCCAAAAATCACCACACAGCAGGAAAAATGGGATGGGAATAGTAATTAATATCCCCAATTAATTCACGTATCCTCCAATTGCGCGTTCTTATTTATATCAGTAACCCAAAATTTATTAAAAGAAAATAAAATTACAAATATAACCTTTTATTTAAACAAAAAACAAATCCTACTTTATCTTAATTATCAAAAATTGGTGTTAATGATTGGATAATTCCTAAATTCTTCCTACAATAACTCTTATTTACTATGATGTGATCGGATAATTCATAGAAATCCTCCTAAAATAACTAGTTGACTTTATTGTTTAGTCGGCACTTGTTTGACTGATCATGCTCCAATTCTTTTACATACCAAAGCAATTGATTGGCACGGGCAGAAAAGCTATAAGTTCGAGCACTTATGGTTAACTCATCCACAACTCAAGCAGATAGTCGAAACAACATGAAATTAGAAAAATGATTTGGAACCGACTCTAGATCTTCAGCTAAAGTTTTTTGCAACTGGCGAAATATTTATGGGACTGGAACAAAAAAAAACCTTTGGACACCTTCCAAAACTAATCAAGAAATCAACGACGCAAATGCAGATGGCACAACATCAATGTGCTATACGAACTGGTGTTGAACTAGACTAATGGTTAAACCAAGAAAAGCAGTGTCGAGCACATCACATATCTTTATTACAACGTCATGCGACATACTGGCAACAAAGATCCAGAATCCAATGGCTTCAATCGGGGGATAACAATACAACATTCTTCCACACAAAATCTACCATTCACCGAAGTTGTAATAACATTCAGCAATTGCAAGATCCACAAAATAACTGGGTCAGCAATAAAGATCAAGTAATCATAATCATCCTCAATCATTTTACTGATCAATTTACAACCCAAAGCACAACAATTGCCTAAAAGCTCTTTGCACAAATCACTCCCAGACTAACTTCAAGACAATGTACCAAGTTAACGACAGAGGTGACTACAGTGGAAATCAAACATGCTATGTCACCAACTCTGAAAGCGCTCTGGGACCTAATGAATATACTAGTAAGGGAAATTCCTATGGTAATCAAAAAAAATTTTCTTTTGTTAAGCCACGTGGATGAACAAACATGTTTTTGCACTATGAGAAACCAAGGAAAAATCAACAAATCTGATATTTTAGGGGCCCACTAGTGAATTTATTAATATAAACTAATAAGAGTTGGGTCCCACTGATTAATTAACTAATAAAAAAATAATAAAAAACAAACCCTAATATAATTGGATAAAGAGTATTACATTAACTAGTTGGAAGCCTAACAAGCTAAGCTCCAACGACATACTACTACACTAAATGAACAGGATGTCGTGCTAACCTACCAGCGAGCCTCATGGGTAACCTAGCTAAGGGAGCCGAAGCGGATGGGGGGGCTAAGATTGTGTCACAAGGTGGGCAAGCTAACACTACCTTCCATGTTAATTCCTGCAATATTACGCCATTGGGGGCTCAAACCTGGGACCTCCTGTAGCGCATGAAACTTTGGGAAACGGGGATGACCAGCTGAGCTAGGTGCCCATTTTTTTTAAGATGTGAGAGGCGGTCAAACATCACACGCCAACGTTTCTTCATCAAACTCTGGCGTTTTTGCTTCCATCGCGCGATAGTTCATTAAGCGCGCACTACATCTTCCAACTCAATGAACATCCGTTTTTCATGTTTGTTGAGTCCATAGTGGGATCAAAATCAACAAATCTTTGATTTGTTGAGTCCATAGAAACTGCTTTAAGTTTTTCAAGGTTTTGTGGGATACCACGCGCCATCAGTTAATAGCCATGGTCCACAGTTTTTTTAACACACTAAAATTTACCCACTCATGAATCATACCAACATAACCCTCATACCAAAAATAGACCACCCATCAAAACCATCCCAATTCAGACCAATCAGCCTCTGCAATGTAGTATACAAAGTGATATCAAAAATCCTGGTAAATCGCTTACGGCCACTCCTCCCATTTCTAATAAGTCCTTATCACAGTGCCTTCATCCCTCAAAGATCCATACATGATAACATAACAATTGCTGGAGAACTATTCCATCATGTTAAAACCTCCACTCTTACCAAAGATCCAAAAATAACCTTGAAATTAGATATTAAGAAAGCTTACGATAACTTAGACTGGGGATTCATCAAAAAGGCTTTCACCAAAATGGGATTTCCACCTAAATTTGTAGATTAGATTATGCTATGTATCACAACAGTTACCTATTCAATTAACATCAATGGTACCCCTCACGGATACATCACCCCTACCAGAGGCATTCGACAAGGAGATCCTCTATCTTTCTCTATCTTCATAATATGTGCAGAAATCCTATCAACCAACCTAGGAAATTTGGAAGCCCAAAATCTGGTTTAAGGACTAAAAATATCTCAAAAAGCTCCACCTATTTTGCATCTAATGTACGCGGATGACCTCTTAATCACTTACAAGGCATCTCGGGAAGGAAATGCTCACCTCAGGAGACTACTCATTCCTACGTACAGTTCTTCGGCGGGTTAGGATATCAATGCAGCAAAATCCACAATAATTCACCATCCAAGACTCCAAAAAAATCAGCTAGACGCTATTAAATAATTTTATGGTATGTGATAACACTAGGGGTACCAAAATAGCCTGGCATTTTTTCGGGGTGACCCCAAAAGAATTAGGGGCGACACAAAAAGACAAAAGATGTCACCCCGAGCGTAAATCTAAGCTACCCCTAATCTCCGATTTTTCGAAATGACTAATATGCCCTTTTATAATCGGTAGCCAACACCTCAATCGTTATTTAATCAATAATCGGTAGTAAAATAGACTTAGTAGTTACCGATTAATGTGTTGATATTTCCGCTAATATGCCCTTTTATAATCGGTAGCCCCAAAACGAGTTTTTTTCTAAAATCCTTCATTTGATGATTTTTGAATCTACCATAATCGGTAGATAATCTAACTTGTAAACTTACCGATTATAAGTAGCCCCAGATTCAACATTGGCCAAATTCCATAGGTTTTGAGGGTACAGAGCCAACCATAACCATTTGGTTTGTGATTTGGATGTAGCCATAATCGGAAGACAAAACCTCCCGATTATGGGTTGCCCCAAAATGAGATTTTTCTTAAATCCTTCATTTGATGAATTTTGAAATATGTCATAATCGATAGATAATCTAACTTGTAAACCTACCAATTATAAGTAGCCCCAGATTCAACCTTTGCCAAATTCCATAGGTTTTGAGGGTACAGAGCCAACCATAACCATTTGGTTGTGTTTTGGATGTAGCCATAATCGGAAGATAAATAGGTTACAAAACCTCCCGATTATGGGTTGCCCCAAAATGAGATTTTTCTTAAATCCTTCATTTGATGAATTTTGAAATCTGCCATAATCGATAGATAATCTAACTTGTAAACCTACCGATTATAAGTAGCCCCAGATTCAACCTTTGCCAAATTCCATAGGTTTTGTGGGTACAGAGCCAACCATAACCATTTGGTTTGTGTTTTGGATATAGCCATAATCGGAAGATAAATAGGTTACAAAACCTACCGATTATGGGTTGCCCCAAAATGAGATTAAGAAGGTTACAAAACCTCCCGATTATCGGTAGATAATCTAACTTGCATACCTACCGATTATAAGTAACCCCAGATTCAACCTTCGCCAAAATAGCCGTTGCAGTTTAAACCTAATTGATGAAATAGCCGTTGGAGTTTTTTGGAAAAAGAAAAAGAGCCGTTGGTCCATAAACCTATATAAAAAAACTCATATCTATCAACCCATTTGCACCAAACTCTTTCCTCTCTTCAGTTCTAATTTTGAAAACAAAAACATGGATATTGCTTTTTCCGAAGAAGAAGATTGTGCTATTTATAAAGCGTACATTGTGGTAACTACTCATGATCGTGTTCACAAGCTCCACAAATTGGGATCCGAGAGCAGTTATGGAACCGTATTTTAATGGTATTTGAGGCGTTAGATGGTAATCGAATTTGAAGATCATCCAATGACATTAAGATGAGAAAGAAGGCGCTCGATAACGAGATTGACAAACTTGAAGATGAGGAACGATTTGTTAGGAATGCTTTGCCTTGGTGGACGTATGAAAAACGAGTAAGTATCTTTGTAACTCCGGCTCACATAAATATTGGTTAGTACTAACTTGTTACTCATTCGTAATTTCAAAGAAATCTTGCTGATCGCCGGTATGTGGACCTCTACGGGAAACGATTTGAACATGAAGGATGTTGCAAAATCAAGAGGGACAATTTCTATGGTCACTGGAAGTTATGATCCTTTTTAATACTTTTATTGGTCAATTTAGGAGTATGGATTTAGGTGGTTTTAACGTGATTGTAACGTTAAGGTCTTTTGAACTTTGTGTAATGGATGTAATCAGAAGCATATTAATATAAAAACTTTCCTGATTATTTACAATCGGTAGTTTCTTTGGTTAAACAAGCAATCGATTCCAATAATCGGATATTTTATGAGTTAACTTTCTTTCCGATTATGGTGTTGTTTTGATACAGAAAACAACATTTTTTTAACATAGAATAATCGAAGGCACAATATAAATTAAACCTACCGATTACCATGATCGAAAGTCAAGGAGTGAATTTACTTTCCGATTATGGTGTTGTTTGGTTCTAGGAAACAAAGTTTTTGTCACATAGAATAATTGAGGACGAAATATAAAGTAAATCTACCGATTATCATAATCGGAAGTAAGTGAGTAAACGTACTTTCCGATTATGGTGTTGTTTGGATACAAAAAACAAAGTTTTCTTCACATAGAATAATCGGAGGAACAATATAAATTAAGCCTACCGATTCCCATAATTGAAATTCAATGAGTGAATTTACTTTCCGATTATGGTGTTGTTTGGATACAGAAAACAAAGTTTTCTTCACATAGAATAATCGGAGGAACAATATAAATTAAACCTACCGATTCCCATAATCGAAAGTCAAGGAGTGAATTTACTTTCCGATTATGGTGTTGTTTGGATACAGAAAACAAAGTTTTCTTCACATAGAATAATCGTAGGAACAACTAAATTAGAAATCTTCCGATTCTGACAAAATATTTTACAAAATCTCCAGAATCGGTAGATACATAATATAAATAGCTTACGATTCTGACAAAAAATTGCAAAATCCCCAGAATCGGAAGATACATATATAAACTTATCTTCCGATTGTGCTACAAAATTCAACAGTTTCATATCTCTTCATGTGATTCGCTTACGAGTCATCGTTAAATACATAAAGATAGCAATAAAACCATTCATAATCCATAAAGCGAACCATTCACAAACCATAAAAATAATGTACCAACTTATAATATGACACAAACTTTGAAAACGACATAAATCTGACATAAACAAAATTATCCATAAAGTTAACAAAACATCGAGAGTTTAGTTGTTCTTCTTTGCTTTGACTTTGCGACCTTTACGACCTCCACGACTTGGACCAACATCATCATTGGTTTCATCATTTGAGCCTTCAACTTGAGTGCTCGATGACGCCCGAGTTCTTTTGTTCACCTTCTTATAGGTTTCTTTCCCTTTCCCTCTAACTGAGATGCATACTCTTCATTGTCAACGTTATCAATTAACTCTTGGTGCTTTTTTATCTTCTCAGTTGGCACAGGCTCTCCGGACTTTATGCAATTAGTGCACCATTTGGGCAAACTCCTGAACATGTTCATCTGTTTTAAAACATAGCATACCATCAAACGGTTACTACTCTGATTTTGACCCATAATATTAAAGTAAATTAAGAAAATAATACGTACCAATCTATCAAAACCCGAAGGTTTCTCTTTGAGGATACTCTTATACGGTGTTGCGGGATTTGCTTGAAGATCACGGATTACACGAATATGAGAAACCTTCCGGTACCAATCCATATAGTTGGGAGAATTTTCAAAACCTTGGTTGGCTGGCCTTCCTAAGTTGATCAAGTAATGCATCCTTTTATCCCAATGGGATTTAACGGTAGGTTGACCCGAGTAGACCACAGTGATACAATCTTTAGCAGACTTGCAGTTTTCCAGATCCAAAGAGAAATTTCCATGGATTTCCACCTTTGGTATACCTTGTACATAACTGTGTTGTCGCATCACCCTTGAGACATTGTACATCACATATCATGTGGGGTGCCACAACGGTCCAAAATAAAGGGCCAAATCGGACCGACCCGCTATATGTCCACTAGCTCAGTCTTCCTTGTATGGATCAAAGCATACCTCTTGGGATTTTAGTGAGTCCAAAATATCCCTCAAACTAATTAGCTGCTGCTCCTTTGTCCTAGAATGGTTGTCATCGAAGACGTACTTTTTTCCTCTAGGGTCACCTTTCGCCCACGCCGGGTTTTCAATGGCCAATTCCAAGATAGGGAAGTGGTCGTAGATCCATGTCTATATTGTCATTTTTGCAAGTATTAGGAAATTGATTCTTAAATGGTAGAAAAATTAAAAAAAAATAAGTATGTAGAGTTAATAAAAATACTTGTAGTAGACTCACGTTCCCTGTATTTTGGCTAATTCCAAGCCTCGACGCCTTTCTCAACTCTTCCATCAACCACGCATGGCATGCCGTGCCCCAAGAGTACTCATGCACTTTATTGAGAGGATGGAGAAGTTGTAAAAGGTTGGCGTCGACCCGATTGCCATTGGTATTGGGGAAAATGACACATCCCAATACACATATGAGATATGCGGTGGTCGCGTGGTTCACTTGCTCATCAGTTAAAGTTCTGATCTCTTCTTTTTCCTTGGTTCCCTTGAACATATCTATCAGAGTACCCATGTTGAACTATCTAGTTTTATAACTCATGCATCTATTGAACTCAGTTTTTGATGTTTCTGCATCCCAACCAAAACACTTATTAGTTAGAGTATAAAGTTTGTCTCATTCCAACTGCTTTGTGTACTCAGCCCTGACACCTTTGCCATGGTCAGGGAGTATAAGAATCTGCACAATATCATCTGGGGTAATCGTCATCTCCCCAAATGGCATAGGAAGGTGTCGGTCTCAGGATAAAGTCTCTCCACAAACGCCGATATAGCCACCCGGTCATGTTCCAACATAGAGTTCTCGGCAGCATTAGCCAACCCCGAATTTGTAATAATTGTCTTGAATATTTCACATTCATCGGATAAGGCCAATCCAGTATTTTAGTTGAGGCGGTGGTGGGTTTGAGTATACGAACCGCATCGGAATGATACTATTAAACACACGACAAGTTAAAAAAAATTAAAATAACCTAAAACTATAACCCTTAAAACTATTACGAAGAAAAAGATAATACGTAAATAAAATGGATACGATTATTACCTCGGTTCATATATTTCTTTGGCCCAGGAGTCTTTGTATCCAAATAACAATTGTCCTCCATCCTCCGGCAGCCCAAGGATTACGCCTTCTGGAATATCCTTCACCTTCAGTTCTTGTGGGACAAGGTGTTTCGTTTTCTTTCGAGGAGGATTTTTCTTTTCAGCTTATCCTTCTTTTTGCGCAACCGCTAGGTTGTCCTACTTATGTTACTCTATCTTCCGGTGCTTCTGGTTGAAAACTAGGTTGAATTTTAACTTTTGATTGTGGAGCATTTGGTTCTACAGCTTCTTGAATGGCAGTTGGTTGATCACTTGGTTATACGGTAACTTGCCTACTTTCCTGATCACTATCCAAGTCGGAAGCAACAATCACAGGTAAAGTCTCAGATGGGCCTAAAAACACATACTTCAGGGTATCTGGTAGTTGTTTAAGGTCCAACTTAGGAGGCTCTTCTAAAGAAGGGACTAGGGTTGACTTGGAAACTGGGAGTGGTTCGAACTTAGGTAAGTGACATGCCTTGCCAAATACTAGACGATAAGGGGACATTCCAATAGGAGTTTTAAACGCAGTGCGGTAAGCCCATAAGGAATCAGTAAGCCTCGACGACCAGTCTTTGCGATTAGGATTGACTGTTTTCTCTAGAATACGCTTAATTTCCCTATTGTAAACCTATACCTGACCACTAGTCTGTGGGTGATATGGGGTAGCTACTTTGTGGGTAATACCATATTGTTTCATTAAAAGTGAAAATGGCATATTACGAAAGTGTGTTCCTCCATCACTAATTATAGCTCGTGGTGTACCAAAACGTGCAAGTATATTATCTTTCAAAAACTGGAGTACGACCTTGTGGTCATTTGTTTTACACGGAACCGCCTCAACCCACTTAGAAACATAGTCTACAGCGACAAGTATGTAAAGATAACCCAAAGAATTAGGAAATGGACCCATAAAATCAATGCCCCACCCATCAAAGACCTCAATCACTAAAATAGGGTTCAAAGGCATCATACTTCTACGGGAACCTGGCATCGCTCACAAGAAACACAATGACTATGGGAGTCTTTAAACAACGAAGGCCAGTAGTATCCACACTGCAATATCTTAGCAGCAGTTTTCTTAGCACTAAAATGACCCCCACATGCATGTTCATGATAAAAGGAGATAATATTGGACTGGTCACTCCCAGGCACACATCTCCTAATAATCTGGTCTGGATAATACTTAAACAGATAAGGATCGTCCCAAAATAAATGCTTAACCTCGGCTAAAAACCTAGAATGATCTTGCTTACCCCAATGTTGAGGAGTTCGACCAGTAACAAGATAATTCACTATATTTGCATACCAATGCGATTGGGAAACAAAGAACAATTGTTCATCAGGAAAACTATCCCTTATAGGAAGGGAATCACCATGGGAACTAACAACTAGAAAAGTGGTCTGCTACTACATTTTATGCACCCTTTTTGTCTCTAATATCTGGAGAAAATTCTTGTAACAAAAGGATCCATCTAATCAATCTAAGTTTGGTATCCTTCTTAGACAAAAGGTATTTTAAAGCAGCATGACCAGTATAAATTACGACCTTAGAACCTAATAGGTAGGATCTAAACTTAACCAAGTTAAACACAATGGCTAACAGTTCTTTCTCGGTAGTTGTGTATTTCAGTTGGGCATCATTCAGAGTTTTGCTAGCATAGTAAATCACATGAAGTAATTTGTTTTCTCGCTGACCTAGCACAACACCTATAGCATAATCTGAAGTATCATACATAATCTCAAAGGGTAGGTTCCAGTTAGGTGCCTGGACTATGGGGGCGGTAGTGAATAAAGTCTTAAGCTTCTCAAAATCCTTTAAACAAGCATCATCAAAGACAAACTTAATATATTTTGCAAGAAAATTGCAAAGAGGTTTAGAAATCAAGCTAAAATCCTTAATGAATCGACGATAAAAACCTGCATGCCCTAGGAATGACCTAATATCTTTTACGATTTTTGGGACCTGTAAAGTCTTAATAAGGTCAACTTTGGCTTTGTCTACCTCTATACCCTTTGAAGATACGATATGCCCTAAGATAATTCCTGATTTAACCATGAAATGGCATTTTTCCCAATTAAGCACTAAATTTTTTCCTTAAACCTAGTCAACACTAGTGTCAAATGATGCACTCATCAAAAGATGAACCAAACACTGAAAAGTCATCCATAAAGACCTCTAAAAACCGTTCTACCATATCAGAAAATATGTTCATCATACAACGTTGAAAAGTCGCAGGGGCATTACATAGCCCGAAAGGAATGCGTTTATACGCAAAGGTACCAAAGGGACAGGTAAAAGTGGTTTTTTCCTGGTCTTCAGAGGGCAATCTCAATCTGATTATATCCAGAATAGCCATCTAAGAAGCAATAGTGACTATGTCCTGATAATCATTCTAGCATTTGGTCGATAAAGGGAAGGGGGAAGTGATCCTTCCTAGTGACCTTATTCAATTTCCTATAGTCAATACAAACACACCATCCCGTGGTCACTCGGGTTGGGATTAACTCATTATTATCATTCTGGACTACGGTGATACCTGATTTCTTGGGAACAACCTGAACGCGGCTGACCCACTTACTGTCTGAAATTGGGTAGATAATACCTGCATCTAACAATTTAAGAACCTCGATCTGAACTACTTCTTTCATATTAGGGTTAAGTCGACGTTGCATCTCCCTAGAAGGTTTAGTGTCCTCATCTAAATAAATCTGATGCATACAAATAGTAGGACTTATACTCTTAATGTCTGCTATGGTCCACCCTAAAGCTGCCTTGTTATTTTGAAGTACGATAACTAGCGTACTTTCCTGATCACTATCCAAGTCGGAAGCAACAATCACAGGTAAAGTCTCAGATGGGCCTAAAAACACATACTTCAGGGTATCTGGTAGTTGTTTAAGGTCCAACTTAGGAGTCTCTTCTAAAGAAGGGACTAGGGTTGACTTGGAAACTGGGAGTGGTTCGAACTTAGGTTTCCATCATTAATCACACTATCATCATCAAAATCAATCCCAAAGTGGGCCAGGCATTTCTCTAATGGATCTTCTAACAAAATATTTGGTAATGACTCCTCGACTAATGTTCCTATCATGTTTACCTCTTCTATGCTTGAGTTATCTAGTTCAGAGGGTAGCTTACTAATATTGAAAATGTTCAGCTCAATAGTCATATTACCAAAAGACAAATTCATAATACCATTTCGACAATTGATGATCGCATTGGATGTAGATAAAAACGGGCGACCTAAAATCACAGGTATTTGGTTTTGTGGGTCAGGGACAGGTTGGGTATCTTGGATAACAAAATCCACTGGATAGATAAACTTGTGGACCTCAATAAGAACATCCTCAATAACACCTCGAAGAATTTTGACAGACCTATTAGCTAACTGCAGTGTCATCTGAGTAGGTGTCATTTCACCAGGCCCTAGTTGTAAGTATACATGGTATGGTAGTAAGTTCACACTGGCTCCTAAGTCAAGTAAAGCTTTTTCTACTCGAAAGTTACCTATTGTGAAAGCAATGGTATGGCAACCTGGGTCTTTGTACTTAGGAGTTGTGGTGTTCTGGATGATCGAACTTACATGGGTAGCTAAAAAGGCTTTCTTAGGGACATTTAGCTTTCTCTTTCTCGTACACATATCCTTAAGGAACTTAGCATAAACAGGAAGTTTCCTAATTGCATATAATAAAGGAAGGTTTATGGTGACTTGCTTAAAAACCTCCAATATGTCATTAAAGTTCGATTCCTTCTTTGTTGGTACTAATAGCTGGGGAAATGGGGCTCTGGGCACAGAATCAGACCTCTCAGGAACCGAATTGGCATCATCAGAAACTTTATCAGTCTTCTCAGCTACTGGTGGTCCTGAGGGGTGAACTACAATATGTTCACTATCATGCATGGTTACCTTATTGTCTACAACTCTACCACTTCTAAGGGTTCTAATAGCATCTAATTGATTTGATGGTTTTGCACCTATTTCATGAACTCCTCTAGGGTTGGGTTGTGTTTGACTAGGAAACTTACCTTTCTCTCTCAGAGACTCATTTATTTGACTAACCCGGTTTTTTAGCTCGGAAATAGCCTGAGAATTAGCCTGGCATATATTTTTACTTTCTTCTATGCCATGTGAAAGCGATAGGTGAGTCTTTTCAGTGTTTCGAATAAACGAGGCAAGAGTTTCTTTTAGGCTCATGACCTTTTTATCTAGAGGATTATGAAACTGTGCTAGTCCTAAAGGATTCTTAGTATAGCCAAAACCTGGGGGAGCATTAGAATTACTAAACTGACTTTGACTCTGGCCCTTAGACCACGAAAGGTTCGGATGGTTTCTCCAACCTGGATTATAGGTTTCTGAATATGGGTCAAACTTTTGACGGTTATCAAATCTAGCGTTATTATAAAGAGCATTGGCTTGTTCTTCATTATTCCGGCCTTCCCAAAAAGGCTCCACTCTATCACTAGTGTGACCCACTTCTAAAGCTTCTAACCTTTTTGATATAGCAGCAAATTTGGCATCTGATTCAAAGCCTCCTTCTACCCTATTAACGTTTCCTCTGCCTAGAATAATTGTTTTTTTGGGTCCCCTATTATTTTCCCATTGTTGGGTCTTTTCGGCGGTTTCATTCAAAAATGCCATCTCCTCATCAACTGTTTGGTTTTCAAACCCACATGTACACATAGATTCTACTATGGTTGTAGTTGAATAATCTAAACCCTCATAAAGGATCTGAACTAGCCTAACCTTTTCTAAACCATGATAAGGACATAAAGAAACGAATAAATAAAAGGCCTCAAAAATAAAATCTCCGGCTTTCTCCTTTTATGGCAAGCAAGTCTAACTTTCCAACTTTAGCTTCGAGTCAATCATGCACACCAAAAACTAAAAATACCAAAGTAAAATCTAGATATTAAAAAAAATAAAAATTCTAATTAAATTAAACAAAGACTAAAAAAAAAAATCTAAAACCTAAACCTAAAAACAAGTCCGCGTCGGCGGCGCCAAAAATTGATAAGATTTTTTTTAGTTGTAGAAAAAGGTTCGTTTAAGACTTGTGAAAGTTCGATTCTAGATTCAAATTCTAATCCTGAAACTCCAAATTAAATTAAAATTGTTTTCAAGAGTGGGAGAGACTGGGGCTAAGACTCCACTATTTCACCAATTTCCAAAGTGATTTTGATAATTGTATTTATGAAATCTAAACATTCAAGTTTATTCTAATTATTGCAAAAGTATATTTCTAGAAGAACAATTGTAAATCGAAAGTATGGGATATCAAAAACCCTAGGCTAAGCATATACCATCAATAGAGATTACAATTGCTTAATAAAAATCATTAAATCCCTTTTTTATTCTAAGCAAACAATCATAAAATAAATTGCACTCTCGTTAAAACCTTGACAAGGAAAACCCAGTGGGACAAAACCTTGACGAAGGGAAAAGAGTACAACGCGATAAGTCCAGTAAATGTACCTTTGATGATAGCGCTCCCCCTGATGAGTACTTCGGTTAAATCTTGGCTTGCAAATCTTTGAGCCGTGACTTCCCAATTTGATGAACGGATTTCTTAAATGCAGAAGATTCTTGTTCTTTCATGAAGGAAATTGCTACTTGATGAAGTCTTATTTTGTGTTAGTCTTCTAATAGTAGTGTTCTCGAGTCTTCACACTTCTTTAAGTACATTGAGGACTTGCTTCTTGGATTCCTAGCTTCTCGGAGATGATTTGCAAAAGCAGTTGATATAGTTTCTTCAACAAAGTGCCAATATGCAGTTATAGTACCATAGGTGAGTAAAGTTTGTGATCATACCATATATGGATCATAATGATATCCAAATTCCTAAGGGTTCTTATGTTGATGTGGTCTAATAAAACAGAATGACCTAGTTAATAGTGGGCATCCACCAAATAACCAAAATTATACAACTCCCCCTTAGATGACCACCATGTTTAATTAAATTGCCTCACTAAAACCTCGCCAGTAAAACCCAATGGGAAAAAACTTGGACAAAGGAAAAAGAGCACAAATATCAACATTTTGAAAAAATAAATAAAATAAATGTCAAGGAGATGTTGCCTCATTAAAACCTTGTTAGGAAAACCACATGGGATAAAACCTAAAACAAAGGGAAAAGAGTACAACTTTTGACGTATTTATCAATGCTAACCAAAACTATATGAGCTTTTCAAAAATAAGCATCAAAATAATAACTCTAGTCTATGTTAAAGACGAGTTTATGCTAGCATAATTCTAACTGCAGATTTAAGAAAGGAAAGAAAATAGAATTTATGCTGCTAAGGCGTGGATTTTTATGTTTTTAAGGACTCCTCAAGATACCTATCAAACTGATATCATCAAATAATTAATCAGGATTCTTGGTTGTGTACCAAAATTCTAAAAACACATAGAAGATTGTTCAACCTGACATAATCAAGTCAGGTGGCTGCCTGAATATGTTCTGAACCACATTTCTTGTGTAAATGCAATACAAATCCTTCAAAGACTACCACGCCAAGTGCATTGTATAAATAGAACAATTAATGAATCAATCCTAGGGTCTGAGCAAAAATAAAACCCTTAAATCGTTTGTACAACGAAAAATTTCTCGCATTATGACTACACTAGCCTGTAATTAATAGGATTGGCATTTTTAAAGTGTTAAGGTTTGGATCCAAAAATGTGTCAATCGAGAAATTAATCCAAACTAATTTGGATTGCATGCCAACCAATCACATATGTCGATATTTCTCTGCAGAGGGGTTAACAACCACCATCTTTATTATTTCAGTAGCTACTTTATATGAATATTCGACAACATATTAACTAATGACGATCCTACACAATTCTCAAGTGTATGCATATCTTGAAGAAAAAAAATTCAAAGAATTGGTGGTACCAGCGCGCCCATAGCATTATAATCTCCCCATCTTCCAGTGAGGAGATATAAACTATGAGAATGTAGATCTTTTTGATAGACTCTATTGGAGCACTATGTAGCCTCTTATAAAATGCTAAGTTTATTATAGATGTGACTGGAATTGCCTTCCAAGAGGCATAAGTTTATTGAAAGGCATAATAAAATATTTTCGCGCCTTATTTGAGATGGCAGCCTTTTTCGATTTGATCATGATGAGAGAGAAATATAACTTTTTAAGTTAATGAACACCAACATCTGTTAGTGTGTAGTCTCCCCCTGATTATGGCGGAAATATTTTCATCTTATTTACGAAAATAAGTTTCATATATAGAGTATTATCTGATTAATTCGAGACATATACTCATTATGAAATATGTCTTTCGACATAAAAACAAATGTAGTCTTAATAGACATACATATATACCATCAACCATGGATTACTTTTGGAACACCCTCTAAAAAAAAAAAAAAAAAATGATATGTCAAAACCAAAAGTATTAAAAATATGCAAAGAAATCTCCTATAATTTTGTAACTTCAAGAACCAACGAGATAATGGTTTAGATTGAAGTTAAGACACTTTCTTTTATCAAAAGAATATTAAACTAAGATCCATATAGTCACTACAAGGACTAATAATTTTGGCTAACAAGCCGGGTGCGCACCCATTGATCTTTTATGTCATACCGTATCTCAACATCAGTTTGAACGGTCTTAATTTAGGAGATTAATATTAGGAAGAAGAAAAATTTGCTCAATATCCGTTAGGAATGCAGCAATTGGTGTTTGCAATTGTGAAATAACATGATAACGACATCTCATCCGTCTAGGATCTATAGAGAAACCAACTTCAATTGGCATATATGATTCTTTTGTAAAAAGTTAATAAATTAAGATATCATTGTCGTTGTCGATTTTGGAAAAAAATATATCCATTATTGGTTGAAAATAGCAAATAATTTACATCTTATAAAAATGATGGAGAAAAACCAATACCGATTGGTTTATACGATACACTACAATTGTATCGACAGAAAGGGGGAAAAAATATGTCGCGTTAGTCATCGCATATGAAAAACCCATTCCGTGTAGAGGATGGTTTCTTGAAGATATATAGAAACCATTTATAATTAAATCACGTGATCTTCATCGAATGGACGAAGATACCAAAGTTAATTGGCCGTAGGTTTTTCAACCATGCACGTGATTAGTTACCGTAAAGGTATTAAGATTGCGATAACACCAGTTTTTGGCGATTACAGTTTCAATTAAGGAACATAAACTGTGTAAACCATCTTTCGATGGATTTATTTTTCTTTTCTCTATGAACAAAAGATTAGAGAAGAAAGGAAATCAAACTTTTTGGCAAAGTTAGATCACCAACATACCATAAATATAGACTTGTCTTTTATGGTTAACCGATAGCTTTTTATGGAGTCGCCACTTAAATTCCTTTATGATTATTAAGAAAATAAAAAAAATAATCAAACAGTAAGTAATCGATTAAAAGATGAGCTTAAAAGATTGTATGCCATCACCCGGACTATTGATTAGACAAAATCAAATCATCCATAGTGCTTTGATCGGTCGAGACTTATGGTGCTTAAGTAGAGACGAACAACAAATCCCAAAGCATAAAGCCTTTTTGTCCACGAGGTGTTACCATCTTTCAACACACATCCGTTCATATCCTGGGAACAATTACACATCAAACAGTTAGAACTTAAAAAAGTTTCGAATCATAGATGTAATATTAAAAATAAAGAATATGGCTAACTAGCGTAGGGAAAGAAAGGAAATCCCTTTGCGTCCTCTTTATGCATCAACAATCTCCGAAATCCCTTATAGTTAGTAGCTTTAATTGACAACTTATTATGCGATCATGCTCGGTGGCTAGAGCTTCGTGCTGATGACGTCTTATGAATAAAGAAAAGAGAGAAGGAGACACAAAATAGAGGGGAAGAAGAGAGAGAGAAATTATATTAATATGTGTGTAGAATACAAAGTTAAGCCTCTATTTATATAGATAGAAGACTTGGTGCCCAAGATATGTAAACCCTAAACTTAGACACTAAGGGCATCTTAGTAAATAAACAATGGTTTATAACATGCACGAATTAATAAAATAAAAAGTTACCACTTTTCATTGGAGAAATAGCTTCCTCCGTCGCCCCAGAGGATGGGTTTAGCTCCTCGTGTTGTGAATATGCTCAAAAGTTGATTTCATTGCTCAAAAGATGTTTACAAAGATGAAAAGGTACAAAGCAGTGTGTTTTGTAACAGATATAATTGTTACTGAATTAACTGTTACAGAAAACGCTAACAGAACTATTGCGAACTCGAGATAAATGTGACAGAAATTGTTACAAAAGTAATTGATTTGAAAGTTAAGGTAACGGTTTCTGCGACTGTCCAGCTGGGTCTTTTGTTCTTCTTCGCAGCAGAAGATGAACTTTTCTGCAACTCGACTGTTTTCTCTATTCAACTCCCTAAACTCTCCCAAAGTGTACGTAATCCCTGTTGTGAGTTCAACAACAAGTATTTATACCCACAGGACCAAATCTTACGTAATAAATTTGTTTTATTTTCTTTCCTCCTTCGACTCGCAAAATATCTCCCAAAATCTTCTTTACGCGGCTATGATTTGTCTCCAATTCTTTTGAAAGATAATAGTAATTAACTAAGCATAAGATCTTCTCCCTTATTATCACACCAACTTCCCGACATAAACCAAAATAATACCCCGTGAAAAGCTCTTCCTCTGTTTTTGATAATATCCAACTATAAGAAGATTTGGTTCCCTTTTAAAGTTCTGAAACAAGTCATATGAATCCTGTCCAAATCCCTCGAAAATATCCTCCCATATATTCCCAAAACTTCCAATTCTAACACACCGAAGCCGAATATCTTTCATGCCCTGATTTTGGGATAACCGGTGATAATATCTTTTTTTATTTCGAAAGCAAGGCAATTAACAGCCCTGTTATGATGTAACAGGCCCAAATACTCCAAACCCACGAGAAAATCCAATCAAAACGCGACCACAGACTTACGCAGATGTTAGGTCTGTTTTCCCGCCAAAACTGTTTCTTAAACCGTGAAGATGATGGTGCCCCTTAGCCACTGAGGGGGTGCCGATAGCAGGTTGAGTACCCCTTAGTATTTGGATACCCCTTATCCAAAGTGAGAGTCCGAATAGCAGGTGTCCTCCGGGTGCAGACAACTTTTCGAGCCGATTTTTTTTCAAAAATGTTTATTGGCCAAAAATACCTACACACATAAAACACCATAATAAGTACAAAAATGAGCATTATCAATATATAGAATCGAGACAAATTAGACACAAAAATGTGTCTATCATCATGCAGTCCAATGTTTGGATCGTCACCGCGATAAATGTTTTTGGTTTTAGCTTTCTTACGTTCCTTATCTTTCATCTTTATAGAGAATAATCGACGATGATTCGATTTGATGATTAACGATAACGATGTATTGAAGCGGAGTTGAACGAAGGGGAAAGTTTTCCTCTCTGGGGGGGGGGAAGAGGAGTTGAAGTTGAAAAGAAATGAAATGAAATGAATTTAGGCTGACATTGGTTTTATCGGTCAAACAATATAATCGGTAGTTAATACAATCTCATTAGCTACCGATTTTGAAGTAGCCCCAAATTTCAATTAAGCAAAATTCTATAAATTTTGAATTTCTCGACTTTCCTAATCGGTAGCTTAGACATTTTCTTTTTCGTCCGATTATATAGTAGCCCTCAATTTAAATATGCCAAAATTCTTAAGATTTCTTATTTCTATACTTTAACAATCGATAGTCTAGTGAGGTTCATGTTCCTACCGATTGTGATAGAAGGCAGATAAGTCTTTGACACAAATTTATATTAATCGGTAGTGTTTGTACCCTATTGAAATAGTGTACGTGCGAACCGCACAAACTATTTGATATCGGTAAAATACGGTTTATTGTGGAAACGGGTGGGTTTATTGAGGAAACCCACATGGCTTATTATGGAAGCCCAATACGGTTTATTGAGGAAACCAACCCGTGGATTTATTGAGGAAACCCACAGGGCTTATTAAGGAAGCCCAGACCGGACTTATTGAGGAAGTCCGGTGGTTTATTAAAGAAACCAACCGTGGGTTTATTGTGGAAACCCACAAGGCTTACTATGGAAGCCCAATACGGTTTATTGTGGAAACCGGTGGGTTTATTGAGGAAACCCACATGGCTTATTATGGAAGCCCAATCTAGCTTATTATAGAAGCCCAAAAGACTTATTTTTGGAAGTCTTTTGAGATAGACACAAATCTTGTGAAGATAAATAAGCATCTTTCAAGATAGACATGGATCTTCAAGGATAGACACAAATATCAAGGGATAAGTATAAATCCAGGTGGTTATTTTGGATAACTACAAATCTATGGTTATAATGGAACCAAATTATGGTTTTTTTGCCTATAAATAGAGGCCAAAATCCAACTCAAAAGACATGGAATTCAGGGTTTGCGAACCATACCACAACTATTGTAATCTCATATTAATACAATATTTCTCCCTACGGGGATTCATCCGTGGACGTAGGCATCAATGGCCGAACCACGTTAAATTCTTTGTGTCTATTTATCTTTTGTGTGTTTTTAACCATAATTTCACATCAAGTCATCATCACAATCGTGTTTTGTGCCTAGATTTTATTTTGGGTACAAACATTGGCACCGACTAAGGGGACTACGAGTAAAGGATCGTGTTCCCCCATTGAGAGAAATTGTTTTCACAACGTTTTTGAAAATTAGGGTAAGAAAAACCTTGTGAAGAAAAAGTTGCAGAAAAGTCTCAGGAAAGTTGGGAGAAGAGTTGCGAAAAGTTTCAGAAAAGTAGCAAAAGATCCAGAAAGTTTCCAAAACGTTCAACACAGAAGTTGCAGAAACTTTACAACCTTTTCGGAGAAAGTTACGGAAAGTTTTCAGAAAAGTTATGATCCAGAAAGTTGCGAACTGAGTTGCGTAAAGTTTACAACCTTTTGAGAAAAAGTTTCAGAAAGGTTGTCATCCAGGAAGTTGCAAACAGAGTTGCAGAAAGTTTACAACGTTTGTGGAGATGCAGAAAGTTTTAAAAAAGTTGTGATACAGAAGTTGTGAATAGTGTTGCAGAAAGTTTACAACTTTTTCACAGTAAGTTGCAAAAAAAATTTCAGCTGCCATATCAGCAGTAGATGCCATGTCGGCACTGGATGTCACGTCAGCGCACCTGCGAAGTCATCATAATTGACACGTCAGCACGTTTCAAACCACGTCAACAACTTGTGACATGTCAGCAGGTGCCACGTCAGCATAGTGTGCCACATAGCCTTGGTAGTTCGGGAAAAAGATGAAAAATACGCGTCAGGTGGGCCCTGGACCATCTGTGCCAGTTGTTGTTTTGTGCAATACAAAAAAGACTTAGTAACATTAGTCTTTTTAGCTCGCGCTTCATTCAAATCTTGTTTCGCCAATAACTTCTTCGTTTTAAGTCCGAATTGAGTGATTTTTGGCTCGTTTGAATCATCTTTCGATCCCCTACAGCATGGTAGCAAAAATTTCTATATTAGAGAAACTTTTGTACGCACTTGGGACAGCAACATGATCGAGTTCAAGGATCGACAACAACATGATCGAATTCAAAGTTCGTTTGATTTGTTTCTTAGGGTTTAACAACAACTTGATCAGTTGAAGATAAGCAAAGAAAAGTTGTCATGTACGATGAAAGGGTCCGGAACCGAGGGACACGCAACACCACGATAACATTTTGAGGCGATTTTAAAAGGGAAAATCACGATGAACCCAGAAATAAGATGGCTACGAAAAAGATACTATAAGACCAGATCCATCTAGAAAGTGAGCATCAGATATAATATATCTATTTCCTACTTCACATGGGGGCGACTTTGCTATTTGGAAATATCTCTACAGATAATGGGGCGGCTAAAGTGACGCCTAGCATGCAATCAAAACCAACATGGTTAAGGAAGTCAAACAATAGGACACATCATTTTCAATATCACTGGAAGTAATGGGGGCGACTAAGGTGGAAGGAACGAACACCTAGGGAGGTAAGTCTTCCCCGATTACATTATAAATCAAGTTTATAGTCACAATTGAGAACACTTTTTGCATGTATTTATTAAAGAAATACGTGCAATGTCTTTCTATAAAAGAGGAAGACAAAGACGAAGTATTTTGGTTATCAAGGGAATGATTGAAATGTCTTTCTAGTAAAGAGAAAGACAAACGAAGTATTTGATTATGAAGGAAATACTTGCAATGTCTTTTTATAAAAGAGAAAGACAAAGACGGAGTATTTTGGTTATTAAAGGAAATAGCTACCATCTCTTTATAATAAAGGGAAAGAGAAGAAGAAAGTGTTTCAATAAAAGATGAAACAAAAGGAGAAAACGAAAAGCGAGGTGGAATGAAAGAAAGGAAATGTATGACGAAAAGATAGAGATAGTCAACCTGTACACCACAGATTGTCGTACATTCATTATTCGCAGACACACGAGCATTGATTCGGCAAATTATAGGCCAATACGGGAACAAATGGGCAACCAATGTGCCTAGAAAGTTACTGGAGCAACCTGCATTTGAAGTGAGGTATGTTCTCAAAGTCTAAGTTGATTTATTAATTTAATCCTGATAATTTTTCTATTAAAGAGATATATTGGAGTGTTTTTCTATCAAAGAGAAAAACCAAGGAAACGCTTCATTCACCATAAGGGTGGGAGATGAGATTAAAGAAGATTTACAAGACCAACACTTAGGTCATATGTTAGCTAATGGAAGAGCAAGAGAACATAACATGTCGATCTGTTTGGCATTTGGGTAATTACTATATGGAGTTTTAAATACATTATTGGTACTTTGAACATGTTTGGTGATTTGAGATGGTTAAATACATTTTTGGTACTTTGGATTACCAAGCCGAGCTCGGGGCGAGGCCACACTACAAGCTGGCCAAGGACACGAAAGGTTATCAGATAAGCAGCATATGGCGAATTTGAACGAGTTCTTCTTTTGATTTTCTTAATCCATCAACAAGTTGAGAATTAAGAGGGGGCGATGTTTGTACCCTATTGAAATAGTGTACGTGCGAACCGCACAAACTATTTGATATCGGTAAAATACGGTTTATTGTGGAAACGGGTGGGTTTATTTAGGAAACCCACATGGCTTATTATGGAAGCCCAATACGGTTTATTGAGGAAACCAACCCGTGGATTTATTGAGGAAACCCACGGGGCTTATTGAGGAAGCCCAGACCGGACTTATTGAGGAAGTCCGGTGGTTTATTAAAGAAACCAACCGTGGGTTTATTGTGGAAACCCATAAGGCTTACTATGGAAGCCCAATACGGTTTATTGTGGAAACCGGTGGGTTTATTGAGGAAACCCACATGGCTTATTATGGAAGCCCAGTCTAGCTTATTATAGAAGCCCAAAAGACTTATTTTTGGAAGTCTTTTGAGATAGACACAAATCTTGTGAAGATAAATAAGCATCTTTCAAGATAGACATGGATCTTCAAGGATAGACACAAATATCAAGGGATAAGTATAAATCCAGGTGGTTATTTTGGATAACTACAAATCTATGGTTATTATGGAACCAAATTATGGTTTTTTGCCTATAAATAGAGGCCAAAATCCAACTCAAAGGACATGGAATTCAGGGTTTGCGAACCATACCACAACTATTGTAATCTCATATTAATACAATATTTCTCCCTACGGGGATTCATCCGTGGACGTAGGCATCAATGGCCGAACCACGTTAAATTCTTTGTGTCTATTTATCTTTTGTGTGTTTTTAACCACAATTTCACATCAAGTCATCATCACAATCGTGTTTTGTGCCTAGATTTTATTTTGGGTACAAACAGGTAGTATCTTTGAGTTACTTAACTCCCGATTCAATATTAACAATCGGACACAAAATGACTTCCGATTATGTAAGGGCATTAACGTATTCTACTAGCCTTTAGGACATCCCTTAACGTTGTATATGGGTTGGGAATAAAAAAGTCGTCCCTAATTATTTTGGGTCGCCCCTAAAAATGACAGACAAAATAGACCACCAACTTTTTCGTAGGCAATCTGTATGGACAAACTCAACACATATCCGAGAGCAAAAACTCAATCAAGGAAAGTGTCTAGAGTTCTCTCTCTCTTGTTAGAACGTTTACAGAACTGAACCAGTGAACCTAACTACAAAGAGGGTTCTTGGAAGGTACCAAATACCAATGACCATGAAGAATCATCCACAATCGGTAGGTAAATAATCAATTTACCTACCGATTATGTTCCTGCTACTGCTTCAAATTTTATGTACTAAAAATTAAACACAATCGGTAGATAATGAACATAATTTACTACCGATTATAGTAGTACCAAAATTCGAAAATTGAAGGATTTTGGCAAAAACTCATTTTGGGACCATTATATATTCGGAAGTTAAAATGAACACAATTTACTATCGATTATGGTACCAAAGTTCGAAAATTATTGGATTTTGGCAAAGTCTCATTTTAGGCCCAATATATTTTCGGAAGTTAAATTTACTACTGATTATGGTAATACTAAAATTCAAAAATTGAATATATTCAGAAGTTAAAGTAACACAATATACTACCAATTGTAGTTAAACTACCGATTGTGGAAGGGCAATTTTGCCATTATGAAATACGCAAGATAAGGGCTAGCTTCAATTTAGATTTGGGAGACCCTGTTTTGTCTTATTAATGGCCCCTAATTCTTTTTGAGCGCCCCTAAAAATGCTAGGTTAATTAATGTACCCTTTTCCTTTTTATCTGCCCTCAGAAACTTTTGCCTCCCCAAAAGAGATTTTCTGGCTCCGCCCACAGAATAGTAAAGACAATCTACAGAATCCTGATGCCTATAGTACCCTTGAGAAAAAGAAAAACTACAACTGCCCTTTACGGGCTCTGCAAGAAGCTAGAGAGTTTTACCGCCAAAAACTTGGAAAGACTTTCCGGAATCTGCCCCCACAATAACACGGTGTACTTGCCCCACAACGGTATTGCTGACTCACCCATCGTTCTTCTTCTTCTTCTTCATCGTTCTTCTTCTTCTTACTTCCGACTTTTTGTTATCTACCTTCCTTTTCTTCGCTATTTATCTCATGACGAATATTTCCCTAAGTCCCCTTCACCTTCTTCTTTCCATATTTCATCTCTCTATAAATATCTATGCTGGGGTTCCAATTGGTGCAAACTCTCTCTATAAATATCTATGCTTGGATTCCAATTGATGCCAACAAAATTTTAAGCAGGCACCGGCGATAGTAATTCTACATCCTTCATAAAAGAAAATCAAAGGTAGTTCTTTCACTGTTCTTAATTTCTCTATTCTGTTCTGTTTCAATCGAATTTTAAGTTTTATATGTTTAAAAATCGAATTTTGCAGAAACTCTGTTCTAGGGTTTTAACGAAAATTGGTGTCGTAGTTTTGGTTTTACTTTTCTAGGGTTTTTTACTTTTATACTTTACTGTTTGATTAGATATCAGTGATCTTCAATGGAGAATCTGAAAGGAGGGAGTAATTTATGTAATGAGGATTTAATGTCTGAAGAATATGATTACGAGGAGGATAATACTGACTCTGGTTTGGGTTCAGATGATGATATTAATTTGTCAGAATCGGGTGAAATTGGGGAAGAATTGTGTCAAGTAGGGAACCAGTGTTGTAGTATTCCTATTGAGTTATATGAGCTTGAAGATTTAACTCAAATTCTTTCGCTTGAAACATGGAACAATTGTTTAACTGAGGAGGAGCGTTTTGGTCTTGCTGAATACCTTCCTGCTGTAGACCAGGACGCGTTTACGTGTATTATGGAGGAGCTGTTTAATGGTAACAATTTCAATTTTGGAAGCCCTTTGATGAAGTTTTTCAATATGTTGAAGGGAGGATTATGTGAACCGAGTGTTGCACTTTATAACCAGAATTTGAATATCTTGATGAAAAACAAACATTACCACACACTTAAGAATTACCAGAACTCTATGGTGTCTAGGCTTACGCAGGCGAAGAATGCATGGAAGAAGACCTGCAATGGGTGTGGCGTTGATGAGAGGTTTCGTGTATTTAATTCGACTAACCCTCGAAGGAGTTTGATGTCTGAAAGTATGGAACATTCAGGGTCGGAGAATGATTCTTTACGGAGAGATGAATTTGATGATGACTTGTGGACCAATAGCATGAAAATTTGTGGGTCAAAGATGGGTAATCCTGCTTTGTATAGGAAAATTTGTGGGAAAGGGGTCTTAAAATATACTGGATCCAAGGTCCCTTTAGTGAAAGAATATGGTTTACATTTACATTCTGTTGCTAGGAGCCGGTCATCCCAAGATCATGCCAAAAAGGCCACTATTATCCGATTCTCTCGTCTGCCTCCAGTTGAAGATCGTATTAGGAGTGCAAAAAATAGATCTCATCAGCGAGTTTTCAATGGATACAAAGTGGACTGCTTGAGAGGAAGTCAAGACTTTGACTTCCCCATGAATCAGCCGAGAAAAGGTGATGGCTGGGGTATTAGAAACAAGAAATGGAAGATGGGGCAGGAGTTCCAGAGTGGTGGTATAAACAATACTGGTCAGAGTTCAAAAGTTAAGCCATACAGCAGTTATTCTCCTCAAGGGAATGACAGGTTGGTTTCTTCCTATTTTAGGGACAGTACGTCACAAAAGAAGATCAAAAGGGGATTCGTTAATAAAGGAGGAGATTACATGCAAAAACGGAGAGGCATGGTTACGCTCACTGATAGCTCCGAAACAGAATCAGAGTCATCGGATCAGGATGGTATAGAGGAGGATATTAATAATTCGAGAAGGACCTCAAGTTTTTCACGTGATGCATTCGCAGGTTGCCATTCTGCTCTGGTGAAGTCAATGCCAGATCCTATGGAGGCTAACTTGTATAAAAAGCGTAATTTTAACGAGACTAAGCATCCATCTAAAATTTTCAAAGTTGGAAAGCACAAGGGTAAGAAGAGGGATTCTCGTTACTTGGATAGCATTCCTACCAATATGGTAGAGAATGGTCATATGCTGCTTGACTATGGTGAAAAGTGGCAGCCTCCAGCAAAGAGAAAAGCGAAAGGAAGATTTGATTGTGACCATTATGTCCTTCAGTCTAATACCATGCTCAATTATAGCGATGAAGAAAATGAGTTGCATGTAACACCTAAATTAGCAGATGATCATTTGGTGGTTGATAGATTTGGGAAGAAAGATCATGAAATGCCAAAGATGCCTTTGTTTGGATGCAACTCATTGACAAAGAATATGAAACGGAGTGAAAGGAGAGTGAAGGTTGATTTTGATTATTTGCCCAAATCAGGGACATCTGAATCATTTGTTGTAGAGAGTGAAAGGGTCGATGCTGAGCTAGAAACATCACCAATGAAGTCTTACACTTTGATAACACCCTCAATTCACACTGATTTCTCATTCTCAGTTATACATCTACTTTCGTCTGTCCGTGTGGCAATGCTTACTCCACTAGAAGAAGATTTCTCAGAGATTGGCAGACATATGGAGAAGAGCTGTGAGAACATGGGTGCTTGTACTCCTACACGACCTGGTAAAAGATTGCCTTTTCTCACTGCTCAAGAAATCATCAACCGTGTGAGATTTAACCCTGGAGACCCTTGTATTCTTGAAACACAAGAACCACTTCAAGATTTAGTTAGGGGAGTGCTGAAAATATTTTCATCTAGAACAGCACCATTAGGAGCGGCAGCTTGGAAGGCGCTGGTGTCATTTGAAAACTCTAGGAAAGTTTGGTCGTGGATTGGTCCCAGGCGGTCGGATCGTAACACTGTTATAGAGGAGACATCGTCTATGGCTTGGGGTCTCCCACACAAGATGCTTGTGAAATTAGTCGATTCCTTTGCTGATTGGCTGAAAAAAGAGCAAGAGGCCCTTCAGAAAATAGGAAGTCTTCCACCACCACCTTTGATGTATATGAAACCCAATGCAGACGAGAAGGAGAGGTTTAAGGACCTAGGAGCTGTTAGGAATGTTATCACCATTAGCCCAAGTTCTGAAGAAGCGAAGGCACATTTCCGTAAGGAGGAATATGTTAGGTATTTAGTGCCCTACAGAGCATTTTCATACACAGCCGCCGATGGTACTAAATCTGCAGTTGCTCCTATGAGTAGGTTTGGTGGTAAAATGACATCAAAAGTTCGGGAACATTTTATGCTTAAACCTGATCGGCCACCATGTTTTACAGTCCTTCGTGTTGTGAGAGATGCAGCTTCTAGATTGCCTGGCGGTATTGGCACCAGGGCAGATGTTTGTGCTTTAATTAGAGATTCACAGTATATTGTGGAACATGTTTCTGATTTTGAACTAAATCAAGTTACTAGTGGAGCCCTTGACCGTCTGCACTACGAACTTGATCCTTGTGTTCGGTATCGTAGTGATAGAAAGTTGTGGGTTTATTTACACAAAGATCGAGATGCAGAAGAATTTGCGGATGACGGTACCTCATCTACAAAGACTTGTAAGAAACCAAGGAAACCCCTTTCAGAGGAAAGGGAAGGAACAACAAATGAAGGAGATGATGGGTCTATGTCTATGTCGAATTGGGTGGAATATAGATAGTGAACCACTTGTAGGCTCATTGGCGCAAAGGAGTATGTCAGATAGCAGGCCTGTCCAATCTTTAAAAAGGAACTACAAGTTTCAGTAGAGGTCATGCACCTGCTTTTCCTGTCTTTTAGTTTGAGATTCTAGGTTACCTTGTCTATCTTATATTAAAGGTCTTTCACCTGTATATTATTGCACTTCGCTTCAATACAGCACAACAGCAACTTTCCAAAATAATGTATTGCACCTTTTAATACAAAATCACACTCAAAAAACCCTATACGCAGACCTAAATAATCCACTCAATAAAAAGCACTGGATTTCAAAGAAACTGAAACTCATCCTCAGCCGAACAAAGAATAAAGCTTTGATCTGTTATATCTGGATATTCGTAGAAAATATCAAAGATATGTACTTCACCCTCCATCTTCTTTCTAAACTTAACAAGATACGTGGACGAGAGTACATCACACTTGAGCTATTTATCTGTACAAGCCCTATTTTTTACTTCTATTTTCCCGTGAATCTTAACTCTCTTCTGTTGTTTTTTTGCTTTGCTCACTTTAATTAATAGCAGTGAGAGGAAGTCGAGAGTCTCTCAACGACTGAGCGCTGATCTCGTATGGCCCTGATAAATGCTTTGCATCCCCATTTGCATGCTTGCCTGACTTTGCTTCCCAAAATGGCTTCAACAACTCCTCAAATGCCGGAGTCCTGAGTTCTTCGATGGATGACATGCTTGGTAGATTGAAGGACCTCTTCCTTGGGGTTGAACAAGATGGCTCATCCACCTGAAAAAGTAAGTTGAACATGAGTTAGTTTTATAAAATTGGGAAAAATGGGTTTGTTTTATCAAGTTGGAAATGGGTTCTTTCAGACAAAATTACTTGAAGAAAACAATCACAAACATAAAGTACAACTCATACCGTGTACTCCTTCTCAAGACAGTTTCCTGCATTGTCTGTGATCTCAACAATCTTGTGGTAGTGACCACTCTTCAGTTCCCTCATATCCTCACAACAAGGGTCAACCATAGAACTGATGTTCCCACGTGCCTCATGATCAAGCTTTAATGAATCTGCAAAAGCCTCATTTTAATTAAGTCTTACTAAAATATAACTTGGTGACATTACAAAAGAACGTCCACTCGAGGAACTTACGGTCAATAGATGAAAGGAGACTATTGTTTGCAATATCTACATCTTCAAGAGAAGATGAAGCAGCAGCAGATAGTCGAGCCCGAAGAATCTGGTTGGCTTCCATTCCACTCCTACCAGAGAATAATAATACTGATATTTAGTACTCGTGTGGGCCTTTCCCCTTATAATCAAACTTATATTACACCATAAACTATCCAATACGTACCGAACAATTGAATCTACAGATGCAACATTGGCTTTCTCCACACTAATGAGGGACTCCTGTGCATCTTTCCATTGTTGCGCACCCATTTTTGCCTTGGTCATACTGCAATTGCCATAAAGAATTAACCCTTTTACGCCTCGTTATAAAGAACTAACTTATTTTGGTGGCATATCATTATATAGTAGTTCTTACCACTGGTTAAGACCTCCATCCAAATCATTCTTTCCACTGTCTACTGCAGCAGTATCCTCGCAATAATTAGTTTCCGTTTTTTCCATGTAAGTTGTCCACTCTCCTTTAACAGACCCAGTGAAATCTTGCATTGTTGACACTTCGTGGCGTAATTCATCAGTTCTGCACAATGCACTCTCTCGAAGACCGCCAACTGCTGTCTGAACCTGATATAAGCGGTAGCTGAAGAGTTAGCTTTCACAATCCCTTAGCATGGAACTTAATTATGATGAGAAAGCAATATTCTGGATAACTTTTGCAGGTGCCCAACATAAAGCAGGAACAAGCTACGGCTGCCAGCAGACTTAGTTGATGGATGTAATTTATTACTAGTCTAGTCTAGGTCTTAAAAAAACACTAAACAACAAATTGTAGAAGTTTCCTGTGTTGGACACATACCAGCTTTTTCTTCCTTGCACTTGAACTCGCTAATAGCTCTGCTACTTTCGCTAATAGTTGTGTTTCTTCATTAGCCGCGCACTCCTACATAGCATCTAAAAAGTTAAAGACTATCCGAAAGGGAAGTTATTTTACCAAACAAATAAATCAAATGGAAGAAGTTGCACCTCGTATTTCTGTTCAAGGTCGCACAATTTCTGGTCATTGGCAGTTTGTGATTCTTCCACTATCTGAGACAATTTTGAAGCATGTACGTCTAATGTCTGGAAGAAGTTTACTGTAATTCTGGAAATAGACCGAGTGGTTTCCACTGCTCTGGAGTATCCCTACACTCAAGTCATAAGGGTTTAGATTAAGAAACTGAAAGTTACTCTCAGTAGCTCAGAGATGCAGTTAATGAGACAAGGCATGTCTTTTACTGACCTCACGCTGTTGCTGTGCATATGATGTCAGCTTTTCCCCTTGATTGGAGAGGCTACTTTGAAGTTTGGTAAGTAGAACGTCAGCCTCTTTAGCCACGCCTTTCAAAAGCTGATCCCCAGTAAAATAGTGATCAGCACAGATAAAATTGATAAGGATGCTGAGAGAAAACTGATGTGTATGTCTCATCTATTTAAGGCTTCACCAAGCTCAAGAGTAAATGAACTTACATCCTCAAGGGCAGATGAGTGTTTAGAAACCTCTAAATTCATTTTTGCAAAAGTTGAACTAGAATTTCCATCAAGTTCCACTGCTAGATCATCTAGAGTTTTAATTCCTGAATTATACAGGGTTTGTAGCTTTCCGACCCGTCCTCGAAGTTCTTCAGTAGCCTATAACAGAGATAAATGAAAAACAGCAAGTTTAGCTCTATTTTCAATCAAGCTTTACATTCACCCATTATTAAATATGTCTTACATCTGCTTTTGTGGAAACAAAAGAATGCATATCTTCCTCCATTTCTTTAAGTTGTTGTTCCTGCTGCACCACAGAAGCTGACACTGTTTTGTGCAAGACCTCAAGTTGCTGAGTCAATTGAGATTGGAATTTCTGGACAATACTTCTGTTTCCATCTTCTATTTTATCTTTGCGCTCTATAAAACACCACAGGGAAATGTTAAAGGTAAGTTATATGCCACTATTTCCAGTATTCAGTATATAAGAAAACATGGGTACAAACCAATTTTGGCGAATAATCCTGACACATCTGATGCTGCATTCTCTAGTTCTGATCGAAGCTCAAATGCCCTTTCAACAAGGGCTTTTTCTGCAAAAACGACAAAGGTGTCGATAAAGAGAGAGAGCAATAAAAGCAAGAATGCAACAGTAAGCATAAACCAAGGGTAATGAGACTACATGGCCAAAAGTCATCAAGCATGCACAAAACAGAGGTTGAGGGGTGGGGGATATGAAGAGGAAATCCAGATTAAGTATCCAACACCAAAGTTTTCTTGGGTACAGAAGACATAGGAATCTCCGCTGCTCATATGCATCAATAAGTTAATGGAAGAAATTAAATAGCTTCTTGTTCACCTGCTCGAAGGAGATTAGAGATCAAAAATTCTTTTTCTTTGATGGTTGCATTTGCTTGCCTATATCTCTCTTCTAGATCGAAAAGTGCATGTTCAGTATTCTCAAGTTTTTTCTGCGAGCAAAAAGTAACAAAAAATACAATAAGTTTTTGCACTGCAGAGAAGAAGCAAAGAAGAAAAAAAATCGAGCATAACCGCTCCAATAGAAAATTACCTGAGTTTTTTCGAGTTTTTCACTCAACTCTGCTGTCAACAATAACTGAGCATTATGAAGGTCCTGGAGCCCTTCCAATTGCTGTTCAGAACGTATCAATAATTGGTTAAAAAAAGTCTACATCAATTACTGGTAGTTAAACTCTACTTAAGGATGTTATATGTTCTTGCATCCTGTCTCAATTACTGGCAACTGTAGTGGTACCTTGTCCTTGAATTCCGAATTAAGTTCCATGCGCTCTATTTTCTCAGTCATGGCCTGGAGAGTAGTTTAAATGGTTAACTTTCTAAAGACCTTGAACAAAATATACAAATTTATGATATACCAAACAGTAATACCTTTTTCTCAGCTTCTTCTTGAAGATATCGATCCCGAGGGATATAGATGCCATTCTTCTCTCTTGCAGCATAAACCTCTGAAGATAGAAAAATAGTGCATATTGGAAGAAATTTATTCCCGAAAAGATTCGGCACTTGGCAATCAAACATATATCATTTAAGGTTATTGTTATTCTTCGAAGGGAAACAATTAAATTTAACTATGATCAAACATCAAGCTAGAAGAACTTAATAACCTTGCTTAAGGCGGTCAATTTCGGAGTACAAATCCTTGATTACTGCAGATTTCATCATCTTCTGATTCACCTGGAAATAGTTTAGAGAGATTGGAACAGTCAAGGTTTGATGTATGAAGGAAATTTGGAGATCAAGAAGTTATAATTTAAAGATAGACCATCAACTGCAAATTAAATCACTAACCTCGGGCTTGTTCTTGATATTTTTAGCGCGGTGTGCATAATCTAGGGTACTGAGAGTTTCTTCCAAACAGTGGATGGAGGGTGATACAGTGGCAATTATGCATGTCTTGGTTTTCCCTCCCAAGGAATCCCGCAGTAATCTTGTCAACTTGCTGTCCCTGATGTCAACCAATGCTATTAAGAGGTTACTTATCTAGTCCATTATCTAAATTAACGTCTTAAAAGTACTAATAAAACAGTTGAGCGGAAATCAGAGATACCTGTATGGAACATGTCCGGAGTGTTCAACGAGCGCATTAATGACTCTGCCTAGTGTAAGCAAGCTTTTATTAATCTCTCCAGCTTCTCTTGCTCTACCCTGCAAACAAAGATGCCCATGTAAAGTCTAAAAACAACAGCATCTGTAGGAGCCCCGCGTAATTTGAAGTTTCAGTAAGATACGACAAATAATGAATATATCCCATAAGTACTAGACATGTTTAACAAATCGTAATATCAAATGCATGGGCATAAATAATAATCGGTACCTCTCTCGCACCAGAACGTGAAATGTTCTCAGACCCAGCAAGATCAACAAGGTTAAGCTTTCCACATTTGATTAGCTCTTCTCCTTCAGGCGTGCACTCCTTTATGTGAATGGTGATTGAAAATATAGAGTGAGAACGACTACTTTGCTTGTTAAGAAGAGTTTCTGCAGTCTTCCTCTTCGCAGACCCTTTTTCCAATATTTTATATATTTCACTCGCAGTAGTCACTATCTCTTCTTCCAGACCTCTTACAAAAACACCCCCTTTCCCATCTTCCATGAGGGCGATTGGCTTTTTCGACTTGTCATCAACAAATCTTGACATTTCTTCTGGAGCCAAAAGATCACTTATCTCTTCATTGTACAACTCCAGGAATGTTACTTTCATGCTGTACTCAGCATTCTGGGCTTCAAGTATATCGAAAATTTCCCTAACAGATCTAGGTATGACACCAGCATCACTTGGAAATTCCCCATTCTATAAAAAAATACCAAATTTTTTAAGAACACTGCTATAGCCTGTAAGTCAATCAAATGTACACATGTTTCTATATAATCAAAACCATACATAAGAACAATGAGAGTACCTTGGCTTTCTTCCCTCCGCCTTCCATGGTGTACGTTTTCCCAGTCCCTGTTTGACCATAGGCAAAAATTGTGCAGTTATAGCCTTCTAGGACTTCAATCACAATAGGAGAAACAGCTTGCTCATACAAGTCTTGTTGTTGGGATGTCGGACCAAAGACCTACACAGGACATGAGTCTTATTAGCCGTAATCCTCCACAACACAAGTACGATTCTGAAGATAAGTCAAATAATAAGTCTCACAATCTCAAACCTTATCAAATGCAAATGTCCTGTCAATTTGTTTGTTTGCTATATTCTGAACTGCATTCACTTCTCTTCTGTTCTCATTACAAGAAATCACTACAGGTGTATTAAACCTCATTTCATCATCACTTAAAGGCCTATAAAACACAAAACATCACCAACATTCAGATTAAAACCTCCAAAAGCAATTAAAAAGAAAAAACTATAATTTGGTACTAGTTTTCTTGTTTTACCTGCATCGAAGTAGAACCTGAACATTAACTCCTTTATCTTTATCGTGTTTATGACTAGAATTTCCGTCTCCTGACCGCAGATCTCTTGTCGCCTTATCAGTTGAACGAGGTGTTTGTGAAGGCGATAGAGATACTAATCTCCTCAGCTGCGTTTGTGGATCCATCTATAAATTTGTTTCACAGATCTCTAACAACTTGTGCAAATTCAACCAATACAGTCCACCGTTAGTATCAAATCAGTCTTCACAAAAAAAAAAAAAAAAAAATTAATCAAACTTTAATTAGATCCATCAAGATGAGAGAATGAAACATCTGTAGAGTCAAATGAGATAAAAGTAATTCGATCGAATAACGGATCGATGACCTAATAATCGAAAACAAATCAAGTCATTACAACAAACAAACTTACTGCCAAATGCCGGCCGATTCAACAACTTGGAAATGTAGACGAAAATTCCAAAACTTTATTACAAATTTTGTGGAATAAATGAATTGCAGAAAAAAGAAATGAGTTCAAGGAATTTTAGACAGAGAGAGGATTTATAAAAGAGAAAAACCGAAGTATGTTTCTCGTCTTGTACTATAAAATGGAGTAGCAAGACACGGGATAAAGAGAGAGAGCGAGGAGGTGGAGCCAAATTAATTATGCCGTTAATGAAAAGTTAAGAATTAAACGACTAAGTAATTAACGCGTAAGTTTCCCGTTTTTTTTTTTTTAATCTTCTGACCGTTGGTCCGAGACCAACAAATTCCAAGTTCTCGTAGCAATTTTTCAAACCTTTAATTTAGAGGAGAAGACGGCAAGCACGTTATTAGACAGTCTTTTGTTTTGTTTTTTTCATTAAAATATATTATTATATTATATTATTGGACAACGATTATTACATGAAACCTATGAAGCACGGCCACGCTGGTATTGCTATCGTGTCAGCGTCAGACACGCGTCGGACACAGGACGCGAGTGGGACACCGACACGATGTACGTGTAGAAATCTACCTTATTTTACTAATTGGTTATGAAAATTAGTATAATAGTTAATATTTGTAAAGATGGGCTAACCTAATGACACAAAATTGAGTTTTTTCATGTATTTGCGTGATTAATGTATTTGATATATCATAATACTATGATATTGGTGTATAAATATATTTAATTAATATATATATATATATATATATATATAAACGTGTTCGTGTCCCGATGATTTTGAATTCTACCGGTCTCTGTGTCCGTGTCGTATCGTGTCTGTGTTAGTGCTTCCTAGCATGACACTAGTTGGAAGCCTAACAAGCTAAGCTCCTGCTACTACATTAATAGAACATGTTGTCGTGCTAGCCCACCAACGAGCCTCATAAGGAACCAGCCAAGGGAGCCTAGGCGAATAGGGTGTTGATTATGTCGCAAGGGGGGGGCAAGCTAACCCTACCTTCCATGTCAAATACTGCAATATTGTGCCATCTGGGACTCAAACTTGGAACCTCATGAAACACATCAACCTTTGAGGAACGGGGATGACCAGCTGAGCTAGCTACCCGTTTTATTTTTTCGTTCGTTTTTAAGAACCGGTGATCTGTCTCATATCAGAGAAACGTAGAAACATATTTGCATTGCGAATTTGGACAAGTTAATTATCAGGTGAAACCAATAGAGATATTAGACAATGACGTTGGTAATCAGTGGCGGGACTAAAGGGGGGCTAATCTTGGTTAGGCCCCCATCCTTTTTCTTACAAAACCTTAACATTTTAGTTGTTTTTTTTTTTTTTTTTGATCGGCAAAGAAATGATTTTATTGATAAAAAACAGAGGGTATAAAAGGATTATACCACCCTAATACAAAGAAAAAAAGTTAGAAAACAAAAGAAATAAGTAGGTAATAGACTACCAAACTTATTGAGAAGAAAAGTAAATGGTGACCCAGTTTGTCATAACTTCAGTGGTATCCACATTCTCAAACTGTTTTACAGCTAAAGACCAAGTAAACAAGCAGTAACTGCTTTGTTTATAACTGCTCTAACATTGTTACTCTTGTCAGAGAAAACTCTGACATTCCTTTCCTTCCATAAACTCCACATTATAGCTGTAGGGATCAAATACCAAACTGCAGTATTTTTATTATTACTCTGAGAAAGGCCCCAAGCTTGAAGCATTGAGCTCATATGAGCTTGCATAGAGAAAAACCAATGCAAGTGACCCATAAAATCATTCCAAACCTGTCTAGCAAACCTGTAGTGTAATAAAAGGTGTGAGGAGGTTTCATCTTCATCACAGAATAAACATCTTTGTGGGACATCAATTCCTCTTATTCTTAAAAAATCCCTAGTGGGTAATTTGTTATAAGCTAAAAGCCATAAAAAAAAAAAACCCAATCTTAGGAGGACATCTCAGCTTCCAAATAAGATTGAAGGTTGGACCTGTCAGAAGAGAATCATCATCTGCAATAAGTTTATCATACACAGAACTCACAGTGAAATGTTTGGTTTGGTGAGTGACCATTGCAATTCATCAGATGCATTCATGTTGAAACCGAACTCATTCAAGTCTGCAGATAAGAGAGATAACTCAGCTCTTGCAGAAGCATTGAGTCTTCTAGGGATATGTAAGTTCCAGTTGACAGTGTTACCAACAACAATTCCCATTTCTGCAACAGTGTACTTCTTAGCTCTAGAGACAGTATAAAGATTAGGATAATAGGATTTTAGATAGTGCTGGTACAACCAATTGTTATCCCAGAATCTGCAAAGAGCTCCATTGTCGACTTTGAATCTGATGTATTCTAAAAGTGTAGAATGATATTTCATAATTGCTCTCCTGACTGATTTCCCACAAGTGCATGTAGGAATTTTTGAAGCCCAACTGACATCTCCAGAATCATATTTTTCTTCAATAATTGATCTCCATAAAGCTTTGTCTTCAACATCATACCTCCAAGACAATTTTGTCAGCAGAGCATGATTAACTTGTTTAAGATTCTTAATACCCAAACCTCCAGCTTTCTTTCTTCTTGATAGAGCATTCCACTTAACCAAATGAAGCTTTTTCCTGCCTTTATTGCCATGCCAAAAAATGTCCTTCATGATTTTTTCAATCTTCTTTAAAACATAAATTGGCATCTCATAAATGGACATATAATAAACAGGAAGGCTTGCCAAAACATTATTAATAAATGTAATTTTACTAGCTCCGGATAAGAGTGATTTTTTTCCAATCAGCAAGTTTAAGATTGAATTTCTCTATAATTTTATCCCATTTAGCAATTCCACCACACCTATCACCTAGAGGAAGACCAAGATAAGTAGTGGGCAAAGAGACACTATAGCACCCCAAAATAGAAGAGAAAAAAGATAAGCCACCTTCATAACCTACTCCATAAATTTTGCTTTGCAAAGTTTATTTAAAGACCATTAAGCATTTCAAAAGAGAGAAGAATGAGTCTTAAACTTTTAACCTGCTCAACATCTGCATCCAGAAAAATTGGAGCGTCATCTACAAATTGCAGATGACTAATAAGCAAGTTAGTCCACCAGGTCCATTAAATTTGGTCCACCTGGTCCAAGTAAGTTAGTCCACCAAAGCCTAAATACCCACCTTCCAAAATCAAAAATCTATCCATGCCTCGTGGTTTCATTTTGCAGAGTGGGAAAAAGAGAGAAAAGAAGAAACAGAGAGGGACAAGTTTAAGGGTCTAAAATATTTAGTTCATCACTTTCACTAGTTTAGTCCATCACATTGGTGTTCCTTTCACTTTAACATTTTTTTAACCCCCTTAGTTTGAAAACCTGGCTATGTCGCTGCGTATGTTGGAGGTTAAAGATTTTAAGATCTAAATATTTCTAACACATAATCAAATTTGAATAACAAAGACTTTGAACTTAACATTGTATAAAATCATCAACAAATTGATTTGGAACTATGTATATATCAGAATTAATGAGTCCAAATTTGTGCACCCCCTCAAAATCAGGTGCACATTCCGGCTCATCTTATTGGAGTTTGATTCGGTCAATACTATGTTTTTTTTTTAACCTTTCTTCTTTCTTTTTTTGTCAAAAAAAAAAAAATTAAAATGAAATATGAAACGATCTAACAATACATGAAACAACATTTTATCATCCATGGTTTGTTTTTCTTCTTCTTCAAATCATCATCATCATAATAATAGTATTTTGATGAGAATATCAACATCATCAGCTAATCTTTTAATGGGAAAATCATCAATATCAGTTACTTTGCATCATATTCTTTGGAATTCATCAGAAAGAAAATAATGAAAGTGGGTCTCAAAGAAATGTTCTAGGTGTTAGAAGTGGGTGCTTTGCCCTGTTTTTTTATTTTTGTTTTCTCAGACAAAGTTGTTTTGTTACCGTGACATCAATAATGGATATTGATTTAAATCCCTAACTAAAGTTTAAAAAGAATATTGATTTTTTCCTCAAACAAATTTCTTACGGTGAGATGAGCAATGGGTATTAATCTAAATCCCAACTTAAGTGAATTTTTCATCCGTCTAAGAAGGAAGAAGAGATAAAATCAATAGCAACTTCGAGTCGCTAGTATCATACATAAAGATTTTTTTTTCTCGATTCGTGATGTTGATGGGTGAATCAACTTATGATTATTGTTGATCGATTAAATCAAATCTATCAGATATGGTAAAGAAAGAAAAAGATACGAATAAAAACTTGTATTTAAATCGAAGAGATTTTTATTCGACATAAATACAAAAACTAAGACTGGTTTTGACCTAACATGGCCCCAGTAAGAAGAGCCGGAACGTACACCCCGGTTTTAGGGGTGCACAAATTTGGACTCAGAATTAATTATAGACATAGGAATAAAACTTATAAATTTTCTTGGATTTTTTTTTCTTTTTTTCGGGTCCACGAGGAGTGAGGACCAGGGAAATGTATGACCCACTTCAACAGTGTAAGATGATTTTGCTTTTGAACTATAGTACATCGACACCCCTATTTTTCATAACTTGATTCATAATTTCGTATATGGATCTATTACAGACTTTCTATGAAGCATTATGGTCTTGCCTACTTCCATTTTTGTCTCTTGGGATGACCCAAAATCCCCTACCATCTTAATGATCAAAAAGTCTATTAATTTTTACCGATCCAAATAAAACGATAAATGCTCTTCGGGCTCGAATATTCCGTAGTCCTTTCTCGCAGAACTTCTAAAATGACAGTATTAATTCAGGTCCAGGATGATGCTACGTTGACCGGGAGGATGTACTGTGCATTCTCCCGCGTCTCACAAAAAGGGGAGCCCCGGGAGCCCACGGGGAGAAAACAGGGGGCCCGGGTATTTTGTGTGAGACACGGGAGAATGCCCGGTACATTCTCCCAATCAATGTATCATTATTGATTAATTCAATCAAATGTGTTACCCATGGAGTCCATAAATACTGAATTACTCATATTAAAAACATTCCATGTGCAATTCCCATTCCTATTTGGAATCAAAATATAAAATGGGTTAACGTGTTGTAGTTTCGCTTAAGGCTAGTTTGGTATTGCTGTGAGTTTTAGAAAAGTGTTTTTCTGTTGTGTTGTGTTGTGCGTTGTTGTGCTGTGATGTAGAAATAAATCGACATAACGTTTGGTAAACTATAATTTAAAAAGCACTAAGAAATTAACAAACTGAAAATTTTGTTTGGTAAACTTGTATTTGAAAGTGCCGATGATGTAGTTAATGACGAAAATAGATATATTTCAAAAATTAGTTTTAAATACACTTTTATTAGAATAAATTATATTTTTAATTCTAATATATTTAATAAAATATAAGTAATATTTATTTTATTATTATTATTTTATTTATTTTATAAAATTATTGTTATTATTTAATTAAAAAATTATGATTATGTTTGTTTTAAAAAATATTATTATATTGTAATTATTATGAAAAATAAAAAATACATAAATAAAATAGAAATTAGAAATACAAGAACGCGAAATTGGGGGATATAAAAAGGAATTGGGGGATATTGATTACTTCTCCCAACCCATGGTGTCTGCTAAGGGGTGGTTTTGGGGTGCAAAAATACTAAAATATCCTCCCTTCAAAATAAAAATCAAAAATCAAAAATCAAAAAACTTAAAACAAAAAACAAAATCATATCCCCATTTCCATCTCCACTTCTTATTAATCTCTTTCAGGGTTAAAGCTTTGAAACCCAAATATTCTCCATTCCCTTTCACATTCTAAACTCTCCCCACTCTCTTTCAAATTCTCTTCTCCTTCTCTGCCGGCTCCTCACTTTGGAAACGAATTATTATTTTTTTTAATTCGGAATGATGAAGATCATGCTGCAAGTGATGAAGACCATGCCGGAATTGATGAAGACCATGCCGAAAACTGGTGCCGGCATGCTTGGTAGCTAACATTCAATGCCGTAACTAAGTACCGGCATGCTCAATAGAAATCTATCAATGCCGGTAGTCAAGTGAAAAAAAAAATTCAACTTTCTGGATACTTTACATCATGTGCCGGCATAAAAATTAAAGCAACATACTATGCCGGAAACCGGTGCCGGCATGCTCGAAAATTAACTAATTGTGCCGGAAGTGGACTGATTAAAACTAGAAAAAATTCAAAACGGAATATTTTTTTACATCGCCGGAAGTGATGAAGACCATGCCGGAATTGGTGAAGAACCATGCCGGAAAATGGTGCCGGCATGCTTGGTAACTAACATTCAATGCCGTAACTAAGTGCCGGCATGCTCGATGGTTCTTCTATCAATGCCGGTAGTCAAGTGAAAAAAATTGAAGTTTCCTGGATACTTTTCATCATGTGCCGGCATAGAAATTTAAGAAACATACTATGCCGGCATAGGTACCGGCATGCTCGAGAATTAACTTACTGTGCCGGCAGTGGACTGATTAAAACTAAGTAAATAGGTTTTGAAGATCAAAACCAGAAAATTTCCCCCCCGGATAGTGGCAAACATTTATGAAAATTTCCAACAAATGCCGACATGGTTTTTTAGGTTGAATACAATGCCGGCACCGAGCTATTTCAGCTGCAAAAATGGTGGATTCAAAGAAAAAAAAATCAAATTTTCAACCTCTTAGCAGCAATTCTCTCTTCACAATCATCCTCCACTTTCACCAAAAAAAGTTCCCTCTCAAAAAAATTTTCCATCTTTCTACTCTCATCTCGTTCACCCAAATACAAATACACACTAATCATTAACAAATACTTAAGATTTTTACTAATTATTATTAACCACTAAACCTGATTAGTGAGGGGTAGATTAGGATTTAAAAAAATACTTAGATAAGGGGTGACCCCGAATTGATATCCTGGATCCAGCTTTTTGTCCTTTTCTTATATATCAAATATAATGGTAAGTGTCCTTTTCAAATTTATAATGGTATGGAGTGATTCAAGGTAAAAACTTGTCTTTATAATACAATTTTGTCCAAGATAAATATCTAGGAGTTTTCGATTTATATCAATTAAATATAATGGTAAGTGTACAATATTCAAGGTAAAACTTGTCTTTATAATACAATAACAAGGTTAAAATAGAGAATCAATTAAATCAAGTTATGTGGGTCCACAAGCTTGTTGACCAACTAAGCTTGGTGATTTCCTATTTGATAGCTTTTAAAAGTTAGTGTTGAGTAGCTTTTAAATACGGGTTCGAGCGGCCTTGTTCCTTATTTCCCATGGAAAAAAATGTGGCCTGAAACAAATGAAAATAAGTGCTTCTCTCCAAAAGCTTGTTTATAGATTGTGTTGTTTGGAAAAAATTTACCAAACACAATTTTTGGTAAAAGTTTGTTACAAAGTGTTTTTGGTCGAAAAAAAGCAATCCCAAACAGGGCTTTAATCTTACTAGACCTAAATAAATCACATTTGAAAAAATTCAAGAACATGGCACATGAATGATATGAGAAATGAGTTTTCACATAATGACGGCAGACTCAATGTACCCTCGTGTTATTTCTTCCTAATTTTAATACAAATTTCATGCTTCAAAAAAAAAATAAAAAAAATGATGAAGTGAAGGAAGTGAAGGAAGGATTCGAAAACGTCACAAGGGACAAGGAAATCCTTACATTTGCCCTCACACACTATTGGGATGTTTCTTAAAGCTGTAATTGTTGCCACTTTATTGGAAATCAAACAGTCTCCATTTTATCGGGAATCCGATGGAGCTGCTGATAATGGGTAGGATTTCTTTGGTGGGTGGGCATCACAGACCAAAAAAAAGTTTATCAACATATTGTAACTATGTTCTTCTTCTCTTTGCTTTGTTTTGAAATAATTAAACACAATCAGTAGATTAATAATATCACGAGACTACCGATTAAAATCGGTGGATTTTTTTTTTTTAAGCATGAAATTGGTAGATGATAAACGTTAGAAAACTACCGATTGTGAAAATAGAGAAATTCAAAATTCCATTGGTCTTTGAAAATTTTGAATTTGGGGCTACTACCACAATCGGTAGATAAAGAACATCACGAGAGTACCGATTGTACAATCGGTAGATAATAAACATCACGAAACTCCATTGGTTTTTGAAAAATTTGAGCAAATAGAGAAATTCAAAATTCCATTGGTTTTTGAAAAAATTGAATTTGGGAGTACTACCACAATCGGTAGATAAATAACATCACGAGACTACCGATTGAATAATCGGTAGATAATAAACATCACGAAACTACCGATTGAGCAAATAGAGAAATTCAAAATTCCATTGGTTTTTGAAAATTTTGAATTTGGGGCTACTACCACAATCGGTAGGTAATGAACATCACGAGACTACCGATTGTACAATCGGTAGATAATAAACATCACGAAACTACCGATTGAGCAAATAGAGAAATTCAAAATTCCATTGGTTTTTGAAAAATTTGAATTTGGGGCTACTACCACAATCGGTAGATATAGAACATCACAAGACTAACGATTGTATAATCGGTAGATAATAAACATCATGAGACTACCAATTGGGCAAATAGAGAAATTCAAAAGTCCTTTGGTTTTTGAAAAATTGAATTTGGGGCTACTACCACAATCGGTAGAAAATTAACATCACGAGATTCAATTTTCACTACCTATTATAATTTTCGTAACACAAACCAACATACATCAATATAAACTACCGATTGTAGTTTTGTCTACCGATTATGGATGTCATTTTAGACATTTCGAAAAATTTGAGAAAAGGGATGGCTTTATTTTAGTTTTGGGTGACCTTATTTTGTCTTATTAGTCGCCCCTAATTCTTTCGGGGTTCGCCCCTAAAAATGCCAGGTTAAAAGTATAGTTTACCTGCTTCCTATCCCCATTTTTTCTAAATCCCATCCCAAATACACAAATCAAATTTTATACAACCCTTTATAGGTTGGGTAATCAAAACGTCCTATCGTCCTATCATACTCTATAGTTAACATTTATCTTCACCAACCACCGTCTTCTTTTTCCTCTTTATCGAATCTCAACCTAACTTTACGATTACTGCAACCAGATGTAGCAACGGTGTAGTTCACTATCAGTTCCTCTCCAAAGAGCTTCCATCTTCCTAATAGAGATCAAATTCATAAACTATAACATAAGTAATAAATAACTCAAACATATGTACTTTACAAACACATCTGATTGATTTTTTTTTCTTCGAAAAACCTTAATTTATATTAGAATGGAAAACCCAAGCTGGGATCGGTTACAGGGATAAGTGATTGAATCGAACTCATTTATCTAAAGATCTTACAAACAACACGGATAATTAAAAAGTTACAAGAGATCTTCCTGAATTGTATTCTAACCATTCTCTGTATCTGAATCAAAGGTAACTTAGGTATTAGTATTACATGGTTAAATGGCCATTTGTGGTTTGGAAACAAAGCCAAACCTATTAACAAAACTGCATTTAGCAGAAGTGTTATGATCATTGAGAGACCCAACCATTTCTCAAGGTTTTCATCAAGAACAAAGTAGCACAAGTGTCTGAATATGTTGGGAACTGACGGGATCGGTGTCTGAATCGGTCGGATACTGCTGGAATCGGTCTGAAACGGTATCGGAATCTCAAAATTGAAACTGATTACTGCTGTTGTTGTAGAAGAAGAAGATATAGATGCAAACCCTAGAAAGTGATATGGAGATAAAACTAAACCAAGTAAAAATAAAATCAGATGACCAAAAAAAAAAACAGAGAGACAAACGGATCTACTTTGTATTGGTGGAACTTTTGAAAGTACCAAAGGTGTTATTGTTGCTTGGGTTTTTTCATAGATCAGAGCTGATGATGGTGATATACTGTGATTTACTCTAACACAATTCATATCAGCACTAAGAAGCCATAGATCCATCGAAAGAAACCCCAAAAACTGCAAGAACAACCAAAACAAAAATCTAATCTGTTAGTATAAAACTAAATAAAAGAAGACAGATCGAGGAAACAAGGTGAAGGGAGTCTTGGGTTGTTGGTTGATCTTCTCAGATCGACTCCTTCAATGATTTTTTCTTTTGTTGTTCTGGTTTTAGAGAGAGAAAGAAAAGAAATGAGTTTTTTTATTCGATGAACACATCTGATTGATTAACTTGAACGATATATAGTTAATTAATTAAATCAAACAAAAATCAGTTTCACTAGCACATATTGTTAACTATGGATGAATGATAATATCCTTACCTCAGTGAATGAATTAACTTAGGTTGAAAGAGATAATGAAAATTTTAACTACAAACCTGATTAAGAATTAAGATGGTGATTTGCAAATTAATTTCAAAACTTATTAATTTGGTGATGGTGAGAATTTAAGTCAAGTAAAGAGATTATGGTATATTGAAGTGAGTTTTGTTTACCCAGTCTAAAAAGAGTTATGCAAATTTGATATGTGTAGTTGGGATGGGATTTAGGGAAAATGAGGATAGGAAATAGGTAAAACCAAAAATATATATATATATATATATATATATCTTGATTGTGATTCAAATAGGGAGATTATGGATTTTAATTTTTAATATAAACATCTAATGGAAATACAAAACCATATACATATAGACAAAAAATATAAACCACTGGTTAGACAAAAATTGAGCAATTTTTCAATAAAAAATGAAACATTAGTTCAACCTTTTCTTACCAAAAAAAAAAACAATCGTTTTTCCAACCTTATATAATTACAGGGAAGCCTACGAATTGGTTTCCCAACCGTACTTAATCTCAGGTAGGATTACGGATTGCTCTTTTAACCGTAGTGAAACATAGGTGAACTTATTATAGAAACCTCATCGTATAATAGTTCAGGGAAAACCGAAGAAAAAGAATGATTGTCAGTTTCCAATAACTAACTGTATAGAGCAAAAGGGAAATGGGTTATCAGCTTTAGCAAACTGACAAGCCAAGAATGAATCTGGGCTAGACTTCCTAGTATTACACATAGTCCCATTGACTGTCTCGGATTACTACTCACGTCAGTATTTGAGCGTGAATTTCCTGAAGCTATAAAGAGACTTTTGGCAATTGTTTTGACCGGGATTCAAGCACGGGCACTTCTTTATTTGTACACCTATATAAGAAAGATTTTCATCACTCTGGAAGTCGAAGGCGCGGGGATACTGAGGGAAATAAGTAGCTAGGGGTAGTCTGCTTGGTCTCAACTATACGAAGTTGGTATTAGATTTTGTATAGCGGCTTAATTATGAGAGTATTCAAAACTGGACTAGGTCCCAAGGTTTTTCTGCATTTGCGGTTTTCTCATTAACAAAATCTTGCCGTGTCTTTTACTTTGTTTTCTGCATTATAATTGTTATTATAATTGAGTAAAATACACAAGTACGTTAACTCCGTAATACTTGGTATTGATTCTATAGAGTTTCGTTTGTTTCCGAACCTATTATCAAGTGCACACTTTTTTATCGTATCATCTCGATCTTGTATACATAGTCAATCACACAAGTGACCTTATTGTTTTATTGTCTCGATCTGTATCCATAGATGATCACACGAAGTGTGAAAGAATTTTTGTATTGTTTCGACTAAGTCCATAGATGATCACATTCGGTAGAGGACTTATAGGTGGATAAATAAAAGATTGTGTTTATTTGGGTACCCTCGTCTTTTCAGAATTCAACTGATGAATACTACAACTAGAATTAATTAGTCGTTCTATACTAGCATGCAATATATCTAAGAGCATTTAATTGGTTCTAATATGATGTGATCAACATCATATTTACTCTGAATATTAATCTGGGCAGACACCAAAGTGAATTCCGAATTCAAAAGAGACACTGAGTCTTTCAGCTTAATCATGAAATATATGGAACACTAAAAACTTCTGCTTCAGAAACATAACATCGCGGACATATATTATTACTTTCACGAGATTACAAGACTGCAATTCACTTCTCTTGCGGAAGGTGAAGACATGAATTTCTTATGATTCCGATATTGATCAGAGATGCATAATTTCTGATGTGATTTTACGAATATAACCTTCGTCAAAAATCCACCATCAAGAATAGTATAAACAAATAAGGAGAGAGGGTATCTCCTTGACGAAGACCCATCTTTGGTAAAAAGATGTCACCTGGGACTCTATTTTACCAGATTGAAGTAGAAACTGTAGATATACATTGTTCAATTAACCTGCAGAAATAAAAAAAAAAATAACCTGCAGAAATCATCACGAAAACCAAGTTTTTTTTGAAGAATATAGAACAAAAACCCACTCAACCCTCAAAAACCTTCGACATATCTAGCTTATGGTGATATAAATTATTCCAAATTTACATAAATTTGTGTTTATCCATTTTTCTAAAGTTTAAAAATTTATAAGTCTTGATCCATTTCGTTTCTTATCTACTTATCTTCTCTCTTTACCTATTACCATGCATAATCACATGTAGTCGAGGAGAAAGGCAGAAACATAAATCATGACAAAAAATAGGAATAAAGAGAGATATGAGAAACTAAATCAATTACAATTGATTCGCCTGTAGCGTGTTCGCCTGTAGCGTTGTATATAGTCATTTTTTTATAGGTTTCATCTTCTTTCCTGCCCGGCCCGACAAATCTTAAAACCACAGCTATGGAAAAAACAGACCAAGGTCAAACCCGTATGGAAATCCGAACTCGAAGCGTTAAGGATTGGAATGAGACTTATGCATATTATTATTATTATTTTGAATTATTTGTTACACTGAACATAAACTTTAAATAATATTAATTGAAACATATGAATTCACTAATCATCTTTAACAACATTTTCAACAAACATATTAATTCAAATTACATTTCAAGCAATACAACCAATAAGCTAACTTCTTAGTCTCCAATTCCATTTTACGTAATGTCTGCAAGAATGTAAATTGGGGTGAGATGACAACTCAATATAATGCAATCCCTTTCTCAAACATGCGAAACATACAAATCAATCTTATAAACTACAAAATAAGAGAATACGATACAACTTGAAGGATTTAATTATATATCCATCAAACAAACTCATCCATTTAACTTAATGCACGAGTTTCCTCGGTTCGTTCCCCGCATATCCTCTTATCGGGGTCATTCCGATAAGTTGCAGAAGTTTCCTCAGTTCGTGCCCTGCCAATCCGCTTATCGGGGTCATTCCGATAAGTTGCACGAGTTTCCTCGGTCCGTGACCCGCCATTCAAATAAACATATACTTGTTTATAAAATCATATTATCATACATCATATATCATAACTAGGGCTTAACCCGTGCCGTAACAGCACGGGCATTGTTTTTATTTGGTTATGCATCTTTTGAGGTATGGATATTAAATATAATATTTATTGATAATCAAGTTTACCTTTTTTTATCATTACAAAAGTAAAGGGAAAATCGATATATATATATATATTTCTATTTTTCAGTCTGCAAATATTTTCTTATGTTTTAATATGTGATTCCTTTCTAGTATTTTCCGCCATGCCGTTCTCCCAAACTCCTTTCTCTAGTTTTATCCTCAAGCCAGCCATACAATTATATCGGTATTAATTTTCGCATACTTTTACCCATAAATAAAAAAACAAACTATTATTTGATATGTTTTTTAGTTTACATAGGTATCTTATCGACCATTTGAAATTGTACTTCCCTTCTGCACATCCCTTATTTGAGTGACTAAGCGGAACCAAAATATTAAACAAAATGTAGGCTTTAACAAAATTACAACACCTGAACTCATACGTCTCGAGAATAATTATGTAGGTATTAACAGTATTTCGATCCTTGTTGATTTTGTCCCCTTTAAGAATAGTCTGAAAAGAGTAAAACTCAGAATTGACTCAACAATACGTATCATATTGTATGTTCTTAATATTTCAATAACAAAAAGAAAAGTTAATGCATTCACTTAAGCTATTATATTTTAAAATGTTAAGCTATTTCCGATGGAAACCATTCTACTCACATACGATGTAGTTCTAGTTCTTCAAAATTCCTAGATAGTCTATGTATGTAATCCAATTCGGTGGGTAGAGTTCACCGAACGGAATATAGGTAATGGTATGTTCTTTCCTAACATTGAGACGTTTTCAGCATAGTTGGATCCAGAGTTGGCGAAAATCTCTGTATTAATACGTTCTCGGGCGAGAATAATCCAGGGATGGGTTACCTCCCAGGAAACTGTTGATGGATGACCGTATCAGTGTCTGTTGAAAACCCCACACCGTCAGATAACATCAGTGGCTAAGTGGGGATAATGTCGACAGAAGATCAGGTCACTACAAATGATATCAGAGCTGACCATGGGTTACCTGTCGAGGGTGAAAGAGTAGGTTGGACGTGTTGTGTCAGGTAAGGGTCTCATGAGTGACAGAGAATGCCAGAGTCTAGGATTGAACATATCCCGGAGCCGATGACGCATTTAATTTAAGGTGGCGGTGTTATAATACTCCGAATCGGCAGGTAGGATTCGTCAAATAGAGTATAGGTAAAGGTTTTTTCTTTCCTAACACCGAGACCGTTTCTGCATAATTGGCTTCAGGATTGGCAAAAATCTCTATACTTAAGCATACTCGGGAGAGAGTAATCTTGGAATGGGTGACTTCCTGGGAAGCTTCTTCTGGATGACCGCAGCGGCGACAATGCAACCCACAATGTCAGATAACAACAATGGCCAAATGAAAACACTATCGGTAGAGGGTCAAGCCATTGCATTATACGATATTGACCTTCCAAATGTGAAGTTATTTGTTTCCTAAAAATAATGAAACCATGATTAGTTAGTAAGTCAAATGGTTAACTACTTAACCTAATAACAATAGATTCTAATAATAACAAACTATGTTATCCATCATCATTGAATAAAAATAACGTTAAACCATTCATTAATAAATACGTGAGACGATTTGAAATTATTCACTGAGCACCAATACTTTCCACCATCTCTATGGTCCCCTTATTTAATTGTTACCCAATCTAACTGAGTTTGGTACTACTTTTTTTGTTCTTTCAAGAAGAGTATTTTGAAACATAATTATAGCAAATATTTTTCATCCTAGTGTTGGGTAAAGATACTATAAAGTGCCTTTTATGCAAAACACTTCTAAAATCTATCAACTTTAAAAGTTGGGCATAAGAAACTTTTAAAAGCTTCAAAAGCAAAAGATATAGTCCACCCTAATTTCATTTTTCATTTTTTTTTTCTATCCCAACTCATTTTTGTAACTGACAAAAATTATCCCTAAATCTATATATCACCAATTTTTATTCGTTATATTTTATTTTTTAAAGATAATTATTTTTCATTTTCAAACTATATTTTGTATTATACAATTTCATTAAAATATTCCTTAATTTATCAACAATAATATTAAATAACTATTGATTTTTAAAAAGTGGTTAAGAAAGATAATAATACCGTCCAATAATAATACTAACTAGTAAATTTAATATTACATATGTGTCTAATAGTAAAAACTTTACTTATCTTTAAACACAGTAAAATATAATTATTTTGTTTCCAGAGATATGTCTGATTTTGTCATTTGCTACAACAACAATAGCTGAACCTAATATTTCTCAAACACAATTTGATTGTTTTTTAAATCAGTTTTAGCTTTAGTTTATATTTTATAAACGTTCAATTACTTTTTTACATAGCTCAGCACAGTAACGCATATCGGAAAAACACTTTTGTGAAACTCACAAGAATACCAAACTAATCTTAAGTATAAGTTAAGAAAAAAATATTTATTACCATCATTAATATAATAATTTATTTATTATCATTTTTATTTGACATTTATCATGGCAAATTAATAAATATTTATTACGAAGAGTTAATGGAACATTAGTGACATGGTAAATTTTATCCGTTAGATGCATTTCTAATCACAATCACAACCATCAGTTATGGCAAACAATTACATCCATAGATTTATCTTTTGTGAGGATAAATCCTGACCACTCTTTACATAGGCTAAGTTATCCAAACGGTGCCATGTATTCTTGATATTCCAAACATCATTAACAAGTTGTGATTTCACAATAATTATCAATTTAGTAATCATATTATCATTTCACATAAGAAATCTATAAAATTGTATAATACAATATATAGACCCGATCAAGGTTTAAATTGATGCTATATAACTATAACAGTTTAAAGTTTGTCGTACAAAAGTTTTAAACAAAACCAACGGTTCAAACCATAGTTATTCAATTTACAATGGAATCCTAAAAACTGGGCAGATTACATCATATTAACCTGGAATTGATAAAATATAAAAAAAAAGCACAATGAAAGATATCTTACATATCTATAATTTTTGTTTAGACTACAAATCATTTTAACATTATTAAGGTTACCAAAATCAATCAAAAACATGTTAAAACGAAACAGTCCAGAAAATTCAGGAATATCACCCAACCTAAAACAAAGATCCTAAAATTTTAACTAGGATTTCTTAAACATGTTATGTATCAATATGACAAGGCTGATCATCAATCGTATGTATATAATTACACAAATAAATTTCAGAATTCTAACCATGTAAAATTAACCAAATTAAAATTAAGTATAACACAAAAACATAAAAAGAAAGGGAATCTAGAATTCTACCTTTTTAGCTATAAAATCCTCTGATTTCTCCTTATCCTTCTTATATGAAACTTTATCTTCATCTACTTCTCATTCTCCCTGGCTTTTAGTTTTCTAATCTCTAAAATCATTTCTTCCAATTTCATATAAAACCCTTATTAATACTAATGTTAATACCAATACTTATTATGTTTATAACCACCATTAATATTAATACTCATAATTGTATTTCTGTTTCTCTTTAATTGTCTTTTCATTTTTTTTTAATTTTATATTTATTTTAAAATTATTATTAGGTGACTATATCTCCACTCTATCCTTTCACTAAGTCATAGGAGAAGGAATTCTAAATATTCAAATTTAAATGTCACAATCTAGACAAAGGCAAAGGAAATTACTTATCCACAACAACCTAGATAATGAAGTAATTAGTTATGTCGGGTAAAACCCAAGCTAAAAAGGCGGATAAAAAATACCAGCTACTACATAGGTTATCCAAGATTTTTTTTTTCGTAATCTAGATTACATAAACTAATCGGCCTAAAATCGTTAGCATTCCTTGGACATTGAGTTTTAGGTATCAGAGATATGAAGTTATGATTACATTGCTTCAATATGTGTTTAGGATGGAAAAAACTTGAACCATATTAACTGTATCTTCATTAACTATGTCCCACATTTTCTGATGAAATCACGAAGGAAACTCATTCGAACCTGGAGAGGTCCGAGGTTTCATCTTAAAAACTACATTCTTGATTTCTTATTCACTGGGAATAGCTAATAGCAGAGAATCATCATCATCAGAAACACTAGTTTGAATCTCACCAATAGAATCAAGAAACATAATTGGATTAGTAGACCTACTAATAGCCGAGAAATGATCCTTAAGAGTATTAGCAATATCAACTCTATCAGTGAGCCAAATACCAAGACTATTCTGCAAAGATTCAATTTGAGTTTTTATCCTCCTATAATTAGCCATATCATGAAAATATTTAGTGTTCCTATCATCATAAGCTAAGACATCATCTCTACCGATCTGTTGCCAGTATCATGCTCAATGTTAAGCCAATATTTAAGTGTATCTTGCAAGTCATACATTCTTCTAGACCTATCATCAGTATTGGATGAACTAATAACCCGGTTAATCTCATCTATAATATCCCTAATATAAGTTACAAAATTTCCAAAAGCACTAACATTCCACTGTTTAAGGTCAGTTTTAACATTCGTGATGGACACATTTTTGTGTCCAATTTATCTCGATTCTATATATTGTTAGGGCTCATTTTTGTACTTAGTATGGTGCTTCATGAGTGTGTAGGTATTTTTGGCCAATAAACATTTCTGGAAAAATCGACTCGAAAAGTTGTAAAAAGCACGCTGAGGAATTTTTATTAGCACCTATAGTTTGGATAAGGGGCACCCCCAAGGCACCTGCTATCGTCACCCCTACTCTGGATAGGGGACGCCTCTCTTTCTTCATCGTTCATACATACTTTTTGGCAGGAAAAGTTACAGCCAATTGAGATAATTTTTGGATCGAATTTTGGAATAGAACAATGAGATTCAATCGTTGTTTTGGATTAGGATCAACTTGACAAAACAGAACATGATTGCTAATGGTCCCAGATTCGAGAAAATAGGGAATAACTCTCGGTAAGAAGAAATCAGGGGAGAATGAAGTTTCACCGGCGAGATTTTCTGGAGAAGATTTGGTCCGTATTTCCGGTGATTCCTTCTTTGATTTGGTTTGGGATACGCCTGTTTTGATAGAACATGGAAGGTAGGTTGGTTAGATTAAAAAAAAAAACAATGAAAACCAAGTTTAGATAAAACATAAGTGGAGTTATTCTCGATTTATTTTTGTGTTTTGGATATGACAAGTGTGATTTAGGAGAGTATATTCTCCTAGGATTTGGTTTTATATTTGGACAGAGTTTTGAGCGACTCAGATTCTGTTTTAACGCGTAACAGAGAGAAAAGTAAGGGAAGGTCAGTGACTTGTGGGAGAGGAGAAACAGAGATGTTATCGAGATTTATCGACTCTGTTGTGTACATATAAGTTCTTGGGAGGTTAGAGAGAGAACAAGTACACTTTGGGAGAGTTAAAGAAGCTTGCAGAGAGAACCAGTCGAGTTGCAGAGAAGATACAGTCGAGAGGAAGAAGAAGAACAGAAAACATCACACATTTGTAACAACTATTTTCGAGTTCGTACCAGTTCTGTTAGGGTTCCTCTGTAACAGTGGGTTCTGTAACAATTATATCTGTTACAAACACACTGCTTTATACCCTTTCATTCTTTTAATCAGCTTTTAGGGTATACAATATATTTTTAGCAAGTGATTGATATGAGAAGCTAAACCAAATTGTTGAGGCGACAGAGGAAGCTATTTTTCCAACAAAAATAGTATATTCTTATTTATTTATTTATTGCAATTATATTTATGATTATTTGCCTTGATTGAAAATTGATTGAATGATTTTTGTTAAGCAATTGTGATTTCTTTTGATAGAGCATACTTAGCACTAGGTTTTTGATGTTCTATGCTTTGGATTTACACTTGTTATTTTAAGAATCTACATGTTGCATTATTTTAGAATCAAATTAAACGCAGGAATTGCATAATTATAGATATTGGATTTAATCACTTTGAACTTGGAAAATAGTAGAATCTTGGCCTCAATGTTCTTTTAACATTGATATCATCCTTGTTTGAGCTTGCTATAATTTTTAGTGAGCTTTCTATTTTACGTTTTTGGGTATTTATCTTTTGTCTAAAGGTTTAAGATCATAAAGAAAATTGAGCCAAGGAGTTTGGTGATTTCGTGAAAACTTGGAGCTAAAGATTAAAGCGAAAAGAACGAAAAAGAGGAAATTTTTATTTTAGTTATTTTTTTAGGCTATGTTTTTTTTTAGACAAACTGTGTTAGGGTTTATTAATTATTTTTGTAATTTTTCTTTTCTTTTTGGGACACTTTGGACATTTGGACTTTGGAACATTATTTTTTAAACCCTACGGAAGGGTACCATTAAATATAAACCCTTTGTAGAGAAGAACAACAATTACGATACTGTCTCGGCCCCTCGGGTTCGTACACTGACATAGGAGTTGATGGCCCAAGTCGACTACAACTGATTCATCCCCCGTCTAAAACGGGAGGTAAGATTCTAAACACCCGCGAATCCCCTGTCAGCGGAATAATGTATTCCTTCGTATGTATATATGTTGAGTACTGAATACATACATTTATTTTTCTAGTAAAGGGGAAGGCCAGACCATACAAGATAAGGGTTCGGATTTCATCACTATTCTCTTCTTGCCTGCCTTAGGAAAACGACACCAAACGCAAACCCAAGCTTAAAATATTGACTAGAACGAGACCGATTAGGTAACGAGCTTGTAGGAAATTCGTTTGAAAGGACCGTATTGGGTATATTGTTAGCTTAACTCGAAGTTCAGGATGATTATTGTAAGTTGATCGCGCTGCCTTGCAACCCAAGGAAACGTTTTTTCCAAAGAGGTGGGGGTATCAAAGCTCCTATGAGCTTTCCTCGTTTCTAATTGACTTACTTTAATTCAGAAAGTTCTAGAGAGGTTTGCTAAAACTATACCTAGTTGTCTTTCGGGAGATTAAAAGTTGATCTATAAAATAATCTAAGTGGAGCCATCATGCTTTTTGCTTGCTAGAAATCAATAGGTTTGATTTGGTTGAGTCAACCTTGTTTTGTGATTGCTTAGAATCCCCTTCAAATTTAGGAAATTTCTTTTCTATGCCTGAATGTAAAAGATACGTTGTAGGTCGATTTATTAGAGAGACGTTGTAGGTCGATTTCTTTTGTATGCCAGAAATGGCAACTTTGAAAGCTTTGTTGAATCCGACTAGGTCCACTCGTCCCTCATGTATCAAGTTAGCTGACACAGAAGCAAATTATGAACTTAAACCTGGGACCATACAGATGCTCCCAATCTTTTTAGGGATAGAAAATGAAAACCCATATATCCATGTTAGGGATTTTAAAGAAATTTCTAGTACCCTAGGAATTAAAGGCTTAGATGATGATGCTTTGAAACTTAGGTTATTCCCTTTTTTCCTGAGAGATAAGGCCAAGTCGTGGCTATATAGTTTTACTTCCGAGTCAATTGAAACATATGAACAACTTACATCTGCCTTTATCAATAAGTTATTACCTAGGCACAAAACATCGTCTATTAGGACGCAAATCTGCACGTTTTCTCAACAAGAGGGAGAATCTTTGTATAGGTATTTGGAAAGGTTCAATAATTTCTTAACACAATGTCTTTATCATGGTTTTGAAAAGGTTAGGCTAGTTCAGAACCTATATGAGGGTTTAAATTATTCCACAACAACCATGGTAGAATCTCCGTGTACAGGTGGGTTTGAAAACCGAACTGTCGATGCGGCGATGATATTTTTGAATGACATCGCTGAAAAGACCCAATAATGGGAAAATAGTAGGTAACCCCAGAAAACAATTCTAGGGAGAGGAAACGTTATTAGGCTACAAGGAGGCTTTGAATCAGATGCCAAAATTGCCAAGGATGCTAATAGGGGATACCAAATTGCTTGGGGGTGTACCAATCCTTTAACAAAATATATTTTGTCCTATATGTAATTTGGTACACCCCCAAGCAATTTGGTACCCCCTGTTAGCAATCTTGAAAATTGATGTTATAGCAAAGAGGTTAGAAGCTTTAGAATTGTTTTTTTTTTTTATAAGTAAAAAATTGTATTAATAGATAACAAAATTTACAAAGTAGATTTTACAAGAAAAGAGGTCACATCAACCCCAAAAACTTGTAAACTACTTGAAACGATAATAAGAAACATTTGGATATTCAACTGAAATCAAAAAATGTGGTCTACCTTCATAATGCATTCCCACTTCATTAGCTAGAAAACATCCACGCTTAGCTATCTTATCCGCTAAAAAATTCGCATCCCTAAAAGTGTGAATAAATCTTATAGACGTATAATGCCTACATAAATTCATTCACCTAGATCTTGCAAACCAGGGAATTGTAGAATTTTTAAAAGCTTCTACCACTCTATAAGAATCTGAACGCACACAAATACGCTCAAATCCCCAGCGCATAGCCCACTCCAAACCAACAATAATTCCATATATTTCAGCCAAGTAATTTGAAGTAACCCCAAGGGTCACACTAGTGGTAGAGTGGAGCCTTCTTTGGAAGGCCATACTATTTAAGATCAAGCCAATGCTCTTTATAATAACACTAGCTTCGATAACCGTTAGAAGTTTGACCCATATTCAGAAACCTATAATACTGGTTGAAGAAACCATCCGAACCTTTCATGGTCTAAAGGCAAGAGTCAAGGTGTTGATGGTGGATTTTCATTTAAGATTAAAATTGTAAAAACCGGAAAATTATGCGCTGACATCTTGTAAAAGATAAGGCAATCAATAAGTGTTGGATACTCCCTCACTTAATTCACCTAGAATGGAGCATGTGGCAACAATCCCATTCTGTGAATACATGAAATTCATCCAGGTTGGAGCATGTAACAACAATCCCATATACCCTGTGAATTTCTAGCATTATTAATTAATGCGCAATCGGCCTTGTATTTACTGTACTCATTATCAATGCGGCATGACGATCGAGTGTTGCTCTTAAAGAGCAACACGAACCTCCAAGCATTATAATGAAACCATGTACGAAATACCCGTACAGGCTGACTCTCGGTGTGTTATACTAGCCCGATTGAGCCCCTCTCGGTGTGTTATACTAGCCCGATTGAGCATCCGGACTGACCAGATCAGTCCGGATATGATCACGATCATCCAACTCCACAAGCATGATTGGATGACCCAGATCAATTCCATCACCCCAAGGTGTATGAAATATCCACTGTCGAACCAACGCGGACCTCGCATGGTGGCCTCCCTCCGTAATTGGCCTAGCTTGCCAAAACGTCCAAACCATAGCAAGTATGGGCGGAAAACCCTATAATTAGGGTTTGCGGCATATTACATGTGTCGCAAACAGTCTCAACCATCCATCTTCGCAGGTATAGATGGAGGGTGTAGATGTAGATTCAAAGGGCCCGGAGCATGTCAACACAATCACCGTGGGCCGCCTACACAACCTGACCAATCGGTCATGACCAACCATGGTTGGTTATCCCAATTCGTACGCCGAATGAAGCATTGACGCACGGCCTTGAAACCCAAAATTAGGGTTTTGAGCATCACGAGCGTCCATCTTCTCCGATACGAATGGAGGGTCCAAGATTAGATTAGCGTGTCCGGTCATACCAGCATGACCACCGTGGACCCATCTATCCCCTCACCCTATCGGCCAAGGCATATCACTCCTGGTCATTCCAAGACGCGCGCCCAAACTAGCGTGGTCGCACCTCCCAAACCGCAAACTGATCTCGACCGCTCAACTTCGCCGGACGATTTGGATGGCTCAGATCACGTTTTCATGGGATATTCAGGTATAGGCGTGAACACCAGCCTACCACCTTCACACCAGACCAATCGGCCAAGACCGACCAAGATTGGTCATCTTGGAACGTGCGCCCGAAGTGGGCATGACGCGCGGCTCTTGCGGCACTGGTATACTGTCACAAATTGATCACGACCACTCAACTTCACCGGACGAATTGAGTGGCCCATATCATACTTTCGTGAGGTAATGGGTATAGGCGCCTACGCCGTCATGTTGTCTACACACATGCACGGTCGGCCTTGTCAAAATTATATCCCATGCTTGGTTTCGACCAAGCTGAAGAGTGATGCTTGCGCACCTCTTCAAAAACCCTAATTCATTAACGGTCGCAGATGAGTGTCTCAAAGAACATCTCGTCCGTTCAACTTCACCAGCTTGGTTATACAACCCTGGTCAGGAGTTAATTGGTCAAGTGAGGTGTCATGGTAATCACCACCCATCACTCTACCACACCAGGATGCGGTACCTGCATAAAATACACATGATACTTCATAAGTATCAACTTCCTGAATAATGCAGTTATTCAATTTAGCATTACATTCTACCTTTCGTGGACCCACGATCCACACATTCCAGACATCAATCATGTCACAAACTGGGGGGATACATAGTGGGGTATTGGTCTGGTGGTTTACAGCGTGCAGCGTGCAACGCGCCATCACAAGAACGTGTTAGGAAGTTATGGACGGTTAGCGATGAAAGGAGAAGTGGGCAAGACTGATCGTGTAACACTGACACACAACTCCACTACTCCATCACTCCACTTCCTCCACTTCCCACGAGAGACGTGAATAAGGCTCAATGACTTGTATAAATAGGTTCTCCTCCCTATTTCCAAAAACAAGAGCAAGTCCAGACAAAATACAGAAACCAAGTGTTAATACAAAACACCGGAACTGATAGCTTGCATCCTGTAAGCCGGTTCAGCTTTTTTGTTACAAGTCATAAGCAAGCAAACACCTTCACAATCTCAACACCTTCTTCGCTTCCCTCCCTAAGATCAACCCCATCTCCTTCACTTTGTGACCGAAACAAGTCTGGAACGGCCATTTCTTGGTTTAGGCCGGACTTGCCTGGATTGATTTCCGAATCTACAAGCACTCACCACGCAAATGCATTTGTTTAGGGTTTAGATTCATTCCTCATCCACACACCCCAAATTACCAAATCCGGCAGGAATAGTTTTCACCCATAAACAATTGGCGACCACAGTGGGAGGTTGATCTCTCGGTTACACAAAATTGAATTCTCAATTTTCGGTTTCCATCTCGCAATGTATCCAGGAAACCACAGGTGGTTCAGATATCATGGGATGTGTAGCTAGAATCTTTGGAGGATGTCTTGGCAAATCAAGCCGGTATCACCAGAAGGCAGAGCGAGACATTTCGCCTTTTGAATGATATAGCAGCACAATTGCAAGAAGGGTCGGTAGGCATCTACTCAAGCAGTGCAAGAAATGCTGAATCCTTAGTCAGAAGTCACACCTTTACCGGTGGAGAGGCAAAAAGAGCGCGTAACCGCAGGAGACTCAGGAAAGATGAACAACATGGTCCAGTCAACAATGAAGAACCGAGGCAACTCCACAGAGGAAAGGACTTGTCCAGGAGTACTACAACGTCTACCAGATAAAGAAAGGGAGCCTGCAGCCTATGGTGCCCTGTTAGAAGATTTATATCTCAAAACTCTTGTTGAAGCCCGAAAGACTGTCCAATCCGCATCGGCCTTTCATCCAAGCGAAGAAATGCTTGAGGAAGGAGAGATCGATCAGGAAATACGTGAATACAGAGGATGGGAGCGTTCAATTCGATCACTCAGCAGTGATATTTCGACACCTTCCACATCCCTTTACCCAAGCAAGCGATCCGCAGATATGATGGCACTCGCAAATCTTCCAACTTCGTCTTCGGGACGTGCTCCACATCAAAGCCACGTAGAGACATCACAACGCCCACTAATGCAGGAAAATCTAGACTCGAAGTACCTACACTTTCCGTTCCCGATGGAAAATATTTTGGAGTTGCTGGAGATGTGGGTACGAAATAGAGAGGTGGAACTACCTCTTGTATGGCGTCCACCAACCGATCAAGAAATAATGGACCCGAGGTACTGTCATTTCCACCGGTTCCTTCACCACCCCACCAGTGAATGCAACGCTTTGAAGCGCATTGTTCAGGAGAAACTTGGTTCAGAGGGATAACTCTCATTCTCTAAAAAATTAATGCGGACGACTTCCTTGGAGAGGATACTTCGGTTTGATACAAGTGAGACTTCAAAAACAAGTAAGTTCTATTTGGCAATTTTACAAGAAAGATAGTTTTGGAATTCACTGGGGACTTAGCATCCCGCACATGGAGAAAGAGACTCAGTGATCAAACGCATGTTTGCTTCCCTTCATACCTCCCTTTTACACGACATTTGCAATTTCATATGACATGTGCAATCATTCATGACCAAGATGCAAATTCCATTTAAAATAACCTCTTTCAGAAAAGTTATTCACAAAACTATCTCAAAATAAACCAATTCAATTACCTATTAATTCAAAACCGAAGTCAAGTTATGAAAAGAAATCCTCACTATCACTCAAAAAGAAAAAGAAGAGACAAGTATATGGCACGAATCCTTCAAGGAAAGTCCTTCAAGAAGAACTCGTCCTTCCGGGCAAGAGCGACTTTCATCCTTTGAAGTACAAACCTGCTTGACCTTCAACTCCTTAGACAACTTTTCAACCTCTTCTTCCGGCGAGTAACACATTCTCGCGAAGGGGCTTCACCTTGTAATTTCGGAGCTCCCGAATCTTGGAGAACCCTTTGAGGAACCAAGGAGCATTGAAGTCGTCTTTGCACAAACACATATCGATGGCACTTCCAGTCTTCAACCATCTCCTCAGAAACTGTTCGACCAGTCGTAACGCTCATCCCATGGATAGAAAATAAAGCCTCCTGAACGCGGTTGACCAATGCAAGACGACTTTTGAGCTTCATAGTGGTAGCAATGTGGCCGTGTTTCTCCCATATTGCTGTGTACAACTCCTTGAACCGAACCGGCACACTGAATCCTCCAACCAACACATGGCCTGGATATGGAACAATGAAAGGAGGATCGAACAAAGCTTCAGGTTGCGCTACCAATACTTCACCAGTCACAGGAGCCTTGTCAGTTGCAGGAGGTCTTTCAGAAGAAGTCGCTACGACGGCTTTATTGATTGGAACATGCTCAGAACATTCTTCAAGGGGAGCCACCTCAACAATAGCGGATGTTGCCTCTCTTACACTCCTCCCGATATCTACTTCGCTCTGGGTGCTAATTTCCATCACGGCCCCATCGACAAGATCACTCAGGGAGGCGCCTTGTCCAACCGAGCTTGCATCATCTCTGTCATGGTCGGGAAAAGGAGCGGTTTCTCCAGACATCTCAAAGATGAAGATCAGCATGCGCGGACTTCTCAAAGATGAAGATCAGTACCGCCAGACTTCTCAGCATGAAGGCCAACATTACCAGCCTTCTCATTCTGAATGCGCGCCAACCTTGTGAAGACATTCTCTCTCGGAATTCCCTGATTTCAAGCAAGAATCACTCTTAGAAGAATTTACTCTGGAGAAATGAAGGAACCAACGGGAAGAGATTTAAATACCTGCATATTGGAGGAATTGAGGATCACCGAACCACATGCCTGCCTTTTGGATCTCTCTCCTGCTTGGGGACTGCAATCCTCAGCTACGGTCCGTTTGGCCGGAAGTGGCTTCAACCGGAAATGCTTTTTCAAAACGTCGGAAGATGGTTCACCACGAGAACTGTCACAACACTCTCCGAGAATTCTGGAAAATCAATGGTTGCCTCCTCCAAAATTCCTTGTACTTATCGGTTACCACTGGGTTTCTCCCAATAGGTCAGAAGGGAAGGCTCACCCGTTCTAAAAACACGTCAGCGTTAAGAATATTTGGGAGGAATTCTTTCGGAACCCCTGGTGGAGGATAAATGGGACACCCTGATCAAATACCATTTGACGAGCCGCCCTGTCAATATTGTACGGAGTCACAGTAAATTCTTCGTTGAATAAAGACGGGACATATCCTGAGATACGGTTTGTGCGGGTAAACAATTTCCCCAAATCTCATAGTCTTAACATCGGACGCAACACAAGCATCATGACCATCGAAGCAATAGCAAAAGTCTTTGGCTGAACAATGGAAGGGTGGATCGGCCCCCATGGACGGAAATCTCTGAAGACACATTGTCAAATATGTCCACAAGTCTCGCGCCGGGTTCGGGGATGCCTCCTATGCCAACGGAGTATTCTCGAGCCACCATACAAGTTCTTTGAGCGAATTTGCAGGAGCAGGAGTAGGAGCATAACTTTTGAAATGTTCCCATAAGAATGCCTGAAGAAAAGCGAAGTGAACGTACGACTCCACCTTCTTGTACCCGTTAGAAACATGCATGTCCATTGCTAAGGCGTCCAGATGAGAGTACAACGATCCAAGGAACAAGGAACCCAGGGGAAGAACTTTACCTTTTGCCAGCTTTATAGCGATCTTAACGAGGTCACCTCTAATGGTCTTCTTTCCAGAACCGTCGTCGAATATATCTCTCGGATAGCCATAAAGACGGGGAATGCAATCACGCCGAGCTCATTTTCCAACTCTTGATCCGGCTATGGGTCTGCAGGAGACCACTCCGACACCCACCAGGTGTAAAAGCATCTCATATCTTTTTTCTCCTCCTTGTCCAGACTGTCGAAACCCGCCACCTTTTGAAGTATAGCATCATAGTTACGTTGTTCCGTATCAGAGAGCTCGTAAGAAAGACTTCCAGCAACAGGCAGGTTCATTAATGCAGCTACACTCTCTAGAGTAATAGTCATCTCTCCCCACCTAGATATGGCTGTATGAGTAGAAGGACGCCATCGAGAAATGAAGGTAATCAAACCCGCAGCGTCTTTTTTAATTTCAAGAGCAGCAGATGCCATGACCGTATTGAGGATTTGCGCTTTGGTCAAATTGTCTTTAATACCCTTATTACTCAACATGCGTCTCATCCATCCTTCATAAGAACCCAGTGGAGTATGACAAATCTTGAAGTCAATAGGGGAAGGCGGATATTCGTTTCTCCGGAGACAAAATCTCATCACAAGTCTGTGAAGAAGAAAATGGATCAAAGCATCCATATTTTTCGAATCGGAAAGCGGGACTATCTTATGAGAAGGATGTCTTCTAATGTTTGGAAAAGGAGAGGTGAACAACTCATCATCGATGTTCGGCATATCTTTGAAGCCGTCAACACTTCCTGGCTTGGCACGAGCATTATCTCCGGAAGACATCTCAACAGGAATTCTTTTCTTCATTCCACAATGAAATAAAAGACAAGAGTTAGAACTTGTATGAAAAGCGCATGAAGCGTGTAGTCACGCACGACAAGACACGTTGAAATGCACAAAAGCTGGGATTAGGTCCAAACACCAGTATTACTCAAGTCAAGTCTGGTATTGGTTTCAAGTCCGGTACAAGTTTCAGTCTGGTATTGGTTTCAAGTCCGGTATAAGTTTAGTCTGGTATTGATTTCAAGTCCGGTATAAATTTCAAGTTCGGTGTTACTCAAGTTTCAAGCCCGGGCACAAGACTAATACAAAGTCGACTTTCAGTCAAGCATATGTGGGTGCGACCCACGTTCAATCAAGCATACACGACGGGCCCGCGTTCATCCGCACACATCATAACACGATTTTTCTTTATTCATGGGAATCGTGTCTACGAGATTCAAGCCAAGGGTTTTTCAAGATATAACCTAAAAGCTAAGTTCTGCATGCAACGGTGGAAAAAGGAAGCAAAAACAACATGGATTCACGGCTTGTTTTACTAAGCAATCCTGGGGCGTTTTTGCTATCAATTTAGGTGGAGGAACTAATCATGATGTATCTATCAAAGGATTTTACCTAAGAAATTAGGGTTTTCCTAAAAAAAAAAAAAAAAAAAAAAAACGAGACTTACCTTGGACGGACGGCGGCAGATTCCGGCGACGGCAGCTCCGGCAGCGGCGGTCGGCAAGCGGCAAAGAAGATCACGCGGGGAGCAGCCAAACAAAAAAAAAAATTCGTGAGAAAAAGCAAAGGGGTTGGTCTCTTTTATAGACAAAAAATTAGAAGAATCCCAATAGAACAAGGATACCTCTTTTGGATTCCTTTTCCGATTCAAATACCCAAAGAAGGAAACCGGTCCCACCAAAGGATTCCCTACAAGCACAACAGCGTGGGCGACTAGCGGTCGGTCAATACTCTTCCGGGTAAACTTCTTTTATCCTGTCTTTCTCACATATGTATGTCACCATCTCATGCCTACCCCACAATAGTGTAACCATTATGTGCTAGGCAGGGGACTTAATATTGATGGTGGATTTTCATTTAAGATTAAAATTGTAAAAACCGGATAATTATGCGCTGACATCTTGTAAAAGATAAGGCCATCAATAAGTGTTGGATACTCCCTCACTTAATTCACCTAGAATGGAGCATGTGGCAACAATCCCATTCTGTGAATATATGAAATTCATCCAGGTTGGAGCATGTAGCAACAATCCCATATACCCTGTGAATTTCTAGCATTATTAATTAATGCGCAATCAGCCTTGTATTTCATGTACTCATTATCAGTGCGGCATGACGACTGAGTGTTGCTCTTACAGAGCAACACGAACCTCCAAGCATTATAATGAAACCATGTACGAAATACCCGTACAGGCTGACTCTCGGTGTGTTATACTAGCCCGATTGAGCCCCTCTCGGTGTGTTATACTAGCCCGATTGAGCATCCGGACTGACCGTATCAGTCCGGATATGATCACAGTTAGCCAACTCCACAAGCATGATTGGATGACCCAGATCAATTCCATCACCCCCAAGCAGGTATGAAATATCCACTGTCGAACCAACGCGGACCCCGCATGGTCGGCCTCCCTCCAGAATTGTCCTAGCTTGCCAAAATGTCCAAACCATAGCAGTATGGGCGGAAAACCCTAAAATTAGGGTTTGCGGCATATTACATGTGTCGCAAAACAGTCTCAACCATCCATCTTCGCAGGTATAGATGGAGGGTGTAGATGTAGATTCAAAGGGCCCGGAGCATGTCAACACAATCACCGTGGGCCCGCCTACATACCGACCAATCGGTCAGGACCAACCATGGTTGGTTATCCCAATTTGTACGCCGAATGAAGCATTGACACATGTCCTTGAAACCCAAAATTAGGGTTTTGAGCATCACGAGCGTCCATCTTCTCCGGTACGAATGGAGGGTCCAAGATTAGATTAAGCAGGTCCGGTCATACCAGCATGACCACCGTGGACCCATCTATCCCCTCACCCGATCGGCCAAGCCATATCACGCCTGGTCATTCCAAGACGCGCGCCCAAACTAGCGTGGTCGCACCTCCCAAACCGCAAACTGATCTCGACCGCTCAACTTCGCCAGACGATTTGGATGGCTCAGATCACGTTTTCATGGGATATTCAGGTATAGGCGTGAATACCAGCTTACCACCTTCACACCAGACCAATCGGCCAAGACCGACCAAGATTGGTCATCTTGGAACGTGCGCCCGAAGTGGGCATGACACGCGGCTCTTGCGGCACTGGTTTTCTGTCACAAATTGATCACGACCACTCAACTTCATAGGACGAATTGAGTGGCCCAGATCATACTTTCGTGAGGTAATGGGTATAGGCGCCTACACCGTCATGTTGTCTACACACATGCACGGTCGGCCTTGTCAAAATTATATCCCATGCTTGGTTTCGACCAAGCTGAAGAGTGATGCTTGCGCACCTCTTCAAAAACCCTAATTCATTAACGGTCGCAGATGAGTGTCTCAAAGAACATCTCGTCCATTCAACTTCACCAGCTTGGTTATACAACCCTAGTCAGGAGTTAATTGGTCAAGTGAGGCGTCATAGTAATCACCACCCATCAGTCTACCACACCAGGATGCGCACACGCATAAAATACACATGATACTTCACAAGTATCAACTCCCGAATAATGCGGTTATTCAATTTAGCATTACATGCTACCTTTTGTGGACCCATGATCCACACATTCCGGACATCAATCATGTCACTGGCGGGGGATACATAGTGGGGTATTGGTCTGGCGGTTTACAGCGTGCAGCGTGCAACGCGCCATTACAAGAACGTGTTAGGAAGTTATGGACGGTTAGCGATGACAGGAGAAGTGGGCAAGACTGATCGTGTAACACTGACACAATACTCCACTACTCCATCACTCCACTTCCTCCACTTCCCACGAGAGACGTGAATAAGGCTCAATGACTTGTATAAATAGGTTCTCCTCCCTATTTCCAAAAACAAGAGCAAGTCCAGACAAAATACAGAAACCAAGTGTTAATACAAAACACCGGAATCGATAGCTTGCATCCCGTAGGCGGTTCAGCTTTTGTAACAAGTCATAAGCAAGCCAACACCTTCACAATCTCAACACCTTCTTCGCTTCCCTCCCTAATATTAACCCCATCTCCTTCACTTTGTGATCGAAACAAGTCTGGAACGGCCATTTCTTGGTTTAGGCCGGACTTGCACAGATTGATTTCCGAATCTACAAGCACTCACCGCGCAGTGCATTTGTTTAGGGTTTAGATTCATTCCTCATCCACACACCCCAAATTACCAAATCCGGCAGGTATAGTTTTCACCCATAAACACAAGGTCAGTTTAGTAATTATAATTCTCCCCTAGGTTTTGGTTACACTAAGAATTCTTCAGGTCCAGAGAGTAAAATGACTAGCTTGGAGGAATCTACTAAGATGTTAGCAAAAACTCAAGAAATGTTAGCACGGAGTCATGTTAGTTTTCAACAGAAAACCAAGCAGAACTTTCAAACTAATGCTCAGACCCTTGCTAAGTTAGAAATTCAAATAGGTCAAATAGCTAAGACTTGTTCCATAGTCAAACAAATCCCAACCCTAAAGAAGTTTATTAAGTAGGTGCAAAACCATCGAATCAATTGAATGCTATTAGAACCCTTAGAGTGACAGAGTTGTAGACAATAAGGTAACCATGCCCGATAGTGAACATATTGTAGTTCACCCCTCAGGACCACCACTAGCTGAGGAGACTAATAAAGTTTATGATGATGCCAATTTGGTTCCTGAGAGGTCTGATTCTATGCCAAGAGCCCCATTTTCTCAGCTATTAATACCAACAAAGAAGGAATCAAACTTTAATGACATATTGGAGGTTTTTAAGCAAGTTACCATAAACATTCCTTTATTAGATACGATTAGGCAAATTCCTGCTTATGCCAAGTTCCTTAAGGATATGTGTGCGCGAAAACGAAAACTTAGCGTCATAAGAAAGTCTTTTTAGCTAGTCACGTAAGTTAAATCATTCAGAACACCACAACTCCAAAGTAGAAAGACCCAGGTTCCCTTACCATTGCTTTCACAATAGGTAACTTCCGGGTAGAAAAATCTTTACTTGACTTAGTTTTTTTTTTTTTTTTTGCTAGGTCAAATTACTTGACTTAGGAGCTAGCGTGAACTTACTGCCATACCATGTGTACTTACAACTAGGACTTGGTGAAATGAAACCTTTTCAGATGACACTGCAGTTAGCTGATAGGTCTGTCAAAATTCCCCGAGGTGTTATCGAGGATGTTCTTATTGAGGCCGACAAGTTAATTTATCCAGTGGATTTTGTTGTGCTAGATACCCAACCTATTCCCAACACAGAGAACCAGATACTTGTAATTTTAGGTTGCCCATTCTTAGCTACAACTAATGCGATCATTAACTGTCGAAATGGTGCGATGAATTTATCTTTTGGTAATATGACTATGGAGATGAACATTTTTAATGTCAGTAAGCTACCTCATAGCTAGATGACACGCGCGTTGAAGAGGTGAACTTGATAGAAGCCTTAGTTCAGGATTAATTACTAAACAGCTTGTCCAAAGACCCATTAGAAAGTTGTCTATCCCATTTTGGTTTAGATTTTGACGACGATAGCACTATTAAACAAGTGAATGCTCACATGTGTTAGATACTGATAAATGGAAAGCTAGGTTCGAACCATTACCAGCTTCTGAGACTACCTTAATTCCTTCTTCGGAAGAGCCTTCTAAGTTGGACCTTAAACCACTACCAGATACCCTGAAGTATGTGTTTTTAGGCCCATCCGAGACTTTACCTATGATTGTTGATTCCGACTTGGATAATGATCATGAAAGTAGGCTAGTGACTGTACTTCAAGATAATAAGGAATCTTTAGGTTGGATAATAACAGACATTAAGGGTATTAGTCCTACTGTTTGTATGCATCAGATTCATTTAGAGGAAGACTCCAAACCTTCTAGGAAGGTGCAATGTTGACTAACCCTAACATGAAAGAGGTAGTTCAAAAAGAAGTGCTTAAGTTGTTATATGCAGGTATTATCTATCCAATTTCATACAATAAGTGGGTCAGCCCCGTTCAGGTTGTTCCCAAGAAATTAGGTATCACTGTAGTCCCGAATGATAATAATTAAATAATCCCAACCCTAGTGACCACGGGATGGCGTGTATGTATTGACTATAGGAAATTAAACAAGGTCACACGGAAGGATCACTTTCCCATTACTTTTATTAACCAAATGCTAGAGCGATTAGCTGGACATAGTCATTATTGCTTCTTAAAAGGCTACTCCGGTTATAATCAGATCGTTACTGCCTCAGAAGACCAAGAGAAAACCATTTTTATCTGTCCCTTTGGTACCTTTGCGCATAGACGCATGCCTTTCGGGTTAAGTAATGCCCCTGCGACCTTTCAACGTTGTATGATGAGCATATTTTCTGATATGGTAGTGTTTGTACCCTATTAAAATAGTGTATGTGCGTACCGCACAAGCTATTTGATGTCGGTACAATCCGGTTTATTGTGGAAACCGGTGGGTTTATTGTGGAAACCCGCATGGCTTATTGTGGAAGCCTAACCGGGTTTATTGTGGAAACCGGTGGGTTTATTGTGGAAACCCGCATGGCTTATTGTGGAAGCCTAACCCGGTTTATTGTGGAAACCGGTGGGTTTATTGTGGAAACCCGCATGGCTTATTGTGGAAGCCTAACCGGGTTTATTGTGGAAACCGGTGGGTTTATTGTGGAAACCCGCATGGCTTATTGTGGAAGCCTAACCCGGTTTATTGTGGAAACCGGTGGGTTTATTGTGGAAACCCGCATGGCTTATTGTGGAAGCCTAACCCGGTTTATTGTGGAAACCGGTGGGTTTATTGTGGAAACCCGCACGGCTAATTATGGAAGCCTGGATTTGGGTTGTTGGGGAGACCAGTGGGTTTATTATGGAAACCCACTAGGCTTATTATTGAAGCCCAGGAGTCTTGAATAATTATTTATTTATAATTATTAATGATATTTGAGATAAATGCAGGATCCTAAATAAAGAGGATAATTATCTTAAATACTTATAATTATCATTTAAGATAAATATTATTTAAGATAAATAAGGATTATGGTAAATATTAGGGTTTATCATGAATCTGGATGTTATTTGAGGTTTATACAGATGAGGGAAGTTATGAGGATAACTATCAAAACCCTAAAGCTACATCTATTTCTGCCTATATATAGAGGCTAAATCTCAACACAAAAGGTAGACAATTTCTATTCCTTTCTTAACAACCTACTTGCATAGAACTCTTGTTGATTTTAGCATCGGAGTGTCTTTCTTTGGGTACCCCCACCATTTTCAATCAACAATTCTTTGGAGAATCTAATCAACGGCGGCGATTCGATCATCTTACACACATCTCGAAGATTGTTGGGGTGATTAATTTTGCACCAACATCTTTTGGCGCCGACTAAGGGGACTACGAGAAAAGATCGTGCTCCCCCCGTTTGAGGAAAGTTTTCTTTTTTTCAAGTGGTTTTGCAAACTAGGGTTTCAAAGACATTTGAAAAGGAAACAAATTAGATCGCAACTTTTCTGGAAGTCGTGGAAAGTATAACCACTTTCCGTTTGCAAATTTTGAGGAAGTTGTAGTAAGTTCCAGCAAGGTACGAAAGTTGCAGGAAGTTGAACACTTTCGAGAGTTGCGAAAGCTTTTCGAACGTTTTAAAAGTCACAGGAAGATTCACAACGTTACGAGAAAGTTGCAGGAAGTTCTCAACACTTTCGAGAGTCGCGAAAGCTTTCTAAACGTTTGAAAAGTTGCGGGAAGATTCACAACGTGCAGAAAGTTGCAGGAAGTTCTGAACACTTTCATAGAGTCGCGAAAGCTTTCTGAACGTTTCAGAAAAGTTGCAGGAAGATTCACAACGTGCAGAAAGTTGCAGGAAGTTCGAACACTTTCGAGAGAGTCGCGAAAGCTTTCTGAACGTTTGAGAAAAGTCACGGGAAGATTCACAACGTATCGAAAGTTGCGAAGCTACGAACGCTTTGAGAAGGTTGTTGAAAGATTCGGGACTATTCCTTAGAGTTGTTGTCATTCGAAAGGTCGCAGAAAGTTCTGCCAAAGTTGTTGAAAGGAAATCTAGAGAAACGAATGGAGGCATCAGGTGCAAATCAACCTGAGATGGATGTGGATGTACCTGTTCGAAACCAATTGAATCAGCAGACTAATACTCGACCCTTGAGGAGTGCTGTTGTTCAAACCAACAACGAAAGGGATGGCGGAACGGCGTCTATGACGTCCACAGCGTCAGCTTCTCGTTCGCGTTCGGAGGGGCATGTGCCAAGGGTTAACTATACGCTGGTCAATAGATCTTCACCGCCATCCACCAGCGGGAGAGTTCGACTTCAAGAAGGAACTTCTGGACGACATCCCGAAGAACTAGACCCAACGAGTGGGTGATATAGCAAGCAGAGGTGTGAGAGCTCGCGTTAATAACCCACATGGTGTACAGGAAAATGCCGCGACAGCTGATCAAACCGGCGTAATACCTGTAGTGCAATCCAACGTCCCACCAATGGTTCAAGCTAACCGCCAGTCGGTCACACAGGTCAACGACAATCAAACTGCTGCCGCACATGTCCAGCAAGTTACTCAGGTCAACAACAATCAGGCTGCTGCAGCTCGGCACGTCCAGCAGGTCGCACAGGGAAACAATCCACTAGTGACACCCATCGACTTAACGGTCCGAGAGCGATTATAAAGAATCGGAGAGAGAGATCAAGCGTCTTAAAGTTGCGCTGGAGAAGAGAAAGGAGCTGGAAATGCCTGCTTTTTCACGCTCAGGAAGTGGGAGGACAAATCAACGGGAGCTTGATGATCCACAAAGAAGGTACGTGGCTATTGACGATCGTTGGAGAAGCCGTGACGATGGGCGAAGGAACGAGGAGGATAGAAGCTGTTCACAGAGTCGTGGATTTCGCGGGAATAACCAATATGATCGTCGTGTTCTTGACCGCAGAAGAGATAGTGAATTTGTGACAGATCGTATGAGGCGCAGTCGGAGGGAGTTCCGAACTGACAAAGGATATTCGAAAATATCAAGGCACGAGAGGGTTCATTCTACAAGGAGGCCAGGTCTTGACAGGAACGGACGTACTCGGGGAGGCGCAGACAGTGGCTCAGAAGCGGAAGAAATGATTAGCAAAAAGGAGCTTAGCGCGATGGTGGAGGAGTTGTTAGTACAGAGACAATCCAAAGACGAGGAGCAGCAGGTTCTGACCATGAGAAAGTCGATGGATTCTCCCTTCGTTTCGAAAATAAGAAGATAACGTCCTCCTTCCATTTTCAACCAGCCGCAGTTTAAGGATTTCTTTGACGGCAGGAGTGGAAACCCGGTGGAGCATATCCAGCGTTTTCAGGCTTCGATGAGTCTTTGGGGAAACAGTGACGAATTGCTTTGCAGGACCTTTATAATGACCTTAACGGGAAAGGCATTGACTTGGTTTTCGCAGTTAGAGGCAAACTCAATCAAGGATTTTGGAATGCTATCGGATGCATTTTTTGAGCAGTATAGGAATCTCGGAGTCAAAAAAAGAGAGTAGTCACTTATTCCTCTTGCATAGAGAGGTCGGTGAAGATCTTTTTGATTTCAATAGGAGATTTCGTCTTGAGGTTAGTGAAGTTGGAAAGATGGATGAAAGGTTTATAATAGCAGCATATAAGAATGCAATGGAGGATGATGAGTTTGGAATTTATAACTCATTAGCAGTTGAACCGGTGGGAAACCTCAGAGAGCTGTGTGATAGGGCCGATAGGTACGCAAAGGCAGAAAGAGAAAAGAAAGCAAAGTTGTCGCGAACAGCGAAAAAGTCAACGGCTGAAGGATCAGCAAGGCCGAAGCAGCAGTTTGAGAGTAGTTCCAAAAACAAAAGCCAGGAAGGTCCTACAAGGAAAAATCACGATGAACCAAGAAATAAGATGGCAACGGAAAAGTTACCTGATCTTAATCCCAGAACCATCTAGCAAGTGAGGAACGGATATAATAGATCTAGTTCCTGCTTCACATGGGGGCATCTTTTCTACTTGGGAATATCTCTACAGATATTGGGGGCGGCTAAAGTGTTGCCAATCATGCAATCAAAGGCAACTTGTTTTGAGAAGTCAAAAAATAGAAGACATCTTTTTCAGTATCAATTCAAGCAATGGGGGCGGCTAGGGTTGGACGAACGAACGCCTTTGGAGAGAAAGACAAAGACGGAGTATTTTGGTTATTAAAGGAAATAGCTACCATCTCTTTCTAATAAAGGGAAGGAGAATAAGAAAATGTTTCAATAAAAGCTGAAGCTAAAAAAAGAAAAGCGAGGTGGAGCGAAAGAAAGGAAATGTATGACGAAAAGCTATAGACAGTCAACCTGTACACCAGAGATTGCCGTACATTCATTATTCGGAGACACACGAGCATTGAGTCGGAAAATTATAGGCCAGTACGGGAACAAATGGGCAACCAATGTGCCTAGAAAGTTACGGGAGCAACCTGCATTCGAAGTGAGGTATGTTCTCAAAGTCGAAGTTGATTTATTAATTTAATCCTGATAATTTTTCTATTAAAGAGATAAATTAGAGTGTTTTTCTATCAAAGAGAAAAACAAAGGAAATGCTTCATTCACCATAAGGGTGGGAGATGAGATTATAGAAGATTTACAAGACCAACACTGAGGTCATATGTTAGCTAATGGAAGAGCAAGATAACATAACATGCCGATCTGTTTGGCATTTGGGTAATTACTATATGGAGTTTTAAGTACATTATTGGTACTTTGAACATGTTTGGTGATTTGAGATGGTTAAGTACATTTTTGGTACTTTGAATTATCAAGCCGAGCTCGGGGCGAGGCCACACAATAAGCTGGACAAGGCCACGAAAGGTTATCGGATAAGCAGCATATGGCGAATTTGAACGAGCCGCGAAGGTTAGTTCTTCTTTTGATTTTCTTAATCCATCAACAAGTTGAGAATTAAGAGGGGGCGATGTTTGTACCCTATTAAAATAGTGTATGTGCGTACCGCACAAGCTATTTGATGTCGGTACAATCCGGTTTATTGTGGAAACCGGTGGGTTTATTGTGGAAACCCGCATGGCTTATTGTGGAAGCCTAACCCGGTTTATTGAGGAAACCAACCCGTGGGTTTATTGTGGAAACCCGCATGGCTTATTGTGGAAGCCTAACCCGGTTTATTGTGGAAACCGGTGGGTTTATTGTGGAAACCCGCATGGCTTATTGTGGAAGCCTAACCCGGTTTATTGTGGAAACCGGTGGGTTTATTGTGGAAACCCGCATGGCTTATTGTGGAAGCCTAACCGGGTTTATTTTGGAAACCGGTGGGTTTATTGTGGAAACCCGCATGGCTTATTGTGGAAGCCTAACCCGGTTTATTGTGGAAACCGGTGGGTTTATTGTGGAAACCCGCATGGCTTATTGTGGAAGCCTAACCCGGTTTATTGTGGAAACCGGTGGGTTTATTGTGGAAACCCGCACGGCTAATTATGGAAGCCTGGATTTGGGTTGTTGGGGAGACCAGTGGGTTTATTATGGAAACCCACTAGGCTTATTATTGAAGCCCAGGAGTCTTGAATAATTATTTATTTATAATTATTAATGATATTTGAGATAAATGCAGGATCCTAAATAAAGAGGATAATTATCTTAAATACTTATAATTATCATTTAAGATAAATATTATTTAAGATAAATAAGGATTATGGTAAATATTAGGGTTTATCATGAATCTGGATGTTATTTGAGGTTTATACAGATGAGGGAAGTTATGAGGATAACTATCAAAACCCTAAAGCTACATCTATTTCTGCCTATATATAGAGGCTAAATCTCAACACAAAAGGTAGACAATTTCTATTCCTTTCTTAACAACCTACTTGCATAGAACTCTTGTTGATTTTAGCATCGGAGTGTCTTTGCAGGTACCCCCACCATTTTCAATCAACAATTCTTTGGAGAATCTAATCAACGGCGGCGATTCGATCATCTTACACACATCTCGAAGATTGTTGGGGTGATTAATTTTGCACCAACAGGTAGAACGGTTTTTAAAGGTCTTTATGGATGACTTTTCAGTGTTTGGTTCATATTTTGATGAGTGCTTGCATCATTTGACATTAGTGTTGACTAAGTGTAAGGAAAGTAATTTAGTGCTTAATTGAGAAATATGTCATTTCATGGTTAAATCAGGAATTGTACTAGGGAACATTGTATCTTCAAAGGGTATAGAGGTTGATAAAGCAAAAGTTGACCTTATTAATACTTTACAGGTCCCAAAAACCGTAAGAGAAATTAGGTCATTCTTAGGGAATGCGGGATTTTTTCGCCGATTCATTAAGGATTTTAGCTTGATTTCTAGAACTCTTTGCAATTTGCTTGCAAAAGATGTTAATGAAAAAGCGTGGGTATAACAACCACACCCAATAATTCGTTCGGCAATCTATATGGACTAAACTCCAATATAATTCCGAGAGTACCAACTTAAAAGTGAGACTCAATTAAGAAATATATCAAAGAGCTTTATCTCCCTTTCTCAATACAATCAGCAAATCAAATATATAGAAATCCGTGAGCCTGATTGATATGAGAAATCACTTGGACGATACCAAAGACCAATTCCCAAGTGTCAATCAAGTTCTATCAAACAATGAAGGTTGGATTTATCAACTGATTGAACTACGCACAACCTGTGACATTTCAATCATATAAACAAATATAATACGTAAAAGAAATAACACAGACACCAAAATTTTTGTTAACGAGGAAACTGCAAATGCAGAAAAACCCCGGGACCTAGTTCAGTTTTGAAAACCACATTGTGTTAAGCAATTACAGACACTAGCAAGCCTACTACAAGATAACTTCGGACTGGAATGTAGTTAAGATCTGACCAAGTCTCACACCGATTAAGGTACAGTCGCATTCCTTACGCCTCTAGAACCACGCTGGATTCCGCACACTTGATTCCCTTAGCTGATCTCACCCACAACCAAGAGTTTCTACGACCCAAAGTCGAAGACTTATAAACAACTTTGTCTCCCACAGATATGTCTATCCTTTATTATTTTTGTTCCGTCTTTTGATACAAAGATCAAAGTGAACAAGAAGTCAGGAACCAACTAATACCCCGAACTTATACTTTCGAAGAGCAGCCTAGAAAAATCAGTCACCTCCTAATAACCTAACTTATTAACAGAAAAAGTTATTACGGAATCACAAGAGTCTGAGACGAAGAACTGTTGTGATTACTTTTTATATCTTACCTATCGGGGATTAAATCTCGAGTAAATATTAGAGAAGATAAAACCCAATACCATAGAACAAGTAAAATCATAATATGCAACTACATAGAAAATAGTTTAATTGACTTCACGAATCCCAAATGAAGTCTTCAAGTCGTTAACCTAATAATGGTTATGGAAAAACCGAGGTTAATTAAAGGAGAATCGACTCTAGTTTGCAACTAGGACACAGGAAAGTGTCGAGATTAGGTTTTCCAGTTGCTAGAGTTGTCCCTTATATAGTCTCTCAAATCAGGGTTTCTTACAATCAAAGCTAAGATAGCTTAGTAACAAAGCATTCATTGTTCACCGTTAGATGAACTCCTGATTTAAGATTCAAGCTAAGTCTTCTTAGAAATTAAGCAATCAATATCCACCGTTAGATGGTCTTAGATTGCTTCACACAAATGAAATGTACTTATATTTAGATATGAGTAACCGTACCTAAACGTGTATATTGGGTTGGCTCAATAACAGTTAACCGAAGTTAGCCAAATGCACACTTTTTATCTTAACCACATTCATTTAACACTTCTAGATCAAATATGATGATCAATCAATCATTATAGATAATCAAATGAATTTAATTGTGTTTCAAATAAAGTTGTTCAATTGTTCACTATCTCATAGAAATATTCACGAATGATAGGGTGTAGAATACATCCTATTTACTATCTATTGTTTATGCTTTCTTTGCTATTTTTCTGGTAAATTATGTATTTTACGCTTGTTTTGAGTTTTATAGCTACTTTGGAGTCGCACGGAGGAAAAGAAGAAGAAATCACCCAATTTGAGCCAAAATGGCAAAAGGGTCATTTTACAGGCGATTGATATATGGAGCTCAGTTAAGGTTAAGGGGCAACCCATTTTGGAGGAGTTCTAAAGCCAGGCCCAGTCAAGGCTAAAGGGGTTGTCATTCAGGTACCCCTTATCATCTACCAGTGGGTGTATTTATCGGGTCCTATCTGTGGGGTGTGCCCATCCATACCACCCTAACCCTAAGGTCGAGAGGGATGTCTCTCATTCATTTCGTTATTTCATAAAATTGAGAAGAAAAGCTGCACAGCAGCCATGAAATCTGAAGTTGATCGAGAGAAATTGGAAATCAAGTTAAGAACAGAGATGAGTTCGAATTGATTGTGTAGCTGTTGAATTGAGAGAGAAAAGCAATCAAAATCAGACCGAGAAAATTAGGGTTTGATGTTGCAGTGAATCGATTCAAGCCACTGCTGTTGAGATGGATCGATGGGTGTTGTTCCAAGGAGGCTCTAGGAAGATGGGTTCGACTTGACTTAGAAATTAGCAGTGGCGATGAGAAAGCTCAGATACAAAGATGGGTTTGCTGGTTGAAATCGAGAAGCAATGAAGAAATCGAAACCAAGAACAGATGTGACTGAAATAGAAGAATTGAAATAATGGGTGGAAGAAGGAATTGAGGATGAAGCTGCAATCAGATCGAGCAATTGTTTTGGTTTGAATCTGCTGCTGTCATGGTGAGTTTCATGGGTTGGTGGTACTGTTGAAATCGACAATAAGGGTTCTGGTGGCGATGTTGATATGTAATGGCTGAATACAGATGGTGCTCTGAATCTGGTGGTGCATAGAAGTGGTGGCTGCTGTAATTGAGTTAAACACAGACAAATGCAACAGATGAATCGGTGAAGTTAAAAGAAAGCAATGGTTGTCTGAGTCAGGCTAGTAGCAGGGATTCGAGGGAAGAAACAATGTTGCTGTTCAATTCGAGCCGAGATGTAGATGAAAGTGGTCCTGAGATGTTGTTGGAGTTTGAAGTCTATTATGAGAATGAAGCTGCAATTGGAATGATTGAATGCTTATAACTAGATGAATGCCTAGGAATTGTGCTGATGTTGGATTGATGAAGACACAAGAGAAGAGCAGATTGGTTTGTAGCAGAAATTGAATTGTATGAGTTGTGGCTTGATGGAATAACTGCTGCTGCTGCCATTGAATCAGGGAAGTTAACACTGAAGAATCGAGAAAAGAAGATGTTGGTGCTATTGAAAATGAATTACATAGCTACAGCAACTGAGTATGAAACAATAGATGTATGCTAGGTTCTTAATAGGTGAAGACATAGATCGGCCTGAATTTGGCCTGTGCAAATCCTATAAACAGCCGAGACTCGGCCGGTTTTCTGCACCGGCGAGTCAACTCGGCGATGACCGATCCAGCCGATCCAGCCGATCCAGCTCAGCCGAGTAAGACAAGTCAGCCACCTAGGGAGCTGACTCATAGCTGACTCAGTGTCTGACTACCTTTTCCCTTGACCCGGTTTGACTAACGGTTTGACCCATTTGACCGTTAGTCCTAACGGTGGACTGACGGAATATTCCGTCGAATATACCAGTGACGGTGAAATTTTCAGGTGGCCGGCGGTGACGTTTTCTGGCCGGATTCCGGCCATAATACCAGTTTTCCGGCGACCAAAATTCCAATTTTCTCGTGGACTTCTCTCATGGGTGTGAAGACTTGGACTAGAAATTGGATGGAGAATTTGGCTCAAATTTGGAAAGAGAAGATGGAAGAGTTGAGAAAAGCTTGGATTTGGAAATTGAATTGCTAAAGGAAAAGGATTCTATTCCTTGGAAGATTTGGAGAATATTGAAGCCTATAAATAGAGAAGTTCTCTATATCTTTTACACACCTCTCTACACACACAACAATTCTCTCTTCTTTATTCTTTGTGTGAATTTCAAAAACATGAGTAGCTAATTTTCTTATTGATTGAGGATGAATTCCTAGTTCTTAATATATGATTTGAGTTTTGTTTCAATTCTATCTTGAAGTTTTCACATGATTATCGTTTGTTTTTACTAATAGGAATGTTTATTCATTCATGATTGATTGATAGATTGTTTAGAGTGCACGCTAAATTGATTTGTTAGTTTAATCTAAATCTAGTATAAGTTAGGGAATAAGTAATCGTTCTCGACACTTTACACAAGTAGAAAACACGAGACCTTGCGGAGGGATTCCGTGGAGCGATTGTGTGTAAAAACAACGCTAGAAAGTGGACCAAGCGAACCGAGCTTAACTACTAGTACTAAACCTAAATTCATAGATCTTAATGCATTCGGGGAATTACATCTTGTAAGCGAACCTCAAGGTGGTTCTTTTGAATAGAATCTGATAACTAAGCGGACCTGTTACTCAGTGAAATAAGGGATTTTGGGGCTAGCTAAGCGGACTGCTATCCTACGGTTGGTGATAATCTGTGACTAATAACAAGTAGAAAAGAATATAACTTTAATCATTGTTTTGCAACGAAGAATGATTCCTTGATCTTGTCTCTCTTATTGCTTTCAACTTTATCTTTTAATTGCTTTGTTTATTTTCTTTTGCTTTATAAATCCCCCCTTTTGTGACAATTTTTACAACTAGAATCTCTTGCTCCTCGTGGGAACGAACTTGACTTCCATTATATTATTTTTAATTGAGTGGAAATATTAATTAATTTGATTGCACCTACGACACGCATCAAATTTTGGCGGCGCCGTTCTTGGGGAGCGACGGATGATTTTAGTTGTTTTTATTTTTCTTTTTGCTATATTCTTGCTTTGTTAGATTCTATACCGTATCTAACTTGGTTTCTGAGAATCTTATTTTAGGTATCGGTTTTCCATGTATGGTGGACAAGAGCAAGCATATTACAACAATCAATACGGTTTTCAACCTCAACATTATGACAACGTCCAACCATCCTTAGGATACAATCAAAACCAATATTTTGGCTATGATCAATTTCCTACAGAACCTTATGGATATTCTCATACATATCAACAACCTTATGACGGGTATGTAAGTGGACAATCACAGGGATGGAAGGATAGTTATGCATCTAACAATTTATTTTCTTGTAATGTGCAGACAGAGAATTTGAAATATACTCCTCTTCATCGTGTTTTTCCTTCACTTTTTCCAAAAGAGGAGATACAGTCTAAAAACTCTATAAACGGTGGTAAGCGTGTGAACGTCAGGAAACTTGCACAGAAATTATACAAATTGGAAGATGATGGAGACTCGGAAGATCTTGTCGCAGAAATTAGTAGGACTATTCATATGGAACTTAAACGACGTCGGGATAAAGGTTATGAAACCGATGAAGATTCTTATTATAGTGAGTCTGAAAATGAAGATGATTGTGTTGAAAAGGACCAACCTTTGGAGACTTTTGAAGACGCTAGTGTAGCTTACTCGAGCCTTGATCTTAATAATGATCAAACACCTATTCAAAAGGTAGAGCTTGAAGATGATGCATTTAGTGCTTGGAAAAAATTCCTTAGGGAAAGATATGAGTCTGCGGAAGTGTATGAGCGTTCCAACAATGAGGAAGTTATTCCAACTCCGGATCATAATAACGATCCTTCACCTATTCAAAAGGAGGAGATTGGGTGTGACTTACCTATTGTTATAAACGGTGTAACACCCGCACAAGAAGATCTTACAATCTATACCGACGAGAATCATTTTAGTGAATGGCCCGATTCCGATGATGAGAATGTTGAAGAGATGATACTAGAGGATGAAACCAAATTGATTGATTTTGTGGAAGACCCAATTGAACTTGCCAATGATTATAATGATGCCAAAACTTTGGTTAAGGTAGAAAACGACGAAGAATGGTTGCAAGGTTTAATAGAGGACCACGATATACAAGAGGTAAGTAATTCACTCGAATTTTTTAAGGATGAAGAGGATTCTATAATACAAGAAATTGTGCAAGGTTTGTCTAACCCTTTGCATATTGATTCTTCTCCTTTACCTCTTATTGGTTTGAATGTATGTGCTTCGAAAGTATTTTTGGATGATTTTGTTTCTAGATATCCACCATTGGAAACACTTGATTCTAACACCATGCAGGTTTGCCAAGAGGAACACATGGAAATTCCCAAATTCTATGTTCTTTATACACTTCCGAGTGTGGACGAGAATAAGTGTGGGGGAAATTTCTATCGAGCGATAATTTTACTATTGTTTTCTTGTGCTAATATTTGTATGGAGTTATTGTTTGCAAAACAGGTATTATGGGTTGATCCCCAAATGTTCCGATTGTTAGTATATGCGGGCTAATGAATCTTGCAAGAGCTAAGTCGGTCCGTCGACTTTAAAACAAGCGCTTAATGGGAGGCAACCCATAGGTTTTGTATTTCTTATCCTTTTGCTTTTTGTTATTTGTTTTTCTTGTTTCTTATCATGTTAAAATTTCCCACCTTGACTTTACTAGGAGGATTCAATTACATTGAGGACAATGTAAGGTTTAAGTGTGGGGGAGTGGTTAGGCATGTATTTAAAAAATTACAAAAAAAATTAAAAAGTTTTTTAAAAAAAAAAAAGAAGTTTTACATAAAACCTTCAACTTTTAGAGATTTTAGAGTCACTAGCATACTTCTAGGTATGTTTACATAGAGATTCTGACCGACATAATTGAACTTGGAAATGTTAGAGAACTACGTTCGGATTTCTTGCTTGTTTGAGTGTTAAATAATGGATTTAATCATGCCGGTGATGCGAATTTGGTGCAGGGAGAAATGCATTATTAGAGTTGCTGATCAATCATTAGTGGAGACTACCCGTATTCATATCATGTGAGGCACCGACCAGAAATTTTTCCATCTACTAAAGAGCTTCTTTTGAGTGTGTGTCACCGTACGTTAATTCCGGGTAGAATGGTGAGCTACCCAACCTCCCACCAATAGAAGCACTACTCTTTGATCTCTTGAGTGCTAATTTTGTCAATCATGAGGGTGACGTCTATAGATGAAAGCTTCCTTCTTGTAGTTCGATTTGCAGTTAGCACCATTCTCTCTCTCGACAATAACGGATCCATAGAAACAATCATCATCAACAAGGAGCGACATCAAAATCTACAAGGAAAGTTGGAAAAGTTTAAGGTTTACAAGCAAAGGAACGAGAAAAAAAGCAAATTTCATATTCAAGTAAAGCAACATACAAAGGGCAGATTTTTACATATATGTTGAGGACTTACAATACAATGAGCATAATTCTATATGCAAGTATGAAGACTTATTCATGAAAGCAAAGAAAATCAAAAGGTGAGAATTTTTGAAGTTTATGATTTTGAGGCGATACAAGTTGTGAAGAATCAAGCGGTAAAATACTTCTCCCACGGCCATGGTTTATTTTTTATTTAATTTCTCTTGTTTTTTAAAAAAAAAAAAAAAAAAAAAAAAAAAAGACAAATATTTGTTTTGTTAATAAGCCGTGGGGAAGGAAAATCTATAAGGAAGTTTCAAGCGACAAGGATTTTAAGGTAAAAAGAGTTATAAATTGTTAAGGATTTATGAAATTCGAGAGTTTATCACCAATAGTTGAAACCAAAGACGAAGACCAAGAAGATAAAGACGAGGAGCGGAAGACGTTTCTATTGGATGCCGTGAGAGTGGTGTTATCATAATTGGCGATCGGATGTGAAGGTGAGTAAGTAATCTCATCCTCAATAATAATGGTTGATTTCCTTTCGTAGAGATCGTCAGAAAAATGGTTTTTCAAAATATTAAAAGATGTGGGTTTTTAAAAATATTTCGGAAGTTGTCCTTCCCACCATTCAACGTGTTGCAGGATTTCTCTCTTCATTCCTACCTGCACACATGTGAGAACCATAAAAAAGCCATCTTTTTGAGTGCAATTATCATAAAATCCTTTTTGGTGAGGCAGAAGTCGAGGCGAAATGCTTATTGATCGTTTCTCAAACACGCGTTCTCTCATTATGGTGTGGTTATTTCTCACTCAACATTTAAGAATGAGAATATGTTCTTTAGTATTTCTAACTTCTTATTACTAGAATGCAGAAACTCTATGTCCTCATAACTCTTTGGATGCTTGTGACGCTTGAACGCTTTGAAGTTGTGAGTTTTTAGTTTGATTTGCTCGAGGACTAGCAAAGTCTAAGTGTGGGGGAATTTGATAGGGTGTAGAATACATCCTATTTACTATCTATTGTTTATGCTTTCTTTGCTATTTTTCTTGTAAATTATGTATTTTACGCTTGTTTTGAGTTTTATAGCTACTTTGGAGTCGCACGGAGGAAAAGAAGAAGAAATCACCCAATTTGAGCCAAAAGGGCAAAAAGGTCATTTTACAGGTGATTGATATATGGAGCTCAGTTAAGGTTAAGGGGCAACCCAATTTGGAGGAGTTCTAAAGCCAGGCCCAGTCAAGGCTAAAGGGGTTGTCATTCAGGTACCCCTTATCATCTACCAGTGGGTGTATTTATCGGGTCCTATCTGTGGGGTGTACCTATCCATACCACCCTAACCCTAAGGTCGAGAGGGATGTCTCTCATTCATTTCGTTATTTCATAAAATTGAGAAGAAAAGCTGCACAGCAGCCATGAAATCTGAAGTTGATCGAGAGAAATTGGAAATCAAGTTAAGAACAGAGATGAGTTCGAATTGATTGTGTAGCTGTTGAATTGAGAGAGAAAAGCAATCAAAATCAGACCGAGAAAATTAGGGTTTGATGTTGCAGTGAATCGATTCAAGCCACTGCTGTTGAGATGGATCGATGGGTGTTGTTCCAAGGAGGCTCTAGGAAGATGGGTTCGACTTGATTTAGAAATTAGCAGTGGCGATGAGAAAGCTCAGATACAAAGATGGGTTTGCTGGTTGAAATCGAGAAGCAATGAAGAAATCGAAACCAAGAACAGATGTGACTGAAATAGAAGAATTGAAATAATGGGTGGAAGAAGGAATTGAGGATGAAGCTGCACAGATCGAGCAATTGTTTTGGTTTGAATCTGCTGCTGTCATGGTGAGTTTCATGGGTTGGTGGTACTGTTGAAATCGACAATAAGGGTTCTGGTGGCGATGTTGATATGTAATGGCTGAATACAGATGGTACTCTGAATCTGGTGGTGCATAGAAGTGGTGGCTGCTGTAATTGAGTTAAACACAGACAAATGCAACAGATGAATCGGTGAAGTTAAAAGAAAGCAATGGTTGTCTGAGTCAGGCTAGTAGCAGGGATTCGAGGGAAGAAACAATGTTGTTGTTCAATTCGAGCCGAGATGTAGATGAAAGTGGTCCTGAGATGTTGTTGGAGTTTGAAGTCTGTTATGAGAATGAAGCTGCAATTGGAATGATTGAATGTTTATAACTAGATGAATGCCTAGGAATTGTGCTGATGTTGGATTGATGAAGACACAAGAGAAGAGCAGATGGGTTAGTAGCAGAAATTGAATTGTATGAGTTGTGGCTTGATGGAACAGCTGCTGCTGCTGCCATTGAATCAGGGAAGTTAACACTGAAGAATCGATAAAAGAAGATGTTGGTGCTATTGAAAATGAATTACAGAGCTACAGCAACTGAGTATGAAACAATAGATGTATGCTAGGTTCTTAACAGGTGAAGACATAGATCGGCCTGAATTTGGCATGTGCAAATCCTATAAACAGCCGAGACTCGGCCGGTTTTCTACACCGGCGAGTCAACTCGGCGATGACCGATCCAGCCGATCCAGCTCAGCCGAGTAAGACAATTCAGCCACCTAGGGAGCTGACTCATAGCTGACTCAGTGTCTGACTACCTTTTCCCTTGACCGGTTTGACGACGGTTTGACCCATTTTGACCGTTAGTCCTAACGGTGGATCGACGGAATATTCCGTCGAATATACCAAATGACGGTGAAATTTTCGGTGGCCGGCGGTGACGTTTTCCTACTGGATTAGGCCATAATACCAGTTTTCCGGCGACCAAAAATTCCAGAATTTTCAGTGGACTTCTCTCATGGGTGTGAAGACTTGGACTAGAAATTGGATGGAGAATTTGGCTCAAATTTGGAAAGAGAAGATGGAAGAGTTGAGAAAAGCTTGGATTTGGAAATTGAATTGCTAAAGGAAAAGGATTCTATTCCTTGGAAGATTTGGAGAATATTGAAGCCTATAAATAGAGAAGTTCTCTATATCTTTTACACACCTCTCTACACACACAACAATTCTCTCTTCTTTATTCTTTGTGTGAATTTCAAAAACATGAGTAGCTAATTTTCTTATTGATTGAGGATGAATTCCTAGTTCTTAATATATGATTTGAGTTTTGTTTCAATTCTATCTTGAAGTTTTCACATGATTATCGTTTGTTTTTACTAATAGGAATGTTTATTCATTCATGATTGATTGATAGATTGTTTAGAGTGCACGCTAAATTGATTTGTTAGTTTAATCTAAATCTAGTATAAGTTAGGGAATAAGTAATCGTTCTCGACACTTTACACAAGTAGAAAACACGAGACCTTGCGGAGGGATTCCGTGGAGCGATTGTGTGTAAAAACAACGCTAGAAAGTGGACCAAGCGAACCGAGTTTAACTACTAGTACTAAACCTAAATTCATAGATTTTAATGCATTCGGGGAATTACATCTTGTAAGCGAACCTCAAGGTGGTTCTTTTGAATAGAATCTGATAACTAAGCGGACCTGTTACTCAGTGAAATAAGGGATTTTGGGGCTAGCTAAGCGGACCTGCTATCCTACGGTTGGTGATAATCTGTGACTAATAACAAGTAGAAAAGAATATAACTTTAATCATTGTTTTGCAACGAAGAATGATTCCTTGATCTTGTCTCTCTTATTGCTTTCAACTTTATCTTTTAATTGCTTTGTTTATTTTCTTTTGCTTTATACATCCCCCCTTTTGTGACAATTTTTACAACTAGAATCTCTTGCTCCTCGTGGGAACGAACTTGACTTCCATTATATTATTTTTAATTGAGTGGAAATATTAATTAATTTGATTGCAACTACGACACGCATCAATGAACAAATTGAAACGAAATCGGATTGATTCGTAATCGTAAAAAGTACTTATACAAGAATCAATCATGAACATTAAGCCACGGTTTGCAAAGTTAACCCGGACTTATATTCCCGAAGAACAGCCTAGTATTATCAATCACCTCACAATAATCTTAATTGACGCGGTGAAAGAAGATATTGTGGAATCACAAACTATGAGACGAAGATGTTTGTGACTACTTTTATATCTTGCCTATCGGATATATTAATCTCAAGCTAATCGTTACGATTGTACTCAACACGATAGAATCAGCAAGATCAGATCACACAACTACAAGAAAATAGTATCGGTCTGGCTTCACACTCCCAATGAAGTCTTCAAGTCGTTAACCTACAGGGTCTCGATAAGAAACCTAAGGTTAAAGGAGAATTAACTCTAGCTTATACAACTAGTATCACACAGGAGGTGTGGGGATTAGGTTTCCCAGTTGCTAGAGTTCTCCCTTATATAGTCTTTCAAATCAGGGTTTGCAATCAATGTTAGTTTAGTAACAAAGCATTCAATATTCACCGTTAGATGAAAACCTGATTAGATTCAAGCTAATATCTTTCAAACGTTGGATCGAAAACTTAGCTTGTTACGCACAAATAAAATGCACGATTTTAGGTTTGTGTAACCGTACCCAAACATGTACATTTGTAGGTTGAACAATAGTTAATCAAATGGTTAGCCATATGAGCACTTTCATATCAACCATATTCTTCTTCACCATAACTAGTTCAAATGACTCAAATGAACTAGTTAGAGAGTTGTTCAATTGTATAAATCTTATAGAAGTATACAAGACACAATTGAAGCACAAATGATTTGATTCACTCGAATCGATTCATGAACTTTATAGCCACGGTTTGCAATTTGCATTCCTTAGTTAATATAAATATAAGTTCACAAAAATCGTCTTTAGATATTGTTAGAGCATTGCTCGGTCGAACTTGCATGCGTTGCTATCTCAAGCATGTTTGTTAATGTTAGTGATCAAAACTATAAGTCTTGATTTCTAGACTATTATAGCTAAAGGTCTCGGACTAGGATAGAAAGTGTAGTTGAGCTCAAGACTCCATGGCAATCATCATACAAGATGAAGGACTACTCAAGGAACTGGTGGAACTTCTTCGACTAAAAGGTATGTGGAGACTTAAACTTATCTGTCACTGTTAAGTGCATAGTTTGCATATATTTTGTGTCGAATCCATGCTAGTAATTGCTATATATTCTTGCGAATTATTGTATATTACTCTTGTTTTGTTTTATTTATGTTTTGCTAGGTGAATCATCCAAACGAAGTGAAATTGCACATAATTGTGCAAAGAAAGAAGTTAGCCGCAAGCGGAGAAGGGCCAAAGACCAAGTGGAACTCATCCAAATTGAGGAGTTCTTGCTATCATTTCGAAGAGAACGAAAATACGAAGCAACCGGCGAAAGAACGAACTCATTCCGACATCGTATGAGGAAGCTAGGAGAAAAAGAAGAGTAAACTAAGAATTGCACTGTCAGTCTTGCAAGACTGACAGTTGAAAGGGTAAACTGTTAAAGGCACCATCCATGCAGATCAGGGGCACCTTTCTTCTTCATGCACAAGCGATCAAAAAAACTAGGGTTCTTTTCATGAACAGCAGAAACTGGTTCAGCTGTCGTTTCCATTAATGGCAGTGTTGGAGCTCGCAGAAAGTCGATGGTTAAAGTATGGGTCATTGAATGAACTCGACTTGGAGTATGGGAGAAGAACTCGAGTTCGAATGGCAGTGAAGATTCTCGGTAGTTGTATTGGTTTTGAGCAGATGGAATACGAGAATCGCAGCAAGGTTAATGAGAACTCGACAGGAAGAGAATAATGGTGCAGTGGTGATCATGATGAAAGTCGATGGCTTATTACAGTTAGGAGCTCAACCCGAGATTAGCAGATAATGAAGAATTTGCTGTGGTGCTAGGCAGAGACGAGAAAGAGATGAGTTTGAGTTCGGTTTGGAATATGATAACGGACGTAATGGGTGAAGTCGCTATCGTTGGGTTGCAGCTAACGAAAGTGAATTCTCATTTGCTAGCGCACGACGAGAATGAAAGATGAAGACATTGTTAATGGGTGGAATGAAGGAATGATGATGGTTGGTTGCTCGGAGAGGAAGAAAAGAAGCTCGAGTCTCGGTGGTCGATAAATGCGGTTAGCGAGAGAATGAATGGTGCTTGTCGAGGATATCGGCTCGCTGCCATTGACGAGCAAGATCAGTTCGAGATGGCAGCGTTGATGTTGCTCACGATGGAGTCTGTTATGGAGGTGATATTCGTGTTTGAGCTGAGAAGAATAGTGGCGTGGGAAGAATTAATTGGAGTTGGTAATTCCCAAAACAGAGCTCGGGGCGTGACGATGAGATCTTCTTTGTCATTATCGGAAATGATGTTGTATTTGTGGTGCTTTGTTAATGGAAGAGAATAGAACTTGGAGCTGTGAGTTCAGCTCGATATAAACAGGAAAGAGACAGAGAGATATGGAGTAAGGCAGCTATGGAGTCGATTCTAAGCTACTTCCATCGATGGAGTAGAACTCGAGCTGTGTTTTGCACGAGAGGTTGCTGTTGTTATTTTAGATGAAGAACGAGAAGTGAGTTATCGTTATTTTGATGGAGAGGAGAACTCAAGAGAAGAAAAGCTAGGGTTTTGGAGCGATTCATCACCGTAACTATTTCTTTACCATTTTATCATATGAAACTCATGGGTTTTGTTAGTACCATGAGTAGCTAAACTACTTAGTGATTGGGGATGAATTCTAAGTTCTAGACATGATTTGAGTTATTATATAAATCTATTTTGAAGTTCTTCACATGATTATTGATTGTTTATACTAATTAAAATATTTATGATTGATTGATAGATTATTTAGGTGGCCAACTGAATTAATTTGTTGATTAAATCAAATGCTAGTATTGAGTTAGGAGATAAGTAATAGTCGAATAATTCATACAAAAGTAGAGAACACAAGACCTTGCAAAGGGATTCTGTATAGCGATTGTGTGTATAAACAGCACTAGAAAGTGGACCTTGAGCTAAGAGTCTAACTATTAGGATCAATCTATAATTCACAAAAGATAAAGCATTCGGAAAAATTACACCTTGAGTGAGCTACTACTAGGTGGTTTCGAAGAATAGAATCTGGTATTGGAGAGCTTCCGTACCTAGTGATTTAAGGAATTTAGGGGATAGCACTGAGCTAGTTGTTATTTCACGGTTGGTAATAATCTGTGATTAATTGTATTAATGGATGAATATAATAACTTGATGACGGTTTAGTAACGAAGAAGGATTCCCTGATCATATTTCTCTCCATTCCTTGCAAACTTTATTACTTTCAATTGCTTTGTTATTTACTTTGAATCAAAAACAAACCCCTATTGTGACACTTTTTGACAACTAAATCTCCCTGCTCTTCGTGGGAACGAACTTGACTTCCATTATATTATTTTTAATTGAGTGGAAATAAGATATTAATTTGATTGCACCTACGACACGCATCAAATTTTGCGCCGCATTGCTTGGGAGCGATCGGTAGCTTTAGTTGTTATTTCTTTTTGTTTTTAGTCTTATTTTAGTTTTTGATTTAGCTTTTTGAGAATTTTGTTTCGGGTACTTAATCTCTGGCATCAAAGGATTGGAATTATCCAAGGTGCGGAATTCAAACTCGGAAGGGAACGGTACTACAAGCACGTCCACAGTCGCAACAAGAACTCTCTACAGAAGAGATGGTTAATACAGACGACGAGAGAGATCCTCCACCTCCGGAGAGGAAGTTAGGAGAGTTAACATCTCCATGCTTAGATTCGCAACCTTTGTGCATTTCAATCACTAACCCAAGTGGAGTCGAAGTCGAATCTACTTCATCATCTACCAAAGTTCAAGGGACATCGGTGAAAATCCAAATCAACACCTTCAACGGTTCGAACACGATGACAAGTCCGAGGCATACAACCGCAGGCGAGAGATATGGCTATGCTACAAGCCTTCCCGTTCTCATTGACAGACTTAGCGAGAAGAATGGTTGTATTGTCTTCCTCCGGGAGTGTTACAACATGGACTCGAGATGAAAAAGCTATTTCGGAGAAATATTTTCCCGCTTCCAAAGCGGCATCCGTTCGGAAGGAGATTAGTGGCATTCTACAGATGTCAGGGGAGTCTCTATATGAATATTGGGAGAGGTATAAGAAGTTGTTGGCAAGCTGCCCACACCATAATATATCATCAATACTTATCATTCAATACTTTTACGAAGGATTACTTCGAAACAGAGGAATTTGATTGATGCGGTCACGGTGGCTCACTTAATGAGAAGACAATCTCGCAGGCAACCAGTTTGATTGAGAGTATGGCTTCCAATGCTCAACAATTCTACACCAGAAACAACTCTAATGTCAGAAGAGTTAGCTAGATGGGAGAGTCTGCACAGTCAGAGCAACGGATGAACAACATAGAAAAGGTAGTACAACAATGGCAGCAGTGATTATTCCTTCTTATGAAGAAGAGTCTGAACAGGTGAATGTTGTGTTCCCTAATCGAGGCCAAGGTATGATCCCTACTCTAATACTTATAATCCAGGTTGGAAAGATCACCCAAATTTCGTTATGCAAATCGGCAAGTGCAGCTCCTAATCCTTATGGGCGACAGAGTGGTTTTCAACAACCACAGGTTCCGACCACAACCTCCACCTCGGCCTCAACAAAGCAGACTCAAAATTCTAGTTTAGAGGAGATGATGAAAATGATGATGCAAAAGCAAGATGCCAATGCTCGGCGTCAAGATACAATCCTGAGAGAAACAAGACATGGCTATAAAGGACTTGCAACTTCAAATGGGACAATTGGCTAGACATGAATGAAATAAAAGCACGTAGAATTCGGCAAAGTTGCCATCACAACCTTTTTGAATCCAAGAGCGAACGTCAATGCTGTAACTCTAAGAAGTGGGAAGCAAACAGAAGAGCCAAAACAACAAGAAAAGGTTAGTCACGACTTGGAAGAGGAAGTAGAGGTGGAAACTGTTCCAAAGGAAAAGCCAACCTCAATCGGCCAACCTAAGGACACAGTTCCTACTTTTACCACACCACCTCCTTTTCCTAGTCGTTTTGCCAAGTAAAAGAAGCAAGCTCTAGACAAGGAGATTATGGATATTTTCAAAGAAGGTGCATATCAACATTCCATTTATTGAGGCCATCGAACGGTACCCGTGTATGCCAAAGTTCTGAAGGATTTGTGTACAAGGAAGGAGAGGTTGATTGCTAACGAGATCACTCAGGTAGGAGAAAGTGCTTCAGCCATGTTGCTAAAGAAGATGCCTGCAAAGTGTAAAGATCATGGTGGTTTTACAGTGCCAGTTATTGGTGAAAAACGGTTCGAGCGTGCTTTACTCGATTTGGGAGCTTCCATAAGTGTGATGTCAGCCGATGTTTATGATTCATTGAATCTCGGACCTTTAAAGGAGACAGGGATTATCATTCAATTAGCTAATAAGTCTAACATATATCCTAAGGGACTCGTGGAAGACGTGTTGGTGCAAGTGAATGAATTAATCTTTCCGGTTGATTTCTTTGTTGTGGATATGCAGAATGGGGACAATTGTTCGTCTACTTCATTACTTCTTGGAAGACCATTTATGAAGACAAGCTAAGACGAAGATTGATTGTGATATCTTTGGGACACTCACTATGGAGTTTGACAAAGAGGTTATACGCTCAATATTTTTGAAGCCATGTTATCCAAGTGATATCCATTTCGCATTTCTGTTGATGTTATTAGTTCGTTAGCACAAATGAGATGTTTGATTTGAATAGAGAAGATGAACTTGAATCGTGCTACAAAATAGCATTGATTTGGACGTCCATGGCATGCCTAACTTGGACATTGATATTCTCAGGAGTTTGGCGAAGCAACTCATCTCGCTCAATTTGTAGCTCAAGAAGAGATTTTTGAAATGTTGCTAATGCTTGAGCACCATTGTTAGCAATGCGGTCTTTGTCATCTATGTGATCACTAATTTTCTTCCTCAAAATTTTGATTTCTTTACGAGATTCAAGAAACATTTGTTTAAATTGGTTGGCCGCACTTAAACCGGATCTATGTTCAATCTCTAAAGGCGATATTTGTCCAGAAGTTCATCTAATGAAAGAGAATTAATTTTGTTTGAAGAACTACTTAAAGAAGTGTTGAGATGAGCGAGAAAGAAGGTTATTATCCATAGGTTCGAAATGTATGGAGAAGAATAGCTTCATCGGAGAGATTATTCCCGAAAGTAATAAGTTAGGTGGCAATACCAATAAAATAAAAAATAATAAAAGAAGGCAAATATTATACCATAAAGTTCTTTGATTAGCTGGTGGATACCCTCTCTTTTTGAGAGACAAGTTCGGTATTTAACTTTTGAATCGTCTCGTCTTTATCGCGAGATAACGTGACTTGATCTCTAAGAATCTTCTTGCTCAAGAGTTCTTCTTCTCAAGATTGTTGCGTCTTCTCTCAAGGTCCGAGGCAACTACAAAAAAGACCTTCCAACCTATGAAAGAAGATAGAAAAAGTCATTAATACATATACAACAATGTAAAGCCAATGGGAGATATGTTGATTGGAATCATGATCATCTTCATGGAAGACTCGAGTTTGAGCCAAGGCGAGAAGAGGATTGGACCTTTCGCTTCTTAGTTAAAGGAGGATTTACCCTTGCGCAGCTTGATCTTGCTTACTTACTAGTCTTAGCAGCAACAACTTTTTTTTGCAAATGTGCCAAAAGTTGAGAAACAAGAGCGCGAGTTAAAAAAAAAAAAAAAAAAAAAAAAAATGAATGGGGAAATGCTTCTTACTTCACTTATAAGCGATCAAGCAATGTCAGTATCCTCCCGACGGATCCCTTTGTAGCTTCTTTTCAATTTGGTTATCTCAAAGATTTCACAAATTGATGTCGTAAAAAAGAAAATTGCGAAAGCAAAAAAATTTGGAGTAGGAAACATACTTCTTTTTCCTTCTCGAGCCATTTGAATTCCATGGATGATATCCTGCGAGATTCGCGGGAGAAGAATATGCGAGTCCGCGATGTTGAGTTTAAGATCAAGGGTACGACCCACCATTTCGTCTTTGGAATGACGAGGAGAGGTATTATTACACAGGTGCCAATCAATATCTTGCATGAGTAATTTATCTGGAGAGACATTACTATTTTTCTTCGCATTTTAACGCCCAAATGAGATCTCGCATTCATCATAGTTATCACCGAGTAATTTTCAAAAAAAAGTTTTCCACAGTGTATTTCTCAATGACTATTTCCAAATTTTTCGGGAGAGGTTCTTGATTAGGAATGGTTGATAGAGTGAAGCCCTTCTCGAGCAATTTCGATTAACTTCATCAAAAGAAGTTTTGTATGCACGACCAAGGGCAGCCATTATCGGTATGGGAATGGATGAGAGGTTAAAGGTAAAGATCGATGCTAGAGAGAAAGATGAAAAGAAGATTTGCGATGAGAGGGGAGAAGATTTGGAGTAGTAGGGAGCGCAAATTGCGGAAGGAGAAAATCAAAGAAGTTGCAGAGAGAAACTAAAGAATGAAAAAGGGGAAAAGAAAACTATATATAGGGAAAAAGATCCTCGAGAAAAACGAGGTCAATTAATGCCAGGAGACATGAACGGCCAAGAATAAAAGCGGTTTGGAAGAGACGGGTCGAAAAAACGGTTTTTAATGGTTAAAAAAAGGATGAGTCGAAAAAGATAAAGATAAGCAACAAGACGAGGACTCGCGAAGTTAATAAACAACGATGTCGCGAGGCGTGTGAGAAAAGATAAAATAAATCCTGTGTAAACAATTCATAGATTCAATCAATAAACATTCTTGATCTGATATCTTTCAATGGACTAATTAATCAAGAGATAGTGAGGGGTGTAGTGTGGGAAAACCTGCTACTACAACAAAATAGCATTGATTTGGACGTCCATGGCATGCCTAACTTGGACATTGATATTCTCAAGGAGTTTGTTGAGACATGTGGTGCTTTAACGGCATCACAAGGAGTTAGAAGAGGTAATATTTCATATATCTCTTTACCTGTAACTGGTGAAGTTCCTTTACCTTCTGTTGTGCGGGCACCTAAATTAGAGCTTAAACCTCTACCCGATCACTTAAAGTACGCTTACTTGGGTGATGGGGAAGAGCTTCAGTCATTATTGCAAAGAATCTCACAAAGAATACAGGGAAGAACTCCTCCTTAGGGTTCGAAAGAGCACAAAACGGCTATTGGTTGGACAATTGCCGACATCAAAGGCATTAGTCCATCCATGTGCATGCATAGAATCCTTATGGAAGATGATATCAAGCCAGACGTGATGCTCGGCGTAGGCTTAACCCCCAATGATGGAGGTCGTGAAGAAAGAGATCCTCAAATTACTAAGTGTGGGGGTGATTTACCCAATTTCGACAAAGAAATGGGTTAGTCCAAGGCAAGTGGTGCCTAAGAAATCAGGTGTCACCGTTGTTAGAAATCAAGATGATGAACTCGTTCCTACAAGAGTTCAAACAGGATGGCGAGTGTGCATAGACTACAGAAAGCTCAATTCGGCAACCCGCAAGGATCACTTTCCTTTGCCTTTCATTGATCGAGATGTTAGAGAGGTTAGCGGGACATTCATATTATTGCTTTTTGGATGGTTATTCGGGCTACAATCAAATTGTTATTGCACCGGAGGATCAAGAGAAGACTACTTTCACTTGTCCTTTCGGTACATTCGCATATAGAAGAATGCCATTTGGTCTTTGCAATGCGCCCGCCACTTTTCGAGAGATGTATGGTTAGTATATTCTCGATTACGTGGAAAACATCATTGAGGTATTTATGGACGACTTCGGTGTTTATGGTGATTCATTTGATATTTGTTTAAATAATCTTGAACTTGTGCTTAAAAGATGCATAGACACTAATCTTGTTTTAAATCGGGAGAAATGCCACTTTATGGTAGACCATGGAATTGTACTTGGCCACATCGTGTCCTCTCAAGGGCTCGAGGTAGACAAGGCAAAGATAGACTTGATTAGGAACTTACAATACCCCATTTCGGTGAGGGAAATTCGTTCGTTTCTTGGTCATGCAGGTTTTTATAGGAGGTTTATCAAAGATTTCTCCAAAATCTCAATGCCGATGTGCAGATTGTTGCAAAAAGAGGTTGCCTTTAACTTCGACCAGGAGTGCAAGGATGCCTTTAATAAATTGAAGAAATTGTTGACTACTTCACCAATTATTAAGTCACCTGACTGGAGTTTGCCGTTCGAGTTAATGTGTGATGCAAGTGATTATGCAGTCGGAGCTGTTTTGGGTCAAAAAGTAGACAAGAGGTCACATGTGATTTATTATGCATCAAGGACCCTAAATGATGCTCAAATCAACTATTCCACTGCTGAGAAAGAGTTGTTGGCTATAGTATTTGCATTAGAAAAATTTAGAGCTTATTTGGTGGGTACTAATGTGATTGTATATTCGATCATGCAAAGACTACTAGTATCTATTGAAAAAGAAGGAGGCTAAGCCAAGACTCATACGTTGGATTCTTTTGCTACAAGAATTCAATATGGAAATCAGAGATAAGAAAGGTGTTGAGAATACATCTGCTGATCATCTTAGTAGACTTGTTGTTTCCGAAGAAGAACTCCCCTTACAGGATCGTTTTTCAGACGAACAACTTTTCTCGATTGAAGAATCAACACCTTGGTATGCTGATATAGTGAACTATTTGGTTACAAGGCAAGTACCTAGTACGATGTCTAATTTTCAAAAGCTAAAGCTTAAGAAAATAGCCAAGCAGTATGTGTGGGATGAGCCCTACTTGTGGAAATATGGTGCTGATCAAATTATCCGCAGGTGCGTACCAAACTCTGAATTTCAGTCAATTCTATCTTTTTGTCATTCTTATGCTTGTGGTGGTCACTTTGGTGCAAAACGTACCGCTCTCAAAGTCCTTGAGAGTGGCTTTTATTGGCCTACCCTATTTGAGGATGCATATGCTTTTTGCAAATCTTGTGATAGATGTCAACGAACGGGCAATCTAGGTGCTCGAAATCAAATGCCACTCAATCCTATTCTCACTGTCGAGATTTTTGATGTGTGGGGCATTGATTTTATGGGTCCTTTTGTTAATTCAAATGGAAAATTTTATATACTTCTTGCTGTGGATTATGTTTCTAAATGGGTGGAAGCTAAAGCCACCCCTACTAATGATTCTTAAGTTGTTTGTGAGTTTGTGAAGGAATATATTTTCTGTAGACATGGTACACCAAGAGTGGTTATCAGTGATGGAGGCTCGCACTTCAAGAAATCCTTCCACGCTCTCCTCAAGAAGTACAACATTACACACAAGATTGGTACGCCGTATCACCCACAAACTAGTGGGCAAGCTGAAATTTCAAATCGTGAGATTAAGTCCATCCTTGAGAAAACCGTTAATGCTACACGGAAGGATTGGAGTTATAGACTCAACGATGCACTTTGGGCGTATAGAACAGCATATAAGACACCGATTGGTATGTCTCCATATCGGTTGGTTTATGGCAAAGCTTGTCATCTCCCGGTTGAACTTGAGCATAAGGCTTTATGGGCGGTAAAGATGTGCAACATGGAGTATGATAAAGCGGGGAAACATAGGCAACTACAAATCAATGAGCTAGAGGAGATACGTAATGATGCTTACGAGAGTTCTCGTATATATAAGGAAAAGACTAAGCTTTTCCATGACAAGATGATTTCTCGAAAGAATTTTGTTGTGGGACAGAAAGTTCTTTTATTTCATTCTCGTCTTAAGCTATTTCCTGGTAAGCTATGGTCCAGATGGATTGGACCATATGTTGTTACTAATGTTTATTCTCATGGTGCAGTTGATATCACTAGTCTTAGAGATGGGACTACTTCTAAGGTCAACGGCCATAGATTGAAGCCATACTATGAAAACATCGCTTATGTGAATGTGGACGAGATAGAGCTTAAAGATTTACTCCCTCTGGAGGAGTAGTAAGGAGAATGCCAAGTCGGGCTGACGACTTTAAACCAAGCGCAAAATGGGAGGCAACCCATAGGTTTTGTATATTAAACCCTTCTATTTTTGTTTTTTATTGTTTTCATATCATTTTTTCATCCCCATGTTTAATTTCATTGAGTCCGTAATCTATTTTAGAAGAAACTTTAGACGAATACCTTTTCGTCAGAAAACTTCAGACTGCGCGTAGTTCAGTCCAGAGACCATAACTGTCAGACCATTTATCGAAACACTGTGCCCTTTCGACACTTTGTAGAAAACACGTAGATGAACAACTTTTGTGAAATGGAGTGTTTCCAAATTCCTTACCAATTTGCACAGTTTTTGTGTTTTATTTGCTGTTACGTCAGAATTCAGAACTTTCGGTTTTACACATTGAGGACAATGTGAAGTTTAAGTGTGGGGGAGTATTTTGCATATATATTTTTTCAATTTCTTTGTATATATTTGAATAAAACCTCCAACTTGTAGAGATTTTAGAGTCACTAGCATACTTCTAGGTATGTTTACATAGAGATTCTGACCGACATAACTGAACTTGGAAGTGTTAGGGAACTACATTCGGATTTCTTACGAATTGGAGTGTTAAATAATGGATTTAATCATGCCGGTGATGCAAATTAGGAGCAGAGAGAAATGCATTATTAGAGTTGCTGATCAATCATTAGTGGAGACTACCCATTTTCATATCAACCAAGGCACCAGACCAAATTTTATTTGTAGCTGACTAAAGAGCTTTCTTTTGAGTGTGTGTCACTGTACGTTAATTCCGGGTAGAATGGTGCGCTACCCAACCTCCCACCAATAGAAGCACTATTTTTGATCTCTTGAGTGCTAATTTTGTCAATCATAAGGGTGACGTCTATAGACGAAAACCACCTTCTTGTAGTTTGATTTGCAGTTAGCACCATTCTCTCTCTCGACAACAACAGATCCATAGAAACACCATCATCATCAACAAGTGGAGCGACATCAAAATTTACAAGGAAAGTTGAAGACGTTTGAGGTTTACAAGCAACAATACAAGGAAGAGCGAAATTTCATATTCAAGTAAAGCAACATATACATGAGCAGATTTTTATATACATGTTGAAGACTTACACATAAAGAGCGAAATTCTATATCTAAGTATGAAGACTTATTACAAGAGCGAAGAAAATCAAAAGATGAGAGTTATTGAAGTTTATGATACGAAGGCATTACAAGTTGTGAAGATCAAAGTGGTAACGTACTTCTTTCATGGCCATGTTAATTTTATTTCATATTTATTGTTTTAGTTGCAATCTCTCTTCACACACACAAAAAAAAAAAAAGCGAAAAAAAAAAGCGAAAAAAAAAGAAAAAATATATATATATATATACAAAGAGATTTGCATTTAGGTTGTTATTTGTTCAATAAGGCCATGTGGAAGAAAAATATATAAAGAAGTTTCAAGCAACAAGGAAATTGAGGAAAAGAGTACAAATTGTCGACGTTCTACAAGTTCAAGAGTTTATCATCAACAGTTGAAGACCGAAGACGAAGACCAAGAAGATGAAGAAGACGAGCCAAAGGAAGACGTTTCTATTGGATGCTGTGAGAGTGGTGCTTTCATCATTGCAATCAGATGTGAAGGTGGTAAGTACTCTCATCCTTGCTATAGTGGTTGATTTCCTTTCGTAGAGATCATCAGAAAAATATCTTTATTTTCCACGATTTTGTGGAGTCTCCAGAAATACTTCAGAAGGTTTCCTTCCCACCATTCAACGTGTGTAGGATTCTCTCTTCATTCCTACCTGCACACAAGTGAGACCCATAAAAAAGCCGTCTTATTGAGTGCAATTATCATAAAATCCTTTTAAGTGAGGCAGAAGTCGAGGCGAAATGCTTATTGCTCGCTCTCAAACACGCATTCTCTCATTATGGTGTGGTTATTTCTCACTCAAGATTTAAGAATGAATATGTTCTTTAGTATTTCTAACTTCTTATTATTAGCATGCAGAAACTCTATGTCCTCATAGCTCTTTGGATGCTTGGGAAGCTGGAACGCTTTGAAGTTGGAGTAGGTTTTGTGGGTATACCTCTCGTAAGCCCTCACGAGACTATAACTCGTCCACTAGGGACACCTAGGGGTTTAAAGTCCTGTTATTCATGCTAAGAGTAACCGTAACCTCGGCGACATGGAGTTGTTGTATTTTAGATAGTTTGCTCGAGGACTAGCAAAAGCCAAGTGTGGGGGAATTTGTTAAGTGCATATTTTGCATATATTTTGTGTCGAATCCATGCTAGTAATTGATATATATTCTTGCGAATTATTGTATATTACTCTTGTTTTGTTTTATTTGTGTTTTGCTAGGTGAATCATCCAAACGAAGTGAAATTGCACATAATTGTGCAAAGAAAGAAGTTAGCCGCAAGCGGAGAAGGGCCAAAGACCAAGTGGAACTCATCCAAATTGAGGAGTTCTTGCTATCATTTCGAAGAGAACGAAAATACGAAGCAACCGGCGAAAGAACGAACTCATTCCGACATCGTATGAGGAAGCTAGGAGAAAAAGAAGAGTAAACTAAGAATTGCACTGTCAGTCTTGCAAGACTGACAGTTGAAAGGGTAAACTGTTAAAGGCACCAGCCATGCAGATCAGGGGCACCTTTCTTCTTCATGCACAAGCGATCAAAAAAACTAGGGTTCTTTTCATGAACAACAGAAACTGGTTCAGCTGTCGTTTCCATTAATGGCAGTGTTGGAGCTCGCAGAAAGTCGATGGTTAAAGTATGGGTCATTGAATGAACTCGACTTGGAGTATGGGAGAAGAACTCGAGTTCGAATGGCAGTGAAGATTCTCGGTAGTTGTATTGGTTTTGAGCAGATGGAATACGAGAATCGCAGCAAGGTTAATGAGAACTCGACAGGAAGAGAATAATGGTGCAGTGGTGATCATGATGAAAGTCGATGGCTTATTAAAGTTAGGAGCTCAACCCGAGATTAGCAGATAATGAAGAATTTGCTGTGGTGCTAGGCAGAGACGAGAAAGAGATGAGTTTGAGTTCGGTTTGGAATATGATAACGGACGTAATGGTGAAGCTGCTATCATTGGGTTGCAGCTAACGAAAGTGAATTCTCGCTGCTAGCAGACAAGAATGAAAGATGAAGACGCTGTTAATGGGTGGAATGAAGGAATGATGATGGTTGGTTGCTCGGAGAGGAAGAAAAGAAGCTCGAGTCTCGGTGGCTGATAAATGCAGTTAGCAGAGAATGAATGGTGCTGTCGAGGATATCAGGCTGCTGCCATTGACGAGCAAGATCAGTTCGAGATGGCAGCGTTGATGTTGCTCACGATGGAGTCTGTTATGGAGGTGATATTCGTGTTTGAGCTGAGAAGAATAATGGCGTGGGAAGAATTAATTGGAGCCAGTAATTCCCAAAACAGAGCGGAACTGTGTGATGAGAGATGTTTTGTCATTATCGGAAATGATGTTGACGCTGTGGTGCTGTTAATGGAAGAGAATGGAACTTGGAGCTGTGAGTTCAGCTTGATATAAACAGGAAAGAGACAGAGAGATATGGAGTAAGGCAGCTATGGAGTCGATTCTAAGCTACTGCCATCGATGGAGTAGAACTCGAGCTGTGTTTTGCACGAGAGGTTGTTGTTGTTATTTTAGATGTAGAACGAGAAGTGAGTTATCGTTATTTTGATGGAGAGGAGTTACGGAGTGGTTTCTCACCGTATACGAACACAGGGCAACTTACGGTGGAGTTTTACCACCGTAGTGAAAGTCAGGTGAAGGTACGGTGGAGTTTCTCACCGTATGCAAACACAGGGAAGGTTACGGAAGGGAAATCAGTCCGTAAGCAAGCTCAGGGGAAAGAGAAGAAGTTTTGCCGTGAAAATATAGTAGGAATCTCTTGTCGGTCTCCTGCAACTGACAGGCCAAAGACCGGTATTGATAAGGAAATGGACTGGGCTTCTGTTCGTCTAGACAGTCCATTGGCTAAAGACCACACACGGCCAGACTTGGGACGTGCCTTGTTTTGGAAAGTTGCGAGTTTTGGCAATTGTTTTGGACCGGAATTCGGTGCACGGGCACATAAAACTTGGCCACTATATAAGAGGCTCATCTAATATTTTTAGGGATATCTCATAATCTTTTATCAAGTTTTGGAGAGGAGAACTCAAGAGAAGAAAAGCTAGGGTTTTGGAGCGATTCATCACCGTAACTATTTCTTTACCATTTTATCATATGAAACTCATGGGTTTTGTTAGTACCATGAGTAGCTAAACTACTTAGTGATTGGGGATGAATTCTAAGTTCTAGACATGATTTGAGTTATTATATAAATCTATTTTGAAGTTCTTCACATGATTATTGATTGTTTATACTAATTAAAATATTTATGATTGATTGATAGATTATTTAGTTGGCCAACTGAATTAATTTGTTGATTAAATCAAATGCTAGTATTGAGTTAGGAGATAAGTAATAGTCGAATAATTCATACAAAAGTAGAGAACACAAGACCTTGCAGAGGGATTCTGTATAGCGATTGTGTGTATAAACAGCACTAGAAAGTGGACCTTGAGCTAAGAGTCTAACTATTAGGATCAATCTATAATTCACAAAAGATAAAGCATTCGGAAAAATTACACCTTGAGTGAGCTACTACTAGGTGGTTTCGAAGAATATAACAGTATTGGAGAGCCTGCACCCAAAGTGATTTAAGGAATTTAGGGGATAGCACTGAGCTAGTTGTTATTTCACGGTTGGTAATAATCTGTGATTAATTGTATTAATGGATGAATATAATAACTTGATGACGGTTTAGTAACGAAGAAGGATTCCCTGATCATATTTCTCTCCATTGCTTGCAAACTTTATTACTTTCAATTGCTTTGTTATTTACTTTGAATCAAAAACAAACCCCTATTGTGACACTTTTTGACAATTAAATCTCCCTGCTCTTCGTGGGAACGAACTTGACTTCCATTATATTATTTTTAATTGAGTGGAAATAAGATATTAATTTGATTGCACCTACGACACGCATCAGTCACTCAAAATTCTATTTACTCTATCTCCTATTCTTGAGACAAAAGTCATTTTGATATATAGACTTTCATTATACACATTTGCTATTTCGAGCCGAGTTTAACTCGCCTATCTATTTCTCGAAATATGTGTTGGTAAGTTTTCGCTTTAGCCAAACTCATCTTTACCTAGTGACGAATGTCATGTTATGTTTCAATCACTTTGAAAATTGCTCTGACGAAAAATGGTATGTGAATAACGGCTATATAACGTTCTCTGAGAATGTTTCAATGATTGAAATGAGATTTTAGATTATATAACCAATGTTGGATATAATCATTGTTGTGGAAACACATATATGTATAAGTCCTTATTCCTTGAACCAAAGTTTGCGAACTTTGTTGATCAAGAGAAACAGAATGTGGCGTGAGCCAAGTCCGCGAACTGGCGGAAGTTCTCGACCCGAGAATTTCTGCTGGAGTTTGTGAACTCCTTCCGTGAGCTTAAGTCCGCGAACCCAGTCCGCGAACTTGAGTAGGTTATATCTAAAATCGGTTGTTCTTGAACTCATGTTTATATAAACTAAGGAATGCTTTTGCAAACCGTGGCTATAAAGTTCATGAACCGATTCGAGTGAATCAAACCGTTTTTTCTTCGATTATGTCTTGTGTAGTTACATAAGATCTAAGCAATTGAACAACTCTCTAACTAGTTCATTTGAACTAGTTATGGTGAAGAAGAATATGATTGATATGAAATTGCTCATATGGCTAACCATTTGGTTAACTATTGTTGAACCAACAAATGTCAATGTTCGGGAACGGTTAAATAAACCCAAAATTGGACATTTCATTTGTGTGTAACAAGCTAAGGTTTCGATCCAACGGTTGAGAAATATTAGCTTGAATCTAATCAGGTTTTCATCTAACGGTGAATACTGAATACTTTGTTACTAAGCTAACATTGATTGCAAACCCTGATTTGAAAGGCTATATAAGGGAGAACTCTAGCAACTGGGAAACCAAATCCCCACACCTTACGTGTGATACTAGTTGCATAAGCTAGAGTCGATTCTCCTTTAACCTTGGGTTTTCTTCTCTAAACCAGGTTAACGACTTAAAGACTTCATTGGATTGTGAAGCCAGACCGATACTACTTTTCTTGTAGTTGTGTGATCTGATCTTGCTATTTCTATTGTACGAATACGATTGGAATAATTGGCTTGAGATTTATATCTCCGATAGGAAATCACAAACACTTCGTCTCATCGTTTGTGATTCCGCAATATCTTTTTTCGCTGCGTCGATTAAGATTATTGTGAGGTGATTGATAATACTAGGCTGTTCTTCGGGAATATAAGTCCGGGTTATCAATTGGTTCCTGTTCACCTTGATTTATCAAAAGACGGAACAAAAACTCGTAGGTATATTCATGGGAGACAGATTTATTTATTATCGTAGACTTTTCTGTGTGATACAAATGTGTTTATTAAAGTCTTCGACTTTGGGTCGTAGAAATTCTTAGTTGTGGGTGAGATTCGCTAAGGGAATCAAGTACGTAGCATCCTGCTGGGATCAGAGATGTAGGAGCATAACTGTACCTTGGATCAGTGTGAGATTGATTGGGGTTCAACTACAGTTCAGACCGAAGTTAATTTGGAGTAGGCTAGTGTCTGTAGCGGCTTAATACAGTGTGTGTTCAATCTGGACTAGGTCCCGGGGTTTTTCTGCATTTGCAGTTTCCTCGTTAATAAAATTCTGGTGTATGTGTTATTTCTATTCTGCATTATATTTGTTTATATAATTAAAATATCACAGGTTGTGTTGTTCAATCAATTAGAATATCCGACCTTTTGGTTGTTGATTTAAATTGATTGACACTTGGATATTGGACTTTGGTACCATCCAAGTTATCTCTCTTTGATAAAGACTAGCAGATTTCTATTTGCTTGAGTAAAGATCAAATAGAGATTGAGATATAAACTCTTTGATATACTTTTCTCTAGATTGAGTCTGACTGTATAGTTGATTCTCTAGAAAGTATATTGGAGTTTGTCCATACAGATTGCTAAGCGAAATATTGGGTGTGGTTGTTGTACCCCCGTTTTTTCAGATATAACCAACTTAAGTTCGCAGACTTAGTCCGCGGACTTAAGTTCCCGGAAGGAGTTCACAAACTCCAGCAGATATTCTCGGGATGAGAACTTCTGCCAGTTCGCGGACTGAGTTCACAACTCTTGTTCCGGTTTTCCTGATCAACAAAGTACGCATACTTTGGTTCAAGGAATAAGGACTTATACATATATGTGTTGCCACACAATGCTTATATCCAACAATGGTTATATAATCTAAACTCTCATTTCAATCGTTGAAACATTCTTAGAGGACCTTATTATATAGTTGTTATTCACAAACTATTTTTCGTCAAAGCAATTTTCAAAGTGATTGAAACATAACATGACTTTCGTCACTAGGTAAAGATGAACTTGGCCAAAGCGAAAGCTTACCAACACGTATTTCGAGAAATAGATAGGGGAGATAAACTCGGCTCGAAATAGCAAATGTGTATAATCAAAGTCTATATAGCAAAACGACTTTTGTCTCAAAATAGGAGATAGAGTAGATAGACTTTTGAGTGATAGATAAGTTCAAGTCTCCACATACCTTTTAGTCGATGAAGTTCCACCAGTTCCTTGAGTAGTTCTTCGTCTTGTATGATGATTGCCATGGAGTTCTTGAGCTCAACTACACTTACTATCCTAGTTCGAGACTTAGCTATAGTAGACTAGAAATCAAGACTTATAGTTTTGATCACTAACATTGACAAACATGCTTGAGATAGCAACGCATGCGAGTTCGACCGAGCAGTGCTCTAACAATCTCCCTCTTTGTCAATTTTAGTGACAAAACTATCAATACATATGGAATACAAAAATAAATGAATTAACTTTTGTAGCTCCTATTCCACATGCCTAATCTTCAACATTACTCGAAATCTTCGTCACTTCCAAGTACTCCAATGATCCCAAAGGTTGTAAGTTCAGTATCATCGTTGTTGAAAATCCGTAGCTATAACAATGAGAAAACAAGTATTCTCAATCATTGTTATACAATGTCATAGTATCATTATATAGCATCGAAGTTCAATTGTATCACAACTTCGACAACAATACTATGGTGATATGTATCACTCCCCCTTAGTCAATACTCCATATCACATGGAAACCACTCCCCCTTACATAATGATCCGAAAACTATATGTATTTTTAGTGTGAACTACATATTAATTCTCCCCCTTTTAGTCAATAAAATTGGCAAAGGTACGAAAACGGGATCCTAATGAAATTTCCAAAAGAGACATATCATGACCAAAAGAAAGCACATATCAACTTATTTAGAGGCAATCATATAGCCGAAGCTCAATGCATTCATCAAGGAGTTTATAAAGATACAAGATAACCCCTATTATATTCCACAGCCGCACTCCCCACAAACATTTGGAAATTAAGCACAAGTTCAATTAAGAACTCTCACCCATAATATGTCATTCCCGAAAGAACAACAAGAGCGACCTTAATTTCAAAAGAAAATAAGAATTTCTTTGTACATAACAAATCACATACAAGTATGAGTTTGAATCCAAAATACTCAATTAAACTAACCACAAGAGAACCCATGGTTAATTTAATCGGAAACATACAATCAAATTTACCACAAAAAAAGTGATTAATTTAATTGATTATGCTCGACATAAGAGAACTTACGGAGGCTCACAATATAGACATAAAAAATATGGATCATGGAAGATCAACACTGCGGAATACACAAGGATTCATTCTATTTTCCATCACTATTCGCACAATGACATACAATAGACATAATCCTTGTAAACAAAAGATTTTAACCTATATTCCATTAATAAATGACATAATAGGCTTAACTTTTGTATTGTCAAAAGTTCATTCCTTCTTTTATCAATACATGCATATCGACATATGAAAGACTTAACTTTTGACAAGGTATGGGACAATTATAGTTCACGGACGCAAACACACATATCCCATAACAAATTACAATATATAAAACCATAAAGATTAATACTGCAAAAATCATCTTCCAAACAATTTTAGAATTTAAACCGATAAACCTAAAAACATGAAGATGAAAACGTTGGACATAGCTATGTGTAATCACAATAATGGCTATTCCAAACTCTAGTTATTCTTCTAAACAAAGAAAGAAAATAGAAGATATACTAGATGTTAAGACCTTTGAAGAATTCTTTATCGTCCTTGAACTCCTTGTCGTCAACAACCATTGGGACAAAAGGTTCATGAAGATAGGAGTTAATATCAATAAACCTTCTTGACTGATGTCGAACCAGGGCCTTCTGAATCTCATGAGTCTTAAACACAAAATCCTTTATTTGTTGAATCTCCTTTTGCATCTCCTTCAACACTTCAAGAACATCAGAAAGCTTCTGAGAATTTGAAGGAACAACTCTAGGCTTCCTCACATTCCTTCTTTTTCTTTTCAATGTCGGAGCTAACGGAGATTTCTCTTTTCCTTCATGATTGATGGCTTGGCAATCATATTAACATCCTTTCCATCAGAAGACATGGTACTTGGAGCATCATAAGCGTATGGGTTTGTGAGAGGAAATCACAATCTCAACAAGTGGTCTTAAGATAAAAAGAAGTTTCAAGGAAGGAAAAGGAATGTAGGGTTAACCTTTAACAGGTTCGTGCACGCATAATTCTGAACCCTTAAGAGAGTAGAATTGTCGAGAATAACCCTCCTTTATTGATAGACAGGGATTCCAAAAAATCAAAACTAAGAAAAGAAGAGAACAACCTTTTCCTGAAGCCTGAGAGGTACATAATCTTGTCTCTTTTGAGACAAGATTTCCAGATCAACACAATCAAGTTGCGTTGCGGTGAACAACAATTTGTCCACCATTTTCCTTTTGAGAGGAATCCACAGACCTCTGTCTAACAAAACGATTTGACCATACTTTCTTCTCTAATAGTCTTGTTTTATCCTTGGAAACTAACTTCTTAGACGAAGATAAAATCCTACATACCTCAGCGGTCTTCTGAGCAAGTTTAATCTTATTTGCTAATTGATTTGCTCTTCGTTGAAGTTTGTTGACGTGCCTCAATTGGTGTTTGTACTTGTAACACTTTGAAAGTTCATGACCCTATAGAGAACAATATGAGCACGTCAATCTTGGATAAAAATCAGGCTTCTGGGATGTGCAAGCAGCTAGACACATGGTGGAACCTGAAACATTACATATAGAGTTTCCAAAGAATGGGTCAATTTTTTTTCCAGATTGGTTGGGATTTCTTCTGAAAGAATATCAAGATTGATGTATGTATTGCTATAATTATCAAAATCAATATTTTCACCAAGAAGTGCAACACTCGATTTCTCATCTTCATTAGAATCGTAGCCATCAAGAGTTGCAGCAAGACCTGTGTTCCCAGTGTATTTTCTATGATTTGGGCACTCGTTTTCAAAATGACCAAATCCCTTACACTTAAAGCACTGAGGCATATCCTCGTCATCAGTTTCATCTGTGTCCCTGTTTTTAGGAGGAATACGATTATGAGGTTTGACAGATGCTCTAGTCTTATATCTGGAGAACCGTTTACTTCTCTTCAACAGAAGGTCCCTAAACTGTGTTGTGATCATCGAGACCGATTTGTCAAGATCTTCATCTGATGAATCAGTCTCAGAGTGATCGTCTTCAGAGATATACACTTTTTACTTTTATCAAGTAATTTTGTGTCTTTTAGTGCTTTGAACGCAACATCCTTAGATTTGGAAAGATCTTAAGCTTCCGAACCAACGTATTTCTGGAGAGATTATCAAGGTTATTTCCCTCTACGATGGCATGCTTCTTAGAGTCGTATCTAGATGGAAGCGATCTGAGAATCACAATGTCCTTTTCAGGAATAGTCTTACCTAATGCAAAAGATGCATTAACAATTTCATACACTTTGTGATTAAACTCATCAAATGTATCTTCATCTGCCATACGAAGGTTTTCCCAATCGAAATTAAGGTTTTGAAGCCTAGCTTCCTTTTCACTGGTATTTCCTTCGAATACGGTTTCTAAGATATCCCACGCATCTTTAGACCTAGTGCAATTTGACACATGGTGCTGAAGATTTTGGGTAATGGCATGTATGATGGCATTCAAACCGTCAGAATTTTGCTTTGCAGCAAGTATCTCGGCAGGGATGTATTCACCAATGTTCTTGGTAACGTTTACGTTTCCTACTGCCACAACGGGAGCATCATAGCCATTAACAACATATACCCATGATTGAAAATCGCGTGCTTGAAGAAAAGCTCACATAGCAATTTTCCACCATAAGTAATTAGAGCCATCGAAGACTGGTGGTATGTTAATAGAGATAACACCTCTGTCCATAGAGTCAGATCGCTACAAACACAGACTTGTAAGGTCTTTAAACGTGTTTGCCTGCTCTGATACCAATTGAAAAAGCGGGGGTACAACAACCTCACCCAATATTTCGATTAACAATCTGTATGGACAAACTCCAATATCTTTCAATAGAATCAACTTGACTCAATCTTAATAAAGTATATCAAAGAGTTCTAATATCTCTATTTCACAATGTAATCAGCAAATCGAACAGATAGAAATCCGTGAGCCTGATTATTATGTGAAATAACTTGAACGGTACCAAAGACCAATGTTCAAGTGTCAATCAATGTAAATCAACAACCAAAGGTTGGATATTCTAATTGATTGATCTTAACACACAACATGTGATATTTCAATTATATAAAAAAATATAATACGGAAAAGAAATAACACAGACACCAGAATTTTGTTAACGAGGAAACCGCAAATGCAGAAAAACTCCGGGACCTAGTCCAGATTGAACACACACTGTATTAAGCCGCTACAGACACTAGCCTACTACAAACTAACTTCGGCCTGGACTGTAGTTGAACCCCAATCAATATCACACTGACCCCAGGTACAGTTGCGCTCCTTACGTCTCTGATCCCAGCAAGATACTACGCACTTGATTCCCTTAGCTGATCTCACCCACAACTAAGAGTTGCTACGACCCAAAGTCGAAGACTTTAATAAACAAATCTGTATCACACAGAAAAGTCTACGATAATAAATAAATCTGTCTCCCACAGATATACCTACAAGTTTTGTTCCGTGTTTTGATAAATCAAGGTGAACAGGAACCAATTGATAACCCACACTTATATTCCCTAAGAACAACCTAGTATTATTAATCACCTCACAATAATCTTAATTGACGTGGCGAAAGAAAATATTGTAGAATCACAAACGATGAGACGAAGATGTTTATGACTACTTTTATATCTTGCCTATCAGAGATATTAATCTCAAGCCAATCGTTACGATTGTACTCAACACAATAGAATCAACAAGATCAGATCACATAACTATAAGAAAATAGTATCGGTCTGGCTTCACAATCCCAATGAAGTCTTCAAGTCGTTAACCTACAGGGTCTCGATAAGAAACCTAAGGTTAAAGGAGAATCGACTCTAGCTTATACAACTAGTATCACACAGGAGGTGTGGGGATTAGGTTTCCCAGTTGCTAGAGTTCTCCCTTATATAGTATTTCAAATTAGGATTTGCAATCAATGTGAGCTTAGTAACAAAGCATTCAATATTCACCGTTAGATGAAAACCTGATTAGATTCAAGCTAATATCTTTCAACCGTTGGATCGAAAACTTAGCTTGTTAGACACAAATGAAATGCACGATTTTAGGTTTGTGTAACCGTACCCAAACATGTACATTTGTTGGTTCAACAACAGTTAACCAAATGGTTAGCCATATGAGCACTTTCATATCAACCATATTCTTCTTCACCATAACTAGTTCAAATGACTCAAATGAACTAGTTAGAGAGTTGTTCAATTGTAAAAATCTTATAGAAGTATACAAGACACAATTGAAGCAAAAATGATTTGATTCACTCAAATCGATTCATGAACTTTATAGCCACGGTTTGCAATTTGCATTCCTTAGTTAATATAAATATAAGTTCACAAAATTCGTCTTTAGATATAACCAACTTAAGTTCGCAGACTTAGTTCGCGGACTTAAGTTCTCGGAAGGAGTTCACAAACTCCAGCAGATATTCTCGGGATGAGAACTTCCGCCAGTTCGCGGACTGAGTTCACATCTCTTGTTCCGGTTTTCCTGATCAACAAAATACGCATACCTTGGTTCAAGGAATAAGGACTTATACATATATGTGTTGCCACACAATGCTTATATCCAACAATGGTTATATAATCTAAACTCTCATTTCAATCATTGAAACATTCTTAGAGGACGTTATTATATGGTTGTTATTCACAAACTATTTTTCGTCAAAGCAATTTTCAAAGTGATTGAAACATAACATGACTTTCGTCACTAGGTAAATATGAACTTGGCCAAAGCGAAAGCTTACCAACACGTATTTCGAGAAATAGATAGGGGAGATAAACTCGGCTCGAAATAGCAAATGTGTATAATCAAAGTCTATATAGCAAAACTACTTTTGTCTCAAAATAGGAGATAGAGTAGATAGACTTTTGAGTAATAGATAAGTTCAAGTCTCCACATACCTTTTAGTCGATGAAGTTCCACCAGTTCCTTGTGTAGTTCTTCATCTTGTATGATGATTGTCATGGAGTTCTTGAGCTCAACTACACTTACTATCCTAGTTCGAGACTTACCTATAGTAGACTAGAAATCAAGACTTATAGTTTTGATCACTAACATTGACAAACATACTTGTGATAGCAACGCATGCGATTTCGACCAAGCAGTGCTCTAACAGCTGGCAGTAAACAAATTGAATGGATTTTACAGGGAGAGAACAAAGTGTTGTCATTAACGGTGATTGATACTGGTTTGAATGGATCATTGGATTACTGAATTGGAGAAGAGTGTCAGCAAAACAAGGTGTTCACAGTGACGATGGAGTTGAGCTGGTGTGCTTTGCTGTCGATAGAGTTTTGGACTCAGATGATTATGATTCTCACGTAGACCCTGGTATACGCGGGAGGTATCGGCTGGAGTTGAAAATCCAGGGGAATAAAAAATTCACGACGACCAGAGTGTACGTGAGATAGCCAGAGTAAAAGAAAAATCCAGGGTAATTTATTTCTCTCGGAGGTGAGAGCTGCCGTGAAAAGATGAAGGGAAAAGTGAAAGTTCAGGGAGTTTAAAAACTCACGTTGGCTTTAGTGTCCGTGATACTGACGGAGTAAATAGAAATTCCAGGAAAAAATATATTTCACGGATATACATCTGGCGTGGAAATGGAAGAAAATATATATATATATATATATATATGTGTGCTTGTCAGTTCTGGCAGACTGACAGGCTAACGGTGCTTTGGGCTGGGCCTGTCCAGTTTCGAACATGAGCCCACTTGGCTATTTCAGCCACTCTATGCACGACCAATACTTTGGGGCGTGGGATATTTGGAATTTTGGCTAGTTTTGGCAACCATTCGACCGGGATTTGGTGCACGGGCGCAACTACAATTTGGATACCTATATAAGAGATATTTTTATCTTATAATCTGGAATCACGCCTTTAAAGAGAAGAACACAAGGAAGAAAGCTAGGGTTTTAGAGCGATTTCACCATCGTAACAATTTCTCTTTCATTTTCTTATATATTTAACATGGGTGGTTCTACATCCATGAGTAGCTAAACCCACAATTGATTGAGGATGAATTCTAAGTTCTAGACTTGATTTGGATTAATATATTCATCTATTTTGAGTTCTTCATATGATTATTATTTGCTTGTACTTTAATGAATGTCTATGATTGATTAATTGATTGCTCTAGGTGGCCAACTATAGTAGTTTATTGATTGATTTATTGCTAGTAAAGGGTTAGGATATCCATGTCACTGTTGAATAACCCATACACGTGAGACCTTGCAGAGGGATTCTGTGGAGCAATCACGTGTAGAACAACATTAGAAAGTGGACCTTGCGCTAAGAGTCTAACTACTAAGATTAACCTAAGTCATAAAATATAAACCATTCGACCAAGTTACACCTTGAGTGCGCTACTACTTGATGGCTTGGAAGAATAGAATCTGATATTCGAGCGCTTCGGTATCCAGTGACCAAAGGAATTTAGGGGATAGCACTGCGCTATTTGTTATTCCACGGTTGATAATAATCTATGATTAATGATGAATTGATGAATATATTAATTCATTGACGGTTTAGTAATGAAGAAGGATTCCTCGATCATCTCTCTCCGTATTGTTACAACTTAATCTTTTAATTACTTTGTTTATTTACTCTTAAATCTAAAACAAAACCCCCATTGTGGCCTTTCGAACAACTAAATCTCACAACTCTTCGTGGGAACGAACTTGACTTTCATTATATTACTTGTTGATTGAGTGAAATTAAGATCACTAATTTGTTGCACCCACGACACACATCAAATTTTGGCGCCGCTGCCGGGGAGCAATCGGTAGCTTTAGTTGTTATTTCTTTTTGTTTTATTTTTGTTTTTAGTCTTATTTTTAGTTTTTGATTTAGCTTTTGAGAATTTTGTTTCAGGTACTTAATCTCTAGCATCAAAGGATTGGAATTACCCAAGGTGTGGAATTCAAACTCACAAGGGAACGGTACTACAAGCACGTCCAAAGTTGCAACAAGAAGCTTCTACAGAAGAGATGGTTAATACAGACGACGAGAGAGATCATCCACCTCCGGAGAGGAAGTTAAGAGAGTTGACATCTCCATGCTTAGATTCACAACCACTGTTCATTACATTCACTAACCCAGTGGAGCTGAAGTCGAATCTACTTCATCATATACCAAAGTTCAAGGGACATCCAGGTGAAAATCCAAATCGACACCTTCAACAGTTCCAGAACACAATGACAAGTCTGAGGCATGCAACCGCAGACAGAGATATGGCGATGCTACAAGCCTTCCCGTTCTCATTGACAGACTTAGCAAAATAATGGTTGTATTGTCTTCCTCCAGGGAGTGTTACAACATGGACTGAAATGAAAAATCTATTTCTGGAGAAATATTTTCCTACTTCCAAAGCGGCATCCGTTTTAAGGAGATTAATGGCATTCTACAGATGTTTGGGGAGTCTATATATGAATATTGGGAGAGGTATAAGAGGTTGTTGGCAAGATTCCCACACCATAATATATCCTCAACACTTATCATTCAATACTTCTACGAAGGATTACTTCCAGAACAGAGGAATTTAATTGATGCGGTTGCCGGTGGTTCACTTACTGAGAAGACAATCTCGCAGGCAACCAGTTTGATTGAGAGTATGGCTTCCAATGCTCAACAATTCTACACCAGAAACAACTCTAATGTCATAAGAGTTAGCGAAATGGGAGGTCTGCACAGTCAGAGCAACGGATGAACAACATAGAGAAGGTAGTACAACGAATGGCAACAGTGATTATTCCTACTTATGAAGAAGAGTCTGAACAGGTGAATGTTGTGTTCCCTAATCAGAGGCCAAGGTATGATCCCTACTCTAATACTTATAATCCAGGTTGGAAAGATCACCCAAGTTTCAGTTAAGCAAATCAACAAGCTGCAGCTCCTAATCCTTATGGGAGACAAAGTGGTTTTCAACAACCACAGTTCCGACACAACCTCAACCTCAACCTCAACAACAGACTCAGAGTTCTAATTTAGATGAGATGATGAAAATGATGATGCAAAAGCAAGATGCAAATGCTCAGCGTCAAGATACAATTCTGTAGAAGCAAGATATGGCTATAAAGGACTTGCAAACTCAAATTGGAAAATTGGCTACAGACATGAATGAACTAAAAGCACAAAGTTCAACAAAGTTGCCATCACAGCCTTTTGTGAATCTAAGAGCGAACGTCAATGCTGTAACAATAAGAAGTGGGAAGCAAACAGAAGATCCAAAACAACAAGAAAAGGTTAGTCACGACTTGGAAGAGGAAGTAGAGGTGGTAACCGTTCCAAAGGAAAAGCCAACCTCAACTGGCCAACCTAAGGACAAAGTTCCTACTTTTACCACACCACCTCATTTTCCTAGTCGTTTTGCCAAGTCAAAGAAGCAAGCTCTAGACAATGAGATTATGGATATTTTCAGCAAGGTGCATATCAACATTCTATTTATTGAGGCCATCAGAACGGTACCCAGGTGTTGATGGTGTTTTTTAAACAAAGGGTAAAATCGTAAAACCCCAAATAACCTAATGTCACCGGTGACACATTTATTAGAACATTTAATGCATATAGTCAGTAATTAATAGGGCGTATTTTTTCAAATTAGGGTTACAACGAACAAAACCCTAATTCCCCTCCGTGCCAATGGAAAATTATGCCAGCCACACCTAGCCCAAGCTAGCCGCACCTCTGTGCCAATGGCAAATCATGCCAGCCACACCAAACGCGCCAAAGCATGCCAACCATGCTAGCCGCACCTCCGTGCCAATGGCAAATCATGCCAGCCACACCAAACGCGCCAAAGCATGCCAACCATGCTAGCCGCACCTCCGTACCAATGGCAAATCATGCCAGCCACACCTAGCCCAAGCTAGCCGCACCTCTATGCCAATGGCAAATCATGCCAGCCACACCAAAACGCGCCAAAGCATGCTAACCATGCTAGCCGCACCTCCGTTCCAATGGCAAATCATGCCAGCCACACCTAGCCCAAGCTAGCCGCGCCATGCCAAACACACTCTGCCTTGGCCCTAGCAATGCTAGTCACACCAAACGCGCCAAAGCATGCCAACCATGCTAGCCGCACTTCTGTGCCAATGGCAAATCATGCCAGCCACACCTAGCCCAAGCTAGTCGCGCCATGCAAAACACACTCTGCCTTGGCCTTAGCTACGATGGTCACGCCACGCCAAGCCAAACACCCTTACCTTGGCCCTAGCCACGCCATGCCAAAGTAGCGCCCGCACCTAGGCTTGCAAACCGTGCAACCTAAACCAAATTGGCCACGCATGCCATTGGCACATGCCAACACGCTAGCTGGTAGCTTTTCTCACCAAGGCGTGGCCCTAATGGCCGAGCATGCCATTGGCACATGCCAACACGCTTGCTGGTAGCTTTTCTTACAGTGCCGTGGCCCTAATGGCCGAGCATGCCATTGGCACATGCCAACACGCTCGCTGGTAGCTTTTCTCACCAAGGCGTGGCCCTATTGGCCGAGCATGCCATTGGCACATACCAACACGCCGCTGGTAGCTTTTCTTACCAGGCCGTGGCCCTAATGGCCGAGCATGCCATTGGCACATGCCAACACGCTCATTTGGTATCTTTTCTCACCCCGGGCGTGGCCCCTAATGGCCGAGCATGCCATTGGAACATGCCAACACGCTCGCCGGTAGCTTTTTCTTACTGTGCCGTGGCCCTAATGGCCGAGCATGCCATTGGCACATGCCAACACGCTCATTTGGTAGCTTTTCTCACCGGGCGTGGCCCTAAATGCCGAGCATGCCATTGGCACATTCCAACACGCTCATTGGTAGCTTTTCTTACTGTGCCGTTGCCCTAATGGCCGAGCATGCCATTGGCACATGCCAACACGCTCGCTGGTAGCTTTTCTTACCAGGCCATGATCCGAATTGGCCACGCATGCCATTGGCACATTCCAAACACGCATGCTGGTAACTCAACTTGCAAGCCGTGTAACCTAGGCCAACTTGGCCGTACGTGCCATTGGCACATGCCAAAACCCACGCTGGTAGCCTAACTTGCAAATCGTGCAACCTACCGCCAAGGCATTCCACACATGCCACACACGCCACTAGCAGCTCTATGCATTGCCACTTATACTCAACGTACAACCTACCACCAAGGCATTCCACACATGCCATTGGCACATGCCACACACGCCACTAGCAGCTCTGGCATTGCCACTTGCGCTCGAGGTGCAACCCGCAACAAAGGCATTCCGCACATTCCATTGGCACATGCCACACGCGCCCCTAGCAGCGCCACTTGCACTCAAGGTGCAACCAACACTCGAGACATCAACACAAACTGGGGGATGCTTTCCAGGGTCTTGGTTTGGCGGTCACAGCTTGCAGCGTACACTACGCTCACATTAAGAAAGCGTGAATAGGAATAAAGCGGTCAAATAAATGAGGAAATAATGGTGAAAACGTTTTCACCCATAAACACCTTGCGGTTACCACCTCCTCCCATTATTTCACCCTTTACTCTCTTCCTTCATGAGGCAGGGTACGTTTCAATCTCGACTTGTATAAATAGGTCTTACCTATTTCCACCTGAGACAACAAGTCTCGGTCGGGAGAAAAATACAACACTCTCGAAAAGGCAACTTTGCAAGCTCTCCAAAAGCTTTCATCTCTTGCAAGCTTCCTAAGCTTTCACTTTTCGATACAAGTCGAGATACTACTCTCCTGAATTATTCTGGTCTCAACACATTTCTTTGCTTCCTCCCCAAATCAACCCTTCTCCTCCACTTTGTGACCGAAGCAAGTCTGGAACGACCATTTCTTGGTTTAGGCCGGACTTGTACAGATTGATCTCTCGAATCTATAAAGTGCTCACGTGCAGCACATTTGTTTAGGTTTTAAACCAGTTTCTCACTCACCTACCGAATTTACCAAAATCGGCGGAAACGATTTTTACCTATAAACAATTGGCGACCACAGCGGGAGGATTGATCTATCGGCTACAATGTCAGACTGTCGATCTCGTTCTTCGACCCAAATATCAAGATGGTAGGGGAAGGTGACTCAATCCGACTCAACTGCCAGGCAACCCGGTTACCAGTTGTAAAAACTACACCAGAAAACTGGGGACTCGCTGAAGATGCTACCAGCGATTGGGGACTTGTTGTGGCTACCAAAGAAAGCCGCCTTTTACATGGAGAGGGGAGTGTTCGCAAAAACTTATGGAGTGAGTAAATTTAGACTGGGCAAGATATACGATCTGTTTTTAGGTTCTTAATAAAACCGTCATACTACTGCGTCTTGTGCCTATTGCTATCACACACTTTCATAAAAGAAATATTCCTTTCACAAAACATAATCAGAGTTATATTATCAAAACCATTCATCCCAGAAATAATCCAATATCCTCAAAAGCTACCAGCTATCTATCAAAACCGGTCGAACTTTGAACCATACATCCATTATGTTTTTCAAAAAAAAAAAAAAAAAAAAGAAGAAGAACCTAAATGAAAGTTTAACAGAAAAACATTCAAGGAAAATCATCCAATAGAGGTCTGCTCTTCTTGGAGAAAGTCAACTTTGCATCTTCAAGAGCCGCTCTCTTCATAGTTAACATCTTGGAAAGCTTTTCGAGTTCTACCTCATGTCGTGCAATCTCCTCTGCAGAAAGGCTTTCGATTGCTGCATCTTTCGACTTCTGTATCTCAGCAAGGCCTTTGACAAACCACGAAGCGTTGAACTCCTTTTCTACACACAAGTCACGATGGTGCTCCCAGTCGGCAATAACGTCTTCAGAAACGGCGTGGCCAGTCACCTCACGCATGTCCTCGATGGAAGATAAAGCATCTTCCACACGCTTAACCAGCGCAAATCGACTAGTGACCTTCTTGGTTGTGGCCATATGTCCATACTTCTCCCAGATTCTGGTGTACAACGCCTCATACTTAGCCAGCATGTTGAAACCGCCAACTAGCACATGACCTGGATAAGGAACCAAGTACGGGGGATCGAAAATGGCGCCTGCAACTGGCCTCACGACTCGCAAAGGGTCTTTTTCCATGTCTACGGCAGCAACCATCAGAGAATCATCCACCGTTTGAACCACATCTGTGCCCGGCAATTGGCTAACTCCCATCTCCAAGTCACCAGCGGTGGTCACCAAAGGCAAGTTTTCATGTGGCTCCACCCCAGAATCATCCTCCGAACCGGATTCCTCCTGCGAACTTGAGTTAGACATTTTTCAAAAGAAGAAACGAAAGAAGAAAGAAAAAGAAGCGCGAAACTCACCGAACAACTTCCCGAAAAAGAACCAGTGCTGCCATAGGAATCACTCTCACTTGTCGAACTCTCAGTGCCGCCGGAATTCTTCGACGAAATTGCCGTCTCCTGGCAACGTGCAAGGGCAGCGAAAGCATTAACACTACCGAAGCCCTGGAAGAAACAAGACACATGTTTTCAGCAGAAATTCACGTGTTTTGAGACAAACCAACAAGGAGGCGACACATACCTGGTTATTGGAAGAACTGAAAGACACGAGAGCTGCGGGAGGATCTTTTGAAACCGCCCGGAACCCGCCAGCACGATTCTTCGTTCTCTGTGATCGCTGTCGTAGGCGTCAAAAATAAATTACACTTTCTTACTACTCAAAAAATATAATGAAGCAAGGGCAAGAAAGGATCGTTCCCACAGAGAGGTCTTGGTTGTCAAATTGATTCGGTTTCCTATAAATAACACCGGGGGTTTTGTGATTTTTATAAAATTATAACTAAATAAAAGCAAACAATAAAGGTAAACAAATCAAATCAAGGATGAGAAAGTATTGGTCATGGATTTCATTTTCATTCACAAACATGTTTTCAACACAATAACTAGAATTGATATTTTAATCTCAACTTTTATCAAAGGCCCTAGAATACCTTGATCGCAAGAATATCCCGCTAATCTCCTCTTGTCATCAACAAACACATTAAAAGATGCGAATATGAATTCTATCTAAAAGAACAACCTAACGTGTAAAAGCACTAATCAAGTTTAATTCCCTAGATGCATTAAATTCTATGAAATCAGGCCAATCAAAGCAATCGAACGTGTAAAAGCACTAATCCGATTTAACAAAGGTTATATGGTTCACATATGATCATAAGAATATATCACTACAAACTATAATCATATTTATGCTATTTGCAATCAGGAATTATCAATTCTGCGTATAATAACCCTAATCTAGCAATAAAGATGAAAACAAACTCAATCGATTCGCGACTCGACTAAACACGCATTCAAATCATGTAACAATATTAATAGTGAATCATAAACGATAATATGAGAGAAAACTAATTTATTGCACAAAAACTCATGTTTGGAAGTCCAACTAATCCATAACCAAAAGAAAACTCTAGCTCATATTCATGGAGTTCATAACAAGAAGAAAGAGAAAAGACTTCATGGTTCTAAACCCTAGAAAACAAAGTAGAGGCAAAAATAAAAGAGATATGATAAGATCCCCCCATTAGGTAAAAGTCTTCTCTTTTTATATGTTTCTCTATTTCCATAAAGGATACTCCTTCTAATATTAGGTCTTCTCAAAACCCATCTCCAAGTGGTCCACCAAGCCCATGTGTGAGAAAAAACCCATGTAAAATTATGTCCAAAATTCGTCGTTGGAGAACTGGGATTATGGCCGAAAATTGACCGGAGTCCGGCACCGGAAAGTATCTCAGGTGACCGGCAAAGTCAAACCGGTCACCAGTCAACTGGGTCAAATCGGTCAAGGTCTAGTTGGCCGAGTCAACTCAGAGTCAAACCGAGTCATTTGAGTAAGAGGCTGATTGAGCTGAGTCAAAGTCTAACTCAGTAGCTGACTGGTTTTGGCCAAAGATGTTTTGCACAGGCCTAACCCTCTGTTGCGCCATCATAATGCATTAGTCATTTCAATCCCAGCCATAATGGCCTGCACACTTCTCTGTCACTTCCAATCTCAGTTCACTGCCAGTTCAACCCCTATCACCTAATCCCTGGCAGCATCAAATTCCTCCACTCACCACTAGTTGTAGCTCTTCCACTTGCGACTGCAAATCTCCATTACATGTAGTTCGACTCCATCTCTTGCCTGCACTTCAGCTCAGCATTGCATAACAGCCTCAACAACTCTGTAGTTCAAGCTCAACCCAGTATTTAAGCTTCACCAGCTGCAAAACATAGTTCATCTGCCAATCCCATTGCACTTCAGTTCTTCGGCCATCACAACTGTCACCCACCAATCCTTGCAATCATTGCAACCATTCACCCACACTGCTAAACAGCATCTCCAGCTCTGCATACCTGCACCAACCTAAACACACATCTAAACCTACAACCAACTGCACTGTTCACAACCACTGCAGAGCCAACCTCCACCTGCAGTTTAACTTCACCAGAGACTCACATTCCCTGTACTGCACCCAGAAACAATTCTCATTGACTAACATCACAGCCCCATCTGTAGGTTCATTCCACTTCCCTTGAATATAGCCAGTGCAATACATGCATGCACTTCCATGCCATCTCCTTCTCAGATACCAACACCATGAGCCATTGCACATTCTCATCATCCTTGTGCTTCAATAGCAGCTAAAACCATCACAAATCACCAGCTTCATCAAAACCCTTCCTGAATTCAAACACCACTGTCAATCCCTGCAGCAACAACACATTTCCAAACTTGAACTGCACAACTCAGTAGCTCCCTCCTTGAGTTCACTGTCACCACTGCTTCACCACCAACATCAATTTCCCTTCTTGTTGAAGATCATTCTCACCACCAAATTGCAGCGCAAATTTACTCTTCTCTTAACAGCACAAACAGCCAAGGAATCATATCAACAATAACAAACCAGATCCCCAATTCGAAACCCTTAATGATTTCCTGCTTATTACTTGAGCCTTCACCTGAAACCAATCAAGCTTCTAGTCACCATTAGCAACACCACCAACACACATATAGCTCCTTAGTTCAACTGCAATACCCATTGGCAGCATGGCTTTCCTTCCCAGCTCCTCCATCCTTGAGCTAAACCTCATTTGTTGTCTGCAACAGCACACAATCTCGAGAACAAAGCAAGTACCCATTGCACCACCAGATTCCCATCTTGAATCTCAAGACTTCAATTTCAGATCCAGAACAAACCCTAACAGTAAATCCAAGTATAACCCATTTCACAAACACCCATTTCTTCAATTTGTTTCAATTCCAGAGAAATCTCGAGTACTCATCATTCCTATACAACCACGAACCCATTGTTATCACTAGCATCCACCATCAATTCCTTCCATTACCAGCTTCCCAGTTCAACAGCAATAACATTCCATCCATCTCATGGCCGGTTTTGTTCCCATCTCCGTTCTTCACAGATCGAAACAGATCTTCCTTCACGTTCTTCTCTTCAAACCCTTCGTTCCACAACATTACCATCTTTGATTCAACAGCAGGTACTCGACCTCCAAAACCCTAACTTCCTTCTCAGATTCAATTGACAGGACAGAGTTTCTTCTTAATCTTCTTCTCCTCTACAGGAATTCGTCAAAACCCCTTTAATCACATCTCAATACAAATCAGTAGAGCTCTTTTCTCCTTCTTAATCTCTCAATCTCTCTGTGAATTCACCTCTTCCTTTCACTGATAAACATTGGAGATGCCATAGCTCAGCTCTCTAAAATTAAGACAGAAACTCGATCTAGTTTAGGGGCATGTAATGACCAAAATTACTATAGGCGCCCAGAACTTTGATAAGGACCACCTAAGAAATCTTTTCAAGTGTCGGTTCTGCGGCCCGGCGAGTTCAGCTCCGATAACAAATTCTGCAACTCTGATACGCTTCAAACGCTCACAACTTCTTCATACGATGTCAGAATGATCTCATTCTTTCGCCACTGGCTTCGTCTTTTTGTTCTCTTTAAGATGAATGAGAAGAAATCCTGGAATTAAGCGAGTTCCACTTCCTTTAGCTCCAATGACTCCAAAATACCTAAATAACTCAAAAGCAAACATAAGATACATAATTTACAAGAAAACTCGCAAAGAAAGCATAAACAATAGATAGATATTACGGTGTTTTACAACACCTATCAAATTCCCCACACTTAGACTTTGCTAGTCCTCGAGCAAATCAAACAAAACAAATTATAAAAAATACATACAACTCCGTGTCGTCGAGGCTACGGTTACTCTTAGCATAAATAACAAGCCTTTAAACCTCTAGGTGTCCCTAGTGGACGAGTTATAGTCTCGTGAGGGTTTACTACAGATATACCCACAAAACCTATTTTTCCAACTTACTAGTTCTCCGTAATGATAGCATCCAACATGCTAAGAAGACATAGAAATTCTGCACACTAGTCATAAGAAGTTAGACACATAAATGAACACAATCTCATCCTTAAAAGTTGAGAGAGAAATAACCATCCCTTATCGAAAGAAATTCGGGTTCGGAGTGATCGAAAGTCTCGACTCTGCCTCATAAGAAAGGGTTTTATGAAATTGCTCTCAATAATAAACAACTTTTTATGGGTCACACATGTGTCCAGGTAGGAATGAAGAGAGAATCCTGCGACACGTTGAATGGTAGGAAGGTAAAAACCCTCCGAATTGTTTTGAAAACCCACATCTTTTATCATTTTTGAAAACCCATTTTTCTGACGATCTCTTAGAAAGGAAATCAATCATTTAACGAAGGTGGGAATATGCTTACTTACCTCGTATCCGTTCGGCGTGCAGCTAGCACCACTCTCACGGTATCCATAGAAACGTCTTCGGTCTTCAATCGGTGTCTTCATCTTCGTCTTCGGTCTTCAACTCTTGATGATAACTCTTGAACTTCGTAGAATCTCGACAATGTAATTCTTTCCTCTAATTTCTTGTCGCTTGAAACTTTATTATAGATATTCCTTCTTCCATTGGCTTTATTGAAAGAATACAAAACTAAAAACGAACTATACAAACCCAAAATATAATTTTTTTTTCTTTTTTTTTTCTCTTCTTTTTTTTCTTTTTCTGTTTTTTTTTTATCAATTTTTTTTTATCATTTTTTTTGAATATAAAAAATAATAAAATAAAACAAATACAAAATAAAAACGAAATAAAACAATAAAACTAGTAATGAACCTAAATAAATTTTCTCTTGTTTTTTTTTTTTTTTTTTTTTTTTTTTGAGACAAGAGAAAACAAATAAAATAAATTACAAAGGCCATGGTATAAGTACTTTACCGCTTGATTCTTCACAACTTGTATGTCTTGATATCATAAACTTCTCGAATTCTCATCTTTATAATCTTCGCTCTTGCACAATAGTCTTCAACTTGTAAAAATTCTGCTCCTTTATGTACTGTTGCTTGTAAACCTTGAACGTCTTCAACTTTCCTTCAAATTTGTGATGCTCCTCTTGTTGATGATGATGGTGTTTCTATGGACCTGTTGGTGTAGAGAGAGATAAGGTGGATGGTGCTAACTGCGAACAAGATTACAAGTGGTATGTAAGTTAGCAATTCGATGTCACCATCATGGTTGATAAAAATAGCACTCAAGAGATCAAAATAGTGCTTTTATGGTAGGAGGTTGGACAGCTCACCATTCTTCCCGGAATTTACGTACGGTGACACACACTCTAAAAGCACAAATTTAGACAGGTACAAAGAATTGAAGGTTGGTGCCTCACATTATGTAAAATGGGTAGTCTCCACTATAGGGGATCACTACTCTAATACCGAATTCAGACTGCACCTTATTTGCCACTGGCATGGTTAAATCCAACTTTAACTCTCATACAATTAAGAAACCCGATCATGTTCTCTGTCATCTCTAAGTTCAGTCACTCTTATGAGATTCTCGAGGTAATCTTAGCGACATGTATACTATGTGACTCTAAACTAACTACAAGTTGGAGTTTTTTTTTATTCACTAATTTACAAAAGTTGAAAAATTTGAAAAATTTACAAAGCAAATGCTTAACCACTCCCCCACACTTAAACTTTACATTGTCCTCAATGTAAATTGAATCGTCCAACGAAAGTCAAGGTGGGAAATCGTATAACAATATGCGACAAGAAAAAATAAAAACAAGAAAAGAGAAATTAAAAGATAAGAGATACTAAACCTATGGGTTGCCTCCCATGTAGCGCTTGGTTTAAAGTCGTCAGCCCGACTATATCCTTGCAAGACTCATTCCCCATATACCAATAACCTGAAAAGTTGGGGATCCTTCCATAGAACCTGTTTTGGAAACACTAGCTTCACACAAATATTAGTACAATAAAGCAAAAGTGAAGTTATGAACCGATAAAAGCTTCCCCCACACTTATTCTTGTCCACACTTGGGAGTGTATAAAGAATATAGAAGTCGGGTACTTCCACGGTTTCTTGTTCCAAAACCTGCATAGTATGAGAATCAAGTATCTCTAATGGAGGATATCGGGAAACAAAGTCATTCAACAATATTCTCGAAGCACATACATTCAAACCAATAAAAGGTAAAGGAGAAGAAACAATAGGCAACGGGTTAGACAAACCTTGCACAATCTCTTGTATCACGGAATCCTCTTCATCCTTGAAAAACTCAAGTGAATAATTCACCTCTTTTATATCATTGTCCTCTAGCAAACCTTGTAACCATTCTTCGTCCGTTTCTGCCTTAACCAAAATTTCGACATAAACATCATCATTACAATCATTTGCAAGCTCAATTGGGTCTTCCACAATATTGGTTAAACCGGTTTCATTCTCAACATATTCCTCCTTTTTGTTGTAAGGCACATACTCTTTTCGGATCCAAATTTTATTATAAGAAACTTTTTTAGAACACTTGAAAATGCATCATCCTCAAGCTCCACCCTTTGAATAGGCTCTTGATCATTATTAAGATCAATGCTTGAGTAATCTACACAAGTGTCGACATATTCCTCTTCGTCTTCATCTTGATCCCAAAAAGACTCCATTGTACACTCCTCGGGGATGTCACCATGAGTTGTTTCAAGCAATGTATCATAATCACCGTCACTATCATAGTCAACATAAGATTGGTCCTCGCTGAATTTAGTGTTGCTAATCTCGAACTCATCCTTTTGAATAGGTGAATGATCATTATTACGATCAAGAGTTGAGTTAACTACACAATTATCAACGAAAGTGCCCAAGGATTGGCCTTTTTCAACATTAGCATCAATCAAATATTCATCACAAACCATATGCACATTAGAATTATCCATATCTTCCTTGCATTGATCAATGCCTCTTCGCAAGCTAGCAATACCTTCACGAAGTTCTTGGAGTTGCTCGTTTGTAGTCTCTTTTGCTTTTTGAAATTCCTCTTGTAAAAAGTTGGAAACTTTGTCTATAAAGTTAGAGACTTTTTGTTCACGAGCATAAGAATCCTCCCATCCTTGTGGTTGTTCACACACATAGCCGCCATAAGGTTGTTGAGGAAAACCACAAGGTTCCATGGAATATTGGTCATAACCAATAAATTGGTTTTGATTATACCCATGGAATTGGTAGTTGTCGTATTGTTGAGGTTGTTGAAAACCGTATCCGTTGTTCCAATATGCTCCTTCCATAGAAATTGATACCTGAAACAAGAGTTCTCAAAACTATGTCAAAAACCAGAAAATAAGAAAAACTAAAAAAAAAAAAAAAAAAACTAAAAACAACAATAAGAAACCAAAAACAATTGACAACCGCTGCCTCCCCGGCAACGGCGCCAAAATTTGATCGCTGTCGTAGGCGTCAAAAATAAATTACACTTTCTTACTACTCAAAATATATAATGAAGCAAGGGCAAGAAAGGATCGTTCCCACAGAGAGGTCTTGGTTGTCAAATTGATTCGGTTTCCTATAAATAACACCGGGGGTTTTGTGATTTTTATAAAATTATAACTAAATAAAAGCAAACAATAAAGGTAAACAAATCAAATCAAGGATGAGAAAGTATTGGTCATGGATTTCATTTTCATTCACAAACATGTTTTCAACACAATAACTAGAATTGATATTTTAATCTCAACTTTTATCAAAGGCCCTAGAATACCTTGATCGCAAGAATATCCCGCTAATCTCCTCTTGTCATCAACAAACACATTAAAAGATGCGAATATGAATTCTATCTAAAAGAACAACCTAACGTGTAAAAGCACTAATCAAGTTTAATTCCCTAGATGCATTAAATTCTATGAAATCAGGCCAATCAAAGCAATCGAACGTGTAAAAGCACTAATCCGATTTAACAAAGGTTATATGGTTCACATATGATCATAAGAATATATCACTACAAACTATAATCATATTTATGCTATTTGCAATCAGGAATTATCAATTCTGCGTATAATAACCCTAATCTAGCAATAAAGATGAAAACAAACTCAATCGATTCGCGACTCGACTAAACACGCATTCAAATCATGTAACAATATTAATAGTGAATCATAAACGATAATATGAGAGAAAACTAATTTATTGCACAAAAACTCATGTTTGGAAGTCCAACTAATCCATAACCAAAAGAAAACTCTAGCTCATATTCATGGAGTTCATAACAAGAAGAAAGAGAAAAGACTTCATGGTTCTAAACCCTAGAAAACAAAGTAGAGGCAAAAATAAAAGAGATATGATAAGATCCCCCCATTAGGTAAAAGTCTTCTCTTTTTATATGTTTCTCTATTTCCATAAAGGATACTCCTTCTAATATTAGGTCTTCTCAAAACCCATCTCCAAGTGGTCCACCAAGCCCATGTGTGAGAAAAAACCCATGTAAAATTATGTCCAAAATTCGTCGCTGGAGAACTGGGATTATGGCCGAAAATTGACCGAGTCCAAGACCGGAAAGTATCTCGGTGGTGGCAAAGTCAAACCGGTCACCAGTCAACTGGGTCAAATCGGTCAAGGTCTAGTTGGCCGAGTCAACTCGAGTCAAACCGAGTCATTTGAGTAAGAGGTCGAGTGAGTGAGTCAAAGTCTAACTCGATGTTGATTTGGTTTTGGCCAAAGATGTTTTGCACAGGCCTAACCCTCTGTTGCGCCATCATAATGCATTAGTCATTTCAATCCCAGCCATAATGGCCTGCACACTTCTCTGTCACTTCCAATCTCAGTTCACTGCCAGTTCAACCCCTATCACCTAATCCCTGGCAGCATCAAATTCCTCCACTCACCACTAGTTGTAGCTCTTCCACTTGCGACTGCAAATCTCCATTACATGTAGTTCGACTCCATCTCTTGCCTGCACTTCAGCTCAGCATTGCATAACAGCCTCAACAACTCTGTAGTTCAAGCTCAACCCAGTATTTAAGCTTCACCAGCTGCAAAACATAGTTCATCTGCCAATCCCATTGCACTTCAGTTCTTCGGCCATCACCACTGTCACCCACCAATCCTTGCAATCATTGCAACCATTCACCCACACTGCTAAACAGCATCTCCAGCTCTGCATACCTGCACCAACCTAAACACACATCTAAACCTACAACCAAGCGCAGACTGTTCACAACCACTGCAGAGCCAACCTCCACCTGCAGTTTAACTTCACCAGAGACTCACATTCCCTGTACTGCACCCAGAAACAATTCTCATTGACTAACATCACAGCCCCATCTGTAGGTTCATTCCACTTCCCTTGAATATAGCCAGTGCAATACATGCCTGCACTTCCATGCCATCTCCTTCTCAGATACCAACACCATGAGCCATTGCACATTCTCATCATCCTTGTGCTTCAATAGCAGCTAAAACCATCACAAATCACCAGCTTCATCAAAACCCTTCCTGAATTCAAACACCACTGTCAATCCTGCAGCAACAACACATTTCCAAACTTGAACTGCACAACTCAGTAGCTCCCTCCTTGAGTTCACTGTCACCACTGCTTCACCACCAACATCAATTTCCATTCTTGTTGAAGATCATTCTCACCACCAAATTGCAGCGCAAATTTACTCTTCTCTTAACAGCACAAACAGCCATGGAATCATATCAACAATAACAAACCAGATCCCCAATTCGAAACCCTTAATGATTTCCTGCTTATTACTTGAGCCTTCACCTGAAACCAATCAAGCTTCTAGTCACCATTAGCAACACCACCAACACACATATAGCTCCTTAGTTCAACTGCAATACCCATTGGCAGCATGGCTTTCCTTCCCAGCTCCTCCATCCTTGAGCTAAACCTCATTTGTTGTCTGCAACAGCACACAATCTCGAGAACAAAGCAAGTACCCATTGCACCACCAGATTCCCATCTTGAATCTCAAGACTTCAATTTCAGATCCAGAACAAACCCTAACAGTAAATCCAAGTATAACCCATTTCACAAACACCCATTTCTTCAATTCGTTTCAATTCCAGAGAAATCTCGAGTACTCATCATTCCTATACAACCACGAACCCATTGTTATCACTAGCATCCACCATCAATTCCTTCCATTACCAGACTTCCCGGTTCAACAAAGAATAACATTCCATCCATCTCATGGCCGGTTTTGTTCCCATCTCCGTTCTTCACAGATCGAAACAGATCTTCCTTCACGTTCTTCTCTTCAAACCCTTCGTTCCACAACATTACCATCTTTGATTCAACAAAAAGGTACTCGACCTCCAAAACCCTAACTTCCTTCTCGATTCAATTGACAGACAGAGTTTCTTCTTAATCTTCTTCTCCTCTACAGAACTGGTCGAAACCCCTTTAATCACATCTTAATACAAATCAGTAGAGCTCTTTTCTCCTTCTTAATCTCTCAATCTCTCTGTGAATTCACCTCTTCCTTTCACTGATGAACATTGGAGATGCCATAGCTCAGCTCTCTAAAATTAAGACAGAAACTCGATCTAGTTTAGGGGCATGTAATGACCAAAATTACTATAGGCGCCCAGAACTTTGATAAGGACCACCTAAGAAATCTTTTCAATTGTCAGTTCTGCAAAACTGACAGTTCAGCTCCGATAACAAATTCCGCAACTCTGATACGCTTCAAACGCTCGCAACTTCTTCATACGATGTCAGAATGATCTCATTCTTTCGCCACTGGCTTCATCTTTTTGTTCTCTTTAAGATGAATGAGAAGAAATCCTGGAATTAAGCGAGTTCCACTTTCTTTAGCTCCAATGACTCCAAAATACCTAAATAACTCAAAAGCAAACATAAGATACATAATTTACAAGAAAACTCGCAAAGAAAGCATAAACAATAGATAGATATTACGGTGTTTTACAACACCTATCAAATTCCCCCACACTTAGACTTTGCTAGTCCTCGAGCAAATCAAACAAAACAAATTATAAAAAATACATACAACTCCGTGTCGTCGAGGCTACGGTTACTCTTAGCATAAATAACAAGCCTTTAAACCTCTAGGTGTCCCTAGTGGACGAGTTATAGTCTCGTGAGGGTTTACTAGAGATATACCCACAAAACCTATTTTTCCAACTTACTAGTTCTCCGTAATGATAGCATCCAACACGCTAAGAAGACATAGAAATTCTGCACACTAGTCATAAGAAGTTAGACACATAAATGAACATAATCTCATCCTTAAAAGTTGAGAGAGAAATAACCATCCCTTATCGAAAGAAATTCGGGTTCGGAGTGATCGAAAGTCTCGACTCTGCCTCACAAGAAAGGGTTTTATGAAATTGCTCTCAATAATAAACAGCTTTTTATGGGTCACACATGTGTCCAGGTAGGAATGAAGAGAGAATCCTGCGACACGTTGAATGGTAGGAAGGTAAAAACCCTCCGAAGTATTTTGAAAACCCACATCTTTTATCATTTTTGAAAACCCATTTTTCTGACGATCTCTTAGAAAGGAAATCAACCATTTAACGAAGGTGGGAATATGCTTACTTACCTCGTATCCGTTCGGCGTGAAGCTAGCACCACTCTCACAGCATCCATAGAAACGTCTTCGGTCTTCAATCGGTGTCTTCATCTTCGTCTTCGGTCTTCAACTCTTGATGATAACTCTTGAACTTCGTAGAATCTCGACAATGTAATTCTTTCCTCTAATTTCTTGTCGCTTGAAACTTCATTATAGATATTCCTTCTTCCATTGGCTTTATTGAAAGAATACAAAACTAAAAACGAACTATACAAACCCAAAATATAATTTTTTTTCTTTTTTTTTTTATCATTTTTTTTATCATTTTTTTTTTGAATATAAAAAATAATAAAATAAAACAAATACAAAATAAAAACGAAATAAAACAATAAAACTAGTAATGAACTCATCGTACCAGAACTCATTATAGCCAAAAGTCGTCGAAGTTACTCTTCCCGTTTGAAAGAAGGGAAGGCGGATACCCGGCTCAAGGGCACTGGCATTGATAGCGGCATGCAATGAATCCTTAGGAACCACCAGCTTGTAAGCAAGAGGCACCCCTTGATCGAAACCCATGTGACGAGCAGCACGGTCAATATTGTAAGTAGCTATTCGGAAAGACCCCATGAAGAAAGACGGCATATAGCCGGACATGCAGCTTTGAATAAACAAGTTTTCACCAACACTCAAATGGCCGTCAGAAGATAAAGACATGATCGGAGCAGAAGCAAAGGTGTCAATTTGAGTCACCGACCTATGGACTGGCTCCCATGGGCGAAAACTGATTTCATGCGACTTATCGAGAAGACTAACCAAGCACATGCCAACTCTTGGACGCCTGTTCACCCATCGAAGAATTCGGGAGCCGCCCCAACTCGCGGGAATCGAAGGCAACGGTTTCGGAGCATACTTCTCAAAGTGCTCCCATAACCAGGCTTGCAGAAAAGCAACGTGCACATATGAATCCACTTTCATGAAACCATTCGAAACTCGCATGTTCGCAACTAGGTGATCCAGATGCACATACAGGGAACCAAGGAATAGCTTTTCAATGGGAAGAACTTCACCTTTTGCTAACTTCACAACAATCACTAGCAACTCTGGTCTTATTTCCTTCTTGCCAGAACCGTCATCAAAAATGTCTCTAAACAACCACAGAGCCAAAAATGCTGCAACATGAAGATCGCTGCTTTTCTGTTTAGGTTCCAGCTCGTCCGGAAACCATTGAGATATCCACCAGCTGTAAAAGCACCTTTCATCCTCATTCCGGACAGTTGCCTTCGACTTCGCAGTGGAGCCTTTTCGAGCGTAATCTCCCAACTTGGCGGCAAGGTCATCCCGCATCTTCGCCTCACCTTCAGACAATCAGATATTAAGATTCCTGAGCACTAGGAAGATTCAAAGAAGAGAGCCACACTCTCCAAAGAGAAAGTTATTTCACCCCATCTACATATGATTGTATGGGTGTCCGAACACCATATGGAGATGAAAGCAACCAAGCCCGGGATATCCTTCCTAACTGGAGATTTATCAAGCTCGACAGCATCAATAATCTGTGCTCGAGTCAAGTTGGTATTTATGTGCTCCTTACTCACCATGAACTCAACCCATCTATCAAAAGAACGTAATGGGCTTTGACACATCCTGAAATCAATGTTGGAAGAAGAATATACCCCTTTATGAAGACAGAACCGTATGGTATTCTCTCGGAGAACCGAACATGTCTTCTTTTCATCTTCACCACCGGTTAACAAAATTGGCACGAAACCTGGGTGATTCTTCCGAGCAGGGGCGAGGGGTTTAGCAAAGAATTCATCATCCGTGTTTGGTATGGAACTATGAACGTCCTTCGATGAGGCGAAATTTCGTTCAGGTAACATCTTGTCGGATTTCTTCATAACAACTTAGTAACAAGATATCTGCACACGGAGAAAGACGAAATTATCTCCCTGACACATAACCCCACCCAACAAAAGGAAAACCTGGAAAACAAAAAAAAGAGGGTGTATTCTCTCCGGTTCAAAAGCGCACACGTGAGATTTTCTTCAAGGTTCAAAATTATATACGCAGTATTTTCTACGGGCTCGAATGCGTCTATGGTATCCTTCTTCGGGTTCAAACTTATATATGGAGCATTTTTCTACGGGTTCAAAACTGCCCGCGATATTTTCTTCAGTCCGAAATTCATATATGCAATATTTCCTATGGGTTCAAGTCATATGAAGCACATATACGTATTCTCTACGGGTTCGAAAATGCACACGCAAGATCTTCTTCAGTGGTTCAAAATTATATACGCAAAGATTTTATACGAGCTCAAGTGCGTCCGCAGTATCCTTCTTCGGGTTCAAAACTATATACGCAGTATTTTCTACGGGCTCGAATGCGTCTATGGTATCCTTCTTCGGGTTCAAAATTATATATGGAGCGTTTTTCTACGGGTTCGAATCATATATACAGTATTTCCCTTGGGTGCATATATACAATATTTTCTACAAGAAGCACGCCAAGAAATCATATGCGCAATATCATTGCAAGGATTATGAAAGAGGTTTGCACCTACATGAAAAGGGAAACAAGAGAAGTACTGGAAGACATACCTGAAAGTTAGGTTTTCTTTATGACTCGCCGCTAGTATGAAAAGATGAAAGAACAAAGATGAGAGAAAGGGATTTTATATATATGGGCGTGGAGATTCTGAAATAGGGAAGGATTTCCCTATACCAAAAATCGTGCATATAAGGAACGGGCCCACAAGGGCGCCCAACTTCCCAACATCGCCCAAGTTGCACCGGTCCCACCAATTGCGCCCAACTTCCCAACGTTGCCCAAGTTGCACCGGTCCCACCAATTGCGCCCAACTTCCAAATGTCGCCCAAGTTGCACCGGTCCCACCAATTGCGCCCAACTTCCCAACGTCGCCGAAGTTGCACCGGTCCCACCAATTGCGCCCAACTTCCCAACGTCGCCCAAGTCACGCCAGCTAACACACTCAGCTTCCCCACCTTGCACCAGTCCCGCCAGCTAGCGCGATCAGCTTCGCACTTTGCGCCGGTCCCGCCAGCTAGCACGCTCCGTTTCCCAACTCGCGTCAACTTCTCAATGCTGCCCAGCTTCCTGTCTCTCAATGATGCTGACTTCCCAATTGTGCCAGCCTCCAGATTTGTGCAAAACTGACAGAGGAAAGGATTCCAAATCCTATTTATAAAAAGGTCAGACAAGCCTCCTCAATTCTCTTTACGATTTGCTGCTGATAGTTTGTCACCATCTTATGCTTACCTCGCAACAAAGCTCATGTTCCGAGCTAAGCAGGGGACTTAATGTTGATGGTGGTTTTTAAACAAAGGGTAAAATCGTAAAACCCCAAATAACCTAATGTCACCGGTGACACATTTATTAGAACATTTAATGCATATAGTCAGTAATTAATAGGGAGTATTTTTTCAAATTAGGGTTACAACGAACAAAACCCTAATTCCCCTCCGTGCCAATGGCAAATCATGCCATCCACACCTAGCCCAAGCTAGCCGCACCTCCGTGCCAATGGCAAATCATGCCAGCCACACCAAACGCGCCAAAGCATGCCAACCATGCTAGCCGCACCTCCGTGCCAATGGAAAATCATGCCAGCCACACCTAGTCCAAGCTAGCCGCACCTCTGTGCCAATGGCAAATCATGCCAGCCACACCAAACGCGCCAAAGCATGCCAACCATGCTAGCCGCACCTCCGTGCCAATGGAAAATCATGCCAGCCACACCTAGCCCAAGCTAGCCGCACCTCTGTGCCAATGGCAAATCATGCCAGCCACACCAAAACGCGCCAAAGCATGCCAACCATGCTAGCCGCACCACCGTGACAATGGCAAATCATGCCAGCCACACCTAGCCCAAGCTAGCCGCGCCATGCCAAACGCACTCTGCCTTGGCCCTAGCTATGCTAGTCACACCAAATGCGCCAAAGCATGCCAACCATGCTAGCCGCACCTCCGTGCCAATGGCAAATCATGCCAGCCACACCTAGACCAAGCTAGCCGCGCCATGCCAAACACACTCTGCCTTGTCCCTAGCTACGCTGGTCACGCCACGCCAAGCCAAACACCCTTACCTTGGCCCTAGCCGTGCCATGCCAAAGTAGCGCCCGCACCTAGGCTTGCAAACCGTGCAACCTAGACCAAATTGGCCACGCATGCCATTGGCACATGCCAACACGCTCGCGGGTAGCTTTTCTCACCAAGGCGTGGCCCTAATGGCCGAGCATGCCATTGGCACATGCCAACACGCTCGCTGGTAGCTTTTCTTACCAGGCCGTGGCCCTAATGGCCGAGCATGCCATTGGCACATGCCAATACGCTCGCTGGTAGCTTTTCTCACCAAGGCGTGGCCCTAATGGCCGAGCATGCCATTGGCACATGCCAACACGCTCGCTGGTAGCTTTTCTTACCAGGTCGTGGCCCTAATGGTCGAGCATGCCATTGGCACATGCCAACACGCTCGCTGGTAGCTTTTCTCACCAGGGCGTGGCCCTAATGGCCGAGCATGCCATTGGCACATGTCAACACGCTCGCTGGTAGCTTTTTCTTACTAGGCCGTGGCCCTAATAGCCGAGCATGCCATTGGCACATTCCAACACGCTCGCTGGTAGCTTTTCTCACCAGGGCGTGGCCCTAATGGTCGAGCATGCCATTGGCACATGCCAACACGCTCGCTGGTAGCTTTTCTTACCAGGCCGTGGCCCTAATGTCCGAGCATGCCATTGGCACATGCCAACACGCTCGCTGGTAGCTTTTCTTACCAGGCCGTGGCCCTAATGGCCGAGCATGCCATTGGCACATGAAAACACGCTCGCTGGTAGCTTTTCTAACCAGGCCGTGGCCCTAATGGCCGAGCATGCCATTGGCACATGCCAATACGCTCGCTGGTAGCTTTTTCTCACCAAGTCGTGGCCCTAATGGCCGAGCATGCCATTGGCACATGCCAACACGCTTATTTGGTAGCTTTTCTTACGTGCCCGTGGCCCTAATGGCCGAGCATGCCATTGGCACATGCCAACACGCCGTTGGTAGCTTTTCTCACTGGGCGTGGCCCTAATGGCCGAGCATGCCATTGGCACATGTCAACACGCTCACTGGTAGCTTTTTCTTACTAGGCCGTGGCCCTAATAGCCGAGCATGCCATTGGCACATTCCAACACGCTCGCTGGTAGCTTTTCTCACCAGGGCGTGGCCCTAATGGCCGAGCATGCCATTGGCACATTCCAACACGCTCGCTGGTAGCTTTTCTTACCAGGCCGTGGCCCTAATGGCCGAGCATGCCATTGGCACATGCCAACACGCTCGCTGGTAGCTTTTCTTACCAGGCCATGATCCGAATTGGCCACGCATGCCATTGGCACATGCCAAACACGCACGCTGGTAGCTCAACTTGCAAGCCGTGCAACCTAAGCCAACTTGGCCGTACGCGCCATTGGCACATGCCAAAACCCACGCTGGTAGCCTAACTTGCAAACCGTGCAACCTACCGCCAAGGCATTCCACACATGTTATTGGCACATGCCACACACGCCACACACGCCACTAGCAGCTCTATGCATTGCCACTTACACTCAACGTACAACCTACCACCAAAGCATTCCACACATGCCATTGGCATATGCCACACACGCCACTAGCAGATCTGGCATTGCCACTTGCGCTCGAGGTGCAACCCGCAACAAAGGCATTCCGCACATGCCATTGGCACATGCCACACGCGCCCCTAGCAGCGCCACTTACACTCAAGGTGCAACCAACACTCGAGACATCAACACAAACTGGGGGATGCTTTCCGGGGTCTTGGTTTGGCGGTCACGACTTGCAGCCGTACACTACGCTCACATTAAGAAAGCGTGAATAGGAATAAAGCGGTCAAATAAATGAGGAAATAATGGTGAAAACGTTTTCACCCATAAACACCTTGCGGTTACCACCTCCTCCCATTATTTCACCCTTTACTCTCTTCCTTCATGAGGCCAGGGTACGTTTCAATCTCGACTTGTATAAATAGGTCTTACCTATTTCCACCTGACAACAAGTCTCGGTCAGGAAAAAAATACAACACTCTCAGAAAAGGCAACTTTGCAAGCTCTCCAAAAAGCTTTCATCTCTTGCAAGCTTCTTAAGCTTTCACTTTCTGATACAAGTCGAGACACTACTCTCCTGCATTATTCTGGTCTCAACACCTTTCTTTGCTTCCCTCCCCAAATCAACCCTTCTCCTCCACTTTGTGACCGAAGCAAGTCTGGAACGGCCATTTCTTGGTTTAGGCCGAACTTGTACAGATTGATCTCTCGAATCTAGAAAGTTCTCACGTGCAGCACATTTGTTTAGGGTTTAAACCAGTTTCTCACTCACCTACCGAATTTACCAAAATCGGCGGAAACAATTTTTACCCATAAACACCAGGTATGCCAAAGTTCTGAAGGATTTGTGTACAACGAAGGAGAGGTTGATTGCTAACGAGATCACTCAGGTGGGAAAAAGTGCTTCAGCTATGTTTCTAAAGAAGATTCCATAAGCGTGATGTTAGCCGATGTTTATGATTCATTGAATCTTGGACCTTTAAAGGAGACAGGGATTATCATTCAATTAGATAATAAGTCTAACATATATCTCAAGGGACTCGTGGAAGACGTGTTGGTGCAAGTGAATGAACTAATCTTTCTGGTTGCTTTCTTTGTTGTGGATATGCAGAATGGGGATAATTGTTCGTCTACTTCATTACTTCTTGGGAGACCATTTATGAAGACTGCTAAGACGAAGATTGATTGTGATACTGTGTTTTTTTGTTAAGTCCAAAAGTTTATTAAGAAAAAAACGTAATTACAAGAATTACAAGTAGGAGGCACAAGGCCTCCCCACCCCCATAAACCAAAGGGGTTAATAAATAACCAAAGAAAGAGCCAAAAAAATCTAGAAACTCATAACTAAAAGTTATCTAAGAGAAAAAAAGACAAGGAGCCTAAATTTCTTCACTCTAAATAGCGCAAACTAAAACCATCAAACCCTCCTCTCAACAAAGAGATTTAAATGTTTCCACCACCTTTAGTTGGAGTCTTCATTCTTTTTGATTGATCTTGTATTTCCTTCATATACTCTTTACGAAAAGATAAATTCCACAAAAAATTTTGTTGAACATCAAATTTTGTAATAGTGCAAAGAACCTCATGCTCTTCTTTTGTTAACTTTATAGAACTCAATTGGTCCGAGCATTCAGAGTCCTTGAATCCCTCAAATTGGTTTTCCGTGTCTTCCTTGGACTCAAGTAAGCACGCCTCATCTTGTAGAACGCTGAATTTATTTGGAGATAAAATCGCTCCAGTACTATCTAGCTTTCTTGAATACGCCCGAGTAGTTCTCTCCACTTGCGCCCTTTGAAGCTTTGCAAGGTCTTCTTCCATTTTGTGATAATTCCAAAGTAGCTCGCTCCTCAGCACTAATTTCTACACCTTAATCAATCTTGGCCTGGCACTCTGAAATCACTTTAGCTATCTCCAAGGCAATGCGATCTACCTCACTTAAACCAACTAACTCACCAGAGTGTTGTAATTCATCTGCTTGTATTGTAGAGGACGTATTATCTACAGTAGTAAATTGAGAATCCACACCATCATTTGCACTTTTCTGTTTATGTCGCATCTGCCTCCATTGTTGCTTTGGAGGACCTTTAGCCTATTGTGTAGTATGCATCTTTTTCCTACAATCAATATCCGTATGACCAATGATTTTACACTTTGAACAGAACTTTGGATGTTTTGGAATGTCAATAACCTGCCAGAAGTCTCTACCACCAGCCGTAACATGAATAGCACCAGTTGCATCATGTTCAAAAAAATCAATATCTATGAGAACAGCCGCAAAGTGGCCATATTCATGGTTTAGAGTTTTTGAATCTACCACAATTGGGTTTCCCAGAGTTTTACCCATAACAAGCAACGACTTCTCAACCCACAACTCCATTGGCAATCCAGGAAATCTAACCCAAACTGTTGTACGAGAAGTAAATTGTTTGTCAGCGTCAAAACCAGGGTACCATTCAATGAGTCGAAGTTGATGTTCGTCCACCATCCATTCATCTTCAGAGAAAACCCTATTTTTATCCTCTTGAGAAAAAATCTTGATAATGAAAAACCCACGGTTCAAAGGAACAAATTGAACACGTCCCTGCCCTAGTTTCCACTGCTGTTCTAGGGAGTTTTTAACAGAGCTAAAATCAGAACCCTTGAATTCAATACGGCCAATAAGGCTGAAATGCCAAATCTCACAACCCTCGTCGAATAAATCTTGAGGTATTTCAACAGCCGGCTTACCCTCTTTTGTTGTAGGATTTGGAAGAGAATTCAAATCCACTGTAGTATTAACATGCGACTTTTTACCCATAACACGTTCAGAAAAGGTTAGGGTTTTGGCACCCTTAACTTTATCCGCATAAGAAACTGATGTAATAACAGGGTTGTTTGGAAAAGAGGTTAGGGTTTTGGCACCCTTAAATTTTTACCCACTGTAGTATTGTGATACTGGGACACTCACTATGGAGTTTGATAAAGAGGTTATACGCTTCAATATTTTTGAAGCTATGTGTTATCCAAGTGATATCCATTTCGCATTTTCTGTTGATGTTATTGGTTCGTTAGCACAACAAATGTTTGATTTGAACAACGAAGATGAACTTGAATCTGTGCTACAAAATATTGGACATCCATGGCTTTCCTAACTTGGACATTAATATTCCCAAGGAGTTTGTTGAGGCATATGGTGCTTTAACGGCATCACCAGAAGTTAGAACATGTAATATTTCATATATCTCTTTACCTGTAACTGATGAAGTTCCTTTACCTTCTGTTGTGCAGGCACCTAAATTAGAGCTGAAACCTCTACATGATCACTTAAAGTACGCTTACTTGGGTGATGGGGAAGATCTTCCAGTCATTATTGCAAAAAATCTCACAGCAGTACAAGAAGAACGCCTCCTTAGGGTTCTGAAAGAGCACAAAATGGCTATTGGTTGGACAATTGCTGACATAAAAGGCATTAGTACAGCCATGTGCATGCATAGAATCCTTATGGAAGATGATATCAAGCCATTACGTAATGCTCAGCGTAGGCTTAACCCACCAATGATGGAGGTCGTGAAGAAAGAGATACTCAAATTACTAAGTGTAGGCGTGATTTACCTAATTTCTGACAGCAAACGGGTTAGTCCAGTGCAAGTGGTGCCTAAGAAATCAGGTGTCACTGTTGTTAGAAATCAAGATGATGAACTCGTTCCTACAAGAGTTCAAACAGGATGGCGAGTGTGCATAGACTACAGAAAGCTCAATTCGGCTAACCGCAAGGATCACTTTCCTTTGCCTTTCATTGATCAGATGTTAGAGAGGTTAGCGGGACATTCACATTATTGCTTTTTAGATGGTTATTCGGGCTACAATCAAATTTTTATTGCACCGGAGGATCAAGAGAAGACTACTTTTACTTGTCCTTTCGGTACATTTGCATATAGAAGAATGTTATTTGGTCTTTGCAATGCGCCTGCCACTTTTCAGAGATGTATGGTTAGTATATTTTCTGATTACGTGGAAAACATCATTGAGGTATTTATAGACGACTTTACTGTTTATGGTGTATCATTTGATATTTGTTTAAATAATCTTGAACTTGTGCTTAAAAGATGCATAGACACTAATCTTGTTTTAAACTGGGAGAAATGCCACTTTATGGTAAACCATGGAATTGTACTTGGCCACATCGTGTCCTTTCAAGGGCTCGAGGTAGACAAGGCAAAGATAAACTTGATTAGGAACTTAAAATACCCCACTTCGGTGAGGGAAATTCGCTCGTTTCTTGGTCATGCAGGTTTTTATAGGAGGTTTATCAAAGATTTCTCCAAAATCTCAATGTCGATGTGCAAATTGTTGCAAAAGGAGGTTGCCTTTACCTTCGACTAGGAGTGCAAGGATGCCTTTAATAAATTGAAGGAATTATTGACTACTGCACCAATTATCAAGTCACCTGACATGAGTTTTCCGTTCGAGTTAATGTGTGATGCAAGTGATTATGCAGTCGGAGGTGTTTAGGGTCAAAAAGTAGACAAGAGGTCACATGTGATTTATTATGCATCAAGGACCCTAAATGATGCTCAAATCAACTATTCCACTACTGAGAAAGAGTTGGTGGCTATATTATTTGCATTAAAAAAATTTAGAGCTTATTTGGTGGGTACCAATGTGATTGTATATTCTTATCATGCAGCACTACGGTACCTATTAAAAAGAAGGAGGCTAAGCCAAGAATCATACGTTGGATTCTTTTGCTACAAGAATTCAATATGGAAATCAGAGATAAGAAAGGTGTTGAGAATACAGTTGCCGATCATCTTAGTAGACTTGTTGTTTCCGAAGAAGAACTCCCCTTACATGATCGTTTTCCAGACGAACAACTTTTCTCGATTGAAGAATCAACACCTTGGTACGCTGATATAGTGAACTATTTGGTTACAAGGCAAGTACCTAGTACAATGTCTACTTTTCAAAAGCCAAAGCTTAAGAAAATAACCAATCAGTATGTGTGGGATGAGCCCTACTTGTGGAAATATGGTGCCGATCAAATTATACGCAGCTGCGTACCAAACTATGAATCTCAGTCAATTCTATCTTTTTGTCATTCTTATGCTTGTGGTGGTCACTTTGGTGCAAAACGTACCGCTCTCAAAGTCCTTGAGAGTGGCTTTTATTGGACTACCCCATTTGAGGATGCATATTATTTTCACAAATCTTATGATAGATGTCAACGAACAGGCAATATAAGTGCTCGAAATCAAATGCCACTCAATCCTATTCTCAGTGTCGAGATTTTTGATGTGTGGGGCATTGATTTTATGGGTCCTTTTGTTAATTCGAATGGAAAATTTTATATACTTCTTGATGTGGATTATGTTTCTAAATAGGTGGAAGCTAAAGCCACCCCTACTAATGATTCTCAAGTTGTTTGTGAGTTTGTGAAGGAATACACTTTCTCTAGACATGGTACACCAAGAGTGGTTATCAGTGATGGAGGCTCGCACTTCAAGAAATCCTTCTATGCTCTCCTCAAGAAGTACAACATTACACACAATATTGGTACGCCGTATCACCCACAAATTAGTGGGCAAGCTGAAAATTCAAATCGTGATATTAATCCCATCCTTGAGAAAACCGTTAATGCTACACGGAAGGATTGGAGTTATAGACTCAACAATGCACTTTAGGCGTATAAAACAACATATAAGACACCGATTGGTATGTCTCCATATCGATTGGTTTATGGGAAAGCTTGTCATCTCCCAGTTGAACTTGAGCATAATGCATTATGGGCGATAAAGATGTGCAACATGGAGTATGACAAAGCGGGGAAACAAAGGCAGCTACAAATTAATGAGCTAGAGGAGATACGTAACGATGCTTACGAGAGTTCTCGTATATACAAGGAGAAGACTAAACTTTTCCATGACAAGACGATTTCTCGAAATAGTTTTGTTGTGGGTCAAAAAGTTCTTCTATTTAATTCTCGTCGTAATTTATTTCCTGGTAAGCTAAGGTCCCGCTGGAGTGGACCGTTTGTTGTTACGAATGTTTTTCCTCATAGTGCAGTTTGAGGTTACTAGTCTCGCAATAGAAACAAATTTCAAAGTCAATGGCCATAGATTGAAGCCATATTACGAAAAATTCCCTACGGAGAATGTGGACGTGATTGAACTTCAGGATTTACTCCCTCTGGAGGAGTAGTAAGTAGAATGCCAAGTCGGGCTGACGACTTTAAACCAAGCGCTAAATGGGAGGAAACCCATAGGTTTTGTATCTTAAACCCTTTTATTTTTTATTTTTATTGTTTTCATATAATATTTTCATCCCCATGTTAAATTTCATTGAGTGCGGAATCTATTTTAGAAGAAATTATTGACGAATACCTTTTCGTCAGACAAATTCAGATTGCACGTAGTTCAGTCCAGAGACCATAACTGTCAGACCGTTTATCGAAACAATGTTCCCTTTCGACATTTTGTAGAAAACACGTAGATGAACAACTTTTGTGAAATGGAGTTTATCCAATTCCTTACCAATTAGCACAGTTTTTGCGTTTTATCTCCTGTTACGTCAGAATTCAGAATTTTCGGTTTTACACATTGAGGACAATGTGAAGTTTTAAGTGTGGGGGAGTATTTTTCATATAGATCTTTAAAATTTTTATACATATTTGCATGAAAAACTCCAACTTGTATTTAGTTTAGAGTCACATAGTATACATGTCGCTAAGATTACATCGAAATTCTCACAAGAGTGACTGAACTTAAAGATGACAGAGAACTTGATCGGGTTTCTTGTTTGTTTGAGAGTTAAAGTTGGATTTAACCATGCCAGTGGAAAATGAGGCGCAGAATGAATTCGGTAGTAGAATTATGATCCCCTATAGTGGAGACTACCTATTGTTACATCATGTGAGGCACCGACCTTCAATTTTTTTGGACGTGTCTAAATATGTGCTTTTAGAGTGTGTGTCACCGTACGTTAATTCCGGGTAGAATAGTGAGCTACCCAACCTCCACCAATATAAGCACTAATTTGAGCTCTTGAGTGCTATTTTATCAATCATGATGGTGACATCGAATTGCTAACTCACATACCACTTGTAATCTTGTTCGCAGTTAGCACAATCCATTTTATCTCTCTCTACACCAACAGGTCCATAGAAACACATCATCATCAATAAGAAGAGAGACATCAAAATCTACAAGGAAAGTTGAAGACGTTTAAGGTTTACAGACAACAATACAGAAATGAGCAGATTTCATATTGAAGTAAAGCAACAAGACAAGGAGCAGAATTTCTATATGTTGAAGACTTATGTACAAGAGCAAGAATTATCAAGATGAGAGTTCAAGAAGTTTATGATATCAAGACATACAAGTTGTGAAGAATCAAGCGGTAAAGTACTTACACCATGGCCTTTGTACTTGCAATTTTATTTTATCTTTATGGGATATTTAACGTTTGGTACCCAGCAAATGTCCAACACCTACTTTGGTACCCAATATTTAAAATATTAAGGGTTGGTACCTTGACCACCTGTTGACCGTTAACATTTTCATTTGACCTTTTTTTTAATTTAATCTTTAAGATATTTATTAAAACCATATAGGAAGTTACCACTTTACCCATAATGAAAATTTTAGTTTTTCTTCCTCTTAATCGATCCCAAAAAGATTTCCTTCACTAAAATGAAAAACCAATCGAAACCAAGGGGTTTAGGGTAGAATCAGTAAAACTCGAAAAAAATCGATTAAAACATTTATGTTTTTGTTGTAGACAGATCTACCTAACCATAATAAACTGAACCAGTTTATCTCATCAAAACAATCACTTGGACCAAATAAAAACCTACAATACCACAATTAATTAGGCGACACTCATTTTTGATTAACCAAATCAAAATCTTCAGAATAACTAACCCTCTTTTCAAAATTCTGGAATCATTACTTGATAAATTATATAACGCAATCTGCCTAAAACTTGTTCATGATTTTGTTCCTTATCTCCATTAGAGTTTAATTAATTGAACAAATAAACAAGCAAGTCTCTTGGCCTGATATTCTGATCAAGAGAGTGATTTACTGACATTGAAGTGGGTAATAAAAGGTGGAGAAATCAAATGATTAATAGTTCATGTTTGATTAGGATGGTTGGGTTTGAGATGGATTTGGATTTGGTAGCAGAGTGATTAGAGTTTCTTTAACAAGAACATAGGGAAGAAAGACTATTGCCATGAATTCATGGGGTATACAGTTAGCTTAAGACTTGATTGATAATCCTTAAAGGATAATGAATAACAAGTTATGTGTCGATTCATGAATGTAGGGAAGAAGCTATACGGGGAATAATTACAACATCAACATTTATGCGGATCACCACCTGTTGGAATGCACACATGGTGTTTGTATAAATGCTCCATCGACCAGCTCCACTGCCAAGTCTTGTTGTTGTTGTTGACCATGCTTTGTATGGGTATCTGGTGATGAGTTAGAGGTGCTCAAACACCACGATTGATGATGGGGCAACAAACTTCATATCAGCTGCCGTCTCTCCGACTTCACAATTTTCCAGAGGGAGTAGGAGGTGATTGTCGCAGAGTCACAGACTGAGTAGGAGGCGGAGGAAGAAAACATTCTTTTCCTTTTGGGGAGTGGGGGGTAAAATCATAAAATTGAATAATATTTTAATATAAGTAGAAAAAAACAAAATAAAATTTGGTCAAACGTTGACTTTGACAGTCAACGTCGGGTCTAGGTACCAACCCTTAATATTTCAAATGTTGGGTACCAAAGCTAGGTGTTGGACATTTGTTGGGTACCAAACGTTAAATATCCCATAAAGATAAAATAAAATTGCAAGTACAAAGGCCATGGTTGAGCGCAAGAGGGTTAAATATCTTGATATTTTTAGTTCCAATGGATATAGTTTTGGTACTTTAGCCTTTACTACCTTGGGTGAACTTAGTTTTGAAACTATTGAGTTTTTGAAAAGATTGAAAAACTACATAGCTAAACATGATGTAAATATTAATGTTGGTAATTTTCTTTTCGTTAGAATAGGTTTAGCCATTCAAAAAGGTGTTGGAGCCCAACTTGTTACTAGGCTCCCATCTAGTTTCTTGAAAAAACTTTACTTTTCTTTTAAATAATAATTTCTTCTTTAATAAAAAAAAACATGGTTGCTGTTGTGATTTTTGAGAATATAAAATATATTTCAAGAAAAAAATCAATTGATTTACGCCATGGTTGCTCCAGCGATTTTTCTCCGGCGATTGAAAACCGGTTTCAATCAACGGAAACACCATGGTTGTTGTAGGATTTCCCACAGTTTTCATTTTCAAACAGCTTTTTCAACCTAGGTCTTTTGTTTTTGGGTGCATTTTTTCCCTTTTTATTTGTTCGTTGTTTTTCTTTTGTTTTTAGGGTTCTTGTTTTCTTTTCTTTTAGGGTTTTTTTATTCCCCGTCAATATGACCAGCATCAATAGGGATTCCCAAACTCGATTGCCTGAAACCTCTTCTTCCCAATTGAGTACTTCCACTTCTACGGACACAGTTTCTACAGATGAGGGTTTCTGCCATTGCCCTTTCAAAACCTTTCATAGGTTTTGAGATGGTGTTAATGGCAGACGGTTAGCCAAGGGTTCCATTGTTAAACATTTACATGACATGCACCTATCCTCCGAAGACAACAAAGCTTTTTGCAGAGATTTGATTGCCAACAATCTTAACATCTATCTTGCATGGGAGAAAATTCTTTGCAGTCTTCGTATGTGGCTGTGCTGTAAGTGCATGCATTTACATGCTTGGAAGATGCCATGTAAGGGTAGGGAAGGTGATGTTCATGGAGAAGTCATCGTTGGACCTCTCAATGGTGATGGAGCTGATTTTCTCATTCATGGTTTAGATAAACCAGCTGGGGGTGTTGTTGATTTCTTGAGTTATTCCATTGAGGTAGCATGTGTTACTCCTACAGATGTTGATTGTCCTGATGCTGAAGCTCTCTCCACTGGTCACGAGATGGGTTTTGCTCTTTCCACGGATTTACTTAATGCCATTTTCCAGAGGCAGTTCACAACTGTTAAGTGCATTCCACATCAATGTCGGCTTGCCTTTTCAAGGGAGATGAAGATTTGTCTCGACAGGGTTATCGTTAGCCCAGGTAATCTCTCAGCGTGGTTATAGCTTTTACTTCTTCCAATTTGTACCTTAACCCTGTTTAGACCAAGAAACTCAGCTGAAGAAAAGTCAGGTAGTAGAAAGAGATTGCAGGTCGCGGCCATCAACCAAGCAATTTCGGTGTGGAAGGAGCCTAACGGTTGTTCTGTCCTTGTGAGTAAACTTTTACAACAGCCTATTCGTATGGGCAATGGGAAGACAGATTTGAAGAAGCAAGGTGCTGCCAATATTTTGGCTTGTCAGAAGAAAATCAGTTTTGGACATTTCGCGGCTGCAATACGAGTGCTCTCTTCATATGGGGTTGCTCCACGCAATGAGACTACTTACCTTTCTTTGCAAGATAAATATCCACCATCACCCCCTCCTGTCATTCATGTTGACGCTGTGACAGTTGACCCAATCACGGTGGATTCTCGGGCTGTTTTGGGTGTTATAAAGAGTTTCCCAAAAGGTACTTCATGCAGACGTGACGGCTTACATGCGCAACATCTAGTTGATGTGATGAGTGCTGTTGCAGCCGCAATGACGGATAATTTACTCGCTTCGATTACGGGGGTTGTCAATCTTTGGTTGGCCGGTAAATGTCCCAATAGTTTAGGCGAGTTCATTGCCATTGCGCCCTTGACTCCGTTACTTAAACCTGGAGGTGGTATTAGGCCAATTGTTGTTGGTACGGTTTGGCGAAGACTGGTATCGAAAGTAGTTGCTTTCTCAGTCGGAAAAGACATGACTTCTTATTTAGGTGACTTTCAATTTGGTGTTGGAGTGCCTGCCGGGGGGAGAGTATTTTACATGCTGTAAATAGCTTACTGGAAATGAAAGGTCAGTCGGATAAAATGTCAATGTTTCTTATTGACTTCTCCAATGATTTCAACATGGTGAGCAGATCTCAGCTCATCCAAGAAGTTCGCCTTCACTGTCCAGGTATTTCTCGATGGGTAGAGTTTTGTTATTTGCAACCTGCTAAACTCTATTATGACCAATATATTTGTCTTCTGCACTCGGGGTTCAGCAGGGGGACCCCCTTGGTCCCTTGCTGTTTGCATTGACTTTTCATCCTCTTGTGAAGACTATTTCTTCTCGTCGCGCACTTGATTTACACGCTTGGTACCTAGATGATGGTACCATCATTAGTGATACATTGGAGGTAGCCAAGGCCCTGAGCATTATAGAAGCTGAAGGACCAATTAGGGGTCTTAACGTTAAGAAAACGGAAATCTTTTGGCCTTCTATTGATCCCAGAAGTACAGCTGATGGTGTTTTCCCCCTGACATTGGTAGTCCTTCTAATGGCGTTAAACTTTTGGATGGACCTGTGAGTTTGGATTTGAACTTTATTAGTGATATGATGTTGACCAGGGTGAATAAGACTGTTCAACTGATGAATGCAATCAAAAAACTCAAGGACCCTCAAAGTGAGATGTTATTACTTCGTAATTGCACTGGTGTGTCTAGATTATATTTTGCAATGCGTACTACCAACCTAGCAGGCTTGCAACCAGCCACTGACCTTTTTGATGACCATCTACTTAAGTATTTGAGACTCTTAGTCACTGGCGACGGAGCGGGGTTTGGTACTTTACAGCAGAGACTGGATACCTTGCCTATCAAAGATGGTGGCCTTGGCATTTACACCATGGTGGATACCCGTGCCTACTGCTACCTTGCCTCTCAGAATCAGACAGCGTCAGTTCAAAAGATAATTCTTGGTAGTTTATTTTCAACAAACAAAGGCTCTACTTATCAGTTGGATCTTCAGAACTTCATACAGGTATGTGGATTACCTCCTTCTTATTGTGTCGATGATACTGCCCCCCCCCCCCCTTCCATGCACTCCCTGGAAGTCATTTATTTTGATGAAGTTAAGAAGCAAATCCCAGACCAATTTTCTATGTCTGCAAGAGATTCCATTTTGTGGCAGTGTAACCGGGTCAAGCATGCTCAGGATTATTTATTCGTTGTTCATATTAGTGGGCTTAATTAGTGTATTGGACCTAGACAGTTCTGAGCTGTGCTTTGCTATCGTCTTGGTATCCCACTATTTGTTGAGAATGGATAATACACAAGTTGTAACAAATCTATGGACATTTTTGGGACCATGGGCTTCACTGTGCTAAAGATGTTGGAAGTAAATTTTGACATGATCTTGTCCGTGATATTGTTGTCGATATTCGTTACAAAGCTGGTGTACCTGCGCGCAAGGAAGTCTCTCTTGGCATTCTTTCAGATGATGGTAAAGACTTGAGACCTGCAGATATTCTAGTCCTCAACTGGGAAAATAGGCAAGATGTTTGCATGGATGTCACTGGTGTCTCGCCCTTCACAGGTGATGGTATACGCTCTTTTGTCCCAGGGAAAGCAATTTCTAATGTGGTTTCAAGGAAGCGCACTAAATATTTAGTTAAGTGTACTGCGCTTGGGTATGGTCTAGGTGTCCTAGCTTTCTCTACTTTAGGGAAACTTGGTGAAGACACTTTATGTTTTTTCAAGCGTCTGAAGAATTGTCTTGTTAATAATGACGCTAGTAGTGGCTTTGGTAGTTTTATTTTTTATAGATTAGGCATTGCTATTCAGAGAGGAGTTGGTGCCCAGCTTGTTGCTAGGCTACCAAACAATAGCTTTGTATGATTTTTGCATGATGGTTACATATTGTATTTTTTCAAGAATATATTATAGAAGGAAATAAAAAAAAAAAAAAGACAAGAGAAATTTTTGTTAGGTTCATTATTAGTTTTACTGTTTTGTTTTCATTTTGTGTATTTGTGTATTTTTTTTATCTCAATAATAAAAAAAAAAGAGAATAAAAAAAATAGAAAAGAAAAAATAAAAAGAGACAAGAAAAATGTGTTGTATCATATTTTGGTTTGTTTTTAGTTTTGTTCTTTCAATAAAGCCAATGGGAAAGAAGGAATATCCATAATGAAGTTTCAAGCAACAAGGATTTGAAGAAAAAAAGTTACATTGTCAAGATTCTACGAAGTTCAAGAGTTATCATCAAGAGTTGAAGACCGAAGACGAAGATGAAGACAAGGATTGAAGACAAAAGATGTTTCTATGGATGCTGTGAGAGTGGTGCTAACTGCACGTCGAACGGATAACGAGGTAAGTAAGCATATTCCCACCTTCGTTAAGTGGTTGATTTCCTTTCTTAGAGATCTTCAGGAAAAAAAAGGGTTTTCAAAATGAATAAAAGATGTGGGTTTTCAAAACAATTCGGAGGGTTTTACCTTCCTACTATTCAACGTGTCGCAGGATTCTCTCTTCATTCCTACCTGGACACATGTGTGACCCATAAATAGCTGTTTATTATTGAGAGCAACTTCATAAAACCCTTTCTGGTAAGGCAGAGTCGAGACTTTTGATTACTCTCGAACCTGGATTCTTTCGATAAGGGATGGTTATTTCTCTCTCAACTTTTAAGGATGAGATTGTGTTCATATATATGTCTAACTTCTTATGACTAGTGTGCAAAATCTCTATGTCTTCTTAGCGCGTTGGATGCTATCATTTCGGGAGAACTAGTAAGTTGGAAAAGTAGATTTTGTGGGTATATCTATAGTAAACCCTCACGAGACTATAACTCGTCCACCAGGGACACCTAGGGGTTTAAAGGCATGTTGCATTAGCTAAGTTCATCCGTTTTCTCGACGATATGGAGTTGTTGTATTTTAGATAGTTTGCTCGAGGACTAGCAAAAACCAAGTGTGGGGGAATTTGTTAAGTGCATATTTTGCATATATTTAGTGTCGAATCCATGCTAGTAATTGCGTATATTCTTGCAAATTATTGTATATTACGTTTCTTTTTCTCTATTTGTGTTTTACTAGGTGAATCATCCAAAAGAAGCAAATCGGCACTTAATTGTGCAATAAAAGAAGTTAGCCGCAAGCGGAGAAAGGCCAAATACCAAATGAGTCCCTCAAATTTAGGAATACTTGCTATCACCTTGAAGAGGACGGAAATACAAAGGCAATGGCGAAAGAATGGAGTCATTCCGAAGTCGTATGAAGATTTTATGGGTGTTTGAATCAAAGCAAAGTTGCGAAATCGTGCACCCACAGAATTTATAAGGGCACCCATTTGCATTACTCAGGGCAGCCGCAAAACAAGAAATAAACTTTCAGGGTTACGGTGGAGCCGTAAACAGAGACGGGAGTTGCTACGATGGTTTGGTGATGAGTCTGTTGATGTTGGTGATCGATGGGAAAGGAGCTGGAGGTTTTGCTGTGGATGGAAGAGAAATAATGGTGATAGCAGTGGCAGTAACGATAAAGACAGAGAGAGCTGGAGTAAGCTGCCGCCATCGGAAATTAATGGTTTTCCGGTGATCATGAATGAAGGTGAACTCGAGCTGTAGTTAATAACGGATACCGGTGATTGGTTGATGCCATATGCCACCAGAGATGAAAGAAAAGAAATGGAGTTTGGGTTTGTATCCCATGAGACACGGAAGAAGGCATTGCTGCCAAAGACACCCTGATGAAACTCGTTGCCGGTGTTTGGCTGTAAAGATGCATAACGAGAAACTCGAGTTTAGTCGACGGAAGAGTAGCTCGATGATCGAATGGAGTTGAACTGTACTGGTTCTTGTTACTGTTAACGAAACTCAAGCAAGAAGCTATGATGAGATGACGCTGGAGATGTTAATGGAAGGCAGTAGACAGGAGAAGTTGATTTGTTGCTGTGATTATCGAGATGGATGACAAGGGTCGTAGAAGTCGATCTTGGCAGTGATGATTGGATTTCGAGTTAAAATCTGTGGTGGTGCTAGTTAACTGCATGGAGAAGCTCGAGTCGATGCATGGAGGAGATGGAAGAAGATTTTCCGGAGATGGTGATAATCAGTCTTCGGGCAAGCTTTATTCAAGTCGCTGAAGTCGATGCAGACGCGAACACCTCCATTCCTTTTGGGGACTATCACCATGTTAGATATCCATCGCGGGTATTGAGCTTTTCGAATGATTCCTGCTACTTGCAACTTTTTTAGTTCGGCCTCCACCGCTGCTTGTAGCTCGGGTGCAATTCTTCTCATCTTTTGTCGGATCGGCTTGGCCTTGGGGTCTATTCTCAAGTGGTGTGAGCAGACTTCTGGGTCAATTCCTTCCATGTCGTGCATTTGCCAGGCGAATATGTCCATGTGTTCTTTCAAGAGAGTTATTAGCTGCTGTGTCTGCTCATCCGTTAATAGAGACCCTACTTTTACCATCTTAGGCTCTTCCTCAGTGCCTAAGTTAACTTGTCGGGTGAGTTCTAAGGCCGAGAAATTAGGCTTTGGCCCATCGACTATCGTCGGCTCCTTTGATTGCTATAAGATCTCTTCCTTGTCAGCTTCGTAGGTTGTAATGGCCTGTGATATCACCTTTTCTAGCTCCTCCCCTGCTTTTATTTCCCTAGCTTTGTTCTTTTCCTGACGTTTCCTCGATCGCCTTTCTTCATTCTGCTGGATGTCAACTTGTACGCATTGTCGGGCCTCCTGGGGGTCGCCTAATACCTTCACTACCCCTCGATAGGATGGAAACCGCAATCTTTGGTGATAGGCCGAGGCGACCCCTTTGATTCCTGCCAACCAGGGTCGACCAAGGATCGCTTCATAAGGCGATACAACGTCGACCACACAGAAGGTGGTGAGTGTGTCTAGAAATCCTTCTCCGTCCGAGACTCTGAGGGTGACCTCTCCCTTTGGTACTGTCACTGTACCGTTGAAGCCGTAGATTCGATAGGTCGACGGGATTAGGATGTCATCAGATAGCTCCATTCTTTTGAAGGTGTCGTAAAATAGGACCTCGACTGAACTGCCACTGTCCATTAGTATCCTTCGGACACCCCATTCTTCAATGAGTAAGGTTATCACTAGGGGATCCCCATGTGCTTGACCATTCAATGGGACGTCCTTTGCTGAAAAAGTGATCGGCTGTATCATCCAAGATTCCATGGGCAGAGTCTTGGACACACTGAATATTTCTTTTCCCGCCCGATGTCTTTTGTGGATCCTCGAAGTGATACCGGTTCCTAGATCAAACCCCCTGAGTTGCCGAGTGCGAGATGGTGTTGCAAGCGAACTGGGTACCACGATTGATCCTTATCTGGTGCACTGGCGCGTCGGGCTGAGCTGGTGTTGACGATGTTTTAACAAAATGTCGCAAGTATCCATCTCGGATCAGATGCTGGACGATATCTTTTACCTCTCGACAATAATTGGTCGAATGGCCACGGAACTGGTGGTAATGGAAGAACTCGGGATGGTTTCTTGTTTCGTCGAACTGGACACCCCTAGTCTTCGGGTATCGGATATCGTTCCTCTTTTCAACTTCTTTGAATATTTCTTCCAATGGTGCATTTAGTGGAGTGTAAGATCTAGGTTCATGACGAGGCTTTTTTCCTTTTTCGACCCAAATTTTCTTGTTCTCCCCGTGATGTTGTGCGCTCGGCCTTTTCTCAGATCGCTTCGGAACTTCTCGTGCGGTTGCCTCTACTGTAGCACTTGCTTCTTGTATTCCTCTATCTTGTGCTCCTTCCTGTATTTCTTCTAAAGCAATATAGTGTTCTTGCATCTTCCTGATTTCTCTTAGCGTTTTAGGCTTCTCGGTGTACATTGCTACCCAAATAGGATCTGACTTCCCTAATGAATTTTTGAACCCGGATATCTGTTGATCGACTGGTACCTTGCCGATGTCAGTACATAACTTCCTCCATCTGTCTGTTAGAGACCGCAGCGGTTCCCTGAATCTTCGTGCAAGCGTAAAGTGCTTATTAACCCTGGGCCGAGCTATACTGTTATGCATGTAAGTCTCAAGGAAGGTTTCCACTAAGACTGCATAATTGCCAACGGATTCATCGGGCAGGGTGTAAAACCAGTTCTTTGCCTCACCCTCCAGACTTGCCGGGAAGAATTTGCACATGACCACATCGTAGTTCTTCCATTGTAACAAGGACATGCTGTATATTTTGATGTGCTCTCCAGCGCACTCGCCTAAGCCTCTCACCTTCTCGTTCTAGTTCACGCTGGTACTCTGCTGGTTGTCTTTCTCGCCCCCGTTCCTCATGTATCGTCTGCACTTCCTCTTCTTCCTCCGCATCCGATGCAGTTCTTCCATCCACCATGTCCCCCTGCATTATCTGGTTCGGGTTGATCCTCAGTATCCCATGTGGGAGATCGTCGTCTCGGCCTAAATCGACCTCCTCGTCAACAGTAGCCATGCCTTTGCCTAGTGCCAGTGTCTCGTCCTGGTTATTTTGTGGACGATCTTCGTGTCGGGAATCAGTCAGTCCTTCTTGTACACTAGATCCTGCTATGGCTCGGTTCCTAAGGATTCTACTCGTCCTGGAGATACTCGCCATCACCTTCAGTATCGCCCTTGTTCCTCGGCTCGCCCGTCCGTCCGTACCTACGTCAGCAAAGTATACAACAGTTACTTCGAACTGCTTTCGAAAAGGTTAAGGATGAAGTACAACAATTCTGTTGTGTAAGGTGGAAAAAGTTTTCACAGTACACTTCCATTTATTCTAGCATGTTGATCTCAGCAATCAAGTAGGTTTGACCGCAAGAGGGCAATTTTCGAAAAGCTGTCTCAACACATCGCTTTCGGTACTTTTTCTACGCATTAATCATTATTTGTCCTAACATTCCAAGTGCCAGAAGTCATTAATCATCCGTACGTCAAGTTGGAAGATTTCTTTCTTGACTGTAGTTGACGATACGATAACCTTTACCGATTGTTGTACCGATCGTCTACTGGTGCTGTGAGGCTTTTAGCGTAGGATCAAGATGAGGCTTGATAATAAAGCGCCCACTAAAACTCCTTTCAGCCGTAGTTTCCGGAAAACTGAACTCGATGATTTCAAGTTAGTCTTGCCTCCACCACTATCACACTTTGTTTTAGCTAACTAAGAAGATCCAAATAACGAAGTAACGTTTCACCTTAGCTTCTACCGGTCATCGGAGATGATCCATTCGGGAGCTTTTGAGGTGTTATTACGTTTTACCTTATATCGACGAGAAGGCGACCTTTGGCCGGGAAAGCTTTAACGAAAACACTTATCTTTACATAGTTAGCTAAACTTATTCGACCGAAATCCCTTATTCATAAGGTAAGAGATCTCCGGCTCTTGTTTGATGGGGTTAAGACGATGAAGTTAACAAGTTCATCGTGAGCCTTTCATGAACTCAAGTAAGTAAAACAAAGGTAACAACTTTGAGCTTTTGACCTCAAAAGGTGAACTTAAAACAACAAATCTAGCAGCCCTCGGTTTTTAACCATTAGAGATGAAAGGAAAAAAGGTCAGCAAGGTGGAATTTCATTCTTAGCTTCTACCAACATCAAAAGATGTTATTTCGGGAGCTTATTGATCTTCCTATAACCTGCTTAGACGACTTAGACAAACGGCCTAGTTTGATGATTTATCGATTCTAATGAAAACAGAAGCGATTAATACTAGCAAAACAATCCTACCTCCAAACTCAACAAGGTTTGGCTTAAGAAAACGAAGACAAAAACTTTTCACGAATTTTGCCTATCAACACTTCTAACCAAAAGAGTTTCTCCCTTAGCATCAACTAACACGTATGGTGACTTAGGAGCTTGGATTTCTCTCTTTTGGTAACCGATTTCAAGGTATCCGAAGATATTACACGGTCCCCTTAGTCGGCGCCAGAATGTAGATGTAGAAAATTCTTCTACTATATCCAAAGGATTTCAAACGTATGCAAAGAATTAAATCAACAAGAGACATAGAAGAACACAAGATGTACGTGTTTCGGCATGATTACCTACGTCCATGGGGGTGAAAGGATGATCTTATTACTTCACACAAGATTACAAGGATGAAGTACACTCAACAGTATTCTATCACTCTTCTTCCTCACTCCTCAAAATTGCTCTCCCTTTACCTTTCTACACGATCTCTATTTATAGTCGCAGGTGATGATACATCGATATTACAGTGTTGGTCCTGGTGTAGCTTCCTGGATGTCCTTCTTGGACGACTTGCTGATGCTTCGGCCGATCTTCCCTTTTGCTCGAATCGGGTCATCTGGTCGAGTGGTGTCATCACCCGATGTCGTTTGTTTAGTGGAGGCGTTCGACGTCGCCCTTTAGATTCTTGGCCGAGTCTCACTTTGATCGGGCTTTTCTTATCTCTTCACCAACTCTGTCAGTGCATTAACTACCCTCGAACCCAATGAGCATCACATCAGAACTTTTCTCCTTTATGTCGACCTCTCGAGCTGTCTCCATCCCTCTTTTCTCATGCTCAGACCTGATGAGATGATTCAGTGCTTCTAGTTCTTGCTTTTCTTGGTGCGTCCTTGGCCGGGATGGCTCCACCTGTCTCTGTGGATTATTTGCACCTACACTCGTGTTTTTTTATTCAATGCCGGGTTTAGCTTGATATATGCAAGAAGGCGTTGAAAGAAGGCGATTGGAGAACTGAGAAAGCAGCAAACAAAAAGAAAGAGATAGCATACGACTAGAGATACAGTGAGAGATAAGTTGAAGAAGAGAGATTTTGCATAATATTCCCGTACAAAAGGAATTAACGAAAACGATGTATACGTCTTTATTAAGGTTTTACACACAACACTTTCAAACCCTTTTTTCTGCTACCGGGTGAAGGAACAAACACCAAAAAAGAAGACGAAGAGATTATCATATACCCGCAAAAGTTTGTTTATCAGTAAGCTATTAATTACTTAATTAACTCTCTTTACTATTGTTTTTATTTTTTCACTGATGTTTGCACTATATATAACAAGTGACGTGCACGCGCATTGCGCGTCGGCCATCATCACAATTTGATTGGAGTAGAGCGGTCGTCTGGGAGCGATGGTCTTATTGTCACCAGTTAGCAACATTTTATAACCGGTGAAATGTCTTATTTATTGCAAGGTCCCTAGATATCCCCGTTAGTCACTTGAACTCCTTGAAGAGTCCCCATAATAGTTTATATATTACACCGAGATATTTTTTTGCATCAGCGGGCTTCATCATATGGAATTGTTAAAAGTCAAATGATCCGACGGGTGTGACCAATTGTTCACACGGATTTTTTTTCCTGGAATCTAACGGCTGAATTGTAATATCAATGGATCTTAACGGTTTAATTTCAATCCCGTGTCGAAATTGTTAATATCCTTGCTCCCATTAAAATGGGGGAGATTAATTTCTCATTGAATTCAGTACCAATTTTTGAAATTCAATTATACATTGATGATGATGATATCATATTCATCAATCATATGTGTTCATGTTTTATTAGCAGCAAATTTAAAGAGATCGGTATTAAAGGCAAGTTATGATGATGCATTAGAAGATACTCATAATAACATGGAAGTAGTAGCGAGTTTTTTTCTCTTGGGGTCTGTAAGCTCTCTCGAGCCCCGTTGCACAGTCAAGATCAACAAATGGCTGATCATCAACCTAGCAGTAGCCAAAGAGATATTAATAGATTTAGGGTTCAAGGATATGAACAACCGACAGTAGCAGAAGCTCCTATGGGTTCTTTAGAAGAAGATCAATCTTCAACTAGTAAAGAGAAGATCAATTTTCACAAGCTGCACTTTCACCGAAGGTAACTGAATAACTTCGTCTTTAACCATTATCTATCTTTTATCTTTCACCCAAATACAATACTATAAAAACTTCATACCGGAAAACTATGTTGTAAAAGGCGCTAGGCAAGGCGAGGCGCCAAGTCCAGCGCCTAGCGCCTTTGACGCCTAAGGCGCACCAGGCGAGGGTCTTTTTTTAGAAAAAACCAAAATTAGGTATAATTTGGCGCCTGGGCGCCTTTTTTTGCCAGGCACCAGCCTTGCGCCTAGTGCGCCTTTTACAACATAGCCGAAAAATCTTCACACGACAGTTCTAAAAGATTGTGCCATAAAAATATTGATCTCCACATACCTAACTGCCTCAGGCACGGAGCTTTTAAGGGTCTAGTGGGTACAGTTGTCCCCACTGGAATCTATAGTTTCAACTATATTGGTTTGGTAGTTTGCTAATTCTATCACACAGGAGAACAAATTTAAGGGGAACAACGGAAAATTGGTTTAAAAACGATGATTTTGTATGCTTCCCTTAATTGTCAGTAGCTTTTCTTAGCATCGAAAGAGGAAGATTAAATGGGTAATCCATACTTGATGAAGCTCCGTGTATAACTAGCAAATTCAAGCATCATATAGGCAATATGCTAATATGAAATTAGTAACCTAGTTCAAAAACAAAAAAAAATAAGAAAAGGCAAACCCTTCGATAGCATGTTTGTTATATTGTCGAGTCATGAGTTTCTGTAGTTTCACACATTTACAGCTCTAAACGCAAAACAACGTGTTCCCAACCCAAAATTAGTAAATCAAAGGTGGAAAAAAAAGTTGTGGCCTTCGGCCGCTTAGTCGGATTTGGATCATGACTGTCAATATATAAATTTGTCCCCCTAACCAAAAATTCTAGCTCCGTCCATGCTAACTGGGGTACATAATATGAATATACATTGAGCATTATAATGAAAAGATTGCAATGATAAGTTTACAGCCGGTTACAAAATGGAGGGATAGCTTATACACGTGTATGGTGGAACTGATATGCGCTTTTTACCTGGGTTTCGACGAATCCAACTAATGTGAAAAGAATTATGGAACTAATGAGATCAATCTTACCTATCAATACGGAACCATAAAACACCAACATGCTGATGACGTTGGATTGGTTGCTGCAATATTAGCTTCTCAAGATGCTTTTCCTGGACCAGTGACGTCGATTCTTGTAGTTTTGGTGTTTCTATACCGAACCGGGATGATAAAGCTCTTGTTCAGCTGTCGTACTTGGTTGCAGACAAACAATACTTTAGTATTTCCATGATCTTTTTTTGTGATGGATACGATGAAAGATGGTGGTGGTAAAGGGGGAAGAGAAGATAGATGATGATGATGGCGGCGGAAACTAGGATAGGAACGAACTTGTCTGATACCAATGATACCATTAATATTGTTCCTTTCGTGAATCCATAACCTGTTGCAACTAAATCTGATTATTCCAACATTGAGACTCCGAAATCCAGTGAGTCGATTAATGATACCATTAATATTGTTCCTTTGGAAGTTGTCGACGAAGAAAATCAAGTTGTAACTGTGTCCAGATCTGACCTTGGGGGCAAGGTCCTATTTAAGGAGGGTGGAATGGTAAGACCAAGTGTGGAGCCTATTTTTGCGTACAAGGTGGACTTTGAGGGCAAAGTCCCATTTAAAGAGGTGGAATGATAAGATCATGCGCGGAGCCTATTTGTGCGTATAAGGTGGACTTTGAGGGCAAAGTCCCATTTAAGGAGGGTGGAATGATAAGACCAAGTCTTATCGGTCACGTCAACGTTGTTGACCAGATACGGCACTGGAGCATATGTGGTCTTGTTGGTCCATTACATGGGTCAAGCCTATCCAAGTTATGGAAACCACCTTGGCTAGCCATTGCGAAGCGCGATAACAACAAGTTTTATAGTTTAGTATTTAGTTATTTGATTTATTAAGAGTTTTTATTATGAAAAATAAGTATTTTATTAGAATTAGGATTTATATTAAAAGTAATCTTTTTAGGGTTTGCTTTCTTATTTTCCAAGTAATGTAGCCTATAAATAGGCCTTTTCCATTTATCGATAAATAATCATAAAAATATAAAGAAAATTGTTACTGTTTGGTTTATTGGTTCTTCGAATCATGATCTTTTGAGCTTGAGCTGCTGGCCGTGAATAAGAAACGATTTGTTTCTTATCAATCGACGCTACTAGCCTCACAGCAATTGTCACTCACGGGTTAACGTGTTATTCTCTGCGTGTGTACGTGCAAGTGCAACAAGCGGCGGGAATGAGAAAGAAACAACAAGAGTATTTCAGTTGCTAGCTAGGTGACACGGAGATGATTTCATTATATATCGACACTGTATAAATGAAAACAATGCCGGAATAGGATATATCGGCATACTCGACACTTTTTTTATAACGCCGGTATACTAGTGTCGTCATGCTCTACAAATAAAAATCAATGCCGGAAGAACATGAGAAAAAAAAACTTAAATTCTGGCCAATTTATAACACTTAACGGTATTATTTTGTTCACCATCATACAATGCCGGCAGTGTGGAAAATCTATCGGCATGCTCGATAGCTCAACTTGAATGCCGGAAACAGTCTGTCAGCATGGCTAAACAATTTTTATTTTCAAAGTTGGAGCCTAGGAGGAACGATTGGATGAATGAACCATAAACTTAGTTTCTTTGGTATTTTCTAAACAACTTTGAATCATGTTGGATATTTTCAATAACATAGAAAACAAAACGTTTTTCGTTTTTGGTTTGCCGCTACGACGGGGAAGTGTCCTGTGTCGAATAGACACAACATATGTTAGTTGGAGATGAAGAGGCACATCCAAAGGGTGTGATGGTTCACAAAAGACACATCCATTCCCATAAGACACTATTGATGTCTTTTGGTAGTGAAGAGGCATCTCCAATAGGCATGAGTTCCCTATAAGTAGTGATGATTTGTTTTCATTCAAATAATGGAAAACATCAAATACTTTCTGTTTTCTCTCTTCTAAGCATCATCAGATTCCTATTATTGTGTATTCTTGGTTGGGTCAAGGGGTACAAACCTTGAATCCAATTACGTTGTTATAGGGCTTCATTGTATCCTGATGACAATATTTCGCATACCTGTTGTAATCGCCATTTGATATTGGGAGGGTAGAAATAATTGTCTAAAAGAATCTTAATCGAGCCTTGAAGCCCGAAGTACAACATTTCTCTTAAGTGTTTCATCCTCTCTTTTTAGCCAGAATTTCCAACAGTTTTAGACAATTAATCTTTCGACAAGGAGGATGAAAGTTAAACGGAATCGTGGTTTATCTTTTGAAACTAAAAGTTGGGGTGAACAAGTTGCTTACAACATCAGTGGAGTTCAGAGATGTGTAGCCTTCACGGAATACAACGGCATGAATTCATGTTTCCTGTTAACGTTGTATCTTAATATTATTACGTTCGTTCAAGGTTTATTGGTTAGGGCTTCGTCATACTTCCAGAAGTTTTGAGTTTACAAGGAAGTAAATATTTGTTTCCACCCGTTTGTTAAAGTGTTAAGATACCAAACGGTTATTGCTACGGAAACTATTTGAGAATCATAGAATCAAGAAGGAAAAGCCATGAGGAAATAGATTCCAACGACAACTGAAACTTCGAAGGATATCAATCTCTGGGATTTCCCTCTCGCTGTTGCCGGGAACATCAGATAAGTGATCTAATCTTGTTTTCGTCTTGTTAATTTGGAGATTCAAAGTTTGTACGGTGAGTTAGGGTTCTAGTATGCAGACATATATAAATCCGTATGATTGTACTAGTATCCTTAAAAGGCATAAATATGCAGAACCATCTCTTGTGAAATGGTATCTTCTTAATAGGACTAATGATGGCCAAAGAAAATCTTTAACGAAGAGTTAGGAGATTGATGCAGTACTCATGGCCTGTCGTATGAAACGAAAGGTGGAAAAGGAAAAACGGTTAGTATAAGTAAATTTATATACTTATTATAGTTGCATGATATAGCATGGTGTTTTTGATGATTCATCTCTGTGTTTATATGTTTCCTGATGTCATGCATGTATCTAATCTTCAAATTAGATAAGTTGAATGCTACTGTTGCATTCTTTGTTTGGTCCTACCATGAGCATATGAACATGTTAATTTTGGATGGGTACTTCGATTTTGTCAAAAGGCACTATCTTAGTAATTGATGATCCACTCATCCGCGAAGGTAGTTGTGATTTTGAGTATACATTGAACCAAATTTTGATGTGCTTTATGGGTACATGAGGCTACATTTTTGTTTCCCATCCATGAAACAAAATTGTTTTGAGCGTTCACATATTTTGTAATATAATCAAAATATAGTGACAAAATGGAGCCTACTCCAAAAGATTGGATTTGAAGATTTCTTTTGAGAAATTGAGTATGCATATACCGAATCAAAGTAGTGAATATAATGACTTGATTTGAATATGGGTTCAATTTTTTCCATACAAGTACTAGTATCTCGTCGTTTTTTTTGCTTAAGAAACTAAAGTTGCAGATTTGCAGTACATACTTAGTTTTCTTTTTTTTTTTTATGAAATGTATATGGACTACATGTACAATGTGACTAAGTTCAACATGTTTGAATGAACACTAGCTTTTAGAGTTTGTATACTGTATGCAAGTTGGTTCATGTTCTATCCATGAGATATAAAATTGATCAAAATGGTCTTCAAAGTTTTGGTTTAAAACTGAAATTTGATGAGATTTCTCTCTATCGTCTTTCCTATTGAGAATACTGGAAGAGGATGAGATTCTAGGACCGTAAACTATTATGATCCAGTAGAAGTGTTTGATTTGAATGATACTATATAATTCACATGAAATGATTATATGATCTTGAATTTGCACATCAACTGTAAAAGTGTGGCCCATGTATTTAAACGAGAGCCAAATCCAATATCAAAACTATGAGAGTATTATCCGTAGTATTGGATTTGAAGAATTTCCTCTATGGAAATTATGTGGGCATGGACAAATTGAGAATAGAATTTGTTCTACTGGAGTACATACTACTTTGTAATTTGTATTACAAAATCGGAGAATGTATCTATTTCTTGATCAGAATTAACGTTATGTTTTATGGTATTGAGGAAAATCATAAAATGGGGGAGAATTTATATGAAAATGTCATATAAAATTTTCTAACTGTTGGGTTATTTTTAATAACCGAAATCGTCATAATTGTTGACATAACAATTGTAATATAATTCTTGCAATAAGAATTATAGATTCCAATATTTGGAAATGGGTATGTCTTAAATGACATCAAAAGAATTACCCAGTTAATATGTAACGTTTTGGAAGATTGGGCGCGCGACTAAATATCCGACGATGCAGTGTTACAATATTTCCGACGCATAAATTATGAACATTTGCATCATAATGTAAAATGTTAAATAGACATTGTCTATGTCTTTGGGTATAAATTTGTAGAGTATTGGGCATGAGTAGAGGAGTTACTCATCGTAATAATGTGCTTGTTGAAATAGCAAGCAAGTTGCCTACAAATTTTATATGCCTCTAGTGTATGCAAGTCTTAATGACTTTTTTTGTGAATTAACCGTAAATGTTAATTAGGATCACTAGAGAGGTTACAATTATTAAGTAAAATTAAGAGGAACATTTTTAATAATGTTTTCAGAATTAATTGCATGAGTAGATGCAATTAATGAGGAGGAATGGCTTGGAAACAAACTTGTAGAGATCCCATTTTAGAAGAAGCCATTTCAAGCGGTCTTGATTAATCGTGAATCAGGCTATGATCTATAACGTCTCTTAAAGACTTTAATGAAAAGTCAAGACATGCAAGTCTTGGACATTGAACGGTAAGTCAATTACTCAAGAAGGGAGTAATTGCAGTTGACCATTGAAACAGAGACAAAAACTTGGCAGACTTATCATGAAGAGTCTCCCAAAGGAAATGTTTTCAATGAAGTATACAGAAATGGGACTAAGGTTTGTGAAGGAAGGTTGATCACCCATAGCAGAAACCCAACCTATGTTTTGAAAAGGATAAACAAGGTTCAATGTGGTACCAACAAGCTATGGATGTGATTATGGTGCACTAAGTAAAAACTTCTCATTTTTGTTTAGTGCAGGGATTCTGCAAGAAAAAAAGGATGGATGTTAATCCTTAATGAGTCTATTATCGTTTACAGGTGTCTCGCAGAAACACCTTCGAGACTTACCTATATGAGTATGGAAATCAGGTCGTTTCCTAAGACAAGAAGACCGTTCTCTAAAGCAGACTCATGAATCCAGTATATAGCACATGGCCATTAACGTGCTGAGCTACAGAACACACAATCTCAGAAATCAGTATGTGTGGAAATTCCGGTTTTATCACATGGGGTACTTGGTTCAAGACTAGTTTCACCACTGAACCTCGACAAGTCTTTAAATTTCTTACACTAAGTGAAGGTTCAAATCCAAAAGATACCTATCATTTATGTATTGTTTTCAACGATGATGCTTATTTCCCAACTTTGCTTGAACTACGTTGGCTTGATCCCACTCGGGTACGTAGGCAGTCACTTGAGTGATGCATCCACTCCGGTTTTTGTAAGTTTTACTTTATTTTCTATTTTGGTTTTTGAAAAATAGGGGGAGATTGTTGGATATTTTCAATTTTCATAGAAAACAAAACGTTTTTCGTTTTTGGTTTGCCGCTACGACGGGGAAGCGTCCTGTGTCGAATAGACACAACGGATGTTAGTTGGAGATGAAGAGGCACATCCAAAGGGTGTGATGGTTCACAAAAGACACATCCATTCCCATAAGACACTATTGATGTCTTTTGGTAGTGAAGAGGCATCTCCAATAGGCATGAGTTCCCTATAAGTAGTGATGATTTGTTTTCATTCAAATAATGGAAAACATCAAATACTTTCTGTTTTCTCTCTTCTAAGCATCATCAGAATCCTATTCTTGTGTATTCTTGGTTGGTTCAAGGGGTACAAACCTTGAATCCAATTACGTTGTTATAGGGCTTCATTGTATCCTGACGGCAATATTTCGCATACCTGTTGTAATCGCCAATTGATATTGGGAGGGTAGAAATAATTGTCTAAAAGAATCTTAATCGAGCCTTGAAGCCGGAAGTACAACATTTCTCTTAAGTGTTTCATCCTCTCTTTTTAGCCAGAATTTCCAACGGTCAATGATAAGTGATGTTCATTAGTTTCAAGTTTTTGTCCATTAATTGTTTACCATATCATTAATTTTCTACTGACTTTGATTCTTACCCTCTTCTTCAGCTTCACCATCAACTGCCATGATCAATCCCCATCGATCAATGGCATCAGTTCTTATTCTCTTGTTCCATCTTTGATCAAAATGGCAGAAACCATCAAGTCCTTCTCCAACTGTTTTCATCATTCACAGCACATGAGACATGGATATAGGCTAAGAAGAAAACTTCACAGTTGACTGGTGCACGGTTTAAATAATTACATCATCAAACTAGACACGGGATTTCTTCTTTGATTTTGAAGATGGAGATAACATCCCATTATTCGTCTTTAACGACATCTAAGTTTAAGCTTCCGCGAATGACTCAATGAGTAGGGGAAATCAGTCGATTGCGGCGTCAATTATCCTTTGTCTATTAAGCAGTTTATAGTGCCGGTACTGTTTAAGCAGTTTACTCTTCCATGAAGACTATGCCGATTATGGGATGAAGGCCATGCCGTTTCCATGAAGACTATGCCGATTATGGGATGAAGGCCATGCCGTTTTCATGAAGACTATGCCGGGTTTCTGGGTTATTTGTATACTTTCGACTCTTTTTAAATATGAGCTGGTTAAAACGTCTAATTGTTGTATATGAACCTTGACAATTAACATATAATCCAATACAGGCTAAGCCCATGAATGCTTTGCTTACCGTCAACCAATTGGAATGAATAAACTTAATCTAATCCAATCAAACTACTAGCTTAACTATACTAATTGATCAATTAACATACTCCCTCCGTATCAAATTAACAGTCCTAATTGACTTTGTCAAGATATTAAGGAAATGCTATAAAATGTCGTGATTAACCCTTGACTAGCCCTATTTAATGTTATATTGTTACCAAAACTAAAACTAATAGTATTAATTATAAATTGGATAATATTATTATTTTAGAAAATATTTTAAAAAAATAAAAACAAACTTATATTGCTTTTTTTATGGAGTCCATAATTAGAACGGGATGTAAGAATAAGTAGAAGTTTTATTAGGAATTTTATAACTATCCATAAATATTTTTATCAAAAAAGGAATGATAATTAATACAAAGATATTGAGTAGATTTTTTCTTTATATATGGTGATAATATTTAAGATTTTGAATTAAGTTGATATTAAAAATCCTGGCTTGATTGGGGTATACTTCAACTAATTGGGGTATACCCAATTTTAAAGGGACTCTTTTTTAAGAGCAAAGGGGGAGGTCTATGGGTAAAGTTACAAAATAACCCTTTCCCATTATAACTCTAATTACTACCTAAATCAGTTTTCATTCTCTTCATTTCATCTTCTTCTCTTCTTCTTCTCCTCCACAACCTTACCGGCTCCATCACCCCCACCACCACCAAAACTCATCGATCAATTCGTTAAAATCGTCGATTCGAAAACTCCGATTAGTCTTCATCAATGGATCCACCACGGAAGAAGGCAACTCGTATGAAAGAAACTAATCGAAAACCCAATGAATATAACCTTGGAATTGCAAGTTTGGTTGCTAAGAAAGTGAAGAAAAAACGGTTGAAGAAGAAGTAATTGAACACTTGAAACACGTGAAATGGTGCGCTTAAGAAAGTAAGGGCTTGTTTAAACTCACTCTAGTACTTCGATTTCATGTTTGCATGTCAAATTAGGTCAGAAAATTCGAATTTGTGAATTGGCGATTCTGACCTTGCGGCAAGGTTTTTTGTTATCGACCTTTCGGGATTTCATAGTTAGGGTTTGGCCGGGAGGGTATAAGGTTGAAGAACTTGCCAAATTTGTAAGTTTCAGAATCGCTACTAGCGGGCGGCGGGGTTATTCATCTATACACCTTTCCGGCGTAAGTTTTTTTTTAATGAAGCCGGCATCTTATTATTGTTTATCCTTCCGGCTACTTGTTTAGAATGTTTCCTTATGCCTAGAATTTTTTAGTCCGGAAGGGTATTTATATAAAACCATTAGGTTGTTTGTCGGCCGTGATGTGTGGGAAATGGACCTTTCCGACCAGTTTAGTGAAAAATCCTATATTTTTGTGCGTAGGAAGGATATTTTGATAATACACTGCCGGCTTTGTCTTAGCCGGCACTCATCTTTTGGTCGACCTTTCCGGCCATTGTTCGCCGGATATGTTGTATATGTCTAACTCCGCCGGCTTTGTAATGTTTTTTTTTTCTGAATTGTTCTTGTTCAGATTGCGAATGGCAAAGAAGAAAGCAGCTCTTAGTCCTCCTTCAAACCCTCCTCATGTTGGTGATAAACTCTTGTCTTCAAAACATCGAGGGGTATATGTTGTGCCGGGAACGACAAAGGTATTAGAACCACTATCTGAACCCAATGATTCATACGAGACTCCAGATGAAGACCAATCAATTCCATCTGGTAGAAGAGGTGATGATGATGATGTTGATGAAACCAATCCGGCTGCTGGAGGAGGTAACAATGATGATGATGATGATGGTGATCAAGACATGCCTGAGTTTTATTTTGGAGGAGGTAATGATGATGGTGATGATGATGATGGTAATGGAGATAAATGTAAGAATATCATCAAAGATGAAATTGTTGAAGAGGAAGAGGAACAAGAAGAAGAAGGAGATGGAGATGGAGATGGAGATGGAGAAGGAGAACAAACTCTATCTATTGTTCAAGCCACCGAAGCTTCGGCTTCAACTTCAACCGGAACGAAGAAGAGGGTGATCACTAAACCGGCTGATTCTCACATGCCTTCCAAACACTTGATGGTTGCTTTATTTTAATTGAATTAGGGTTAGGTATTTTTTGGCGAAAGAAGGTGAGCCTCCAAAAGGGACCTGACAGATGGTGGAGATGTTCTTTTTGGATACAAACACTCATGGGCATGTAGGTCCATAATACTATCGTAAGTAATCTTAATCCGTCTTTGTTATTTATTCAAGTGTGTAACTATCTTAATTAAATTTGCATCAAGTGTTTGTATTTCTTTTCATTTTCTTTTTTTTTTGGTATTTAGGATCACAAGCATGCCATCCATCTCATGAGGCGCCAAGCTTCGTGTTCGATGGACGCATACTTGGAATCTTGACTTGGAATGTGAGGAGGTGAAAGTGATTGTGAGGAACTCGGGTTGTTTCTGCGGTGGAGAGTTCGAATATTAATCATGATAAAGTTACCATCTCTCGCATTCTCGTGAGAGGTTCTACGGAGAGACCGATACTATGTTATTCCCATTCGGTGAGATGGCGATAACTCCCGATGATGCTCAACAAATTCTAGGCCTCGAGGTTGATGGAAAAGCGATCACCGAGGGATTCGATAATGCCATTTCTTTCGGGAAGATTTACGAATTGAGCAAGAAATTGTTCGGTTGGAGTCGAGTTCGGACGGATGATGTTCTTGACAAGAAGGATGGTCGACTAACCAAGAAGTTTAATGTGAAGAAGTTGAGGGACGGATTATGGAAAACTCGGGAAATCCTTGATAGGGAAGGAATGGTGCACCCGGTGCGAATCAATGCTACCGCGGCCGCTTATTTGCTATACACCATGGGCAGATGTATCTTCCCCGACGATTAGGAAACCAAGTCGAGGCCTAGTTACTTGCAACTATTGGATCCCTTACATGAGATGCGTGGGTATTCTTGGGGTACTGCGGTGGTCGCCTTCTTGAACAATGAGTTGACAAAATCTTCTAGGGCACTCACTAAGCAAGTTAACGGAAACGCATGTCTCTTCTAGGTAATTTTATTGTCTAAAACATTTATATTCGCAAAATTCTCGTAAGATAAGGTTCTTACTAAACTTTTTTTTTTCTTTTTGCATAGGTTTGGATATATGAACACTTCCCTTCTTTGTTCAAAGACAACTCTTACGTCAAAGTGGATAACAGTGTTCCGGTTCATTTGCCAAGAGCGCAAAGGTACAGTTTTAAGGGTACTCAGGATAAGGAAATGCCGCAAAATCTTATAAAACTCCGAGCCGCCATCGACAATTTGACTGCGGAAGAGGTGATATTTGATCCGTATTGAGAGGATAGAAATCAAGGTTTAATCCCAAGGATAAATGAAGTTGTTGCATTATACTATGGACCCTTGATGACTGTGTTTGAAGGATTTTCAATGTACGATCCACATCGGGTAATGCGACAATTGGGTTACGTCCAAGAAGAACCTCATTTCGATGCAGCAAATCCGGCCTTTACTGTGGATATGAGTGATTGCACCACGTCCCAAAAAGGTATGAACGTCTCTTACCTTCCAGCACCAACTCAAGAACATTGGGCTGATAGGCGTCGCGGTCAAATCGACGTGAGTCTTTTGGACGAGGTGACCACCGGTCATGAAGCTACTGAGAAATACATGGCGTGGTACTTGGGTTGGGCTCGTCCTACCGTGATTAGGCCAATGACTACTGAAGAACTGGCTCGTAAGAAGAAGATCGAATCGAAAGACCCAGCAACATTGCTTAAGATATTTGTAAGTATTTTAGAGTTGCTCTTACTATTTTAAGATTGATTGCATTACCGAATCATTCTATTAATTGTTTGTTGTTTCATTGAATATAGAAGGATCAGTTGAAGACCTTTGTGAGGGTGTTGTGTTGTGCGAAAGACAGAGGAGAACCTGTGCAAAGCAAGCACATTGACTATGCTTGCAATGTTGACAATGAGGATGCCCAGCTATTGTTCAAGCAACTTCAGGCTGAAGTAAAGGCGGAAGAAAAAGCTATTAAGAATGCACAAGCCAAAATAAAGGCTGATAAAAAGAGGACTCGTAGTGCTCGTGGTGGTGAAGGTAGCGACGGCGGTCTGGTGGTGAAGGTAGCGGCGGTGGTCGTGGTGGTGAAGGTAGTGTTCCAAAAACGGGGCCGTGGTCGTCGTGGTCGTGGTCGTGGCCAATGAATGCTTTCCTAGTTCATTTCTTTATGTTGTGGTGGACAAATGTTTAAGTTAATGGTGTGGACAAATGTTTTTTTACGGTTTATGGGACATGTTTCGTATTTTGGACAAAAAATTTTGGATTTCTAGTTGTTGAATGAATGGTTTGTTTAGCTATATATAGTGTCGTATTACCTTCCCGGCATGCTTTTTTTAAGCTACCCTGTCAGCTGTCCCAGGGCCGGCAAGGTTGTGAAATGTCAGACTGCCGGCCCTGTCAACAAAAAATTGTGTAGTTACCAGGGCCGGCAAGGTTGTGAAATGTCAGACTGCCGGCCCTGTCAACAAAAAATTGTTTAGTTACCAGGGCCGGCAAGGTAATACGATTCCTACTAAGCCGGCGTTTTTGTAGCCGGAAGGGTACGAAAATAGAGACCCTGCCGGCCATATCTTGAAGAAAAAAACCATTCTTCTGATGCGTAAAATCATGTAAGGTCGGGAGGGAAACAAAACAAGAAAATGCCGGCGGTATTTTGGCCGGCATGCTAATGAACCCATACATTTCCGGACGTTTTACGACCCCGGCATTTTAGCAAATTTACGACCCCGCCGGCGGGTTCAAAATTCAAATTTTTACAAGTACAATTGCATTGATTCACTTGTACTTGGACGCTATAACGGCCAAATTTGGGCACCATCCTATAAATGCACTACTTATCTCCACAAAACAACACAAAACTATTTGCATATACTCTCCAAAGCTCTTATCATCACACACTCCATCTAACTCACCCAATAGCTCTCTACACACAAGAAATGGCTTCATTTGATTCTAATGAAGATTTGGCAATCACCAAAGCTTGGTATGCGGAGACTAGAGTTCGAAGGCAGTCCTCCGTAAGGGTGGATTCCACAACCTTTTGGGCTAGGGTTCACAACACTTTTAGCCAAGATTGTGGGAATCCTAACTCAAGAAGTGTTCAACAAGTGCACGATAGGCACATAGTCATCGAAAATGCGATACTTGCTTATTTAGCTATCCAAAAAAACCAATTTTCAACGCTCCCCACTTTAACTTGTCCATTGAACAATTTGTAAGTATTTTTGTGGTTTATTTTACGTGATCCATGTTGTTTGATCTTCCAACTTAAACCGCACTAACAAAGTAAGTTTGTGTTTTGTTTTTGTAGCATGAAGTCGCCAAAGCGCGCTACTTGGAGGAAAAGGGGGAAGCATTCGCATTCGATGGAAGCTATCAATTCATGGAATCCAAAATCCCGGAGTATGCCCCGGAGATGATGGAGGGTGTATCGTCCTCGGACGAAGATTGATGGCTTTAGAAGTTTTTGTATAGGTTTTGTGGGTAGACCTCTATGTAAACCCTCACGAGACTATAACTCGTCCACTAGGGTCGCCTAGGGGTTCAAAGGCTTGATGCACATGCTAAGTGCATTCGTTTTTCCGTCGACAAGGATTAGGTTTTATGTTTCAATCAATGTAGTAACCAAAATTGAATGAATAAAGTAAATTACATCTTCCATATTATGTCAGCCGGCAATGTTGTTTTTTTTTTTTGCATGCCGAGTTTAATATAGCCGGAAAGGTAGGAAATATTTACATGCCGACCGCAAGATTGCTGCCCAAGATAGTCGGCGTGTTCTTCATCCGAGGACCATTAGGCGGATATCCGGTCGGCAGACTTATTCAAAGTTGAACCTTCCCATGAAGAGCGATCGGCGACTTATTCAAAGTTGACAATTAGGCGGATGTTTGGTGGAAGCTTATTCAAACCACGACCTTGCCTGGCTTTATGCATTTTCAAAACCAAAATTTTTGGATCGAAATCGAACTCATAAGACGGATCAAAAGGTTAATCTACTGAATTCATAATTTCAAAATTTTAATCTAAACTCAATTAATTAACCTAATCAGAATTTTAGTGTTAATTAACTTAGGGCATATTAGCCATTTAGAAAAAACAAGGTTAAGGGGTGGCTTGGTTTTACTTCACAATAACCCGATTTTGTCTTATTGGGTATACCCCAATTAGTTTGAGTCTACCCCAATCAAGCCAGGTTAAAAATGATTTCATGATTATAAAAAATAAAGGGTATATTTGATAGTTTAAGGGAAAAGTATGTCTATAAACAGAGCGGACAGATAAAAAAGACAGACCAAAGTAGAAATTAGGACAGATAAAAAAAGACAGAGGGAGTACTAATTAGCTAAGGACAGTTTTGTCATTATAAGAATTAGTGAGGATAAGTTAAGAATTAGTTAAAATATATGGATAAGGGGTGACTTTGATTTGCTATTTAAAACCCGTTTTTGTCTTTTTTCTATATCCACCAATTAATAAAAATATCCCCCAATTGCGCGTTCATAAATTATGTAAATGGTGAGTTTTCGATACAATTTTTTTTTGTTTTGGGCTACAAAAAACTTTCACCATTTTCCAATACTCTCATCACAATAATTCACATCAGCAAAAAAATATGGTCAAAATGATGAGAATTAAATATTTGGTTTCAATTATCATCTTATTAGATAGAGATTCTTCAAATTTTCGCATCAAAAAGAAATATATATGTGCCAAAAAATATATAGATTGCTAAGTAGGAAACTAAAAAATCGATTATTCTCCCTAAAAAGAGAGCAGTAAAAATACTGAACAAAATTAATCGGCAGAAAAAGGAAATATCTTGCGTCAAACTAAAATGTTTGCTGACATCACTTGAGAATAATCGAGTTTGCTCTAGCACTTTTTTCCGGTCATTATGGTGACAAATTGTTGGTGATGTGATGCTGTTAAAGAATTGGCAATGTACTTGTTGTTGATGTTTGTGTTTCAACTGATGGGATGATGATGATAAGTTCTACATTGGTTCATATATAACTTGATGCATTTGTACTTGTAGATGCATGTTCTCTTTGTTGGAAATGATTTTGGGATTAAAGGCTAATGGGTATTGAAAATGAGTAAACACGCTCACTTAACTCACCAATTACTCAAACGTGGTTTAAGAATCCTGAATTTTAATGCTCTAAAAAAATTGGTCGTACACACTCACTTTTGTTTACAAAACTCACCGACTCCACTTACTCTTCGCATTAGAGTAATTCTCTTCTCATTATATTACCGCTCACTTCTTTTTCCACTCAATTACAACTCAAAATGCTTACATCTGATGCCTATTTACAGGCCATACACCCATACTTAACCGACTTCATATACTCTAGCTTTGTCTAGAATATTCTCTAGCTGATTCCCTGTTTACAACCGACTACACATCCTAGAATTCTCTAGCTAATTACCTGGCCCTTCATTCACTTGGTTTACAACCAACTCTATACTTTCTGCCACTTACAAGAGAACTCTCCAATCCCGTGTACTTTCCAATGTTATTTGGATTATTCTAGATTATTCATGGTTAATCAAGCATAATTAAGTTTACGTTTCAAACACTCTTGTGTACCGAATTTGTGCGAGTACTTTGTCTGCGTAGGCTATTGTTTCTGCTATTGATATGCTGAATTTAGCTTATTACTTTATGACATTTAGCGGTGGATTCTATTGCTTGTTTACTATTCTAAGAGTATCATCATTTAAATCAAAACAAGAGATGATATTAGGTCCATTAGAGAGTTGTATTCACACATTGCATGTACTATTCAAGCGCTTGTTGTTTCATGTCGTATCTAATGATGGGGTTATATTTGTGATTACCGGTGATCAGTGCCTTTTTGGTTCAACTTTGAGCGTCAACTAGGGGAGGGTTATGGTGGGTTCCGAAGAAGTCGAATAGTTTGCATAGTAATAGAGTTGTTAATGATGTTGTAATTGCCTTGGTTGTTGTTGTCATTTGTTTGCAAATTAGAGTACTTTCCCATTCGTTGGGAAGGTTTATTTAGGTGTCACTGCCTTTGAGTTATATACTTCTGACTAGTTCAGTGCAATCGGTATGATTGTGATGCATTTAATTCCTTTTCTTTTACTACTTTGTCTGTCTTAGTTACTGCAGCTGGAGTGCTTATATATTTGTGCTTGTAGGGACCAAAAAATGCAACACCAATGCAACACCAACCCCATCGGCTCCCGCATCCAAAGGAAGTACCGCAGCTTCATATACAAGCGCTGCAACTTTCTCGATTTTGAAGATATCAACTCAAGTTACTCAACTAACAATAACCTATCTTTTGGAGCCGTTCTAAGGATAAGTTACACCTAAGAATAAACAGATAGAAAGCCATCATTCTGACATTTTCTGATTTTTTTTTTTTTTTTTTTGTAGATAGTAAAAGTTTGATGTTGGTCTAAAAATGAGTTTTTTTGGTGCATAAATTTGCTTTGCAACAAACAATAAAACTGATAACAATTAATTTTATGATACCAAATATATTTTGACTTATTTTGACTTCCGCCTTGTTGTGTTGCCAAACTTACTTATGACTTTTCAACTTATAAGTCAAGCAGTTGCCAAACTAATTTATCCACTTTTTAACTTCTGAGAAGTACTTCCGAGAAGTACAGAAGCACTTCCGACTTCTGCTTCTGTATCCAAACAGGCTATTAGTGTTCTCTTACTCTCTAAACAGATATAAGATAACTAGAGAATTGGGGGACAGCTTTTTAAAGACACCTCACACCATGATAATTCAAATGTAGCAGCTTGAAGTATTCATATCATATCATGTAGCAACTTTTTACCTCACACCAAATAAAAAGATAAAAAGGAAAACCAGATGGTAACTAAAAAACCACAACAACATTATTCGTAACAGAAGTGTTTGTGACAAGTGACAATAGATGTTCAAAACATTTAGTGTTGAGCACTTGGGGATTCAATGCCATCTCTGCCTCTATGATTGCCCCGCATGTCCCTTTCTTCCTCCATTGGACTCCTGATCTCTGCTGAACGGGCTTCTGCTCCGGCTCCTGCTACTGCTAGCTGCAGGGCTATTCTCCCCGGGACTTCTGCCCCTAGCCCTGGGAGGACTCTCACTGTTGTAATCTGACCCGTTGCGCCCAGTGGCCGTCTTCCTCTGCTCTCTTGGGGAGAGACTGTCTCTCAGTGGGATAAGCTCATCAGGAGTTGGGCTGCGCTTCCCCCCCCTGGATGGAGGTGGAGATGCCTTCCTCGCTGGCTTGGGGCTCCTGCTGTACCTTGGGCTTCTTGATCTCCTCCTTTCCACTTGCTCAATAGATCTGGACCGGCTGAGAAAAGTTGCATGTTAAAATTACAATAAAGCCACGACAAATATATATGACAAACAAAACAACTCCAAAAACACCTGGTTTTGTTCCCAAGTAACTAATTACCAATCAATAAACCAATGTGCATGGTAGAAAAACAGGCTACCCAAATAAGATGAAGTCGATAGAAACCTGTAACTACGGCCACGGCTGTAGCTTCCACTATGACTTCTGCCACGGCGGGGAGAAGGTGAATAACTACGCCCACGTCTGCAGCAAACACACCTTCAGTTAAACGAAAAGGTGAAACAAATAATCTAAACAAGCTTTACAGAAAAGGATCTTACTTGAGGTTCTTGGGACTATTCTGGCAGTTCCGCTCTATATGGCCTCTTTCTCCACAACGATAGCACTTATTCTTCCAGTCTCCGGCTTTGCAATCTCGTGCCCAGTGGCCATCAAGGCCACAATTAAAGCAGCGACCAGATCCCGGGGGGGGACCTCTTCCCAGATACTCTCTAGCACCTCCTGAACCACGTGGTGTCTGCAA